>OY482670.1:32390696-33127571 GCA_960531455.1 Urophora cardui | reverse complement strand
ACATTAATAAATTGAATTTTTATATGGTAGTTAGATGTTTAACCTGCTTAAAGACCTGTAATGGTCTACTAGGTAGAGCTGCAAAACCATCGATAGTCGGACCACTCGATAGTTTCGATAGTCGAAAATAAAACTATCGATACTATCGATAGTTTTTTATGAATATTTCACTAAAATAAAAAGAGGGATGGTTTTTTTAGTTTTATTTCCAAAAAGTCCTTAATTTTTTACGGAAAACAATAATTAAATAAAAGATTAGATAAGAATTAGATACTTCATTTACACTGAGAGAAAAATCAACCAAAAGTTGGTTAATAGTACTAATTTCACACTTGAAATGGAATCAATGTGAATTTTGTTTAATATTACCATTACCATTGTTGATATATTAGACATATGATGATAATCATGATATTTGTTGATATAACAAAATATTCGTTCAAATCTTCAACCAATTTCTTGTTACTCTAAAACAATTTGTTGGTTATATTTTTTGTATTTTTGTATTTTGTATTTTGTATTTGTAAAATTTTCTAGAAATTATAAATTTCATACAGAATATGGGCAAATCAAGAATGTATAACTAGGTTAGTAAATCATTAATGTTAGAATTAAATGTATATTTTGTGGAAGCTAAATCCACGTATGAAGAATTTGATAGACAATTAAATTCTTTTAGTGCTCTATATATCGGAGCATTCATGGCATAATTAGTTTTAACTAGCTCCAAGAAAAAAACATCATGATTCCTTAAACTCCTTTGTGGGATATTAAAATAAATGCGTTCTAACAAGAACGGAGAATCAATAGCCCCTCTTATTAAATCAAAAACAAAATTTGCCGAGATCAATGTCATTATAGATTCAAGAGATTTGAGCCTAATGAGCAAACATCTTGCTCCCTAAGAGGGTATGGGTTCAGTGAATCTAAGAAAGCGTAACGCATACTTCAAGAAAACTTTTTGAATTCTTTCTAGTCTATTTGTATTGCACCGATAATAAGGTCTCCAAATGACAGCAGCATATTCAACTCTAGAGTGCACCAGTGAGGTAAATAGTAGTTTTAGCGTATATGGGTCCATGAAATCCGAACTAAAACGGCGAATGAAATCCAGCATTGAGTAGGATTTTGCAATGACAAAGTTTAATTGGTTTTGAAATGAAAATCTCGTGTCAAATATTATACCTAAATCCGAAATCTCCTCTACATAAGATAATATAGAACCTCCGATATTATAGGAATTTCGAATGGCAGAATAAGATTTGGAGTAGGTCATTTGGAAGCATTTCTTAATGTTCAAGCTGAGCTTATTTTTACGACACCACTCAGAAAGATTACACTGCTCTACAGCCAAAAAATACTCTGAACGCGACCATCCTATTTATATGTAAAATCGGTCGCTGATTCCGAAAATCGGGCTCATTTTTAATTCTATGGGAAGGTTTTTGAGATATCGGCAATTTACCGTTATTTGGCCAATGGCTCCACTTAATCCTGTATACCTCTTGAACGCAGTGAGCTATCTTCCTTGGAGTGACACTCAACGAAAGAAAATTAAATTTCCTTTTCATCCCTGCTACAACATTTTTCTGTAACTCTTATAGTTTCTGAAATATTGACGATTCAATTTGAATTTTTTCGATTTTTTACGATTTTTTGAAGAAAAAATTGACTTTGTCAGGCAATATCTTTTAAACCAATGTCTTCACCTTCGGTTTTACTCCTTTACGTGAAGCTCCATTCTATTGGGAAAAAGATAAGCTATCAACGAAGAAAATCCATGGTAAAATAGAAAAGTTATAGGCGATCAAGTAAATACATCCAAGTCGCGCAATGCCTCTGCACGGGTATATTCTATGCATGTTATACCAATACCTACACATCTGCAGTAGCAGCACATTGGCAGCGCAGTAGATAAAAGCCCATTTACGGGTATAACATGCATAGAATATACCCGTGCAGAGGCATTGCGCGAGTTGGATGTATTTACTTGATCGCCTATAACTTTTCCATTTTACCATGGATTTTCTTCGTTGATAGCTTATATTTTTCCCAATAGAATGGAGCTTCATGTAAAGGAGTAAAACCGAAGGTGAAGACATTGGTTTAAAAGATATTGCCTGACAAATTCAATTTTTTCTTCAAAAAATCGTAAAAAATCGAAAAAATTCAAATTGAATCGTCAATATTTCAGAAACTATAAGAGTTACAGAAAAATGTTATAGCAGCGATGAAAAGGAAATTTAATTTTCTTTCGTTGAGTGTCACTCCAAGGAAGATAGCTCACTGCGTTAAAAAGGTATACAGGATTAAGTGGAGCCAGTGGCCAAATAACGGTAAATTGCCGATATCTCAAAAACCTTCCCATAGAATTAAAAATGAGCCCGATTTTCGGAATCAGCGACCGATTTTACATATAGATAGGATGGTCACGTCCAAAGTACAGACAAAAAATTTCATTTTGTGATCCAGTGTTATTAATATCTGATTGAAGATTTATAGCGTCAGACTGACACGTGATTCTATTAAATATTTTCAAATCATCCGCATATAGAAGAAATTGCGAGTATTTAAAACATTTTGAGATGTCATTAATAAAAATAATAAAAAGTAATGGGCCCAGAATACTTCCCTGTGGTACACCTGAGGAAGCAATAAATGGTTGAGAGCACAAGTTATCAACTACCACTACACATCGACGATTTGTGAGGTACGATTTAATCCAAGCTAAAAATGTGGAGTGAAATCCCAGATTACCTAGCTTAGAAATCAGTAGCAGCACTGCTATGTATGATCTATAAGAGAGTGTTAATATGTTAACTGAATAACAAAGAAAATTCCAAATACTCACTCTCTCGCTCTCTGCAATTCGGGTCCAGCCATTCAACTTCGTCAAGCACAAACGGTGTTGAAGACGATGGTAACAACAGAGTCGAAGCCATAAAGCTTCGTAAATATTTTTACTTTTTTTTTTTAGATATGAATTAACCAATATTTTCGTTAATATAACAAATATACACGTTGGGGAAACCAACTTTCCGTTTGATATTGATTGTTACCAAAATATTGGTTAATGGTACAATGAAAATGTACATATTACATTTTTTCCTTTTGACATGAATAAATCAACCAATAAAACATTAACCAAGAAGTTGGTTGAAAAAACCATTGTACTTTTTTCTCTGTGTATGTATATAGCATTTTCTGGTTAAATTAAACCTTAAAAAGAGGAATGGTTTTGTTTACATTTTCCTTTTCAATATCTTTAATTTTTTTAACGCATAACATTAATTAATTAACAAAAGAACAACAAATAGGAATTAAATACTTCACTTATATATATAGAATTTTTTGGTTAAATTAAACCTTTTTCAATTTAAAATTTGCACTTGATTTGAAAAAGGTTTCATTTGACTTGAAAACGCTATAGTAATAAAACTAAAAGTAGTACATTTGTTTTTTAGCATCTTTGGCGCTGACTAGTACATAAGGCACATTGTTTATACATTTAATTAATGTAAAATACCGATAATCAAAAGGCACACTGCTTAAACATTTCATTAATGTAGAATACACTATGCTTTAAATAAATCAAAAAAAATACGAAGAATTTCAGTTATGGGGGAGGATAGGTATAGGCCTGCTGAGCACAGAACATTTTTTTTTTTTTAATTTTTTGTATGGTTACGTTTTTGAGATAACAGTAATTTTGTGTTTTTTGTTATCACTTTATTTAAAAATTATTTTCGCTGGAGTTACGCTTCTAACCATATACAACTTTTAGTAATTGAACCACACCTCGCTAAATGACATCTGGTCAATGTCAAAATTTTTAATTTTTTGCGATTTTTGAAAAAGTTTTGATTTTCAAATTAAGTTTTTTATAAAAACTTGTAAAAATCAGAAAAGTTTTATATTTAAAAATTTAGCCCGTTTAATTGTTAACGTAATATCAAGGACATCTGATAAAAAAATTATTTTTAGCGATTTCTTTCATGTGAAACAAAAAGGATATTTTATGGACGAAAAATTCGGTTAGATGACTCATCCGTGTATAGGGCGTCGTTTTACAACTTTTTTTTTTGCAAAACACTATAGACTTCTTGCGCGGCCTTAAGCTTCTCATATTCAATAGTACTGCCTTTAAAATAAGAAACAATTTGCTCGCACAGCTAGTATCTGACATTCAGTATTCTTCTCTTGGGACAAAACTACAAGAATGAATAGGGATAACCATCGATAGCGGAAAAAACTATCGATAGTGACACGAAATAAAAACTATCGATACTATCGATAGTGCCATCGATAGTTTTGCAGCTCTACTACTAGGCCCAATATGTATATCCAGATATGTACTATATAATGGACAAAGCGAAATTCGGAATAGTTTCCTCTTAATTCTTATCTTCACATCCTGAGAAGATTTATGTATGTACATTAGGGTGCTTTTAATTTGTATGAAAAATTTAAAAGTTCATAAAAAGACTGTATCGCCCCCTCAATCTGTAGTAACATGGTCAAAGATATCACACATAAATTTTGGTCCCGATTGGTGGCGGTTAAGGCGTGGCGCATTGAGGTCAAAGTTCAGAAAACTCTATGAAGGGTCAAAAAATCAAAATATTTTTTTTAATTATCTAATACCCAAAATTAATACTTCTATAGCCAAGGATAACAAATATAAATTTTGATCCCGATTGATGACGGTTTACTGGTGTTTCAAGGCGGTCAAAGTTCAGATTACCATATGCGACACTAAAAATGTAAGTCTTCAATGGCAATGTGAACATTGACCCCCTTAAAACACCACTAAACCGTCATCAATCGGAACCAAAATTTATATTTGTTATCCTTGGGTATAGAAGTATTAATTTTGGGTATAATATAATTAAAAAAAATATTTTGATTTTTTGACCCTTCATAGAGTTTTCTGAACTTTGACCTCAATGCGCCACGCCTTAACCGACACCAATCGGGACTAAAATTTATGTGTGATATCTTTGACCATGTTACTACAGATTGAGGGGGCGATACAGTAAAATATCGTTAATTTGAATTTTAAACGCACTCTAATGTACATCATATCTCACTTCACCAATACCAATACAAAAACCAACAGCTGGTTATAAAAATTTAAAAAAATTGCAACACAAGGCGTCAGAGTAAAAAGAAAAACAGCAAAAATTCTAAAAAAAAGAAACTTAACACATTAGTTTGGCTCATGGGTTTCCAGTTGCCGACAAAGGAGGAATCAAAATGAAATGAAATGAAGTGAAATGGCAGCGACAAGTGAAACAGTTTGCCACAATGGACACCAAATATGTGAGGTAATAATGGCTATGCAAAAACGAAAACAAAAAAGCCAAGGTGACGTTGCCACTTAGAATACACGCGAATAATTCATAATGTCAAAAAGGTACTAGTTTTATCAACTAAACAGAAAATAATAATAATATAAGCTACATTCTTTTGAATGCAAGTTCGAAAAAAACTAGCTTGATTAGCGAATAACATGGAAAGCAAGAACAAAAATCAAGCCAGCTATCTATGTTATACCATGTCTCCACATAACGTGTTTCGCTCTTTTTTTCTGCATTTTCTCTCTCAATCTTGTTTCACGGAAACCAGTGCCGAAACTCGCAAATTTCCATACAAATTTCTGAGAGCGAGTGAAGATTGAAACACTTGATTCGTTCTGAATCATCTTGCCAACCTCGATGATATCGATGTCTTCTCTAATTTTGTATAGAAAATCTATCGAAATCTCGCACAGACCAAAACAAAGACGCAAAAATAAGCAAACATACAAAGATTTAAGAAGAACAAGAAAGAGAAATGTCAAACTGAATCACGATTAGCCACGTGGAGACGGGTTATTGAGCGATATGTTTTGCTACATGTTTCTCTGGTGAATCAAGTTATGTGGAGACGGGCTTTTAAGCGCGTTCAGCTGAAAGCGCTTAGTTGTTAGTCAATCTGCTTGCAGAATAAACATCAGCCAAGTACTTAATAGATCATGTAGCATAAACATCAACCAATAGCATAAATATCAACCAATCGCATTCTTATATACAGAGGCTGCACCAGCGGACTCTACCGGTAACTACCTCAAAACAACCGAACTCTGTTGGGTGAATAGCAAAAATTCTAATCCGTCCGAAGCCCTCTAAGTTGGAGTGCTTGTACCTATAAAACTAAAATTAATGCCAAGCTAGTTGAGCGTTCTTTTCACGTTCGCTTAATAGAAAAATCGACTACACAGCATAGAGCGAGTGTTGTGTAAATATAGTCATACGTAAATGTGTATTAACGTGAATGTGTCATGTGCGCCAAAACTGGTACATTTCCTTTAGCCAGCTATAGGTATCTTGGCTATGAACTGGACTGCTCTAGGTATAACATCCAGACGAAAACGTATGTAGCGGCGGCAAAAGCACACACACGGTAGGCAGGAAGCGACGATAGGTTGCATGAAAATGTCGAGAAAAAAGGAAAGTGGGGTTGTGTTATGTGATGTTTATAGATGAAACATCCGTTGAAATTAAAATCCGAGCTGCTCCTTTTTCAAGGATATCCACATTTTTTGTTTTTTTTGAAAGGATCAAATATTGAGGAAATCGAAAATTCGCCACCGTCCAAATTTTTCCGATTTCAATACATGTACCAGTTTTGGTCGCTAAGGGATACAAAAAAGGTATTAAAAAGAAAAAAGGACACCTGTAGTGGAAAAATCCAACGTGAACAGAACCCAAAGGATAACCACTGAAATATAAAATAACACAAAAAGTACCCACTTTAATTTGCGTATAACTCCTAAAATGTTAACTCTACGTGAAAATTCCTTATTATATGTTTCATTCAGAATAAATAAAGAAATATTTCTTTGATATGCAATTTTGATGTACCTGCAGTGCTTAATGTACTTTTGTGCATCTAAAGTGAAAATTTCAAAAAAAGTACGTTTTTTTTATGGTGCTATTTTAAGTTCAAATATTTTTCTAGTTTATGTAAATATTTTAATCTAATGATCCAACTCTCATTCCTACATATCTATACGTTAATACTAAAAAAGAGTTAGAGCTGAGATACGCGCTAGCTGTGCACGGTGGGCGGGAAGCAACAATAGGTTGCATGGGAATATCGTAAAAACGATGGCCCAACGAATATGTGCCTAGCTGTGTGCTGGTACTAATTTTCGTTTAAAAAAAATGTTGCAGATTTTATTCACGCTTGCTGTGTGTTTATGAAGTATATTAGAATATCATTTTACGTAAGTTTTTAGCCGGCGATCGTTTTTTCGATATTCCCATGCAACCTATTGTTGCTTACCGTCCACCGTGCACAGCTAGCGCGTATTTCAGCTCTAATTCTTTTTAATATTAACGTATAGATATGTAAGAATGAGAATTGGATCATTAGATTAAAATATTTACATAAACTAGACAAATATTTGAACTTAAAATAGCACCATAAAAAAAGTACTTTTTTTTTGAAATTTTCACTTTAGATGCACAAAACTACATTAAGCACTGCAGGTACATCAAAATTGTATATTAAAGAAATATTTCTTTATTTATTCTGAATGAAACATATAATAAGGAATTTTGACGTAGAGTTAACATTTTAGGAGTTATACGTAAATTAAAGTGGGTACTTTTTGTGTTATTTTATATTTCAGTGGTTATCCTTTAGGTCCTGTTCACATTGGATTTTTCTACTACAGGTGTCCTTTTTTCTTTTTAATACCTTTTTTTGTATCCCTTAGCGACCAAATAATGTATTGAAATCGGAAAAATTTGGACGGTGGCGAATTTTCGATTTCCTCAATATTTGATCCTTTCAAAAAAAAAACAAAAAATGTGGATATCCTTGAAAAAGGAGCAGCTCGGATTTTAATTTCAACGGATGTTTCATCTATAAACATCACATAACACAACCCCACTTTCCCTTTTTCTCGACATTTTCATGCAACCTATCGTCGCTTCCTGCCTACCGTGCACATACGGCTACTCGTACACGAGGCTAGAGCGCACCATGTAAATTAGATTAGAAATTCTAAAACAACAACAGCGAAATATGTATATGGAAAACCGGCAGACGAGACAGCTGCTAACTATGTGATTGGTAATATTACATATGCAGACGATATGTCGCGACGTTCGCGGTTGTTGGGCTTGTGCCCACGAGTCTTTGTACTTCATTATTATCGCAATGTCTCTAGGAAGTTAAGAGCAGAGATTTCTGTGCAAAAGTAGTGTTGTCTGTGTCTTTTAACCTTTTTTTCTGTCTTTCTGTCACATTCAATTTTCAGCAGTAACCCTGTGGCACTCTAGTGCCAATCTTTTCGATTGAGGCAATATTGTTTGCTGGGTATTTGCATATGCACAAGGCAAAATGTCGACTGCTTGCAGTCCCCATGTAATTCAAACTCTCAATATTAGCCCACAGTTCGCTATACAGGCATACAGGCATACATGTCATGTGTGTCTTAGTATGTTATCTCTAAAAACAGTCCAAATTTGAAAATAAAAAAAAAAATCACCTATAAGCCCTTGGATTTCCTCGATTTGTTTGTCGTCTGCTACATATGGTGCATAATTACTCTAAGTTAAAATTATGACTTCATATTTAAAAGAACTTGTATGTTTGGGTGATTGTTTTAATGGCAGCGTCATTTGTTCATGTCCCGCGTTTTGGTTTTAATTGGTTATAAATAAACGGTTGCATTTTACTCTGGACTAAACGACAAGCAGACGTGCAATAGATCAGTTCATCCAGAACGCCGGAATATTCCAACAGGGACAGTTTTTTTTATGTTACATCTTCCAAAATATCCAAATAAAGCAGCACTTTTTTCACCATTTTAGGCATTTTAGGAAGCGAAAAGAAAATCCATGTATATAATCCCAATAAACACAATGGATTCGCCTCGAATTCGCGTCGGATTCGCTTTCTCTGATTATATTATCGCGGCAATA
Source organism: Urophora cardui (assembly GCA_960531455.1). Lineage (NCBI taxonomy): Eukaryota > Metazoa > Arthropoda > Insecta > Diptera > Tephritidae > Urophora > Urophora cardui. The sequence continues at coordinate 33,118,593 of OY482670.1, read as the reverse complement.
GTTCGCGGCGATAGATCGGCGAATCTGAATTCGTAGGCATGTCACTTATCACTAGCGATTCGAGAATTTGTTCATTCTCGGATCGCTGGCGATTCGAATTTTTTATCATTAGCGATTCGAGAATTTTTAATTTCTCGGATGGTTGGCGATTCGAATCTTTTATCATTGGTGATTCGAGAATTTTTAATTTCTTGGATCGTTAGCGATAGGAGATTTTTTATATTGGCCATTTCAGAGTTTGGTTTAATGGCAATGGGTTAAATCCGTATAAAATAATACAAAGCACTTAAAATATTTTTATAAATACTCGTAAAGTTTAATTTTCATGAAGTAACAAAAGCTTTTCAAACAAATTTAAGCAGTAATATTTATTTTATTCCGTTGTTGCATTAAATAAAGTCACAACAAAAAAGAAATTAAATAAAGTCCTTCTGTTTAAACAATTTTGATTTGTTTATTCTACAATCTCGTATTTATTTATTTGTATAAAAACTGATTTGATCTACTTTCGTCTCGAATTCTCCACGATATCATCTGCGGAACTGTGATATTCGAGTTCAGGTCTAAAAGTAAAATTTCAGAACTATATTGATTTTTTAGTGCAAAACTACTTAAAAAAATAGAAATATATATATCGCGAAAATCTATTTTCTCGAACTTGTCGCGAACTCGAGGCGAGTCCGAGAAATTACATTCGCTAAAATCTGCTTTCGCGAACTCGCCTCGAATTCGCCGCGATGTCATCCTCGCTTCTGTGTTTATTGGGATATTATGTACCTACAAATCTATATATATAAAAATGGTTTGGTATTTAATTGTAACGCTAAAGCTTGAAAACGGCTGAACCAAATCAAATACTTCCTTAGGGGGGTTTGTTTGTTTTTACCCCGCGAAGGTTTAGTCGAAGAAAAAATTAAAAAAATGTTAGGGGGGCGTGGCACCTCCCATACAACCTTAATTTTTAAAGCTGATTATCTCTAAAACAGTTCAAGGTAGGGAGCTGAAAATTGGTATAGAGGTAGGTGATATCAAAACCCTTCTCACTCAGAAAACTGGGGGTTATCAGAAAAGGGGGCGTGGCACCTCCCATACAACCTTAATTTTTAAATCTGATTATCTCTAAAACAGTTTAAGGTAGGGAGCTGAAAATTGGTATAGAGCTAAATGATATCAAAACCATTAGCATGCAAAAAAGTGGGGGTTATCGGAAAAAGGGGCGTGGCACCTTCCATACAAACTTAATTTTTCATGCTGAATATCTCTAAAATTGTTTGCGCTAGGGACTTGGAAATTGGTGTGGAGATAAACGATAACAATTTTATATAAACGCAAAATAATAGGAGTTATACGAAAAGGGGGCGTGGCACCTCCCAACAACACTTAATTTTTTAAGCTGAATATCTTTAAAAGGATTTAAGTCAGGGACCTGGAAATTTGTACAGAGCTATATGATATCAAAACAAGTTTTGCGCATAAAAGAGTAGGTTATCGGAAAAGGGGGCGTGGCACCTCCCATACAAACTTAATTTCTCAAGCTGAATATCTATAAAAGCGTTTAAGGTTGGGACCTGAAATTGATCAGGAGATTAACGATATCAATAGCATGCTTATGAAAAAACAGTAGTTTTGGGAAAAGGGGGCGTGGCACCTCCCATGCGTTCATAAGTTTTAAGGCTAAATATCCCTAAAAGCGTTCATGGCATGTTCATAGAAATCACTATGCAGATATACGATATCAATACCATGTTCACCCAAAAAAAAAGATTTATCGAAAAATGGGGCATTGCACCTCCCATACGTACTAAACTTTTGAGGCTGAATATATCTAAAAGGGTTGGAGGAGGGGCCTGAAAACCATTATGGAGGTATACTATATCAATACTCTTACTTACTTAGTTAAAATAGCCAATACTCAGTGAAAATAAATATCCGGAACAGAAAACTAAAAATTTTGTGTATCGTGCAGCCTTAAACTGAATACTAAAATTATATATTTTTGAAGTTGTATACACAATGAAGTAGTAAAAAATCGTTAATTTTCTATTAAAAATAATACCGGTGTAATAACAATTTCTGAAATGAAATTAATAAAAAAATCTATTTTGGGCAGAACGAAGTTTGCCGGGTCAGCTAGTGTAAACATATAATTGACTTAAGTAAGAAAAATTTTGCGATTAGTCTCGAAAGAGATTGGTCCCGGATTGCTCTCTATATGGTACAATCGACTACAATTACTCCTCAATTGTACCCGGAAGGGTCAAAATGTAGACTAATTGTTGACAATTGTACTCAAAAGGTTATAAACGAACTTCAAAATATGGATAACCCTGTCTGATCCATAAACTATATGTGTATGTGACATCAATAGGGCAACCAAAAATTGGCACAAGCACGTTTTTTTCTATGGTAGCTATCACATAATGCTTAATTTAGGGTAGTTTTTAAGAAAAATTATACATTCTGACCTACTTTTGATAGAGCTAAAAATTACCAAATTCATAATAAATGCTAATTTATGCTAATTTCACTATTAAATGAAAATTACAAAAAAAAAAAATCGGAAAAAATATGTTACGGATTTTCTGCTCTCTGATTGGCTATTCGCTTCAATTTTTCAATTGAATTGCTCCAGATATGGCATGTATAGACGTCGGGTAATTTCAACAAAACTTTATTGCACATCTAACACCCGATATATATTTCGTTTAATCTTCACAACCAGGGCATCGGAGCAAAAGTTTGTTTTTTCTTTAGCTCAAACATTTTTTCCCCTTGGCTCTGCTCCTAACACCCAATTTTTTTGTTGCGAGCTCCGCTCTCGCTCCCATTTTTTTGTTGCCGTATGTGGCAATATGAATTTTTTTATACCGGAATCCAAATATGGCCTTCGGTCGGTCGCGCTTTTGAAAGGTGAGTAGAAATGTATGAAAATATATGGAGCAAATCGCAGTTTGACCTCAAGCGTTTCATCGTAAAAATTTTGTAAATATCGATGAAAAAATAAATTCAAATTGTTCTCTTTCGATAAAAAGCTATGTAAAAATAACATATATTAGTGACAGTTAGCATTTTTTCACTTCAACATGTAATATCGGATGTCAGAGCAAAGTAACTTTGAGGTACGATCAACACGCGACCGACCTAACGCCAAATTACGATTCCGGCATATATTCTTTCTCTTTTGAGACATGTACCTAAGAGTTTACATTTTGTTATTTTATGTTAGTTTACTTTACTTTAGGGCCGATTTCATAATCAAATTAAAAGTTCATTTAAAATCTAAGGGAGCCTTTAATTTGTTGATCGATTTCATAAAGTCCTTTTCAAGATAAAGGAACGTTGAATACCCAAAAACGGGCATTTAAGTGATTTAAAAATCCCTTTTGCCGGAAAAAATTTAATTGCTGCAGTCTGTCAAAATGAAATATTAAGAATTTATTAAAATGTTTCAACCGATTTTGTTTGTTGTTTTGTTTATTGAGTCCTATAATGCAATATTCATCTTCTTCCTCTTTTGTGAGGTTGGATAACCGCTTCCTATTTTTTCTGCACTGGGATTCCAAATTATGCTTCTTTTTACTTTTTTTTTCAAAAAAATTAAAGCCACAATCATAAAATTTATTTATTTTCAGAAAAAAACAAATGATAAATTTCAATATTTTTTAATTTATGACAATAATTTGACGTGAAACTGTCGAAGAGGGCATTGTCATTTGCAACGTTTTCGCTTAAAGGAGCTGTTTAATATTATATTTGTCGTTTTCGATTCGCCATCACACAAGCGAGGTCGGATCGAACAAAAATGTTTGAATCCATAATGAGTAGTAGCCATACTCGCTAACTTGTCGATAAAAATTTCCCTCTGCTCGCTATCATTCACATATAAATTTGGCAGAGGGAAATTTATAGCCAGCAGAGAAATTGTGAATCGAAAGCGGCTATTGTTATGAAATCACTCCTACTTTAAAGTACGATTAAATGGCTCTTTAACTAAAATGAACTTTTAACAAAAGGAGCTTTAAGAGTTTCATTATGAAATCGGCCCTTATTTTATTTTGTTTTATGTTTTAAGAAAATGAACTGAAATAAAAAAAATTTTTAAGGCTAAAAAGTGCCAATTCTTTAAGTTTAACGGCAATTTTTTGGCGCCAAAAAAGCATTTTTTAGAGCAATTTTTGGTTGCCCTAGACATCAATATAGTTTTCTCTGTGAAGGTATAAAAGGGTACAACTTCCATTCGATATCCAATAAAGTGGAGTAGTCTACTTTCGTACTCTTTTAGGTATAAAAGGGTACAATTATTATACTCATAGGACATGCTCAAACAGAAGGAAACACCTCATTCCATATAAAGAGACCACAAGTTGTATTAGTCGCATGCTCCCTTGCGGCTGATACCGGACTAGTCGCATTTTTTGCAGGGTTGCTTATACCACCAAACAAATTAATCAACATAAACTACATACAAACAAGTAAGGAAGCCTAAGTTCGAGTGGAATCGAACATTAGATACTCAGCTGTATGCTTTTATTGTTTGTTTGCGTTTCATGGAAACACGGATTATTTTATATAAAGCGAGTGCCGCATAAAGTAGGCGTAGCCACGCCCATATTCACCATTTTTATCAGTCATCTAACTAAGCATATGAATATTATTATTTGTGCAAAATTTCATTCCTTTATGACTTCTAATTGCAAAGATGTCACGTTACAAATTCCCAAAGAGTTTTCCAGAAATATCTTTGTTAAAAAGTAGGCGTGGTCATAAACCGATTTCAATAAATTTTTTCGTGTCTATTAACACAAGTTATAAAAGTGTATAAACCAAGTTTCGTTATAATATCTCAATTATTTGTCGAGTTATAGGCTCAGAAATCTCGTATATTCCTGTTTCTAAAATGAGGCGGTGCCACGCCCATTTTCCAAAATTTTTGTGTTTTTCGTTTTATGTCCACTGTTGGACTTCTGCTATAAAAGTTCAATGATATATCTTTATATTTGACAGAGATATCGCTTAAAATGTTTTTATTAGGCCACTTTATAATACACATATATAAAAGTGGGCGTGGTCGTCAACCGATTTAGGAAATTTTTCGTCCAAACATTTGCGTAAGTAAGTATATCACGCGTACCGAATTTCATCGATATATTTTATACGGTTTCTGAGTTATGACTCATAAAACTTTCAATGTTTGCCCTTAATAAGTGGGCGTGACACCGCCCATTTTCCAAGATTTCATAAAATTTCTTCCTAGGGGCCTGAGCTCAACACGTGGGTAAAATTTCATCGATCTAGCTATATTAGTGACTGAGATACCAAATTTCCGATTTTTTCTATATAGGAAAAGTGGGCGTGGTCATGGTCCGATTTCGCCCATTTTCAATACCAACCGTCCCAGTCTCGATACCAACTTGCATTTCAAATTTCATCGAAATATCTCAATTTTGCACGAGATAGAGTGTTTACAGACGGACGGACGGACATGGCTCAATCGATTTCTCTTTTGACCCTTATCATTTTGATATATATAAGTCTATATCTATCTCGATTATTTCATTCTGTTACAATCCACCGTTATGTGACTAAAACTATAATACTCTGTGTACTAGTACAGCTGAGTATAAAAAGAAATACTTAACCCCATTTAATACCTCATCTACACCTAATTGCTATTCTCACCTCATATTGGTCGGGTTGACTGTTTGTTGGTGGTGAAAGAAATGGCGCGCTTTTATCTAACTAATAACACACTAGAGATGAGTGAAACTGCGATTTTTCGATATCTGTGATTTCGGTGATTGCTATTTTTAAATCACTGTGATTTTTAACTGCTATTGCGATTTCATGGACTGGTATAAAATCATCAGTTACCGGTAGAGATTAATTTTGCGTTTTCTGAGCGATATATCCTGTCTTTCTTTTATGTTAACAAAATGATAGCAATAACAACGTATTCCGCAGTAATATCGCTGTTTGTAAATATTTTTCAAAGACAAATCGTAAATTCAATAATTTTTTTTTCTTATATTTCTATATATGTACGTATGTGGTCTGCTCAAAAGTGTAAACAAAAAGAAATTTATAATGCTTTTGCGATTGCGATTCACATAGGTGAACTGCTTACTTGCTACATCGATAGCAGTTGCCAATAAGTAGTGAACTGCTACTTTGAAAAAGTGATCGCAATTGCCATTTGTGCTTTTTTATTCACAGTGAAAAAATCACCGTTTGCGATATATCGCTCATCACTATAACACACCCACATTCCTATATAAACCATATTTGTTATGAGAAAAGTAAAGCTTAAAGTATTACAACTAATTTATCGTGTCACATATGTCGATTGTCACGCATTGACAGCTGTCATATGTCATATGTCAAATGAAAGAAAGAAAGTGTTGAAAAATGTATTAAAACATACATATTAAACAACGACTTTGAACTCAACACCAACAACACGTTTGTGGTCAATCATTCATTAGTCAAACATATTCAACATATTGTACTTATGTATTGTATTGTATTACGACAATGCCGGTATGCGTACGCAGGCTTAAGCAACTTAATTTGGTAGGCTTAAGCTAATGCTCATGCATACATATATGTACCTAAACTTATAATTTACGTACAAATAAGCTCATATTTATATGTCTATATATAAGTACATTTGTATGTTTGTATCTTCTGTTAAAATATTATCGTCATTCACGCTTCTTTTGTCTCACCTTTTTTTTACTTTGCACCAAAGCAAATTCTTGGCTGAATTTAACTAATTGCTTTTTACTCTTACGTGTTTTATGACAATTCTTTTAAAATAACATTTCTTTATTCTGAGAGTTTTGTTTTCGATAATGTTGTTAATCTGCTATGTACATACCTAAGTATAGCATATTGTTTTGCCTTTACGCTTAATTAAATCCCAGGTTTAGCTGCGCTAAAAATTGTGTTTTCTTCTTTGAATACTTTGAGTTAGACATATATATATATATGCTTCGCAATTTAAAAAAAAAAAAAAGAAAATACATCCAAATAAAATATCTAATATCAAGCAGCTATGATCCGATTTTACATAATTATGTGAGATGTTGTATTATAATCGGACTCGACAGGATAAGACTTCATCTGACATGTTGATGTGATATAATGATATGACGTGATAAATGATGTAATGGCATAGAATTATGCAATGATTCGTTGTATATTATCATTTTATTTTAAAAGACGAAGACTACGACTTTATTTATAAATTTTTTTTTAATAAACATTTGACTAAAAAAACTAAAGAATATGCAGCTACTCCAAAATCTTAACCCCATTTTATAAAGAATAAAAAGCCTCATTTTAAACAAGAAAGGAAGCCTAAGTTCGAGTGGAATCGAACATTAGATACTCAGCTGTATGCTTTCATTGTTTGTTTGCGTTTGATGGAAACACGGTGTAGGTACTTTATATAAAGCAAGTGCTGCATAAAGCGGGCGTAGCCGCGCCCATTTTCAAAATTTTGATCAGTCATCAAACTAAGCATATGAATATTATTCTTTGTGCAAAATTTCATTCATTTATGACTTCTAGTTACAAAGATGTCACGTTACAAATTCCCAAAGGGTGTTCCAGAAATATCTTTGTTAAAAAGTAGGCGTGGTCACAAACCGATTTGAATAAATTTTTGCATGTCTATTAACACAAGTTATAAAAGTGTATAAACCAAGTTTCGTAATAATATCTCAATTATTTGCCGAGTTATAGGCTAAGAAATCTCGTATATTCCTTTGTCTAAAAAGAGGCGGCGCCACGCCCATTTTCAAAAATTTTTCTATTTTTTGTTTCCGGTCTATTGTGGAACTCTTGCCACAAAATTTCAATGAATTATCTTTATATTTGACAAAGATATCGCTTAAAATGTTCTTATTAGGCCACTTTATAATACCCATATATAAAAGTGGGCGTGGTCGTCAACCGATTTTGACAATTTTTCGGCCAAAGATTTGCCTAAGTAAGTATATCACGCATACCAAATTTCATCGACATATCTTCAACAGTTTCTGAGTTATGACTCATAAAGCTTTCAATGTTTGCTCCTTAATAAGTGGGCGTGGCACCGCTCATTTTCCAAAATTCCATCAAATTTCTTCTTAGGGGCCTGAGCTCAACACGTGGGTAAAATTTCATCACTCTAGCTATATTAGTGGATGAGATACCAAATTTCCGATTTTTTCTATATAGGAAAAGTGGGCGTGGTCATGGTCCGATTTTGCCCATTTTCAATACCAACCGTCCCAGTGTCGATACCAACTTGCATTTCAAATTTCATCAAAATATCTCAATTTTTGCGCGAGTTAGAGTGTTTACAGACGGACGGACGGACAGACGGGCAGACGGACGGACGGACATGGCTCAGTCGATTTCTCTTTTCACCCTGATCATTTTGATATATATAATTCTATATCTATCTCGATTATTTCATTCTGTTACAATCCACCGTTATGTGATTAAAACTATAATACTCTGTGTACTAGTACAGCTGAGTATAAAAATCTGCTCTATCGGTAAGGTGTACTTTTTACTTACTTAATTTTGCACAAAACACTTCATATCTTAAAAATCTAAAATACAAACGTACTATTCTGAAATCAATATTCTAAATGGTCCACACACCTAATATTATTCGCAAACTTTTTCTTGTTCCTTAAATGTTATTGATCCACCCAAATAACTACGCATTATTGTTTTCAATTTCTACAAATGATAAATATGCTTATAATGAGATAAGATATCACCTGTGGGTTTAACTAAACTTCCGCCCGCTGACAAAACATTGCTTGTAAGTGACAAGAGCAACAACAAGCAGAAGCAACAGCAGAAGGCTGAAAAAACAAAAATGTACAAAAAATGTAGTGAAAATTTGCGAAGGAAGAAATTGCTGTCAAATTAACACTTTCTTAAAATGCAAAGAATCCCCATAGGCGACCAGTGGAGAAGGTAGCCCTACAAAAAAGACCAAAAGAATTTTAAGCAACACTAACTAGTGGAAAACAACCAGCTTTGGCAAAAAGTAAACTACATAGATAATGAAAGAAAGGTCAAAAAGGGCGAGAGTGAAAAAGGTCAAGTATCAAGCTGAGCATTAAAAATCACAAACAAAAAAGAAACAGAAGAGAAAATGCGGAATATGAGTCAGAGAAAACCGTAAAAAATAAGCAAAAGTCATACAACAAAGTGAAACAAATGAAAGCCTAAAACATAAAATGACATAAAATCGAAGCAAAATGGGAAGTTTTTACTTAAATATACGCACATACATATACCCTGTAGGAAATTTAATTAATTTTAAATCACTTTATAAACTACTTTATTTTCAATAACAACTAATTGAAAATGTGACTTTTTCCTTTGCAATGAACTGACTTTTTTAACACGGCGATGTCATAGCAAGCAGTCAATTGCCCTATCCTGCATTTGTTTTCAACTACTTTACTAGTAGTTTAAAATAAATAACTTTATCTTGAGTTTCTTTTCAACTACTTTACTTGTAGTTTAATATAAATAACTTAATCCTGGATTTGATGTCGAAATTCAAGAAATGGTAAAAATGCGAAACAAATTTTCCTCAAATTTCGCAAATTGTTCTCAAGTTGATAAACAATATTTGAGAAACAATTGAATTTATGTTAATTTTCAAATGATAAATATGAAACAATATTTTCTCCGTTTGAGAATTTCGTTTTCAGTGTTTAATGGGAAGTGAAGCTGAAAAACGGTAACCAAAAAAAGGAAAAAACAATCTTGGCATACTTAGATCTGAAAACATGTGTTTACATATAAATATGTACATATACAAGAAACTGTCCCGCGCTGCATTTGTTTAAAGCTACTTTAAAATTAGTTGAATATAAATTACTTTTTAATATATTTATTTTTGCAACTAACTTTTTTTTTCCGTGAGGGTACATATTCGCATCCCTATATACATACATCCATATGTAGGAAACAAGTAAAACGAGAAAAAGTCATCTAATAACCGCAGGCCATCGATGACCAAAAAAACTTTGACTTTGAAAGTAGACATGTGGTATTTAGATGCACAGGACAGCAAATGACAAAGGATATGTCTGATGTGGAAGGAAGCTCTTGTTGCTAATGCTAATGATGACACTGATAGGGAGCCAACAACAGCCTACACAAAATAATATTAATGTATGCAGATATGTAGATATGTATATATACACACTCCGAAATTTGCGATAACATATGTACGTATTACGCTTAAAGATTAGCATTCACTGTGGTTGGCCCTTTTGTGTTCGAAGATTGTTTTAAACGTAACTTTTCAGTAAACAATAAAAAAAAATTACGTATCAGCAACGTTATGCAAAAATCGAATGATTTCTTTGACGGTTAACAGAGCTGGATCAGGATCTGGATCTGTGGACCACATTATTTAAAGCTTAAAATGGTTGAGGAATATAATATGATTATATGTGAAATTATATCATGAGAAGGTGTGTGTTGTGATGGGCTGTAATGAAATTTGTGTCCAAGTTATTTTGTGATGTTAATAAATATTGTATTATATGATTTGAAGGTTAGTTATATATACATATCTGTGGCAATTTGCAATAATCGCTTAAGTCTTAAAATGGCAGGCATGTTCCACCACCCGATCATGACGAAGTGCGAATAGCAATGTCTCGGCTTAAAAATAACAAGGCCCCGGGTGCTGACGGCTTGCCAGCCGGCGAAGAGTTGATAAGGAGCATGCATCAACTCCTATGCAGAATATGGTCGGACGAGCGCATGCCCGACAACTGGAGCTTAAGTGTGCTCTGCCCAATTCACAAAAAAGGAGACTCCACAGTACGCGCCAATTATCGTGGGATAAGCCTCCTGAATATCGCATATAAGGTCTTAGCAAGTGTATTGTGCGAAAGATTGAAGCCCACCATCAACAAGCTGATTGGACCTTATCAGTGTGGCTTCAGACCTGGTATATCTACCATCGATCAGATCTTCACAATACGCCAAATACTGGAAAAAACCGACGAAACACACCATCTCTTTGTCGATTTTAAAGCCGCTTTTGATAGCACGAATAGGAATTGCCTCTATGCCGCAATGTCTGAATTTGGTTTCCCTGCAAAACTTATACAGCTATGCCAAATGACGCTGACTAACACCACCAGCTCCGTCAGAATTGGGAAGGACCTCTCCGAAACGTTCGAGATCAAACGAGGTTTCAGACAAGGTGACTCCCTTTCGTGTGACTTCTTCAATTTGATGCTGGAAAAGATAATACGAGCTGCAGAACTTAACCATACAGGAAGCATTCTATACCACAAGAGTGTACAACTGCTGGCGTACGCCGATGATATCGACATCATTGGCACTAACACTCGCGCCGTATGTTCTGCCTTCTCCAAGCTGGATAAAGAGGCTAAGAAAATGGGTTTGGCGGTTAACGAGGACAAGACGAAGTACCTCCTGTCATCACACAAAGAAACAGCACGCCTTGGCAGCCACGTCAATGTTGATAGCTACAAATTCGAAACTGTTAAGGACTTCGTCTATTTGGGAACCAGCTTTAACACCAAGAATGATGTCAGCACGGAGATCCAACGAAGAATCACGCTTGCCAATAAATGCTACTTCGGACTAAGTAGGCAACTGAAAAGTAAAGTCCTCTCTCGACAAACAAAAATCACACTCTACAGGACGCTCATCGTTCCAGTCCTCATGTACGGCGCATAAGCATGGACAATTTCAAAATCAGATGAGATGGCACTTGGAGTATTCGAGAGAAAAGTTCTTCGTAAGATTTATTTACCTTTGCGCGTTGGCGTGGGCGAGTATCGACGGAGATTTAACGATGACCTGTACGAGCTTTACACAGACATCGACATTTTTCAGCGAATAAAGATCCAGCGGCTGCCTTGGGCAGGTCATGTCGTGAGAATGGACGAAGGCGCTCCGGCCAAGAAAGCATTTCTATCGAAACCCGCTGAACGCAAAAGAAAAGGGAGACCTCCACTAATATAATAATACAATGGCGCTATTATAACACTCACGAGTTTTATGGCCGAGCTTCTCTCCCAATTCGGGGTCTGCTCCTTTTTTGTTTTTCCTACTAATTGGGTGGACATACAGTTTTATGCCGGCTCCGAACGGCGAATGCATTTTTTGTGAGAAGCCTTTTCATGGCAGAAATACTCTCGGAGGGTATGCCGCCCACTGCCTAGAGGTGACCGCTGCTCTTAAAAAACCCAATAATTGGATTTTTACTAATTAGAAAAATTGTTTTGGTGTTTTGCTCGGACCGCGGTTTGAACCCGAGACCTCTGGCATAGAAGGCGAGCACTCTACCCACTGCACAGCGATGCTGCCTCCCTAGGTGTTCCCAATTGGCGCCATGCTACACGAAACAGAAGCAATTGGCGCGCTCTGTTGAACTCGGCCAGAATCGTCTAGACGGTTAAGCGCCAATCAAGAAGAAGAGGTCTTAAAAATTATTTCGAGATAAATTGATTTTTATATTCGAAGGCGTTTCTTAACAAATCATAAAAGTCGATTAAAAACTATGGACGCAAAATCAGTTAGCCATCCACAATGTTACGATCAAATTTTGTAAATAAAACAAAATATCATGAAGAAATTTGATTAAATATATACAACTACTTTGGCTGTTATAGCAAGTTTAGTATACCTCTATTGTAAGTTAAGCCTAAATGTTTTTATTTATATCTTTTTATTGAATTAAGTTAGAAGCATGGGGGTTTTACAGAAATATAGAATTTTAAAAGGAGAATAACTTGGTATATATAACTCGAAATCTTCCTAAGTCGACTTAAGCGGTTATTGCTTGTGACCGCAGATATGTATTTTAGTATGTTACAGGATATGGTAAGATGTTATAACAAGTGATATGCTAATACATATAAGAATTGATTTTTCACTGTGTGATGTTATATTTTGTTATTTGATAATTTATGGTAGAAAACAGGGCCGTCCGCAGGAATTTGCCTTGGGGGGGTTTTAATTTTGGTTTGCATTCGCATACATTTTTCGCTAAGAGTAAGATAATTGATTGAAATTTTGTGGCATGAGTCCCACAATAGGCCGGAAACAAAAAACAGAAAAACTTTTGAAAATGAGCGTGACACCGCCCCTTTTTGGTCAAAGGAATCTACGAGATTTCGGAGCCCATAACTCAGAAAATAATTATTATAATTGATATGTTATGACGAATAATAATAATAATAATAATATAATACAATGGCGCTATTATAACTCTGACGAGTTTTATGGCCGAGCTTCTCTCCCAATTCGGGGTGTGCTCCTTTTTTGTTTTTCCTACTAATTGGGTGGACATACAGTTTTATGCCGGCTCCGAACGGCGAATGCATTTTTTGTGAGAAGCCTTTTCATGGCAGAAATACTCTCGGAGGGTATGCCGACCACTGCCGAGAGGTGACCGCTGCTCTTAAAAAAAACCCAATAATTGGATTTCTACTAATTAGAAAAATTTTTTTGGTGTTTGCTCGGACTGTGGTTTGAACCCGAGACCTCTGGTATAGCAGGCGAGCACTATACCCACTGCACCACAGCGGCCACATGACGAAACTTAGGGTTAAACTTTTATTACTTTTGCTAATATACGTTAAAAAATTTAGCGAAATCGGTGTATAACCACGCCTACTTTTTTACAAAAACATTTCTAAAATCGCCTTGTGAAATTTGTGACGTGACATCTTTGTAACTAAAAGTCATAAAGGAATGAAATTTTGCACAAAGAATAATATTCATATGCTTAGTTGGATAATTGATACTAATTTTGAAAATGGGTGTGGCTACGCCCACCTTAAGCGGTATCCGCATTATATAAAATACACCGTGTTTCCGTCAAACGTAAACAAACAATGAGAACATCCCTTTGCCAAAATAGTTGACTTATCTGGTCTAATTCTGATTCATCAAAACCTAGTTAACCAGGTCCTGAATAATACTGTTTACAGTACTTGTTAATTGAAACTGCTCACTGTTTTCACAAAATGAAAATTTTTTGTTATCAGTACAATTTTTTGAAAAATTTCAAACGAACATAAGTATGCTACACAACTTTGTAATTTCGGAAAGCTCCAAGTGCAATTCAAAGTGCCGAACTTATGTATTGGCCAACCTTATTTTTTGCAACTTTCACCAATTTCTTCTTCCGTAAAATTATTGTACTAATTTTGTCAAAAATTATTAGTCAAGATTCAATGCAAAATTTATAAACTGTGTTTTGAAAATTTTTGCAAAATCATTGCAACTTAGATTTGGTCATGGGGGGTTTTAACCCCCAAACCCCCCCGTGCGCACGGCCCTGGTAGAAAATAAGTTGATTAAAATCTAAAATTAGATTTAATATTACAATTTATGTATGTAAATTGCATACATTACATATTATATCACCTTACACAATTTTAGTAAGAGTAATTTAGATATAGTCGTTTCTGTCTGAGAAGTCTAATAAAACTTAGTATCATTTGATTCAGTCATGGCATAATTCCATGTAATTTTCGCTTGCTATTCGATGCGATGTAATATTAGGTTATGATGATGTAATTTTAATATAATATTGATTGGATTGTTGTGATTATAAAGTGATGTGATGCTGTGTTGACATAACGTAATATGAGTTGATGCAATCACGATGTACCTTATGATTCGACTAGATTTTATTGGATTTAAGATATTGTGACTTGTTATAATACGAATTATAATACGATGTGATGTGGTGTGATTTTTACGAAATGTGTGTAGTACGATTTGACGTGATATATAACATATAACATCTTTTTTTTTTTTTTTTTTGAAAATGGCATCAACAATCTATTAATAAGACAAGATAACACTGTGCTACACAAAAAAAATGCAGGGGCTCTCACATGGTTTTTTGGTTTCATCATGGCTCATAAAACACTACCTCATTTGCGGTTTTTCTCCATCACTTCGTTTTTAAATTTTTTGAGTACAAATATAATACAACTCTGAAATTATTGAAATTACAACTTCGAGATGCTATAACTTTCTTGTTTCTTGATCGAATTCAATTTTTTTTTCTTTTATTTGAAAGATGCTACCTTTACCTTTCCAACAAGCGAAATAGTTTGCAATTCGACCTAAAAATGACCAAGTTTTGGTCCTTTATTCCAAAAAAAAAAATAAAATTTTTCTAAAAATATTGGTTTTCGGCACGTTTTTATTGGATTTTGAAGTTACAAACAATGAGTTTTAAACCTTTATAACAAAATACATAAAATCAGCTTTCCAAAAAGCAAAAGTAAATTAAAATTGATTTAAAATTACGGTAGTAGTGTTTCATAAAGTGAGTAGGCCTTGTTTTTTTTTTTTTTTATACCTTTCATGAGAATGAAATGGTATTATAACTTTGTGCCAAAAAATTTTTGTCGAAAGTACCAGAAGGAAGCGTGGGGGACCCGCCAAAATATATACCGATATGATCAGAATCACGAGCTGAGTCGATTAAGCCATGTCCGTCTGTCCGTTCGTCCGTCTGTGTGAACGCAAACTAGTCCCTCAGTTTTTGAGATATCTGAATGAAATTTGGAATACAGGTAGGTTGTTATATGCAGCTGATCATTTGTCGGAATCGGCCGAATCGGACCCCTACAACCGATTGTTCAGATATGGACATTTTGGGGTATAACCTCAATTTTAACAGATAATGACATGAAACTTTGAAGTATTTTTACCGATATCGGCCCAAATAGAGTTACCGAAAATTGTCAAGATCGGACCATTGTAACATATAGCTCCAATACAACCGATTGTTCAAATGTACACATTTTGTCGTATAACTCCTCCATTTAAATAGCTCAGACACCATTTTTTCTAATAAATCCTTCCATAAATAACCCACACAATTGAAATTATAAATTATACGTACTAAATCAGGCTATGTACATTAAGGTGGAGTGAAATCATGGAGATTTTTTTTTGTTCTTTTTTTGAACGTACCACGAATGAAAAGTTGCCTTTATACGAGTTAATGAACCCCACAAAATTTTATGGCGATAGGATGACGTTTTGAACTGCCCCCAGCCCCGCAAAGTTGAAAGCAATAAGCACGATCTGGTACAAATATAAAATTTTGAAAATTATAAAATCAAAAAACGAAGTATGAGGATTGATAAAGATGGCTAAGCTGAGTATTAAAGTGAATTTTTTTTTTTGGAAACAACAACAACAAAAGTTATTAAAGGTCAAAGTTTATATTATGCATTTTTTAAATTGCAATTACTTCAAAACTACTGTACCAATTTCAAATATTTTTATACCATTCGATAGGTATTTTGATTGCCTTTAATTTGATATACATTTTATATATGAAAAGTAAGGGGGGTTAAAAGGGGGTTGCCCCCCGCAGGGGGGTTATTATGGAACCCACATAAAATGTATATCAAATTGAAGGGAATCAAAATAGCTATCGAAAGGTATAAAAATATTCGCAATCGGTTCAGTAGTTTTTAAGTAATTGCAATTTAAAGAATGCACAATATAAACTATGACCATTAAAAACATTTGTTGTTGTTGTTTCCAAAAAAAAAAAATTCACTTTAATACTCAGCTTAGCCATCTCTATCAATCCTCATAATTCGTTTTTTGGTTTGATAATTTTAAAAATTTCACATTTGTACCAGATCGTGCTATTTTTTCAACTTTGTGGGGCTGGGGGCACCTCTAAACATGCGAGTAGGTCAATAAAAGTTTACAGGCTTATTACTGGGCTAGAAATGTGCCGTTCTGGCTTTGGAACAAATTGAATTTCCAAAAAAAATGTTTCACTCCACCTTAATGTACATACATGCATAGGTAACTTTTCATTTCCCCACTCATGAAAGGTATGAAGTCTTCGGTACGGCCGAAGGCAGCCGCGCTTTTACTTGTTTGAATTAACTAAGGGAATATTTATAGTATTTTTTTCACCAACTACAAACGATGTACGTGGAGCCCAATCCTTTTGTTTGTAGTGTAGGCTAATTGCTCGGCTGTCCCATTCGCAGAAATAGCATGGATACTTCGTATTTCCACCCTGAATACCATTTAAAATATTGAGTACCTTGAAGTCAGCAACAATTAGCCATACTGTCATATGATTCTTTAATATCGGTAACGTAGGCCAGTGGGACTGATGGATATATGCCAGTGTTGTGTAAAAGCACAGCCTTCAAACCTTAAAAATTAAATGAAACCTGAATATGCAATTACATAACAAACATTTCAAGTGTACTTTTTGTTGAACCGTCGATGAATAGACGCCAATCTCTTGGGAAAAAATTTAAAGTAGGTAAACTGACCAAGTCTGACAAGTAACAAAGAGCACACTCAGATCGCTCTATACTCAGTTTTGTGAAAGTTCATACCTACTTTGTATGCAAATATTAATCTATAAAAAAAAAAATTTTCAAACACAAAAATAAAGGCTTACTCACTTTATGAAACACTACTACCGTAATTTTGAATCAATTTTAATTTACTTTTGCTTTTTGGAAAGCTGATTTTATGTATTTTGTTATAAAGGTTTAAATCCCATTGTTTGTAACTTCAAAATCCAATAAAAACGTGCCGAAAGCCAATATTTTTAGAAAATTTTTTTTTTTTTTTTTGGAATAAAGGACCAAACTTTGCTCATTTTTAGGTCGATTTGCAAACTATTTTGCTTGTTTGAAAGGTAAAAGTAGCATCTTTCAAATAAAAGAAAAAAAATTGAATTCGATCAAGAAAAAAGAAAGTTATAGCATCTCGAAGTTGTAATTTCAATAATTTCAGAGTTGTATTATATTTGTACTCAAAAAATTTAAAAACGAAGTGATGGCGAAAAACCGCAAATAAGGTAGTGTTTTATGGGCCATGACGAAACCAAAGAACCATGTGAGAGCCCCTGCATATTTTTTTTTTCTGATTTTGTAGCACTGTGTAATCAATTTAAATTAATGTGATATCAACATATTTTTCTCCGTTCATAATATCAACACATATTTTTTTTACCTCTAATATACCATTTCCAGTATTTGCCAATTACTGAGAACTATTTTCACCAGGACTCATTTACGTACCCTTAATATCTTTATAAAACAAAAATTTCGTTAGACTCAACACAAAAAAGTGAATGATAGCCAATGCTGACTGTGTAAAATGATGGGCACTGAAGTTGTTTGGGCTTGTACGCATCGTGTGTGCGCTGCCAGCAGCATTGCCCATCGTTGTTATATAACGTTGACAATGTTATTTTAAAATATGTATGTACGATTTATCTAATGAACTAAAGGACGACGTTTTACTGTTCTAGGAATTCAAAGAATATTTAAATAGCATTTAAGTTATATATGTACATATGTACATTAGATGACAAAATATCAAATTACCAGCACAAAAACAAAAAGGAATTTGCAAATTTCAGAAAGCGTACAAGGAACAAATGAACTAACATACATAGTAGGTATACAATTTTCTTACAATGCTAAAGTAACAGCATACATAAGTTCGCCATTTTATTAGAGAACTATATATATATGTATGCATTATACAAAAATATGTCCTTAAATACCTTTATTGGCGAGTGAGTTTTTGAGACAATGCGGCACTAATTGTCAATCAATTGGATTTGAGAACAAATGAGAATTAAGTAAATAGGAGTTTTTCAAAAGAAAATTCTACGCACAAGCGAAAACAACAAAAAAGGAATATGCTATGCACACATTTACATACAAATTTCCTTTTTCAAGAACTGCCCCCAGACCGCTCTCACATTACCTCAACATTGTCGGTCGCCATCAGTAAGTGAGTAATGCGACAAACATTTTTGGTGACACGCCATCAGCAAAATGCAAAATACCTTATAATATACAAAAAAAAAATAAATTCCTGAGAATAAAAGAAATTCAAATTTGATATTCCAATTATTTCTTTCAAGTTCAGCAGCAAATTTCAAAAAGGAAAACGAAGGAAAAACCACATGAAAGCCAAAAAAAAGAAGTGAAATTTCAATAGAATAACAATGGAAATAAAATTCACATAAAAATAGAAGCTAGCAGAGAGTCCTATTGGTTGGTTTTACCTATTCAAAAGGAAGAAAGCAAGAAAAACCAAACTGCCTGCCCAGCTGACGCTTGATGTTGTTGTTTGTTGTACTTACCATTTCTCGTCTCATTCAGTTCAATTAAATTTCGCTTTTGCGATAACAAGATTATTCACCGCAGACATCTTGAGACAATCTAGATATGAAATACGCAAAAACGCAAATAAAATCGTACTCGTTGCAAGCCAACCAAGTAGGTACATACATATAAAAGAGAAAAAATGCATGAAAATAATTGGCATTTGTTGCACACAATCACGTTACAGCAAAGGAGTAGCAACTAGGGGCAAAGGACCTCCAGGCATCTAGTCGAAAGAAGAGAAATAAAAAACAAGTAAGTAAGCCTAAGTTCGAGTGGAATCGAACATTAGATACTCAGCTGTACGCTTTCATTGTTTGTTTGCGTTTGATGGAAACACGGCGTATTTTATATAAAGCTAGTGCTGCATAAAGTGGGCGTAGCCACGCCAATTTTCAATATTTTTATCAGTCATCCAACTAAGCATATGAATATTATTCTTTGTGCAACATTTCATTCCTTTATGACTTCTAGTTACAAAGATGTCACGTTACAAATTCCCGAAGGGTGTTCCAGAAATATCTTTGTTAAAAAGTAGGCGTGGTCACAAACCGATTTGAATAAATTTTTGCATGTCTATTAACACAAGTTATAAAAGTGTATAAACCAAGTTTCGTCATAATATCTCAATTATTTGCCGAGTTATAGGCTAAGAAATCTCGTATATTCCTTTGTCTAAAAAGAGGCGATGCCATGCCCATTTTCCAAAATTTTTCTATTTTTTGTTTCCGGTCTATTGTGGAACTCATGCCACAAAATTTCAATGAATTATCTTTATATTTGACAAAGATATCGCTTAAAATGTTTTTATTAGGCCCCTTTATAGTTCCCATATATAAAAGTGGGCGTGGTCGTCAACCGATTTTGCTAAAATTTTGAACATGTATTACCACAAGTAATAAAAATGCACACCAAGTTTCGTCATAATATCTCAATTACTTGTCGAGTTATGGGCTCAGAAATCTCGTATATTCCTGCTTCTAAAAAGAGGCGGTGCCACGCCCATTTTACCAAAATTTTTGTGTTTTTAGTTTTATGTCCGCAGTTGGACTCCTGCCATAAAATTTCAATGATATATCTTTATATTTGACAGAGATATAGCTTAAAATGTTTTTATTGGGACACTTTATAATACCCATATATAAAAGTGGGCGTGGTCGTCAACCGATTTTGGCAATTTTTAGTCCAAACATTTGTCTAAGTAAGTATATCGCGCATACCAAATTTCATCCATATATCTTCAACGGTTTCTGAGTTATGACTCATAAAACTTTCAATGTTTGACCCTTAATAAGTGGGCGTGGCACCGCCCATTTTCCAAAATTTCATCAAATTTCTTCTTAGGGGCCTGAGCTCAACACGTGGGTAAAATTTGATCACTCTAGCTTTAATAGTGACTGAGATACCAAATTTCCGATTTTTTCTATATAGGAAAAGTGGGGGTGGTCATGGTCCGATTTCGCCCATTTTCAATACCAACCGCAACAGTCTCGATACCAACCTGCATTTCAAATTTCATCAAAATATCTCAATTTTTGCGCGAGTTAGAGTGTTTACAGACGGACGGACGGACAGACGGGCGGACGGACGGACGGAAATGGCTCAATCGATTTCTCTTTTCACCCTGATCATTTTGATATATATAAGTCTATATCTATCTCGATTATTTCATTCTGTTACAATCCAACGTTATGTGATTAAAACTATAATACTCTGTGTACTAGTACAGCTGAGTATAATTAGGCAAGCATTGACCATACACAAAACAAACAAAAAGGATGTTTCCTAGACCAACTTTGCCAGTACTAGTACTAGTACAGTACTAGTCTAGAGGGCCTGAATTTTATTATTATTTTTTTTAATGGGGATAAAATTTCAATAGCTCGGCCGGAGTTGTAATTACTTTTTCGAAAATACGTATTTTGTATAAAACGTTTTCAAATTTAATTTCTAATCTCGGATATCTTCAGTAGAATTTAATGAGATATTTTTTCATAGAAGATGTTAGCCCTCTAAAGCTCACGTAAATAGTAATTTTTAACCTTTGCTCAAAACGGTTAGAAAACTGGTAATTAAAAAATTCACAAAAGTGTTCTACAAAAATTTTAAGCAGACAATTCTAGCAGACGTGGATTAGTGTACATACATAAGTGCGTAAGAGAGGATGCTAATTGGAACGATTTTCATCACTCCTTGTAAATTTTGTCGTTGAGTTTTCGGTTTTCAATGTCGTTTATTGTTCTCTGTAAGAGGGTTTAGATCAAACTAACACTACTTACCGACTCTTATGATTTTAAGGGAATTTCGTATTTTAAACTCCTACTACAACTAACTTTTGGCTACGCGCCTGGAAACTCGATTATGTTTTTCTGTGCAGTTGTCTGTGTAGACTAATTTTTTTGACAACTAAATATGTATGTAAGACGGCATTGCCAAATTGGCGTTTTGGCAATGAAAATGCGACAAGTATCAACCACAGAGTTCAGAGAAAAAAGTATTGTGTTTTTTTTTCTCTACTAAATGGCATATGTTGCCACACATTCTTCCACACTCAACCCAAAACAATTGCCTTATTTGTTGTACGCTGCAAATTTGCCTTAAGCATCCATTGCCCCAACGCATATTACAGCTCATCTGCATCGCCTGTGTGGTAATTGGACGGACAATGACTGCGCACACAGCGCGCAGGGCCAAACCAGCCCATTAGCCAGCGAAGCAGTTGGCCAGGAGCGGCAGCAGCGTTGTCTGGCAGCTGGCTGGCTGCAATTTTACATATTGCATAATTTTCTATGTTTTTCACATTGTGATTTCGAATGTATTCGTATTGGTATTCGCATTCGTTTGTTTGTTTAACTGTTTCTACGTTTTCTGTTGATTTGCCAATGGAAATGTTGAGTGGCTGCTTTTTATTGCTGAACGGAAATGCCTGTTTCTAGTTTCAAGTATGACTCTTTTTGCGCAATTTTCTTTGCATAATTTAACTTTTTATGCGAATTTTCAATATGTTTTTGCGAAATTAAAATTAGTTTTGCTACTGCTGCTGCTATGTTTGGTTGCCATAAAATAAAATACGAGTTGCTTAATGAGCATAAAATTGTTATTCCATTATTTTTGTTGTAAAATCAAAATGACTTTGTTAAGTTTTTGGCGTTGAAGCTGAACGAAATTGGTTTAATTTAAATGCGGTAGTCATTGTTTAATTTAGTTTGTCCTAAAACATATAGTTTTCATTCGTGAAAGACAACAAGAACAATGTAAATAACGTCAATTGAAGCTATTTTCTGCATTGTTGCGAAATAAAGTTGATAAACATTTTGTTTTACCAGTTTTTCCGCAATTAATGTAATTATAAATATGCATATCAAAGAAACTGCTGCAATGCATGAGGCGAAACCAGGAAAATCAAAGTCAAACATATCTTCAAATCATAAAGTCAAAGCGCGTGAAGGCCTAACGAATAAATTCAGAACCAGGGACCCATAATAATCATTATTCGTTATATTTTCAGTGAAAAAAAATCAAATACTTGCAAACATCGTAGAAGGGTATTGAGTTTGTGTATGTGCATGTTTAAAAGAGCACTATCAGAATCCACTACGATCGAAAAATTTTAAGCGATATCCATAAAAATCAAAAATAATCATTATTTTTGAGTTTTATTTTTTTGATCAAAAAGAAAACTTATTCCTTAAGTGATATATTTATCGCTCAGAAATAATCACTATTTTTTGAGTTTTATTTTTTTGATCGAAAATAATACTTATTCCTTGAGTGATATATTTATCGCTCAGAAATAATAATTATTCCTTGAGTTTTATTTTTTTGCTTAGGTCGAAAAACTCAAACTCGTGCTCTGGAACATAATTACTAAAAAATTCCCATTGATATAAATTCGTGAATGAGTGATATTTTTGATCGAAAAAAATAAAACTCACACAATAATGATTATTTCTGAGCGATAAATATATCACTCAAGGAATAAGTGTTATTTCTGATCAAAAAAATAAAACTCAAAAAATAATGATTATTTCTGAAGGATTAAATATCGCTCAAGGAATAAGTGTTATTTCTGATAAAAAAAAAAAATAAAACTCAAAAAATAATGATTATTTTTGATGAAATATAAAAAAACTCAACATATAATGATTAAGTTGCGATCTTTATTATAAAACTCATAATGATTACGGTCCCTGTTCAGAACTGTAGAAGAATTCCAAAAATGACTGATGAGATTATTCCAATACTGACAAGGCAACCGTGAATACTTTAATAAAAAGACAGCTGAATTTTTCATATAAATTGTTTGAAAACAAAAAAAAAAAAAACCTGTTGGGGTGCCTGTACAGTGTACACTGTAATATATTGAGTAACGATGTGGAGGACAAACTTGCTATAGAAGAACCTTCGCTCTTCTTTAACCATGTTGGAATCGTTTGAGTATGTCGCTCGCTAACAGCAAACTTTAACTTAAAGAATTCATCCGGGAACAAGCAAGTGATTGCTGGTGTCGTCTTCAGGATTATAGCTACGCAAAAGTCAGCTGACCAGAGAGTTAAGGCTATTGATCTTATTCATTCATTAGTTGCGAACTATACCTGGTGATGAGTCTATGCATGCAGAAAGGCTGAGTGTTTCCTACAAGGACAACTGCAGGACGTGTTGGGACTAATAGGAACACCCGAAACTATAAAACATTTTGTGTCCAGCACTGTAGAGAAATGAGCTCATATTAATAGGATATTATTGTTTCAGGATCTAAGACCTATGGAAACTACTCAATGGCTTGTGTAGTGAGTCTTTGGATTCACGTACCATCTTACGAATTTCTATTCTGCATGATGTATTGTGGAACGATTTTCCGTCATCCGTACAAAAATTGAAACAAACTGACTGACAAATTTAGGGCCCTCACTCTGTAGTTCTATTCGAAAGCGAAATTCGATTCGAAAGCGTCACCACCACAAAGCAAAAAACAGCAATGCGTATATGACACCGTCACAATTATGTATGCTAACGCCAATAACGAACCATCGCTAATACGAAAGGGTATTGATATTTTACTTTCACAAATAAAGAAAACAAAATTGACATTATCTGTGAATAGGAGAGAAAATATAATACAAAATAAATTAAATAAAATATTTATTAGCATATAGTATATATTTGTTACGCATGGTAAATGGTAAGGGGAAATTTCGATATAATGCGCCCGGACCCGGAATCTTTCTTTTTAATAGGGTTGAACCTACCCTCGTATTTCATAATGAAGATGCCGAAAAACGAGATGCCAGCATATTTTCACAAATATACGCAAATTATTTTTAAAATTGTGGCACAATTATTCTGCCAGCATGTATGTAACAGACCTGGGCATCCTCAATTACATTTTTTTTCAATTACAATTACATTAATTGGTAATTGAAATTTTTCAATTACAATTACATGTAATTGTAATTGAGGTTTTTCAATTACAATTACATGTAATTGGTAATTGATATTTTTCAATTACAATTACATGTAATTGTAATTGAAAATTTTCAATTACAATTACTTGCAAATGTAATTGAAAATCTCCAATTACAAGTAATTGTAATGGAATCACTCCAATTACATTTTTCTTAGGTTTGAGAAAATTTAGTTATACAATTTGTTTTTGTTTCTATTCTTGTTCTTTTTATTGTTTGTTTTTGTTTTTGCTTTTGCTTTCGTTTTTGTTTTTGCTTTTGTTTTTGTTTTTGTTTTTGTTTTTGTTTTTGTTTTTGCTTTTGTTTTTGTTTTTGCTTTTGTTTTTGTTTTTGTTTTTGCTTTTGTTTTTTTTTTTGTTTTTGTTTTTGTTTTTGTTTTTTTTTTTGCTTTTTTTTTTGTTTTTGTTTTTGTGCTTGTTCGTGCTTCAGAAACATAAGTCGTGAAAATTACGCTAGCCACTCTGATTTTTTAATAGCATGTACATATGTTTTACTTACCTCTTTTTCATAATATGACCTGAAAAGTATATCGTGTGGCGAATTTATATTATTATCTTGATCTTCTTCACCAGAAAATATATTTTCACTTTCAATTTTTTTTTATTTACTCCAAAAAATTCACTTAGTAATTCACTAGAACCGCCAACGACGAAAGAAAAAGGTCTTTAAATATGATTAAAGCACACGACAAAAAATGCATCGATTGCATAGAGAAATAGCAGAAAAACAACGGGAAAAAGATCTGTAAAGTCGAACCGAATGCGCACAAAATGCGCATGTGTCAAAGAGAAAATTTTCAAAGAAGAGATTTCTTATGTATTTTTTCTACTTTACTGTATTATATAAAACAAGTAAGGAAGCCTAAGTTCGAGTGGAATCGAACATTAAATACTCAGGTGGTCGTCAGCCGTTTTTTGGCAATTTTCCGTTCAAACATTTGCGTACCAAATTTCATCGATATATCTGCTACGGTTTCTGAGTTAAGACTTATAAAACTTTAAATATTTGTCCTTTAATAAGGCGTGGCACCGCCCATTTTCCAAAATTTCACTATTTTTTTCATAAGAGCCTGAGCTCAATATGTAGGTGAAATTTTATCACTACAGCTATATTATTGACTGAGATACCAAATTTCCGATTTTTACTATATAGGGAAAGTGGGCGTGGTCATGTTCAAAATATTTAAATTTTTGCGTGAGTTAGTGTTTACGGACGGACGGACGGACGGATATGGCTCAATCGATTTCTCTTTTCATCCTGATCATTGTGATATATATGAGTCTATATCTGTCTGGACTATTTCATGGCGTTGCAATCCACCGTTATGAAATCGAAATTAAAATACTCTGTGTAGAAGAACAGCTGAGTATAAAAATTTGTTTGCTTTTAAATCGATAACGGCACACTTTTCAGCTAGTACATTTTGGGAGAGAATGCGAGTGATAAAAAATTAGCAATTTTCATTAAAAAGTGAAAACTTGAAATAACGATTCATACGCTTTTTCAGCACACATAATTCGATATTATTGTATACATACATATGTACTTAAATAAACAACTAACAAGTAAGACCGTGGCCGATTCCGGCCGAATACACCATACATTTCACCAATGAGATTATATTTCTTGAACAGATCATTGCAAGTATTCAAGTATGTAATTTGTATATGAAGTCATATCAATATCTCTAAGACCCTATACAGCATACAAAGAAACAGATGAATATTATGAATAACAACGAGTAGAAATATGATAAATATGGCATACCTGCTTCGCGAAGTGCATATTTAGCGCTCTACATAAAAATATAATTTTTCGTAAAAGTGGACTTAGCCACTTTGCACTCTAGCGATATATATTTTTAGGTATATACTATGTATAATATGTATGTACATACATATGTATGTATGTATACACATATCATACCTACATACATACATAAGTACATATGTATAAACTTTCATAATAAGATAAGTATGACTACCAGAACATTGAAATCAACAAGCGAACTTTTCTTGTCTTTACCTTCGTTATTTGAAAAGCTAGAGGTATGAAACTGCACTACAATTTAACTAGGTATTTATTTGAGGGAAAAAAAACCAAACCAAAGCCAACAACAAAAACAAAACCAAAAACAAAAGCAAAAGCAAAATAAAAAAAAACCAAAAACAAAAACAAAAGCAAAAAAAAAAACAACAAAAAAAAAACAAAAGCAAAAGCAAAAACAAAAAAAAAACAAAAACAAAAGGAAAAACAAAAACAAAAGCAAAAACAAAAACAAAAGCAAAAACAAAAACAAAAACAAAAACAAAAACAAAAACAAAAACAAAAACAAAAACAAAAGCAAAAACAAAAACAAAAACAAAAACAAAAGCAAAAACAAAAACAAAAACAAAAGAAAAAACAAAAACAAAAACAAAAGCAAAAACAATAATAAAAAGAGGAACAATAGAAAAAACAAATTGTATAACTAAATTTTCTCAAACCCAAGAAAAATGTAATTGATGCCATTCCATTACAATTACTTGTAATTGGAGATTTTCAATTACATTGACAAGTAATTGTAATTGAAGGTGTAATCAATTACAAAATGTAATTGAAGGTGCCCAGGTCTGGTATGTAAGCAGAATGGCGCCAAAAGAAATAAAACGGGTATAGTAGACAGTAAGAACCGAACAAGTGTTATTTATCGATTATTCCATGGCAATTGCGCTAAAGGTGTTATTGCGCCAGAACCGTGCGCGGCGCCACGGTTGGCGCTGGTGTTATTGTATCAGCGCCAAAAAAATTGCGCCATTACCCATGGCTAATTTCAGAGAATTATTTTCGCAAATATGTGTGGCAAATGTAAACGGAAGCCAGGCTGAAAACCTGATTCGCCCGTACCACTCCACTCTGAAATATTTCGGCAAGAGGTGGATCGTATCTAAAGTTCTCATGCTTAGCTCTGATTTTAGAAATCACTGTTGCTTCTTTTTCCATCATGACGACATATATTTTGAAAACTTTTTGTAGCCAGAGTAAATCAATGAAGTAAATAAAATTAAAGTCAAAATTTAAGGGCACGTGTTTTAAAATTATTTAAAAGGAGGTTATAAGCTAATATCCTAAAATTGCATATACAAAAATTGTCTAAATTGCTTTGGACTATGAACGGCACTTATGACGTTTACTTCTTATAACAAGCGTGTACAATAATGTTCTACTTACACTTATATCTTGAACAAATATATCTCAAAGTAAAAATTATTTAAACTTCCACTCTTTTTTTATTACATAGAAAGCATCATAAGACTTTAATCATTTAACTCATTAGCAAGCGCTGAACTAAACAAATTTACTTATTTATACCCTAAGAAGCTAGCGGAAGTTTTTGCCTTTACTGACTGCGCTCCCACATTATTTCTAAATGGTCTGCATAAGTCATTCGGCTGCTTCTACTATTAAGATAGCTTGTTTTTTTTTTGGAAACGGTGCTCCCCTTTTGCATTTTATTGCTGTACAATTTTTCCACCAACACATCGCACTGTCTGCTCTCCACATTTATGATTTTATTAGTGTCGTCTCTGTAAATAAATTTACGCTTTTCCTCATTGCAACCCAACTGCGTATTGAGTGTGTCCATATGTGTGCGCGACGTTTAATTTAACCGCAAAAGCACTCGTTGATTAGATACACCACCCGCTGCGCGTAAGGCAATAAAACTCTCCCCCATAAATAATTAAATCTACTGCTCTAGTACAACACAGCATTGGAATTATTCTTTGCTACATCATTGGAATTTAGAACTTTTACAATAAATTTGCGATTGCTTGACATTAGATAAAAGCGCCGTTAAGCATGGCATGGAGGCAGCCAGCAGTACGGTAAGGCAAATGACAATTTAACAATCAACATCTTAACAATTAAGAGTCAGCAGCCAAATGGCTGTGTTGAAATTTAATTGCTCGAAAAGCAGTGTGTAGTCTTGATAACATTCCACTATTTTACTTTTGTTTGTGTTTTTTAATTCTTAATTGTTGGCTTTAAAAACAAATCATGCGGTAAGTTTTACTTGTGTAATAGAAATATGTATTTACAATTGCTTCTCTGATAGATTCAATTGCAATACGTTTTGGATTGAATGGACTTCCATTTTTAATTGAAATATTTAAACTTTAAATTTTAAAGCTAGCTCTTGGCATATGTATATATGTATGTACGGTTTGTAATCCATGAAATTTGAAAACTCATCAACCAGATTGGCAAGAATGTTTCCGCAACATCACCTTGTTAGATACGCTTGTTTCAAATCTTTAATATGTATAGCACACAATTTTAAAAAATGATAATTTAATGTTCGTTTTTTTCTGTTTAAACTGGGGGAAAAATATGTTGTTATATTTGTACAGAGCATTGCAGCAGTTTGATAGTAAAGCATTTTTTTATTATCTATCAAGAACCGTTAGCAAGTCTGTACACTTGGCATGTTTTTTTTTATATTTCATGATAGATGTGCATTATTATAGTTGAAGTTTTATAAATACACTTTCACTAATGTGTGCGTCCATACCCACACGTATGTAATATTTCTTCGCACCCATTCCCTCATTCCAGACCATTTGAGAATAAGTTTTTGAAACTATTTTATCAGCACTGAAACACGAGACCTACATAAATGAAAATGGCATGAGGAGAGAGAAATTCGTATAAGCATTTACTACATGCATTAGTGATGCCAAACCCAGTGCACAATAAATCCGATAGCACAAATTTACTTTTTTTTCTAATGCTAGTAAATTTCGACGTCAAACTTTAGTGATTTGCAGAGTTATGAGGAGAAGAACGAAAAAGGATACTGAAATTGGCAATTCGCCGAAATCGGGTTTGTCTGCAAACCAAATTTGTCAAGGGATTATAAAAAATCGTTCTACAATACATCCTATCTGAAAATTTACATTGTTTTCAACTTTTCAGTTTCTTTGTGATCACATTTGTTCTGAATTCAAGATTCATGATCATGAACTCATCAATGCAATGAGGCAGCGACTTCAATTGATAGAAGTACCTAAAACCCAGCAGAGGATGTTTGGAGCTCTTCCTGGATGAATAGCAATAGAGCGCGCTTTTCAAGAAACCAGGAGTTCACTACAGAGCCGCTTTCAACACTTATGAACTCTTATTATTATTTTTTGTAGCAAAATGGAAGATTTGCTGTTCAGAGAGTTATTTTTTAAACCATGTAGCCATGTACAGAACGCTCGCCATTCTAGAACATGTAATGTCTATGATCAGATATTTTGTTTGACGTTTTGCACATTCCGGTAAAACTCACATGCTCACTAGGCAGCGCTCTAACTGTAATTGCTCATGCTACTAAGTACTACTTGCTACTGGGCAAGAGAACGCCTAAATCAAAAATTCAATTTGTGCACATTGTACCCGTTTGATTGACTACTGAGACTGGTAACAATAGCTGAGTGCTATCAGCCTAAGCAAAAACCTTTATTTCTAGACATCACTCGAATCCCGAAAATGTACAATCTTAATAATCACATTCTACATTCTAGTAAGTACTCGTAAGTAATAGCAGCACCAACACAAATCAGCACTTTCAACTTTTCATCCTCGAATAACATGTTTTTAGAGGAACTCTTAATCTATAGTTTGGCAGCATGAAAGTAAAATCGGGAAGCTTGCCAAAAGGCATTGTTTTACGTGAAACTAAAGACTTTCGATACGTACTTCTCATTTATGTATGTATGTTTTTCTTTTTTAACGTTTATGCTTACAAACTTACATACACACTAACACGAGTACATGCTTCTATACATACTCACATATATAACACTAGCAAATACCCGTTGCTTCGCAATAAGGAATAATAGTTAACCAAAGTCAAGTCAACTCAACACAAATCAAGTCAACTCAAGTCAATTCAAGTCAAGTCAAATCAAATCAAGTCAAGTCAAGTCAAGTCAAGCCAAGTTAATTTAAGTTAAGTTAAGTTAGGTTATTCCAGGTTATCTGGGTCCATTTGATGACCTTGTCTAGCCATCACTACAGCTCTATGTTGAAGCCGTTCCCAACACTTTTCATTTGATACCAATATCGCTCAAAACATACGGGTCCGCAATTTAACCCATATCTGGAGACCCGGCCCAGGCATCACAAATAACATAATTCTACGTCGAAGTCCTCATCAAGAGCTTTCATTTGGTAGCAATATCGCTCAGAAATATTCGAGGGTCATCCGGTCCACCTGTTGACCCTTATCTGGACACCCGAACTAGGCATTACTATTAAAATAGCTCTATATTGAAGTCCAGATCAAGACCTTTCATTCGATACCAATATCGCTCAGACACATCCCGGCGTCATCCAGATCCTTTTTTTGACCCATATCAGGAGACCCGGCATGGAATCACAATGAAAATAGGTCTGTGTTAAAGCCCTGCTCAATACCTTTAATTTCATACCAATATCGTTCAAAAAAATTCCGGAGTCATCTGGGTTCACATTCTTACTCATACTGGGGAGGATGTCTAGGCATCACAATGAAAATAACTCTATGTTGAAGTCCTGCTCAACACCTTTCATTTGATACCAATATCGCACGTGTAGGTGCAGACGTTCTTGAGTTATAGCATAGTATGCATGTGTAAACAGGTTTTTGATTGCCACCGAGACAAACAACAAACCGTGCAAAAACAAACATAGGAGTCGTCTGCGCTGCGCTACCTGGCACGACTGCGATGCCTCCACTGAACACGGCAAATGACTAAACGAATCTGTCTATGCTTGCGCTTTTTTGAGTTTTTCGAAATTTAAAACTGGGAAAAAGGTATTAAAGTCATAGAAATGCGCGAAAAAAGTACAAGGTTCTCGAGAATTTACCATTTGTGACATTTTAAAAAAAGAATTATTAAAATCGGTCCAGTACTTTTTGAGTTATCGCGTTACATACATTTTCCATACAATCAATTTTATATAATTAGTATAGATACAGTTTTTCACTGGTAATGACTAAAAAGTTTCACATCCCATAGTATGTATTTACCAGACGTAAGTAATTTGAGATAAGTCAAAGTAATTTTTTGGTTTTTGGAAAATTGTTAACGCTGTTGGCGTTGCTTTGTTGTGGCTGTGACTTTACAAGATTACAAACATATTTGCCCAACCAAGCAAATTCCCATTTTACTCAGGACCTTAGTGGTATTTGTTATTGGTCGGCTCTATGCCAACAACAAAAATGTTTCTACATTTATGTGTATTGTGTACTGGTATGCAACAATGTCCTGGTTTGTAATTGTAGATATGGTGTAGGTACTTATGTTGTTATGTCCTTTGCAACATATGTATGTATGTATGTATGTATTTATAAAATTGCTTTTGGTCTCTTAAAGTTTCCTCGGATTTCAGTTTTGTGGTTCTATTGTGGTGCTTTTTAATTTTTGGAATTGCGGAAAATTGTTGCGGATTCATGGCTGTGTATCTATGCGAGTGGTGGAAGTATACTTAAATATGTAGGTACATATGTATGGGTGCAGCTTAGAGCAAGTTATTCCATTATAAAGCATACATTTCATCAATCATCTATTGATAACACATGGCAGCAGTGTTTAAACAATATAAAGAAATGCTAGTAATTATGAAGGAGGATGTCGACCAGGTCAACTTTGCCGAATATGGTTGGTTGGCTGGTTGCTGTGCTATTTGGCTGAATATGCCAGATCCAATTAGCGCACTGGGCGCAATTTTCATGCACCGACTTCTACACCAATTAAAAGTTGCTGTCGCGGTTCAAACCATTTCCACGCTTCCAAACAATAAGTCGACTTAGTACATTTTCCCGTTTTTGGCGTTTTCAAGTAGAGCGTGTCTTAATTTAGATGCTGTCTAATTTTGGTATCAATCGGACAATCCAATCAAAAGTTATAAGCAAAAGTGTACATATATAATACAATTTGAGATTTTTATAGAATAAAAACTTTGAGAGCTTGCCATGAAAAACCAAGTAGCAAATTTTTATTTTTTCTTACGGTTTTATATAAAGCGTACCCTGACTTGATATTGACGTGTTTTGGTGTTGATCGTTCAATCCAAACAGAAGTTACAAGTGAAAATATACTTAGCCTACAACCGAAGTTTCATATCGAGTTTAAACTTTGAGAGCTTCTCCTGCAAAACACAGTTTTCAGACTAAATACAGCTTTATTTGGAAGCGTCGATTTTGTCCTTTTTATGAACCTACATTGTGTCTGATATGAGACAGAGCCGGACATTCGCACAGGAAATGTTCGATCGATTCCTCACTGCCGTCTCGGTTGCAGTTTTGGCATCTGGTGTTATATGGGATTCTCATGCGGTCGGCTTGTTTACCGAACGGCCAGTATCCCGTGTCCCGAGTTATGTTCTCGATCTGCTGAGGAGTTTTCTGATCTTTTTATATTGTATTCTGGCCAGGTATGCTTTGTGATCTGCGTGTTGTTGAAGACTTCCACCGAATAGCACTCTGGCTGCCATGTCGCACGTTTTCGTGCGACACCTAAATGTTACCCTCAGGCCACGTCGCACTTTTCGTGCATTTTAATATGGAATTTTACATGGAATTCGGATTCTCTGGCCTGTGGTGAACATTTTGGTGTATTTCCCATGGCCCCTGTGTACTTTTAAGTAGGGACCACAATAAAATCGCGAGTAGTCAAAACTTATTTTTAGGCACTAAGAAACAAAAAAGAACAAAAAAAATTGGCTCAGGTGACCAAATTGTCAAATGAAATTGGCACTGAACGATCAAAATTATATAAAGGCCTTGGCAGCCAGAGTGATAGTGGCCAGTTCTTTGTGTTTATGTGAATGTTTTTTTTTGCCCTTTCTATGTCTGTAGATGGGCCGGTTTTCGCCAATTATTCTGCCCTACCATTACCCATAATGTTTCTGTGGTCAGGAACCCAGAGTAGAGCGATGATTACGTCTTCCCCTGCTAATGCTTTGATTGCACTTTTGGAGCTTCTGACTATCTTAGAGGATGTTGCAGGAGAGCTAAGTACCACGAACGCCTTCTAACTATCTGAGTATATGTGTTCCTCACCTCCCCTGACTGCATTCCCTAACAGAAACTCGCAGAACCGTTTTATGCCGCACAATTCCGCGTGGAAAATTTTGGCCAAGTCCGAAAGACGAAAAGAGAGCGAGATATTTGGCTGCTCGGAGAAAACGCAAGATCAGACACCTGAGTTCATTTTGTACCCATCGCTGTAGAACGAGATCGTTTTCTTCTTAAGCTCACTATCCCTTCCCCATTCCCGTCTTGAGGAGAACTTCATATTGAAGCTCCTGTTAAAGTCCAGAGTGGTTAGGGGAGGTAGTTTGATGATCAGGTCATGCCGTGAGAAAGGATGAAAGTGCTCCGGCGCGGAAAGTATTTATATGGAAACCCGCTAAAGGCAGGAGAAACGGGAGATCTCCACTGCGTTGAAAATATCAGGCGAAGACTGACTCGTCCTCCCTTGGTATTTGCCATTGGCGCCACGCATCACGACACAAAAACGACCGACGCACTTTATTGGACTCGGCCAGAATCGTCCAGACGATTAAGCGCCCATTAAGATGAAGAAGAACATTGACATTTTGTAAACATTTTACGACATTACACTGCGGTGAAAATAAAAGCGAAAAAATAAATACCTTTTCTAATTCCTTAATGTTCATTTTAATTGAAAAAAAGCAAATGTAATTCTTGAACAATTAGCCTTTTAAGGCGGCGCGTGTACGTCCTCAAAAGTATTATTAAGGGAAGGAATTTCTTTTAATTTATTTACCATTATTTGCCTAATACTTTGTTGTCTTTGATCTTTTCGCCAAATGAATTTGCGATTGGCTACTTGAGCTAATTAAAAAAGCGTTTTTTTGTAGGTACACGTGGCAATAAACAGAAATTAGAGATGAAAGAGACGATTCACAAATTTTTAAATGCCAACTTTAAAGAAGTTAATATGACTCTTTATAATTGCTGATCTCATCGCATACGAGTATTAAAGCCAAATAAATATTTTTTTTTGCTTGAGCTTTTCTGAAATCGGCGTCTTACTTAAGTCATTTACGCTGCTGTACCTCTGCCATACGTTTAGTTACGGCATTAACTGTTCATTGCCTTTTTGTTTTACGATACACAGTAATATAATAAAATAACGGTGACAATAATGAGCAGCAGACGTCTGCAAATTTGCTTTTATCTCAGAAAATGAAACGGCGCATCAAATCAGAGCCAATGCTTGCCACTGCCTGCTTCTGTATAGGAGCTCTTGCTTTCAGCAAATGCCCATGCTGCGCCATAAAGCGCCTTCAAAGGTGACAAAATTACAACTCTGTACATACCCTGCAGGGAACTCGATAACTAGTGAGCAAAATTTCTAGTTCCGAACTAGCGAAAAGGTGTCAAAGGGGAACTAGATCAATTGTAGTTAGACCCTCACCAGTTCAGGAGGAGTGAATTGAGTGACCATTATAAGACACACTTTGATGTGTATGCAATTTCTAAGTGACAAAAATTCTATGAAAATTTTTCGTTCGTTCAATTGCCGTCGGCTTTGTATATTTCTGCAATTCTCAGATGTTTAGTGATGCATTTTATATAAAGAGTTTTCTATTTGCATCTTGTATGAAATGAAATGTTCCCCTAATTATGCTTTTCCGATCCCTCAGGCATATTTCTATTTTTTTTTATTTTATTACTTTTTAAATATTATTGTATATTTTTATTAAATAAATAAATAAAAAAATGTTAGTTAAAAAAAAATTAAAAAAAATTATCATGCACCTTGTCACCGACAGGATCCGAACCCACGCCCCTCAGATTGAAAGGCACATGCGTTAGCCAGTCGACCATCGCGCCACTTGCATGAAGTGTATCAAAGGCTGCACTTAAGCGGCAGATGTAAAACTGTAGAATTTGTAGGTACTCGTAGCTAGTTCAGAACTATCGAACTTGTGCCAATAAACGAACTAGTGTAAACTGTAGAATTTAGTACTAGTTCGGAACTATCGAAAATGTAGTGCAGAGAGGGACAATTGACACCGCCTAGGACATCGCTGTGTTAAATTCGCCAGTTGATAACAGGTAAAAGAGATTTAGCTCGCACTAGTAGTGTCGAAAAATGCACTAGAAGCGACCTAGTTCGGAACTAGAGATTTTCCCTACAGGGTAGGATTGCACAGTTACATCTAAACATTTTTACATACATTTGCATACTTGTATGTGCATGTTGCAGGTGTGTGTTGCTTTTTATGTTGCACTCTTACGTATGTATTATGTGAAAAATACAATTTTATTGCTTGTAAAACATGCAACATTATGGTGCAATGCGCTCTCCCCGACAAATTCTTAACACAATGCCAGCGTGTAAGTACCCAGCAAAAAATCTACGCCTTATTTCAGTATTGTTATAGAAGATTTAAAGGCTTACGAAATAAGGCCGGAAAATTTTAAGGAAAGCTAATTTGTATGGACAAAGGCTTAAAATTAGGCGGATTCTCCTGTGTTGATGTCATCAGGCCATAAGGCATACTCTCTCTCTCTCTGAGAGCACACCTTATTGATGAGACTTATACGCATGCAAAATGAGGCTTATTTAGGACCTTATTATGGCCTGCTAATCAGGCCTTATGTGGTGTAATTATACCTTATTAATAAGGTGGTTTTTGTTTAACTTCATAATTCATTTTTTGCGCAATTTAAACGTTTCGGCAATTTAATAATAAAAAATACATTCTGCTAGGGTTGAAACGTTATTATTCACACATTTATATAGGTACATGTACATATATCGGATAAGCGTGCACACTTAACCACTTAAAACTTGATTGCATGTCAGTTGAAAAGAGACTGAGGCGACAATACGCAATCTTTACGCTCCCCCCACACATTGTACTTTGCTCATAAAAGCTCTATTCCCTTTCTATCTCTTTGGGATATGTTAAAATGAAGTATTAAAACATTTGGAGCAGAGAGAATGAGTGCGTATTTCAGTTTAACAACTTGTCTTCAGCTTAGGCTTATGAGTATGTTTGCTGGGTATGTATTTATATAAGTATACTTGCTATATAATTGCTGTGTGTGCTTTAGGTGGGAATGTGCAACATACGAATGTAAGTAAATGCTTACAGATAAGTATGTACATATCTATGTAAATGAAAAAAAATCAGTTTGACTCATTTGGCTGCATGCTTTCCACAGCACTTTTACGATCATTTTGTTTGTTAATTTTTCTGTTCGTCGACTTGCTGTTGTCATTTGGCATCATTTTGACGCATTCCATTGCCTGCAACTTAAACGTCACTGCAACCAAATGAATATTACGTATTCATTTTTTTATGGTTTGCTTTCGTACATACATACATGTTGCTA
Organism: Urophora cardui; assembly: GCA_960531455.1. Classification (NCBI taxonomy): domain Eukaryota; kingdom Metazoa; phylum Arthropoda; class Insecta; order Diptera; family Tephritidae; genus Urophora; species Urophora cardui. Next base: position 33,081,526 of record OY482670.1, on the reverse strand, counting down.
TAATGTCAGTATAAATGAGTCTATAAAATCAGTTGGCATCAAAGTTTCTAGCGGTCTTTCCACTATATCGCCCATATGGGTTTTTTATTGCAATTTATTTTCACAATAGCCACAGTTGATATTGTAAATTTGTGTGTGTGTTTTTTTTTTTTTGGGAGAGAAAATATGGAAAATCTTAATAACACTCTCCATCAATTTTATGATTACATGGTCTGGAGGCGCCATCATTCCAATGCAGTTTGAAAGACCCAGACTCGTATAATAAGTCCTCAAAATCATTTGCTGTGACAATTTTAAATTTGTAACAAATTTTGTCTGTGTGTTTTTAGAAAAAATGAAGAGAGGGGTTAAAATACATAACAAAGAGAAATTTATTGTTAAGGTGCATATACATAGAGTAAAATTTTAGGAGGAAGACTTTTGTAGAACATTTTAGCACTTTAACTCTCTCACGAAAGGATCACCTCGACCCTTTTTACAGAAATTAAGAATAAAGTGAAAATTTGAAGGCAAGGATGGGCATTTTTCAACTACCACTCATTTTCAACTACCACTCAAATTGAGTGTTAGTTAAATATTGAATTTAATTACCACTAAATTTGAGTGGTAATTAAATCTTGAATCGCTAAATAACTCGTCTCCACGTGGCTGATCGTTATTCAGTTTAACATTTCTCTTTCTTGTTATTCTTAAATGTTTGTATGTGAGATTGCGATAGATTTTCGATACAAAATTAGAGAAGGCATCGATATCATGGCGTTTGGCAAGAGGATTGAGAACGAAACAAGTGTTTCAATCTTCACTCACTCTCAGAAACTTGTATGGAAATTGACGAGTTTCGGCACTCGTTTTGAGGTCGAAACAAGATTGAGAGAGCGAGATCAGAAAAAAATAGCGAAACATGTTATGTGGAGAAATGTATAAGAATTGAAAGAGCATTGTTTTGCAATCGGTTTTGAACTATAAACAAACCCTAATAATTATTTATAGGGAAGCACTTTAATTACCAATTTTTTTTTTCAATTTCTTTACAATTTTTTTTTTATTTTTTCCCCACAACTGTAGATATATTTTTCGTTACATTTTATTGCCATTTTTCATTTTCCTAGTCAGGTTTGCATACAAGCTGATATGTTTCATAAACATATATGACAAATATATTAGATATTTACTATGTATGTATGTAAGAGCAACATGGACGGCCGTTAAGATTTAGTTGTCACCACAATTTCGGCATTTTGCCATAAAAAAAAAATAAAATACACACAACACTTCATTATGTGCTGCAGCAGCACGTGTGTGTGGCATACTCGTACTATTATTTTTTTACTCTTTGTTGATACTCGACTATGTTTTTTTTGTTGGACATTAAAATTTTTATTACCATCTAAATTTACAACGGCAAGGAATACGACAACGTTTGCGGTCACAGTCAGCCAGTCAGTCAAAATGTCTTTGACAATGAGAATGCAACAAAGTGTTTATGGCAAGGCAAACTACAGTACAGTATGTAATACATATATGTATGTAGATATGTATGTAGTTGTTGGTGTTGTTGATGCTGGCATCGGTATCTGCTATGTGGTAGCTGCCGCCCAAGCCGTGGGAGGTGGTGCGCCGTTAAGATACGCACATTTGATGGGCGCTAAATTCCTCAAATGAGTTGAAATAAATTTTTATAGTGTGCTTACTTTTGATTTTAGTGTTGATTTGGAGTTTAGAGGATTATAAATCAACATTTCTTTTTTCGAATTTTATCACGATTTCATAGTATGTACTTACATATAAATGTATTGAAAGTTTCAAGACAAGACGGATTGTACTCGAATTATTTTTTTAGGGCATTTGCGGTCAACTGCTTTAGATGCAACATTCACATCTTTCATAAGTGCTTCCCCGTTGGTATTTACTATGTATACATATTAGGTGGAGCATTATAAGCCTCTCAACTATTTATTATCTGCGTTACCAAAATTTAAATATTAAGAATATTATTGTGTAATAAAAGGAATTAAACGTAATATTTTATCAGTGAAAACTATCAAAAGAGCAAAGCCTTCGAACTCTGCCTTCTCTTTGTCTTAACATTCCCCCACTCTCTCCTACACTAAGCTTTAACTTTAAAATCCCTCATTTGCTCGATTTATTTTCAAAACACCTTGACATTGTAATTATAAGTCTGCTAATAAAATACAATTTTTGTTGAGTCAGACAAACAAACTTTGGCGCGCGAGGCAGTGTAAAATGAGTACAGAGGGTGTGATTATATTTGAAGATAAAGCGGCACTTGTACACGCACAAGCATGAACAGGTTAATACGCCAAAAAGGGCGCTAGGGTGAAGGTATATATAATACAAAAATTTATCTACTAAATGTTGCATTATTATGAAGTTAATTTATCAGCAGCCTCAGTTTAACAAAGTTCAGTTGCCACGAGAGATGCACAACAACAATTAAAACAAGCAAGCAACAACAACAATAATAAATGAATGGTTGGATTTTACTTTACATTTGTATAGATTTTATGGATTTTAAAGAGAAGAGAAAAGGATAACCTTTGTTGAATTTTGTGTGGGTGTTTTTTGCTTGACTTCTTGCCCTATAAAAAAATTGTGCGATTAGTCTCGAAAGAGATTGGTCCCGGATTTCTCTCTTGCGAGTACAATTGGTCTGCAATTACTCGTCAATTGTATCCGGAAGGTTAAAAATATAGACTAATTGTTGACCATTGTATTGAAAAGGTTATAAACGAACTTCGAAATATGCTTTTGTTCAGGTTTAAAAGGGTACAACTTCCATTCGATATCCAATTGGCATGAAAGTGGAGTAGTCTACGCTCGTACTCGTTCAGGTATAAAAGGGTACAATTAGTCTCCAAAACAAAATGGAACATTTCATTCCATATAAAGGTACCACAAGTTGTATTAGTCGCATGCTCACCTACGAGTGATCCCGGTCACATTCCGGCCTAGTCGTATTTTTCGCAGGATCTCTTCGTTTAAGTTTACAGGTAAATAAATTACACACAAACACACATTTATGTACAATACACAGCCCAATAAACCAAAAGGCTTGAGAATAATATTATAACAAGCTTACAAATATAAGCGTTAAGCTTGAGAAACTATTGTGTAAACTATTGAAAAAGACTTAAGAACAATTGTAGAAAAATCAAAACGGCACCCTTTTTATAAGCTTACAAATGTAATTGTAGAAAAATATTACTTGTGAAAGCTTGTTGTAAGCTTATAAAAACAATTGTATGTATAAATAGTAGAAAAAAGAAAAAAATAAATTTTTATTTGCATTTTTCTTTTCATTTTCTTTCCTTCTTCACCTTTATTTCAATGTTCTTTATTTTATATTCTCCTCCTGTTTCGAACCATGACATCAGCCTGTTATTCAATCCAACGGTATCATATAGTGGGACATTCAACATTATATTGAATTTTATTGAGGCTTTTATACTTCCCTTTTCCGAAAAAGGAATAATGAATTATATGAATCATTTTAAAACAAAAATAAAAAAAAAAATTGTACAGCAAGCTTATAACAATGTTATTACTAATAGTTTTTCAAGCTTTCATTTCAAGTGTAAAGTAAGCTTATTGTAATATTGTTTTCAAGCTTTTTAACATAAGGAGTATTGAGGAAGGCTTACATAAAGTAAGTGTTCCTCAATTATTACAACCATGCTTGTGAGTAAGCATACAATTAAGCTTATAAAAACTGTATTGCAATAAGCTTACAATGGACAATTGTTATAAGCTTGTTCTCAAGTCCTATTACATTTCGCTTACTTCCTGGTCTGTTGGGAGCTATATCCATACACACATACGCGCACTAGTAAAATGTAATATAAAGAACAGAGATAGATATTTTAATCCTTTTCATCCTTACCCAGGCCGCTTTTTGCGTGTGATAAACTGCTTTGGCGCCTGTTGTTATGCTACATTCAACTTTAATTATACCCATACTTGCACACAAACATCCATACACACATAGTATTTCGGTAATACAAAATTTTGGGTTTCGCGGAAATCTTTTTGTTGTCGTTGATAAGAAACACACAAAATTCTCTGCATAACTCTTTATTAACATCAATTTATTCATTTTCGTGTGCTTGTGCCTGTGTGTGTGTTTATCGGCCAGGCTTTGAACAAACTTACTAGCGAAGAATGCGCACAATTTCATGGCTTTGGAAAAGTTTGGAACGTATTACACTTTGTCTCGCTCCGCCATTGCCACTCTCTTCCTTCGACACCCCTTCTGTTGTATTGGCGTGTAATGATGCATGTAAATAGCTGGCTTTTGTGCTTTGTTTCTCCTTCTGTGTGTTTTTTGTGCACCGCAAAATGTTTGTCAGAGTTAATTGTAATCTCTTTCATAATCTAAATGAAAAGGTATGACTTTTCTTGAATGGAAGTTCACTAAATTGTTTGTCAAGGTTGAATTAAGGTGCGTGGATGTGAATATTTGAAGAATTTTAAATGAAACAGAGAAGCTTTAAGATGTTCCCGTTTGCTTTTCTTAAATGTGTATCTGATGTACCTAACGATGTAAGGCCAATTCTTCTATATCTATCGATTGATGGTCTGATGGACATTCCTTAAAAAGAATACACAAAAAAAAAAACTACTCAAAAAGCTGCAGAGAGGCAATGGATATGGCGTACTCGACTTTCTACAGGCTGATATCAGCGGTAAATCATATGCGGTGTACTCGGCACTACGTTTAAGGGAACCTGCCGTATGGAAGGATAAGGATGATGTATCCCAAATGTATGGATAGAACTTTTGTATCATATATGTATGTCCAACTAGGTTGATGGTAATATACACTCAAAAAAAAAATTTCTCTCGATCAAAGACATAATTTTCCTTATTTTGAACACGCGTCCCAATACAAAATTTTCTTTGTTTTGTGTAAATTTTCTCAAAAATGTGGAAAAAACATAAAAAAACATTCAAACAAATTCGTTGCCATGGGGATTTGTATGGGAATTTAATTTCTCAAAATTAAAGAAATCAAGTCTTCAAAACAAGGAAAGTTGGGAATGGAATGGCGCTTAAAGAATTTTTCATTATTTTAATGTATGAATTTTTTCAAAACAAGTATATGAAACCATGGTAACGCATGTAACAACAATATTTTATAAACCTTTTAACATGTTTTAAGGAAAATTTACTCAAAACAAAGAAAGTAGTGTTCAAAATAGGTAAACAATTTCTTTGACCCCTCCATACATTTTTTTTCTCTCAGTGTAGTCGAAGTTAACACATATAAATTTCTACCTGATCAGAGACGGTTAAGGGGTGTCGCACTGCGGTCATACATGGTAATATGAACTTTGACCCCTGTACGATACGCTTTAACCGTCGCCGATCGGGAACAAAATTTATATTTATATATCTAAGTGCAGCACTATCGGTAGGGTTAACGCGCAACCACATAAAAAATGCTCGAGACAAGAATACTGATGTATGAAACTTGAAGCTTGCTTGCTTAATTGGCACGTAACCATCTAGACGATTTTGGCCGAGTCCAACATAGCACGCCAGCTGTTTCTGTTTTGTTCAGCGTGGTGCCATTTGGGAATACCTAGGGAGTCAGCATCACTGTCCACCTGATCTTCCCAAGGCTGTGAACGTCTTCCTTTCTTCTGTATTCACCGGGTTTCGGCAGAAATACTTTCTTGGTTGGAGCACCTTCATACATTCTCATGACATGACCTGAGATACGTTCTAATGTACGTCCTTCACCTTCACCCTCACCTCTGCATGCACCTTATCATTCACCTTCAACTTCGCTTCTGCTCAATCTCTCTCAACTAATCCGTTTCGCCCTTTGGCAATTTCCAACAGTAAATCAGATAAGAGACAGAATCAAATCGCTGGCGAATAAGCAAACGATGCAAATTAGCCAGAAGAGTAGATACTCGCCCGATGACGCCCGAAATACAAGAAATAAAACAACTAAAAATCATTAAAATAAAAAACAAGCGCAAATCATAAGAACATCTTATATTACATAATCACATTTATTGTTGTTGTTGTTCTGTTGCTTGTTGCGGCTAATTTATCTGCAACAATGTGTGAAATTTCTGCGACAGCAATGCTTAACACCAAACGAGCCATACGGCGCATGTGCCAACGGAGCAAAAACCAACCTGTTTATGTTTACAGGCGCAAGAACGACAAGGAGATAGATAAGTGAAGAAGTGTTTACAACAAAACTAAATGAAAATGTATTAAAGAAAGTGTAAAACAAGTAAGGAAGCCTAAGTTCGAGTGGAATCGAACATTAGATACTCAGCTGTATGCTTTCATTGTTTGTTTGCGTTTGATGGAAACACGCTGTATTTTATATAAAGGGAGTGCTAGATAAAGTGGGCGTAGCCACGCCCATTTTCAAAATTTCTATCAGCCATCCAACTAAGCATATGAATATTATTCTTTGTACAAAATTTCATTCCTTTATGACTTCTAGTTACAAAGATGCCACGTTACAAATTCCCAAAGGGTGTTCCAGAAATATCTTTGTTAAAAAGTAGGCGTGGTCATAAACCGATTTCAATAAATTTTTGCGTGTCTATTAACACAAGTTATAAAAGTGTATAAACCAAGTTTCGTCATAATATCTCAATTATTTGTCGAGTTATGGGCTCCGAAATCTCGTTGATTCCTTTGTCTGAAAAGAGGCGGTGCCACGCCCATTTTCCAAAATTTGTCTATTTTTTGTTTCCGGTCTATTGTGGAATTCTTGCCACAAAATTTCAATGAATTATCTTTATATTTGACAAAGATATCGCTTAAAATGTTTTTATTAGGCCACTTTATAATACCCATATATAAAAGTGGGCGTGGCCGTCAACCGATTTGGCTAAAATTTTCAACATGTATTACCACAAGTAATAAAAGTGTACACACCAAGTTTCATCATTATATATCAATTATTTGTCGAGTTATGGGCTCAGAAATCTCGTATATTCCAGCTTCTAAAAAGAGGCGGTGCCACGCCCATTTTCCAAAATTTTTGTGATTTTCGTTATATGTCCGTAGTTAGACTCCTGCCATAAAATTTTAATGATATATCTTTATATTTGACAAAAATATCGCTTAAAATGTTTTTATTAGGCCCCTTTATAGTTCCCATATATAAAAGTGGGCGTGGCCGTCAACCGATTTTCACAATTTTCCGTCAAAACATTTGTCTAAATAAGTACATCAGGCATACCAAATTTCATCGCTATATCTTCAACGGTTTCTGAGTTATGACATATATAACTTTCAATGTTTGACCCTTAATAAGTGGGCGTGGCACCGCCCATTTTCCAAAATTTCATCAAATTTCTTCCTAGGGGCCTGAGTTCAACACGTGGGTAAAATTTCATCGCTCCAGCTATATTAGTGACTGAGATACCAAATTTCCGATTTTTTCTATATAGGAAAAGTGGGCGTGGTCATGGTCCGATTTCGCCCATTTTCAATACCAACCGTCCCAGTCTCGATACCAACTTACATTTCAAATTTCATCAAAATATCTCAATTTTTGCGCGAGTTAGAGTATTTACAGACGGACAGACGGACGGACAGACGGACAGACGGACGGACAGACGGACGGACGGACATGGCTCAATCGATTTCTCTTTTCACCCTGATCATTTTGATATATATAAGTCTATATCTATCTCGATTATTTCATTCTGTTACAATCCACCGTTATGTGATTAAAACTATAATACTCTGTGTACTAGTACAGCTGAGTATAAAAAGTCGATTGCAACGTGAGACAGAAACTTAAGCCAATTCTTAGCTGTTTGTCGGTACACAAAAGCTCAAGGTTCACTTCGTTACAGGTTGTCTTAACGCCATAACTTTTTTAATTTCGTTTTTGCAACTGTCCAACCAAAACAACTTACCACACAAGTTGTTGTGCATACACTCTGTGTTTATGTAGGAATGCATGTGCCTTGTGCGCGTCTTGTTATCTTGCTTGCCACCAAACAAAACTCATACGCATAACGAGCGTGTGAAGCCGCTGGTTCTGACTGCCTGAATGCTTGGCTGCCTTTGCTGGTGGTGTCGGCCTTGTTAAGTGATTAATCAGTGCCACAAATAATTTGTGTATGCCTTTTTCCTTGGCTGCATTGCATTCGGCCAGCGGAAATCAACGAATTTATTTGATTAATTCAAGGTAATCCAGTGCAATTTCGACGATTCGTCGGTGGTTGCCTCGTTTTTTTTTCGCATCCAACCAGCAGGTAGTCGAGCAGCCGCGGCGCGGCGTAGCAATAAATTATGGAAAATTAAGTGGTTTTCAACAAATGTTTTAGTAGTTATGCATAAAAGGAAAAAAAGAAGACAAAAAATTATAAATAATAATAAAGATGATTAAAATATATATACTTACATATAAGATTGCATTGTGGAGGTTTTTGTCTTCAACAGTCGCTAGATGCCATCACAGGCGGAAGCGTAGCGTTTGTCGAAAACAAAAGGCGCTTCGACAAACTTTAAATACATACATATGTATTAGGGATCCCGGGATCCCGCCCTTTTTGACACCCCGAAAATCCCGGGATCGCTAGAATTTTATCCCGGGATTTTCGGGATAAGATAAAGAGAGAATATTCCGCTATTATAGCAAAGAAAAGTTATATTTTATATAATTTTTATTGGTCTCAGATCTGTATACTAATAGCATTTCCTATTCTGAATGAAAATGTTGCATTATTACATTGCAGCATTATCAACATGTGTCATGTACCCTATTAAAGTGTTGAATTTTTCATGTGATTAATGAAACAAAAATAATGCAACCTTTTACTTGTGCTAAGAGCAGAAAATGTTGCCCGTAGTCGGGCCAGTTTTATATTTTGTCAATAGAACAAACATCACCAAAAAAGTGTTGTGTCTGTGTAGAAGAGAAGAAAAAAATGTGACAGCCGGAAGAAAGTGCGACATTTTTGCTAGAATAAAAAAGTGCATTAGTTAAAGTAAGGATTAAAATTTTTGATTTTTTTTTAATAATTAAATTTTTTTGTATTGAAGTACGCGTTGTAAGGAAACGTACGTTAGGTATTTTTAAAGCTTTTAGCTTGTGGCAAAATTCATTCGATAATTTCTATTTCCTGATTTTTGGTCATTTATAGGGCATGGAAATTTATGCAAATACATGTTTTTCTTAGATTTAGGTAGAGCAAAATAAATAAACAATCTTTGCGAATCGTGAAATTGTCTTAAAAATGGCATTCAAATGTTTTTGCATATTTTGCATATTTTGGTCATATATGCATATTTTTACATATTTTGCGTTGTTTGCATTTTTTTATTACATATTTCGCATTATATTGCCTATTTTTGTAATTTGCTAGTTGACAGTTTTATACAAACGAAATTCATGCATAACAGTCATCTGACGACGAATAGAGTTTCGTGTGAACACGGCTATTATTAGTATATTCGATACGGTGCATACCTGTCGACAAAGAGCCGTTTTCAAACATGCTCCTATTACCTCTGTGGATTTAGAACGTTCGTTTTCTATGTTTAAGAGCTTTTTTCGACCGAATCGGCAAATTTTTCTTTTTGAGAATATGAAAAAAATATTTCATTGTGTACGCTAATGAATCGTTAAATAAGGATTAACCTTTACAAATTATGAAATGTTCAACCTGAATTTATGTACATATCTATAAAAACATACATACATATGTATAAACGTACAACGTAAGAGCAAAATTGAATTAAAAAATATTTGTACCTAATTTATTTAACTATTAGCCGCTTTCGATTCACAATTTCTCTGCTGGCTATAAATTTCCCTCTGCCAAATTTATATGTGAATGATAGCGAGCAGAGGGAAATTTTTATCGACCAGTTAGCGAGTATGGCTACTACTCATTATGAGTTCAAACATTTTTGTTCGATCCGACTTCGCTTGTCTGATTGCGAATCGAAAGCGCCAATTGTAACTTCAATAAACATGAATTAATGCATTTTTTTTTATTTTTCATGCATATTTCTCAGTTTTTGTTGCATTTTTTATGCGCATATTTTTTATTTTTTAGTACATAAAATTCCATGCCCTAGTCATTTATTTCTCAAATGTTTTTTGGAATTTTCCCACATGGAAAGTAAATAATGGAAGAAAATGGAAACAAAATTTTAATTAGACTTGTTAGTCTTACAACACTGTACTAAAATTAAATACGCAGCTGCATACTCGGAATTAGGGATTCCAATTTTTCCGATTTTTACGATCCCGGGATTTTCGAGATTTTATTTTAAAATCCCGGGATCCCGGGATTTATCCCGGGATTTGGACTTTAATTACACAGGCCGCAAAAATTTCCAAAAAATTTTCTAACTCAAATAAAATTCTACTTTTCTAAAGGATTTCGGTGCGCTGATTCTGAATCTGAATTCGGATTTTCGGTAATATGTGTAGGATTTGAGATATTCATGTCCAAAGAGGCGAAAAATGCGATTTTTTGCTATATTCACTGCTCAATCTGTTAAATTACTTACTTTCATTAAAAGATGATTGCAGCTATTGAAAGAACGATCATCTCTCTTGAAAACAGCGCTTTGCTTTTTCGGGTATCTTATTCAGATATCTACGTTGTCTTCAAAAGAAATGATCGTGCTTCCAATAGATGTAATCAGTTTTTAATGAAAGTCAGTAATTTTAAAAATATTGAGGAGTGAATATGGCCACAAACTGCGTTTTTCGCCTCTTTGGACATTAATACCTCAAAAACTACACCGAAATCCTTTTGAAACGTAGAATTTTATTTCTGTTACAAAAATTTTTCGACCAGTATTATTTTCCCACCTTTGGGGTTGAAAAAAGTAAATCGCTAGCTTAGAGTGCAAACTGTGTAAGTCCACTTTTATGAAAAAGTGTATTTTTATGTAGAATGCTAGAAAAATAAAAAACACCACGCTGAACAAGTCTGCGATACTTGTCTTATTTCTACTCGTTTTTATTCAGCGATACGCAAATTGTATAAGTCCAAAAAGCGAAGAAAATTGTGTAAGTCCAAAATATTTACATGAACACAAAATTTTTTTTTCATTTCGAAATTTTTTTATTTTTTGTTTTTTGTCTCTCCTACAAAGTTTGAAAAAAGGACTTACACAATTTGCACTCTAAGCTAGCGAAATACATTTTTAGAGAAACGGTACAACTTTAAAATGCAAAAAAAAAAATAGATTTTTATTGCCATTTTTTATTATTTCATTAGTAACAAAATAAAATAGGAATGTAAAATCATTCGTATTATTTAATAATACCTAAGAGTTACTTTAAAAAGCACAACCAACAACGAAAATTACATACATTTGGTGAACAAAACATTTGCCTTTGCAGTTGGTACTTTTAGGATATTAATAAAAAGGATTGCAATCATTTGATAATTTCCAATAGAATTTTTTTTAGAATTTAACGACGAACTTTGTTTAAGCGAATATTTCCAAGCTTGCCGAAAAATTCAGAAAATTAATGCAACTTCTGAATAGATAAATATCGGAGGCAAAATTTTGATATGAATTCCGAGTATGCAGCTGCGTATTTAGTTTTAGTGTAATTAGTAATTTTTTTTAGTGTTGTAAGACTATCAAATCTAATTAAAATTTTGATTCCATTTTCTTCCATTATTTACTTTCCGTGTGGGAAAAAAAAATTTGAGAAATAAATGACCAAAAATCAGGAAATAGAAATTATCAAATAAATTTTGCCACAAGAATGCTAAAAGCTTTAAAAATACCTAACATACGTTTCCTTACAACGCGTACTTCAACACAAAAAATTTAATTATTAAAAAAAAATCAAAAATTTTAAACCTTACTTTGGCTAATGGACTTTTTTATTCTAGCAAAAATGTCGCACTTTCTTCCGGCTGTCACATTTTTTTGTTCTCTTCCACACAGACAACACTTTTTTAGGGATGTTTGTTCTATTGACAAAATATAAAACTGGCCCGACTACGGGCAACATTTTCTGCTCTTAGCACAAGTAAAAGGTTGCATTATTTTTGTTTCATTCATTACATGAAAAATGCAACACTTTGATAGGACACAGGACACATGTTGATAATGATGCAATGTAATAATGCAACATTTTCATTCAGAATAGGAAATGCTATTGTATACAGATCTGAGACCAATAAAAATTATATAAAATATAACTTTTCTTTGCTATAATAGCGGAATATACTCTCTTTATCTTATCCCGAAAATCCCGGGATAAAATTCTAGCTATCCCGGGTTTTTCGGGGAGTCAGAAAGGGCGGGATCCCGGGATCCCTACTCGGAATTCATATCAAAATTTTGCCTCCGATGTTTATCTATTCAGAAGTTGCATTAATTTTCTGAATTTTTCGGCAAGCTTGGAAATATCAATAATTTTTCTTTGCACTTTAAAGTTGTAGCGGTCCTCGAAATATATATTTCCTTTTTCAACCCCAAATGTGGGAAAATAATACTGGTCGAAAAATTTTTGTAATAGAAATAAAATTCTACGTTTCAAAAGGATTTCGGTGTAGTTTTTGAGACATTCATGTCCAAAAAGGCGAAAAACGCAGTTTGTGGCCATATTCACTCCTCAATATTTTTAAAACTACTCACTTTCATTAAAAACTCATTACATCTATTGAAAGCACGATCATTTCTTTTGAAGACAACGTAGATATCCGAATAATATACCCGAAAAAGGAAAGCACTGTTTTCAAGAGAAATGATCGTTCTTTCAATAGCTGCAATCACCTTTTAATGAAAGTAAATAATTTAACAGATTGAGCAGTGAATATAGCAAAAAATCGCATTTTTCATCTCCTTGGACACGAATATCTCAAAACCTACACGCATTACCGAAAATCCGACTTCAAATTCAGTATCAGCGCACCGAAATCCTTTAGAAAAGTAGAATTTTATTTGAGTTAGAAAATTTTTTGGAAATATTGTCGGCCTGTGTAATTAAAGTCCAAATCCCGGGATAAATCCCGGGATCCCGGGATTTTAAAAATAAATCCCGAAAATCCCGGGATCGTAAAAATCGGAAAAATTGGAATCCCTAATATGTATGTATATGATTATGTATATTCCACAATAAGAATATTTCGGTGCTTGTGTGTATTTATATGTATATGTATGCCATCCGCTTCAAAACTCAGCGGCTTAATATGTAAATTTTCAATTTATACAAATTTTAGTACAAGAACAACTCAACTCAAAGAAGTTTTGCATAATGCAAGTGCATTTTAAGGAAAAACGGAAAATTTCAGTGAGAGGGAAGTTAACAAAACACAAAAATGAACTAAAAAATGTATATTCATATCCGTCAAACTTGGGTTTGGGTGTCCGTTCATACATAAATAACAACAACAACAAAAAACAAATGAATTGTTAATGAAGTTGCTGACAACATTTGCCTGCAAAACCATTTAGGGGTTAACAATTTATGCGTTTTATATCTATATATTAATAGGCTAACATTTTTCCCATACAAACAATTGCCAGGCTGTTTTGCACATACTCATATCCACATAAAATTGATATGGGTGTGTTCCTATGAGTCAGGAGCAGTAATATAATTTTTTCTATAAATTATTTAATTTCTTTATAATTAATAAATAAAATTTTTAGTTAAGATAAATAGATATCGTAAACGTGTTTACAAATATCGTAAACCCAGTTGAAGGGTCGCTTTAATTTAAAAGCGCTCACCACCGGGCCTACCTTCCTAGACCTGCCTTGATTTTGACCATGATTTCGCGTCGGAACGTGATCAAAAGGGAAAATCAGTGTTGCGGTACAACTGGAATTTGGAAAGTGTTGCTTATCTCCGCGAAAAGGAATAATTTTTGTACCAATACAAAGTTGAAAAAATAAATTGCATGGTCGAATTTCGACCACCGGCGATACTAGTTTTAATTAATATGCTTAGTGAGCAGACCTATTTTTTATTGTTGTTGTTGTTTTGTGTGTTTAAATTTTCCGGCGGAACCATGAAATATTTTAACTTAACAATATTTTTGCTTATCAACAGCATATCGTAGATATAGTGTAGCTTGATGGATGTGTTTCGTGTTGGGTGGTGTTGCGGCAGCATGTTGCTAGCAACACGTCAGCGCAGTAAATGTATAGCTATCGCTTGCATATGTGTACATAACGTATATGTACATATGTACAATTTGTTGTGAAATAATAATTAAGACATTATAAATTATGCTCGATAGTAATGTAACATAGTTGGATAAGAGTGCTTTGGAGAAAAAATGAGAAAAAGAAAATATGCAGTAACAAACAAGGTCGTTTATTTTGTATGCTTTCATTATTAAGTTGTAGAGAAATAATTTAAGAATGTAAAAAAAAGTAAATAAATAAATTATCTTCAATGTACAATGGGTGAGTTTCTAAGAAAAAGCTGCTCCGCAACTGTTGAGCTGAACAGTTGCCAACAGTTGTGTAGCAGTTGAGTTAAACAGCTACGTCTTAGAAACGGTTTGATGAATTTATCAGCTGTTTGGCTTTACACAACATGTTGAGCTCAAGTAGCGAAGAAAATTTGTGATGCAAAAAATGGCGAAAAGTTGCCAACTGTTGAGCTGAGCGGAATTACTCAACAGTGCGTTTCTAAGACAAACACTCAACACTTGCACAACAGCTCAGTCTTAGAAACTCACCCAATGATGCATACCAAATTCAGCTAAGCATTCTAAATTCAATTACTATGCTGTTAGAGGCTAAATGTGCATATATGTATGTGTAAGTATTTGCCCCAGAAAACTACACCACTCGAGCAGCAGCAAACACAAACACTTACTATATTCTCACCAAATTCCTCATAATCAATTTAATTTCACTATTATTCACGTACAATTTTCTTTTTAAAATTTATTGCTTACATTACTAACGAGGTGCCCATTTTCATGTTGTATTTGGCGATTATTTGTGGCACACAACAAGTGCGCACGACTCTAACAGGTATGAAAGCAAACCAACCAACTAACAACAATCAAACAATCAACTACATAATTCAGTTAACCGTTAAATTTAAATATATTATGCTTAAATGCAAATGGTGATTTAGTATTGAGCCACAAGAAAAGACGAATAACGCCAACAAACAAGCAATTGCTGCAACATACTCGCAACAAACACAGAACATTCATAGGTACCAACGTTCTGATAGCGCTTCACATACTCGTCAAGGCAATCAATTTGGTTGGTAGAAAAATCCAATATAGAAAGCAAAAAAAAAAAGAAGCAAAGCCCAGGTTGCCTTCTCTTTGTGTGCTGCCCATTAAATCACATTAAAAAGCTTTTAATAAATTTGTGTGCATTTAAAAGGGATTAGAGAATTGCGCTTAAAGTGGCGGCAAATTGCAAAATATTCCAATAAGAAGAAGATGAATTGTTAGCTGCTAAAAAAGTCAAGAGGTCGTGACTGTAGTTCGACACACAAATCTTCGGCGGCAGCGCACGTGAATTATTCCTAAATAATAAAAAAAAAATAAAAAATTTGTGTTATGCCGAAAAATAACACATAAATGCACAATAAGTTTTGGTTTAGCTTGCAAAGTTGTAAGATAATTGAGATTGGCGTAAAGAATAATGTAAATTTGTGTGAAAATGTAAATGTCAAAAGAAGCGAATTTCTTACTACACCAATTCTAGAATTCTGAGAACGGCTGTGAGAATGAAATTTCCCATATGAGGAACAAAAATCAACCTCTAAAAGTCTCATAAAGTAACCATCTTGATGTTCAAAAGCATAGACCTTCAGGACAACTAATGAGATTAGCTCACGCCAAACCATCAACAGCCTAGGGGGTTCGAAAGCCTATCGTAAGATGCGACTAAAATCTAAAGTTTTCTCAGCAGTTTTGGAGAGTGTTGTTATTGTAGCAAATACCCGTAGGTTCTAGAGAAAAGTTTTTCTCGAGATTTCCCATAAATCCCCAACTAGTAGACCATGCGAGGTTCCCACGGTGTTCGAAGGATTAGCTGCCGCCATTTGTCACTAAAAGTTAAAGACAGGGGTATTTTATTTATTATAGTTTGGCGCGGTCCAAACATTCTTAACATAAAGTATTTCTAACAAAGTTAGCTGAATTTAGGAAAAGTATATCGTCGGTGATAGTTATGTTAGGTTGGCTAGTATACGGTGATCCTTCACATAGACCACAAGGTCCTTAGTGTTGCCAACATCGTATTGGAGGTAATATTTATCGTTAAGCTTTTGAATGGCTTAATTCTTTCTCCTTTCTTGCTAGCTAAAATAAACTTTAACATTCCTTCTCGTTCAACAAGACACTTCAACCCTATCTATTTAAAGCAGTGTAAATCAAACTTTGAATTAAATGAACCTTTCCGGGGTTTATGTAAGAGCTTTAATTCCTATTCCAGCTTTTTAGATATTTCGGACTCACTTTTCATTATAAGGGAAAAAATACTGTCTTATCTTAACACATAGTAGCGATTATTCTGTTATAATTCTCAAGACTAACTTCAAATGTACTATACTCAGCTGATGATTTTATTTCTCTGTAGCTGAGCAGTTTAAGATCTCGACGCTTAACAAACTCCTGCCACTCAACACCTCGGCGTTTTATGTAAATAAAAAATATCCGTACGTCATGCGGGTGCGCCTCTCGTGCGGTCGGGCGGGATTGGAGGGCATGGGTTATTATTATTATTATTATTATTATTATTATTATTATTATTATTATTATTATTATTATTATTATTATTATTATTATTATTATTATTATTATTATTATTATTATTATAATTATTATTATTATTATTATTATTATTATTATTATTATTATTATTATTATTATTATTATTATTATTATTATTATTATTATTATTATTATTATTATTATTATTATTATTATTATTATTATTATTATTATTATTATTATTATTATTATTATTATTATTATTATTATTATTATTATTATTATTATTATTATTATTATTATTATTATTATTATTATTATTATTATTATTATTATTATTATTATTATTATTATTATTATTTATATTATTATTATTATTATTATTATTATTATTATTATTATTATTATTATTATTATTATTATTATTATTATTATTATTATTATTATTATTATTATTATTATTATTATTATTATTATTATTATTATTATTATTATTATTATTATTATTATTATTATTATTATTATTATTATTATTATTATTATTATTATTATTATACTAAACTTGGAATGCAAGAATTCGCGAGTTTTAGTATTTTGTGTATTTTCTGAGGAGTATTTTGTGCATCTTCTGAAGAGTATTTTGTTGACCACTAGATTCCGCAACAGGGATGAGAGTAGGTACTCCCTCTTGCGGGGTGCCCCTATGTGCCCTCCTTGACATTGTCGAAAGATCCCACCGACCCGTCACCGACCGACAGCCCAAAACGTCCTTGATCCAGCGCTGAATGATTGGGGGTATTCCGATCCATTCGAGCCCCTCCAACAGCGCTTTAGCAGAGACGTTGAATAGAAGTGAACCATTGCTAAAAACTTGCTGTGTCATTTAAACGACAGTCATATAATTAAAAGCAGAAGAGCCGAAAGTAAGTTTTTAGAAGATCTTCAAAAAAAATTAACATTGCAAAGTCATCGGCGCGCAGCTTCGCAAATGTTTTTCAACTTTGCACAAATTGCTTTCAAGGGCACAATCACATGTGCCTGCCTCTCACTCACGTACGTCCCTCATCATCCAAACGAATAATTCCGACACCCAAGTGGTAAATTAGTTACAAAACACTATTTTACCTGCCTTAGCTTGCTTGCTTGCTCACTCACTTACTTACTCACTTGTGCACCTTAAATTGGCATCTTTCGACGCCTAAATAAGAGAAACCTTGAGACACAGCGATCGGATGGTTGAGTCGCATTGAATTGCTCCTTTGTCGCCCTCATCATCGTCGTCGTTGTCGGAAATTCATTTTTTTCGCTGCACATTCATTACCCAGTCAGAAATAACGAATTACTATCGAGGGTAATCATTATTTAAAGTAGTCATTCACTTACTTAGATACATACATATATATGTATATGTATTTGCATCAAAAGGCGCATGAGCCAAGCAGAAGCGTTGCAATAAAATCAGCAGCAATGTAGTCGCAGCACAAGTGAGCGAGACGGTAAGGAGACGAAGTGTGAGCGAGTTTGGAAAGAGCTGAAGATTTAATGCGCGTTGTTCAAGGCTTGCTTATTTGCTTGCATGCCTGCCTGCCTTTGGGCTGGCTACAGACAACGTCGCGTCATACACCTTGCCGCACTTGAGCAGTGTGTAAAATGTTCGAACGCATAACCTGCAATTACCATCACCGATTGTGATAACTGCCACATTGTGTTCGCGGCGAGTCACCTTGCTGACTGACGGACTGGTTGCCTGACTCTTCTACATAGATACGTACGTATCGATAGCGACGGCGATGGCTTTATGACCACCGGATTTCTGCTGCTGCAACACTCTGCACTTCCGCAACCAATCGCCTAAGCAAGCCGTTCCGAGAGTCACTAGAATTCGTTCTCTTGTGGCTCATTTGCGCATTCCTTCATCGTCGTCAGCCAAAACTCCATTGCGCTATGCTATTATGTATTGGCTAAGCCGACAGCCCACATACATAACCCTGGGCTTACTCATGATTGCTGACTGCTGACTACTTCGTTGTTTGGCTGTTTGATTGTTCGCTTGGTTAGTTGTTTGCTTTTGAATTGGATTTAAATTGAATTCCTGGATATGCATTTGATTGCCTCGTTCTGTGCTTTCGTTCGTGTGTTTGCTGATTAACCGGTCCGCTTGCGCGCCATTCCATGCCATTTTGCGGCATTTCGCAAGGCACGCTGCTTTTTCACGCTTTCAACATGTTTGGCATTCAATTTCTTCTGCTGCGCTTCATTCCTCTCCATGTCTTTATCGTCTTTTATCTTCTCTAATTCTTTTTCTCAATGTTTCTATTTAGTTGTTTGCTGTGTGTGTGGCTTGGCTTGGCTTGGTCTAACAAATTATGCAGATTGCTTAATGTGGAATTTTATGCGAATCCGTTTCTGGAATGTTGCCTTATTTACGTTTTATTATTTTCTTGCATTGATCGCTTAATCGAATAATTAGTTAATTGTGTGTGTTAATTGGATGCTGCAAGGCTTATTATGGCATCAGTGGTTGCTGGGAAGCAAATTCTTTAGAATGTTGAATGTTTGTTTGTATGTAGCGAACAATATGGAAGCGAAGAAGTGTTGTTTTATAATGGCTCAGCGGTCAACTATCGGCAGGTGTTGGGTGAGCGCTTTGTGTGTATTTCTGCAACACTATATTTAAGTTAGTTATATTATTGAAATGGGGAGGCCCCCACAATATTTTGTGGTTTTGTGGTTCTTTATCATCGCTGAAGGGGACCTTTCTGTATATTTAATATTTATTAGGTGATCAGTAAAAATAGCAACTGTGAACGGAAGATCTCTCCCGTCTAGCAGAATCAATACTCGCGTCCCAATCCATTCACATGTGTGCTGAATGATTGCAAGTACTAACATGCTTTCATTTAGTACCCTCTTCCTTGAGAAAGATGAATTTCGGAATGAGCTTGCATGCGCTGAGCGACATTCATATACTTAAACCCCTTCCAAGACTGTGAAAGCGGAGTGGATGTGCTGCCTCTTGCAATTTCGCCAGTCATCAAATTACCGTGTATGTTACAGTGTCCAGCCACCAATACCACCAGCGTTAGAGAAGTCTGCTATCAAGAATTGTGGGTGTGCTACTAGATCCCAGGCTCAGCTTCAAAGAGCACTTAAAGGGCATTTCCAACAGTCTCAGTTGATACTGCGGAAGTTTTAGCAAATATGCCTCCGATTGACATGCAAGCTCGAGAAACTAGCAAAATATACAATGCAACGAAACCGGTTCTAGATTCATACAGAATTGACGAAAGGTAGAAAATACGCCTATTTTGGCAGGAATGCTGGCAAACCTCATTTAAAAGTCGGTGGACTTGTAGTTTAATTCCTAATACAAACAGTTTGGCAGATAGAGAGCATGGTGACCTCAATCCATATTCGAGCGCAACGATAGTCCTTTCTATCCTCTGTGCCCCAACGCTGTAGAGAACTGTGAGATAACTGATCAAGAGTTTAGTTGGAAAATTTGACTGCACTTTGACTGTCAGTCGTCTGTCATGCGGGAGGCAGTTAGCGACGCGTCAGCGTCAACATTAGCTCATATGAGATATTCTGACCAAGGTAGACGTTACTATTCCTGCCCGTTTAAAGAAGAATTTTAGTCTATTTTGCCAGCCTATGGGGTAATACTTATCCGGTGGTTCCGTAGGAATGGTTTCTGGCGGGAGTAGGTTAGGTTTAGCGGGTTGAGGTCTGCCACTTTTCGGCTTTCGATGTTTCCCTCTACTATAAAAAAAAAACAAAGTAAGTAGTGTAGGTACATCCCTGTTTATGATTTTATTTCATGGTTAATCTTTTTCCTTACTTTAGTCAGAAGACATAAGTACAAGTAAAAACGTACACACATGCACAAAACACCTGTTTAACTACCCTGTAGGGAAATTCTCTAGTTCCGAACTAGGTCGCTTCTAGTGCATTTTTCGCCACTACTAGTGCGAGCTAAAGCTTTTTTGCATGTTATCAACTGGCGAATTTAACACAGCGATGTCCTAGGCGGTGTCAATTGTCACCCTCTGCACTACATTTTCGATAGTTCCGAACTAGTACTAAATTCTACAGTTTACACTAGTTCGTTTATTGGCACAAGTTCGATAGTTCTGAACTATCTACAAGTACCTAAAAATTCTACAGTTTTACATGTGCGGCTTAAGTGCAGCATTTTACACACTTCATGCAAGTGGCGCGATGGATAACTGGCTAACGCATGTGCTTTTCAATCTGACGGGTGCGGGTTCGAATCCTGTCGGTGTCAAGGTGGATGATAATTTTTTTTTTTTATTTTTTTACTAATATTTTTTTATTTATTTATTTAATAAAAATGTACAATAATATTTAAAAAGTAATAAAATAAACAAAAAAAAAAAATAAAATAAGCCCGAGGGATCGGAAAAGCATAATTAGGGGAACATTTCATTTCATACAAGATGCAAATAGAAAACTCTATATAAAATGCTTCACTGGTGGCCGCTGTGGTGCAGTGGGTAGAGTGCTCGCCTGCTATGCCAGAGGTCTCGGGTTCAAACCACGGTCCGAGCCAAACAAATTTTTCTAATTAGTAAAAATCCAATTATTGGGTTTTTTAAGAGCAGCGGTCACCTCTCGGCAGTGGGCGGCATACCCTCCGAGAGTATTTCTGCCATGAAAAAGCTTCTCACAAAAAATGCATTCGCCGTTCGGAGCCGGCATAAAACTGTAGGTCCACCCAATTAGTAGGAAAAACAAAAAGGAGCACACCTCGAATTGGGAGAGTAGCTCGGCCATAAAACTCGTCAGAGTTATAATAGCGCCATTGTATTATATAAACATATGAGAATTGCAGAAATATACAAAGCCGACGGCAATTGAACCAACGAAAAATTTTCATAGAATTTTTGTCACTTCGAAATTGCATACAAATCAAAGTGTTTCTTATAATGGTCACTCAATTCACTCCTTCTGAACTGGTGAGTGTCTAAAGACAATTGATCTAGTTCCCTTTTGACACTTTTTCGCTAGTTCGGAACTAGAAATTTTGCTCACTAGTTATTGAGTTCCCTGCAGGGTAAGTATTAATACCAAAACACATATACATATAACTCAACAACAACAACAATAACAACAATATTTAAGCAGCGCATGTAACGATTTGTGAAGCGAACTTTTGCTATGCAGCTAATATTCCAAAAAATTTACTATATTTTTTGTGTCCTTGCTCCAGTTTCCCCGCTACATGTCGACACAAACAAAGTGCAAAGTGAAAATACAACAAATACAAATCCCATATCGATTAGTATCTATAAACGAGCACTTGACGCTTTGCAATTTCCACTTTTCACTGTGAATCTTCAGCAACTGCTAACTTTGAAGTACATGAATACCTATATAAATACACCATAGTAAATTGGTGTGGGCGGAGGAAGCGCATGCAGGTACAGCCAAGCACTCGAATTATGTAGGTATTTAGGGTAAGTAGCGAAAGGAATAAATACATTTTTCGTAGATACTTACTTTGCTAATGCCATTGACCTACATACATACCATGCCAGTGCGCCAATCAAGCGTTAGAAGGCACTCCAAGTGGCAGCTATTCAAGCGAAATAAGCGGATTCTCTCAACTTAAATGCAAATCTGAAAATATGCACTTGAATAGAACCCTTAACTTTTTGCGCATACTTGTAGATTAACACACAAATATATGTAAATTTTCTGTGTTAGGCAGAAATGGAAGTTATTTAAATTGATACTGAAGGCAACTTCGTCTTAACCCTAATCCTCTAAAGTGAGCCTCTCAGTCTCACTTTAAAGTTTAAAAGCGAATTATTCCTAAACCAAAAAAGTTTCTTGCCTAAAATTCTGGGTCTTCCTCCATTTGTGTTCATAAATTATGAAATAATTTTGATCCTTGGGCTATTTATTTATTTTAACCATTTTTTTTGCAATCGTATAAAATTGTAACGAAAAACCGAAAGTGAGCCTCAAAGACTCACCTTAAGTATGTTTATCGTAATAAGCTTAAATTTCTAGAATTCAACTAAATTTTGAATCCGTTGTTTGCAGACTTTATCCAGTGAGGTTTTTACATTGTCAACTCACCACACTTCCCCCGGATTTTGGTGAATTCGTCGTATTTCACCATAGATCTTTAGATCATGATGTCATAAAATTATGGAGAACGGTAAAGTCAGCAATTTCAAAACCATTAAAATCTTATCATTTTCTGTTTAATGAGATTCTAAATTACGGAAAAGATGCGTTCAGATAGAGAAACAAACGATCGTCTGCTTATATGCGTCAGTAATTTCACCACGAACGTCGCATTTTAAAACTTTTAAATTTGATCGCGGAAAATATATATTAGGGGCGATCATATGAAAAATTTATTCATATTTATTTGATTCGTAA
Organism: Urophora cardui; assembly: GCA_960531455.1. Classification (NCBI taxonomy): domain Eukaryota; kingdom Metazoa; phylum Arthropoda; class Insecta; order Diptera; family Tephritidae; genus Urophora; species Urophora cardui. The sequence continues at coordinate 33,058,415 of OY482670.1, read as the reverse complement.
TTTTTCTCATTGTGTGCACAAAAACAAATTTACAACAGATGTAATAAAACCGTTTGTAATGAACATTCAACAACTACAAAAATGTGTGAAAATTGCAGTTCATTAATATACCCTATTTTATAAAATTACTTTTTTATCTTTATATACTTAAAAAATTGACATAAACCGTTATAAGAATGTATAAAAATGCTTCTGTATTTATTACTGCATAAATAAAAGTAAAAAACAAATACCAAAATAATGTGTTTCAAAATTTCCCCATAGGTGAGCCTCAGAGTCTCACTTTCGGTTTTACGTAACTTTTCAAAATTCGGTGATTAGGGTTAACACTGGCAAACACACTGTCGCTGTGAACTCTTGAAATGTTTTTATTACAGTTCTGAGTCTGATGCTAGAAAGTGTTAAGTTTTGGAATATAATAAATGAATTTAAAAGCTTCTTAACGCAAGGATTTTGTCTGAAGAAAATATTTCAGGTTATCCACTTGTCATTCCTTCAAGGGTTAAGAAAGCCACAATTCACAACCATTAGAATTCAATTTCTGCTTCAATTTAAGCTCTCTTTTAATTTTCAACTCTTCACTTGACATCAAGTAGTTATTTACGTCGACATCATCTTACATTTAATGAACGCATTTACTTACGTGCTCATGCTTAAATCCTCGATAAACACGCAAATGAATATTTTGCAAGTGATATTTAAACTGTCATTAAGTCTGCCCTCGTTGTTGTCGTTGTCGTCGTCATTCGCATTCGCTTGCACAATTGCTGACATAATAGCAGCAGCAGCAGCAGCGAGCTTAAAGACATTTTGCCATTCTCCATTCACTCGACTGCACTGAAATTGGCACTTCGCCGAAAATTGCCATTTAAAATCGATATTCAGAGTACGCCCTTCTGCTGCCATACGCGCCCTCCTTCTCACCATCCCATGCTTCACTTAACGCTGAAGATACGAATATTCATATATGCATACATACATACATTCCAGTTGTATTTGCAGGTTTTCGTTTTGCTGTTGGCCTAGATATGTAGTTAAAAATATGCTTCTTCTCCTTCTCCTTTACTCAAGCCAACCATTTAAAGCAATCATTCTTCAATAAATCCTTGAATTTCCTTGCTTTAATGGTTTTGTGTGTATGTGTATTTGTCCGCTTGCGAAAATTTCCAACCGCCAACAGGATTATGCTTTCTCTGTTTTTGTCTCTTCAACGCACCTGAAACGGGCAAATCGTAGCAAATTAAAGAATGAAAGCATTTTTTTTCGAAGTGAGCGACGAATGGAAATGACATTTGGCAATATTGTGAGGAAATGTGTTAAATGGCATTTAAGCTGGAATGTCAAAATGAACAAAAATTGAGCAGCTTTTGCAGACAGCTGATTGATTGAAGGCAGTTAATTTATAAAAATAAGGGGGTATGAGATATGATTTAAGTTAAAAAAAAGACTGGCGTGTTCTCGTCTTTAAGCTACAATAACAGAAAGCTACATACTATCGTATTTTAAACTTTATGAAACTTTCATAACCGCTTTTGTCAAAAATAAGATTTTCCACACTTGAATTGCTGACGCCAGCTCTATCGATCCGTACCAAAAATGTTTTTTTTTTGGAAAGCTCGAAAAGCTCTATATTTCCTTCTAATGTCTTTTCAGCCCTAAAGTCTTGGAGCTGGGCGTGGGGAATTCAATGCTAATTTTTGACACAAGTGTCGGTTAGGCGATTATGAAAGTTTTGCATAGGCGGTTAGGAGGTGTAAAGGGAGATACGTTCTTTTGTTAAATGAGTGTAACATTAACAGAGGGCAGCACTATCGTTTCTCAAAATCCCTACCCTACTCTCTACCCGTGATTTTTTTTTTTTAGCCACTTTATAAACAGCAGGTAGCCGGTGATAATGATAATTTTATTGCCTCTAGTTAATCTAATAGTTCATCCACCACAGTACTCAAAACTAAAATCCGACATATGGTGTGTGAGAAGCGGTAAAAATGCTTTGTTGTCCTTCTTAAGAACGTATTTTTTGGGTATAATACCCATATCTCATCTGACCTTCGTGGGGTTGAAAAAGCCGTCTCAGCTCCACAGCGTCTTCAGTTACTCTCAATAGGATGCAAATAACGAAAAGAAGCTGGCGATTTAAGCATTTAAGGGGCTGCCGGATCATTGTAGTGCCTCTCAGGCAGAAATAATAGCCGTTGGGAGGGCAGCAAATCTATTAGTAACGGGTTAACGTATTAAATTTTATATAGTTAGCCTGCTATAAATTCGGCACTATCGCATAGCACCTCATCTAAGTGTATAGCGGACTGCAAGGAAGCCTTAAGGGCAATATGCAGAGATATTAATGACCATTTATACTGGATCCCATGACACAAGGAGATAGACGGTAATGAGAAAACTGATGAGCTGGCAAAGAAGGGTGCAGGTCTTGAGGCAGAACACTTCATAGACGTTCCGTTGCCACTCAGTCATATTAAGCATATTTATATATGCTGGAGGGCGGCAAAAGTTCTCGGATGTGTAAGAAGGGGTATTTGATGGGGTTCGGGATACAAACCATCCGCTTGTCAGGGCCTACGTTACCCCTCCTTTACAATGTTTCAATTCCAATTTAATACACTTTATAATATTAACAAAGTACAAAAGTATTTTTAAATAATAATAAATAAATAAATTTACATGTCAAAATCAATCACAATTCACATGTACTTAATGCGCGACACCAAACTCGTTCACTCGTTTTTCATAACTACTGGGTGATTAATATTTTCAATGTTGGATGACTTATTTAGTGTGCGTTTACAGTCGGCCAATCCTGATAATTTAGAGCGCCCTCGCTCGGTTATTCATCGCTAAAACTTTCTTCATCATCGTTGCCTTCTTCCGGTAATTGACACCAGTGTTTCATTTTGTCGGTTGAATAAACTGAAGAATAATGCTTTCTAGTTCGCCGTGCTTGAGGAAGATCTTCAACCACATAACGATCATGATCAAGGACTTTAGTAACTACGAAGGGTCCCTTGAAACGTGGTTCGAGTTTTCTTGACGTGCCTGTATTAGCTGGCTCATTTTCAACTAATACCAAGTCGTTTTCCTTGAACGTATGGGGAGTTGCGTGTTTTGCGTTAAAATGCAATTTTGCTGCTGCTCGTTTCTCATTGATTCGTTTTTCTACAGTTTCACGAATATTTGTCAGTTGTTCATCATCTAATGCGTCATCATTCGATTGTAAGCTTAAAATGATTCGGTTACGTAAAATATCGCGTGGCTTGTAACCATACAAGAGCTCATGTGGGGTACAACCAGTAGTGCTGTTCTTCATCGTATTAATGCACCACTGTATACATCGTATGTTTTCGTCCCATTTCTTATCAACTGAATTCGTTGGCAATAACATCGATAAAATCGTGCGAATCATTCGTTCGGCAAGACCATTTGCTCTCGGCGTACGTACTGCTGTGAGAATATGTTTTATGTCGTGTTCAAAACAATACTTTTCGAATTCACGAGACGTAAAAGCTGTGCCTCTATCTGTCACGATACGTAATGGCATATCAACATAACTGCTTGCTTCGTTTAACGCCTCAATAACATACTTCGTTGACGTGTTTTTAACAGGATAAAGCATCGTGAATTTCGTGAATGAGTCGACAATAACTAGTAAATGTTCTTTCGCTTTTGAGCTTTTTGGGAACGGTCCCAAATGATCCATGTGGATGGTTCTAAATGGTACAGGTTCGATGTCGTCGTAGTGATACTCAATTTCTGTTTTGCCTCCCTTACGTTTGTTGTATGCACAATCCATACAAGACGAGATAAATTGCTTAACAAAGTTTCGCATTCGTGGAAACCACATATAAGATTCCAATCTTTCTAACGTTTTTTCGACACCCATGTGTCCGGCTTGTGTGTGACAATCTTGTACAACTCTATGACGCAATGCTCGTGGTACGACCCATAGAAGTTTGTCATCTACTTTTCGTAATAGTCTTCCATGCTGCAAAACATATTCGTCGTTTTCGGTTAATTTATTTGTTTTGATATCATTTACGATTTCACGTATACGTTCATCTTGTAACTGCATGCTAAAAAGCCAGTCACCTTTATCGATAACCGCTTTGTCAGTACGTAAATCTGCTACTTCGATTGTGCGTGGTTCTTCATATGGAGCTCGGCTTAGAGCATCGACATGCTCCATGCGATTACCAGGTCGATATTGTATTTCTATGTCGAAATCTTGTATCCGCAACCACCATCTAGCAATGCGCGATACAAGTTCCTTCTTTTCCATTGTCGTTTTGATTGCGCTGCAATCTGTCCTAACTGTGATCTTTTTACCGTATATGTAGTATCGAAAACGCTCCAATGACTCTACAACAGCCAGAGTCTCAAGCTCATAACTATGAAATTTTTGTTCGCCAGCGGTGGTAGCTCTACTATAGTATGCTATTGGCTTTAAATCGTCTTTTTCACGCTGTAATAATACACCCGCTAAACCTACTGCGCTTGCATCTGTGTGCAATTCGTGATCTGCATCGATTCGGTATGCTACCAATACGGGTTGAGATATTAATTTCGATTTCAATTGTTCAAATGCAATTTCTTGCGATTTTGTCCATTCAAATTTTTGATTTTTTCGAAGAAGTTTGCGTAATGGCTCGGAAATTATAGCGTATCCAGGTACAAATTTTCTAAAATAACCGCTTAAGCCTAAAAATCTGCGGATATCTGATACGTTGGTTGGAGTGACGAAATTAGATACTGCTTGCGTTTTTATTTTACCAGGTAAAATACCAGACGGTGTTAATTCGTGACCAAGGAATGTAATAGACGTTTTCATAAACTCGCATTTCTTAATGTTTAATGTTAACCCTGCTTTACGTAACGCTGTCAGAACTCGGTTCAATTTTTGTGTCATTTCTTCAAATGTTTGACTACCTATCAAGATGTCGTCCATGTAAATCATAAGGTCATCTTCGTGAAGTTGATCTTTAATTTTTGCCATCAATCGCTGGAAAACTATTGGCGCATTCTTCAAACCAAAAGGCATGCGCTTAAACTCATATAAACCTGCTGTAAATTTACGACTATCAGGTGCAATCGGAATTTGGTAATATCCGCTATTCAAATCGAGTATCGTAAAGAATTTATATTGCTTCGCTTGATGTAATTGCTCTTCGATATTCGGGACAGGAAAATTTTCTTTTTCGACTATTAAATTCAAACGACGGTAATCTACGCAAAGTCTGTCGCTACCATCTTTCTTTTTGACTAATACTATCGGACTAGCGAATTCTGATGAGGATTTTTCAATTATGTCGTTATCTTCAAGATCTTTAATCATCTGCTTGACTATCAAACGTTTCGGGGCTGGCACTCGATAAGGCGCTTGTGCAACAACCTTTTTCGAATTTAAAGTAATTTGCATTTCAAGTAAATGTGACTTACCAATGCCGTTTAGTCCATCTGAGAATACATCATTGTAGTTTTTTAATAATTCGTGAAGTTTTAATTGATGTTCTTTGTCACTTATATTGTTTGTAAATTCGATTAAACGTTGGTCATCAGGCATTAAAGAGCCATAACAACATTCAGCTTCGAGTTTCGACTTACCGTTTTCTACCATAAACGATAAACCTTCACGTGTTAAAAAGTCTTGACCCAGCAGGAAATCGGTTTCCAACATGCTGTCATCAATAACATACATTTGCACATTCACTTTTGTTTCACCAATTGTTATGTCAATCGTACATTTATTTCTCATCGTATATTTACCACCACTTATTCCATTTAAGTGTGTAAAACAGTCATGGCATTTGACTTGCAATGTATCAATGGTTGATTTTCGCACCAAACTGCACTCACTGCCTGTATCGATTAATGCACAAAACATTTTGCCATTTACGTTAATTTTCTTTATGAAACAATTCTCATTTTTAGTTATGTCACTTTTGCGAGCAATGTGTGTAGCCTGCTTACGACCACAATTGACAGATTCTTCTCGCTTATGCACTTTACCACAATCAATACATCTTGAACGTTTTTGCTCTTTTGTACATTTACTCGATATGTGACCTAACTCACCACAATTGTAGCACACAATTTTTTTGTTTTCACCATTAGCCACTTGTTGACGCGGTGCGTTCTTTACATCTGATTTCGATTCAAAATTTTGCTTAAAATTTGTATCTTTAATTCGATTATTTAACCAATCTTCTATTATTTCACGCATTTGTTTAGCATTTTCAAACCTATGTGCTGCTATAGCAATTTGTAATTCGCGATGATTCAAACCTTGTCTCGTATATTGTATTATAGCTGATTCACTTAACTGAAATCGTTTGCCTAGAGCATATACTCTAAAACAATAATCGTTTATACGTTCGCCTGTTTTGCGCACAGATTCACTCATAATATGGTGCACTTGTGCTTCATCATATTTTACACAAAATTCATTTTTCAATTCTGCTGCGAATTCATTCCAATTTGTATGTACGGTGTGCAAAGCATCCAACCATACACGAGCTACTCCTTTCAATCGCCCATAAACTGCTAATAAGATGCATTTGTCGTCTAAATGGTAAGCACTCATAACACCACCAACACGATCAACAAATTGCTGAACTGTTAGCGATTGCTTATTAGTCGGATCGAACTCTGGAATCATGTCTGCTATTTCTTTTACAGAGCGAATACTGTAGGTTGTTGACGGCATTGTCATTGGATTAACGTTTTCGGCCGTACGTTGATTATTAACATTTGTTGTGGTGCTACCACTCGTTGCTTGTTGTTGTTGTTGCATATTCTGCTGGAACATGCTGACGATGTTTTCCATCATACTCTTTAAGTCATCAATTTGTTGTTGCACTCCAGAATTCATTGTTGTTGGAGCTTCAACTTCATCAGTACCAAGTTGTTCTTCTAAACGTGCTTCTAATTCTGCTTTCGTTCCAGTCGTGGATAAACCTTTTTCATGCAGTAAAACTTTAAGTTGATCAACTTTTAATTCACTGAGTTTCGGCATCGTTGATTTTTAATTATATTCGTTTCTTTTGTCCACAAAAAATGTCATTTACGCATGTACATGAATATGTACTAAACACATTACATATATATATGTACATACACGTTCGTTTCTTCGTTGCAATTATTTGACGTTTCTTGTTTTGTTTTGATTTTGCATTTCAAACTCGCTAATTATCGCTTCTTTTTGTTTTGCTGTTCTCGTTGATCTCATATAAATATGAATTTGTCGCTTTCGTTGATATTGCTCATTCGTTCAATAGTATGCTCTCTACTCTCCGCAAGCTGCGCTGTTCATGTTGACGTGTAGAATTGTATATATGTATATCGTGAGCACATATAATTCTCGTTATAGCGTGGTTGGATTTTAGAAATACATATGGATATCGTGCTCATATGCAGCTCTCGTTAGCCGTTGCGTTCGTTAAATTTTAGAGATATATATATGTACCCGTGCATATACACACCTCTCGTTAGACGTTAATATGTAGAGATGTATATATGTATATCGTACACATATAAACCTCTTGTTGACGTTAGCTGAATTCTCTTTTGCGCTTCAGCAAATTTCAAGGAAATATTTGGGGGTTGATTATATACACATGTTGCACATACAGCGTAAGTATGTGTATATTTCATTCGTTCGTTTTGCGATAAATTGAACACGATTGAACCTGTATGTACTGGCTCAATTTTAAACTCAACTGCCGTCAGCAAGTTGGAACTTTTTCAACTTCACCACTTTCGTGCTTCTTCTTTTCACAGAATAATGGAGCCCTAGCGCTCCGCAGTTTTAAATGTTTGAAATATTCGATTTTCACGGGGTTTTTCGCATTTTACATAGTTTCACTGGTTGTAGGCTTTCTTTCCCAGCTTCTGAACTGTAAGAAGGGGTATTTGATGGGGTTCGGGATACAAACCATCCGCTTGTCAGGGCCTACGTTACCCCTCCTTTACAATGTTTCAATTCCAATTTAATACACTTTATAATATTAACAAAGTACAAAAGTATTTTTAAATAATAATAAATAAATAAATTTACATGTCAAAATCAATCACAATTCACATGTACTTAATGCGCGACACCAAACTCGTTCACTCGTTTTTCATAACTACTGGGTGATTAATATTTTCAATGTTGGATGACTTATTTAGTGTGCGTTTACAGATGAAACCTCAATTAGGTTACTGCCTTGGCAATGGACCTCCGTCTCTCTTCCCCGATGCCTGTTCCTAGTGCTTGCGCCAGGGCAGACTGCGTTGACGAAACCGTGGAGGGCTAGCAAAGGCTGTTGTCCGGTCGAGTAGGTCCCCTCAAGGCGTGAGCCAGGGGTTGGAGGTGCGAGACGGCCTCAGTCATTTATCTTGTCGCGATGGAGAATAAACAACATAAAGAATCACAACAACTTCATATCGAAAAAGCCCTCCACTGCAGGCAGTGCGATAGATGTCTCTCTTGATATTTCGGGTACCTTTAGCAACGTATCTGCTGCGGCGTTGTTTGAGGGGCTCGAATGAATTGGACTACCCCCAATCATTCGGTGCTGGATCGAGGATCTTTGGAGTTGTCGGACGATGACTGGTGGGTAAGGCCTTTCGACGATGTCATGGAGGGCACATAGGGTCACCCCCAAGGGGAGTACTCTGACCTCTGTTGTGGAATCTAGTGGTAAATAAATACTGATACACAAAATGCTCTTAGGAAAATACAAAAAATACTAAAACTTGCGAAGTTTTGCATTCCAAGTTTCAGTATAACGCCCCCAATTCGATGTTGGCAACACTAAGGACCATAATATGTGGTCTATGTGAAGGATCACTGTAGCCGGCCAACCTAACCTAACCGAATCTATATATGACGGACCATGTCGATAAGGTGTGGAAGCTATCGCACGGCTGTAGGGTGTTATTTGTAAATCGTTCGATCCGATGTTAACGAAATGGTTGCTATCCCTGAAAACGGATGAATGTGAACTTATCATCAGAGTCCCCACAGCACACTGTCTTTTAGCATTCCATGCGTTCAAAATAGAACTAGTTGCTGAAAATGAACGCAGAGGATGCGGAATTCATGAAGTGATGGTAGTGCACGTTCACTGCTGCAGTCCTGTTTTTTTCAGGTTAATGCTTCAGCTATTAGTGGAAGTCGTATTCAACGATCTCGAATCGGTAGCAAATATAGGGTTAAAGAAATTCTTTGTATTTGCGAAAGGGACGGGGTTGTTCTTTAGTTTAAGTCCAGGCTTCTAATTTAGAGGTGGTCATGTTCGAGAACTCTTCTGGTAATACCATGGGCTTACCTAATCTATGTGAGGCCATTAACGACCTAGACCAAGCTGCTTAAGCACTCCTTTTTGATATCAATAGAAATTATACCCAGAGATTGTTATGTAGATATGCATAAAGGTTGATACACCAACTATGTTAACAAATGCGCCGCTAAACAGCCAGAAGTACCTATAGTTTACTGTTTTTAAACGGTTTTATTAAACGGTTTTATTTAGCTCACCCCGTTTGTTTTATTTATTATTTATTCTTGGGTCAAATTTATAGCGTTTTCGATTCTGAACCAAAATGCTGCATTATTACAATGCAACATTATCAACATGCGCCCTGAGCCCTAAGAAAATGTTGCACTTTTCATGTGATGTATGAAACAAAAATAATGCAACCCCTTGGTCATATTAAGGGCAGAAAATGCTGCCCTGTGGTCTGGCAGAGGGCGACATTTTTGTCAATAGAACAAGCAACCCTGAAAAAATGTGTGGAATCTATGTGGAATAGAACAAACAAATTTGACAGCCCGATAAAAATGCAGAATAAATGCGACATTTTTGCCAGAATCGAAAACGCCATTAGTAATTCAAATTTCACCCTCTTCCTGTCAACCGATTAATCTGAAATTTTGTACGCGTGTATAACCCCGATGACAATGCAATATTATGAAAAAAAATATTCCGATAGGTAGCGCGTGGGTCGCTATATTTACAAAAATCGCATTTATGGTCCGATTTGGCTGAAATTCGGAACATGTATTACTACCTTGAAAATAAATATTTTCTTAAAAAAAAATTCCGCTAGGAGGCGCGTGGGTCGCTATATTTACAAAAATCGCATTTATGGTCCGATTTGGCTGAAATTCGGAACATGTATTACTACCTTGAAAGGAAATATTTTCCTAAAAGAACTTCCGATAGGTGGCGCGTGGGTCGCTATATTTACAAAAATCACATTTATGGTCCGATTTGGCTGAAATTCGGAACATGTATTACTACCTTGAAAAGAAATATTTTCTTAAAAAAAAATTCCGCTAGGTGGAGCTGAGATCGGGGTAATTAAAACTGAAATCTTAGGTGCGAAACTGTTTGAAGAAGGTCAAGCCTACGTGGCTCTTAGTAGAGTAAGAACTTTGCAGGGACTACGTATAGAGGCGTTGGACTGCAATAAACTAACGGGCAAGAAACCTTGCAATAATGAAGCACTAAATGAATTAAACAGCATGCGAAATAAAAACTAAAAACTAGAAAATAAAAATAGGTAAAAAAACTTTTTAAGTTAAACGGTTTTATGTTATACATACATTGCAATGTTTAAGATAAATGTACTAAAAACCAAAAAATAATAAAATAGATACAGTCGTGGGAATTATAAACATTTGCATAGACTAGACTAAAATAAAACCGTGGGGCACGTCAATTGTCTACAATCGTTGATTAAAATGTTTGTTTTGTAATGTTACACTATAATTAGGCAGTTGTTCAACCGACAACGATGGACGTGTGATAAGTAGGGCTAGAATGTGGAAAAAGCTAGCAAGCTCGATTATAAGCGAGTTTTAGGGTTTCATAGTGGTGAGCGAGTAGTACTTTTATCATATGTTTTGTCGATTAAAGACAAACTACGAGCAGTGAAACGATTCCTCGTGTGAATGTCCAACGACAAACTAGTTGAAACATCTCTTTTATTAACATGGAGTGTATAACTATTGGAATTTCCATGAGCAAGAAAATAGTAAGTAATTTCCTCACCGTCTGCGGGCCAACTGCCTAACGACGAATTAAACGATTCTTCTATCGCACATTAAGTCGATAATTTGTAGACAATTGACGTGCCCCCCGGTTTTATTTTAGTCTAGTCTATGCAAATGTTTATAATTCCCACGCCTGTATCTATTTTATTATTTTTTGGTTTTTAGTACATTTATCTTAAACATTGCAATGTATGTATAACATAAAACCGTTTAACTTAAAAAGTTTTTTTACCTATTTTTATTTTTTTGTCAATTGACAACAATCTACTTACCTGTTTTCGAATTTATTATCAAGCATACTTACCCATAAATATTATTTGTAACTTTCGCTGAACACAATTTAGTGAGTCACTTATTTCGAAATATATGTATACCACACAAGTACGTACTCCTACTGCATATTAGTATGTATGAATATAAAAAGGTACGTTTATTTCAATAAATATTTCGTAAGCAAAAAATATTTTGTATCAAAATATGCTAAGTATGTATATATGTAAATAAGTATTTGCTACGTACTTAATAGCCTGCAACAGACAAGAAGGAGATTATTATTGTCTTGTCTTACCGGCAGGCATTCAAACAAAAATCAATTGTTCCCATTATTATAATGAGATTACTTACCGGCACTGAGCGATGGTTGCTTAGTTGGTTGGTTGGCTGCTTGCTCTTGGCTTACTAGGCACTTGGCTGACTTGACTGTCTGTCTGTTGAAGGAGGAAGGATAACGAGCGCGGCGAGCAACTGAATGCTTGAATGAAATGACTGAGCAGAACTACCGGTGTTTTCGATAGCGGAACAGACGGCTCTGGCAACTATGATGGGATAGATAGAAAGTAGCAGTGAAAATTTTATGGAGTTGGTGAGTTTTACTACACTTACATATATAGACGGCACTACCCAGCGCACACATTTGCTTTTGCTCCTCAAAAGCATAAAATTACTTTTATTCAAATTAAGTGTTTGTTGGGTAGCTCCAAATAACTGAATGAATGAATAAATGAGGATGTAAACTTGGTTTGTTTTATTCCTTTGCTTTTGCTCATTTTGTTGTTGTTGTTTTTGATGTTGTTTGTTGCACTTCTTGTTGTTATTGTTGTAATAGCGCAACGGTACTCGCGGCAGCGCTTGAGCTGATTATGAGACATTTTTGAATTTACCTTTTTTTTGGGATTTTTCCTTTTTCAAACGAAAGTCCTTATTGCCGCTTTGTTTCAAACGTCTGCGCTGCCAAAAATACAATATCTATTTATAGAAGTTTTTGCATAATAAGCAAGTAAATACATAATGCAAGTATTTGTACAATGAGTTTTTACACGAAATGAAGAAGATAATAATCAGGTTAGTAGTTTGCAAACTCAAACAACAAGGTTGTTCTGGCGTAGCGGCAGCTGGCAGTGATAGTTGGCAACAAAATCGCGGTTGCCTTGTCTGTCTTACTGTCTGTGGCGTGTGGGTGAATGGGTGGCAGGAAGAAAAAAGAGAGCGAAAGCTGCTTTAATTTCAAAATAATGATGGAAAATTTGGAAGAAAATTTTGGAAAGTTTGATTTATTTGTTCATACACTTTTCCAAGCACATATTTCACGAAAAGCTTGTTAAAAGTATGTTTTGAAGACAAGTATAGATTTACTCAGAAGCAAGCAAGCGAAATTGAATTGCAAAGCTCGAACTGTTGAAAAGAGCCACAAATCTCTTTGCAATACGGCAGCGCAGCTTACATCTCAGCTAATGCCTTTTAAGCCCGAAGCGAATAGATTAGATCAGTTATACTGAGAGTCTGTGGACGAAATGAGGGTCAACATGGAAAAGAGGCCCTCATCTACTTTATCTCTTCAACTTACTAAATGGCTTGGGTTGACACTGCCACAAAACGCGAAGGAAAAGCATGAAATTTGTAATAAAACGTGAGAGGTATCATATTCAGGAACCACCCGTTCCACTTAAATTACCTTCTAGAGGTTTGTAAGTTTCTAGATCCGCATGGTAAATTATGATATGATCAGATAGTGTGAGGAGCAACCGACTACTATCGCTTTCCTTCCCAAAGTTCAAAACCATAATTGCATAATAAACACGTTATCACAAATATTACTTGTCGCTTCTAGGCACATTACTTAACCACATTACATACTTGTAACCAACTAAAATGTGCAAGTACATGTAGCAAGAACTCTTTTAATCATCATTTGCCCAGTCAAGCGTTAAATAAGAGGGAATAAAATCGCAATAAATCATATTTCTTTTTTGTTTCAAATTTTTTTGATATTATTCCAACTTCGATATGCTGCCACGTCAAAAGTCTGAACTTTCATAAGACTACAGCACACACACGAAAGAAGTTAATTAATCATTTTTATTTTCAGTTTATCGTAACACAATTTTTTGCCTTTTCTTATTTTCTGCTGTAACTCTATGGTTTTTGCTTTTTGTTTCCGCCTCTATGCAAGTAAGTAATTAGTTTCTTATTACGCTTGAATTGACGTTTGGCGTTACACTAGATTTGTTGCGGCAGCTGTGCGGAATCACTTGTTTTTAGTCTAAAAACAAAATTAATAAAGGCAAAAGGGGTTTTTAATTACTTTATCACATTTTTATTGAAAGTATGGGTTTTTTTGTTTAATTTTTTTCAGACTTTTCTTTTGAATACCTTTCTTTAATAATGACATTTTTAGGTTCATTGTGCTGCTTGATTAAAGCATATATAGTTAAATATAGAGTATATCATCGTACCATACGAAAACTAGCATACGATTTTTTGTGGCTGACGAAAAGTAACAAGTTCGACTTTTGGCTGACGAAAGCTTTCAGTTTTGTTTAAACAACAACAGTTTTAATGTAAAAACAGTAATTACTGTGTTATCTACTTTTCGTACAGAATTTTTATTAATTTCCAGCTTTCGCAAGAAATATTAAATGTGCTAGTTTTCGTATGATACAAATTATACTTCGAAACATCAGCAACAAAATGTCGGAATTTTGGTGGATATCTCGTTTTATAGATGTGAGTGGGCATCTCAGGTTGGCTGTTCTATTAGTGTTCATGGCTGGCCCCGTTTTCGCCAGTTCGCCACCCTTCTCATTATCATTGATGTTCCTGTGACCAGGAACCCATATGATAGAAATGGATAGTCCTATAGCAGCCGCTGTTTGATGCATGTTTTTGCAGCTACGTATGATTTAGAATGTCGTGATGTCGCCCACACAAGAGATTTTTTTCAAATACAGACACTCAGTTTTCAACGGTTTAGCGTACTAAGTAAACCTGCCTGGAAATTTCATGCAATTGTCGCACGATTTTTCGTGCTTAAACAAGCGCATATCTCCTTTCTTCCATGGTGTTTTATGTTCTCTTAATACCCACCGCCCACCGACTTTCACCTTCCTACAGCTCTTCCATCCTTTTTAAATATTTGCCAATTTTTTTGTAATCCTCTTTGATGACACAGCGCACACCAACAACAACAAATTCAAACATACTCGCTGGAAAACACCTTGCTTAATATTTCATTACATCGTACTTGTTGTAATGAGGGAGATATTTGGATGTATGTATGTATGGCAATTTACATTATCCCACATTAAACAAGAAAAATCTCCCCAAATGCTCCGTTTTCTAATACGTAAGAGTGTGCTGCTCTACGCACAAAAAGCTGCCGTTCCATTTTCCTTATAGCCGCCCTTTTTGTATTCACTCACACGCACGATTAATACAATTAAGCCGTGAAGCGAAAGTGACAATTTTTCCAACCCACACGCCGCATTGGTGGCTCCAACTCGTCAAACACTCAATTTTAATTCGCTATGATTTTTCAATTTAACTGTTCTTCTGCTTCTTCTTACCACGTTGGAATTTCACCAAATGGTTGGCGTTTTTTTTTTTTTGTTTCTTTCGTCGACAATTTTCCGTATTTGCTCATTGCTTTATCACACTTTCACTCCATTGCGTTTTTATACCTTTCATGAGAATGAAATGGTATTATAACTTAGTGCCAAAATTTTTTTGTCGAAAGTACCAGAAGGAAGCGTGGGGGACCCACCAAAATATATACCGATATGATCAGAATCACGAGCTGAGTCGATTAAGCCATGTCCGTCTGTCCGTCTGTCCGTCGGTCCGTCTGTCCGTCCGTCCGTCTGTGTGAACGCAAACTAGTCCCTCAGTTTTTGAGATATCTGAATGAAATTCGGAATGCAGGTATGTTGTTATATGCAGCTGATCATTTGTAGGAACCGACCGAATCGGACCACTATAACATATAGAAAACAACCGATTATTCAGATATACATGAAATTTTTGGATGTAATATGTGCATAACTTCCCCATTTAAACAGCTAAGGACATGAAACTTTGCAGTAGACGTGCCCATTTTGGCCCAAACAAGGTTACCGAAAATTGTCAAGATGGGACCACTATAACATATAGTTCCACAACATCCGATTATTCAGATATACACATTTTGGTGTATAACTCCTCCATTTTAACAGCTAACGGCCTGAAATTTTGAAGTATTTGTACCCATATGGACCCAAACGGGATTGCCGAAAATTGTTAAGATCGGACCACTATAACATATAGCTCCCCTACAACCGATTGTTCAGATAAACACATTTTGGTGTATAACTCCTCCATTTTCACAGCTAACGGCGTGAAATTTTTAAGTATTTGTACCCATATGGGCCCAAACAGGGTTACCGAAAATTGTCAAGATCGGACCACTATAACATATAGCTCTCCTACAACCGATTGTTCAGATATGGACATTTTGGTGTATAACTCCTCTATTTTAACAGCTAACGGCGTGAAATTTTGAAGTATTTGTACTCATATGGGCCCAAACGGGATTACCGAAAATTGTTAAGATCGGACCACTATAAACTATAGCTCCCCTACAACCGATTGTTCAGATATGGACATTTTGGTGTATAACTTCTCCATTTTAACAGCTAACGGCGTGAAATTTTTAAGTATTTGTACCCATATGGGCCCAAACGGGGTTACCGAAAATTGTCAAGATCGGACCACTATAACATATAGCTCCCATACAACCGATTGTTCAGATATGGACATTTTGGTGTATAACTTCTCCATTTAAATAACCCAGGCACCATTTTTTCTAATAAATCCTTCCATAAATAACCCACAGCATTGAAATTATAAATTATACTAAATTAGGCTATGTACATACATAGGTAACTTTTCATTTCCCCACTCATGAAAGGTATGAAGTCTTCAGTACGGCCGAAGACAGCCGCGCTTTTACTTGTTTTCTTTGTTTTATTTCACAGAAGGTGTGTGTGCGTAGATACTTGTCAGCTTGTCCTTACTTGGCTTAGTTGGGGCTTACATTTTTTAGCTCAGATTGTGCGATCAATCAAACACTTAAGGAAATGTGAGGGAAGTTTTCAGTTTGATATTTGTTTTGAACTTTTTTCTAATAATCCGACACGCGAGCATTTTAATTTTTAGTGCGAAATTAAATGACTGAATTGAAGCATGAAGGTGAAGAAAAATACAAGAACAGAATGAGATAATGGGAGGAAGTAGAAAAACCAAAATCAATTATACTTTTTAGAAGTATGTACATGAAGAAGAAGCAAAAACGGAGATGGGATAGAAGTACTAGAAGAGAAAGAAAAATATGAAGAAGGATAAGGAGAAAGAAAGAAAACAATAGGAAGAAGAAATTAAATGTAGGAAAAAAAGAATGAAAAGATAAACACAAAAACTGACGGTAGATCGAGAATAAAGTTATAAAAAGAGGAAAAGGAGAATATGTAGAGTAAGAACATGATGAAAAAGAATTAGGAAATGGAAAAAATAAAATGAAAACATCGAGAAATATAAGAGGAAGACAATTTAAAATAGTTGATTATATATCTTCAGAATTTGCTTGTTCTATCCCGCCTGGCTTACTATACAAAATAATAAGTACGAAAACACAAACTTACCTCTATCAAAAATTAGCATTTGCAAAATCACAGCGTTCCTGTATTTTCATTTTGTGGTATTATTATACATTAGACTGGCCGCAGCATGTATGGATTTTTTTTTTTTTGTTGAAATTTGTATATTAACAGTTCTTAAAATATGAGGTTTAGGGTTAAAAAGACGGCCTTAATTTTTTGGCCCGATCCGTTGTTGTCTAGTTGACCCTCATTGAGCCCAATGTATGGAAAATTTTATTTTTTAACCTTGAACATGATTTTTTTTAATATGTCTGTTTTGAGAGATAAAAATTCTCTTGCTGAGCCCTTCTTGCGTTTTCTACACCTAAAACAAAGTATCAGTACCGTTGCTTTGAGTTGCTAAGTGAATATAACGGTACTTAACGAGCAAAAACAATCAAATTCCAAGACATTGCTGCTGTTTTTCACCCTGCTCTTAACGTGCTGATACAAATGTTGAAATGAGTCTAACTATTCCAGCAGGGAAGTAAATTTCCAAACAGCTGATCGTTTGACAGTTTTACCAGAAATAGTCAGCAGTAGTCAGTAGACTGTTGCATGAGTACATTCATATGTCCAAACGAGTTAAGGCCCTGTTATACTTGCATAGCATTGCAAAGCAGGGCAGCGCAAAACATATAGCGCATAGAGCTGATTATACTTCGCATAGACGTGCAACCATGGTTAATTAATAAAAGTTTTCGCATCCCGACATTCGTACATACATACATACACACTCCATGTAAATTGTTTGTGTATTCTGTGGTGCTTCTGTCAAAATCATAGTTCGCCTTTGTAGAAATCATATTGCACCATGCTCAAAATTGATCCCAGTTTGATATAAGCACCATTATTAAAGTAAAACAGTAGAAAAAAGTGAAAAATCAGCTGTTTAGTAAGTTAACCTATATAAATTAGCCTTGCGTGCAACCCTTCGCACACTCAGCACACACACATTCGTGTTGCCAAATGTCAAATCGCATAGCACATAACACAGAAATCAAAATTCAACAGACTTCTATGCTGTGCCCTGTGCCGCTATGCGTTGAGTAATCGATTACACGGAAATCCCATTAAACAGATTTCGTATGTGACAGTTCTTATGTTGTGCGCTGCTGTGCTATGCAAGTATAACCGGACCTTACTCGTTTGGTTTTCTTGTAGTGAAGTACAACAACTCGCTTTATTATGAGAACTATGTTACTCGTACATGAACCACAATGAATAGTGTGCGTACACTATCCGATCGTCATGATGCCAGCCACACACCTTGCAATTTTTTATACAACATGAGCATGTTGCGCTGGAAATCGCAATGTTTTTGGGGCTGTTGTATGAAGTTGTGTATCGGTTGTACGAAAAATCAAAAAGTTCAAGGTCCGATTATTAGGAGCTTCTCCAACTGTCATTGCTTTTTATTGGAGAAAATGTTCCAAACTTTACTAAAGTACGCCAACCCGGAGCAACATCGCATGCTAGGTTCATGTCGAAATGCATATATTGCTATAAAATATTTTTGTTTCGCGATCAGTTCAAATTGACTTCATCGGAATTGAAAAACCTTCGCAGTATTTGTATCTTCTTGACAAACATTTACGTTCCATATTGGTTTACATGCATTAATGCAATAGATGCACCAGCACAAGATCTCAAATTAATAAAAGATGCCATTTTATATTTTGATAAAGAAGTTTCTAATGCCTTGTTGCATAAGATTAAAAACCATTTGTGGTACTTGAGTGAGGAAATTGTTGGGTTATCATTTTTCGATGAAAGCATTTCTTTGAATATTAATACATCATTTATAAATTCGGATCCTTCTACGTGGCAAACCAAAGATGATTATCGCAAAGCGAAATCGGCATGTCAAACTTTGGCAGTGGTGAACGATGCAGCCGAAAGGGCAGTTAAGTTGATAACAGACTTTAACCGTACCTTAACGTATGACGAAGAGGATAAACAATTCCTACTGCAAGTAGTTGAACATTATCGTAAGACATTTCCGTCTCACAAAAAGTCCATTTTATTGAATTGATATTGTTTTTATTATTCTTAATTTCTTGAAATTTCATAAAATAAAAAAATAAAAAATTAATTAAAGAAAAAATTTTTTAACCTTTTAAGCTTGATGAGGGTCAACAAAGCTTGGTGCGATCTGAATAAAAAAATAGGACGTTATTTCTTATACCATACCTCACCTTTTAGGCAGTGTTTATTAATAGAATTCGAGAAAAAAAAATTTGCGGCCAGTCTATTATACATACATATATACTCCTCATAATAACTCTACCAGGCTGTTTTTCATCAACGCTATAAGAGTCTGGAACCTTATCCCGGGTAGCATTAAGAGCGAATTGAACATGGGTAACTTCAGGAATGTTTTATGTAATTACTTCGCCACAAATAAATAAATTAGTGAACCCTTAAGTATAATATTGTGCTTAGGTATTACCTATAGTTAATATTCTATAAACTCCTCTTCGCTAAGCGCAATGCTTGTGCAGCTACAATTTAAGAATGCAGACACGCTAAAATTAGTTGAAATAGTTGTAAGAACAAATTAAATTATACACTTGGCCACATTGCAAGCCCACACTATTCACCATTTGCCATTCAACGCCTCCACCATTCCAATGCACCAACTATGTATGTAGTTAACTAACATCGGTCCACAAGCACTGAGCGCACGCTCATTGCGCATTTGTCGCTTACAAACAAGATGGTTGGTTGAAGTATTAAGCTTTTTTCGCCGCTGTTAAACCTCTTTTAATGTTAAAAGTGTTGGCAGTGTTTGCTGTTGTTTCTTTTGTCTTTGTTGTTAACATTTTTTATTCGCCCAGAAATGCTATTGTTAGTGTTGTTGTTGCTGTTATTTGTCGTTAGTTAGTTAAGGCAGCACTTACATGGAATGCGTGTCGCCGTACTTGACATTCATTTGCGGTACTAAACCGTTAGCACAAGTGACAGCCAACTGTCAGGTACCGCAAGTACCGCACAAGGAACACGATGAACAGGAAAAATGCACAAATGTTCCCTGTTCTTCTGCTGAAATTCAGAGTTTAAGACAATGTACAAATGTCGTTTAGTGTGCTCTGTGAATAGGTAGCATTTGAATCGCGCACGCTTTCACCTACATAACTACGTCGGTGCTTTATTTATTTTTTTTGTTCTTGAAATTTTTATTTTTTCGCTTTTTCTTGTAAATAAGTACCTAGCTTATGCTGCTTATGGTATATTATTTTGTAACTTTTTTGTCTGCTACAGTTTTTTTTTGCCATTAAGTCATGGTCATGTTTAATTGCATGCCATGTTTGGGGTTAAGCTTCCATGTTAATCACATCTCGAGTTGTTGAAACCATTCATTTAGCCAAAATATATAGTAATTTTAATCTGTACTTTGACTTTTGTAATTGTACTAAACATTTCAAAGTTGATTGGTTCAAAGTTCACTGCAGTAAAATATGTAGTTTTAGAAAATATAGTTTAAGTTGCTGAGTTTAGGTTCAAGGGAAATTCGGTTCGGTTCGCTTTTAGATTTGAAAATGAGGTCAGCTAGTTTATGGGTAAGTACAAACAATTTATTCGGCACATTAAGCAGAGAAATATGTTTACATATGTGCCCTCTAAAACAGTGGCGTCTTTGGTCTATAACTGCGATAACATAGAGTAAGTGATGATGAACCCCTATTTTATATGGAGGGTTATTCAGGTATTCTGTTGTCACTTAAATAAACTAGCATTGTAAATCTTGGCAAGGTTAAGATTGACACTCAAATCCTCTAATGACTACTTACAGAACACCCTTAATATTACGACGCAAGTTTAAGTAAAAATTAATATTCATGTAAAACAAAAAACAAAACACACACAAAAACTCCAAAAAAAACTATACAAATGCGATAAAAATAAAAATAGAGCAATAAATAGCAAAAAATACATAAAAAGTATCACTTTCACATTAAGAGATCAAATCAAAGATGAAAAGAAAAATTATCTATAAGCAACAAAAATATGAGTAATGACAAGCGAACGACAACAAATATGAGATAACAAACAAGCTAATATTCTCGTATAAAGACATGAATTATACCAAAAGAGCAAATTGTTAGATAAGTGCTTATGAAACATACAAAAGAAACAAAAGGCATAACAGGCCTAGGTTATCAGTGTTAAAGTTGTTTGTTTGTAACAGCATGTGAAGTGTGGGGATATTGAGCAGTGATATTAATGAAGTGCCATGGATGTGAACACTGGGAATGGAATAAAGTCAATATAGTATATGAGAGCAGCTTAAATTACATTTGTTTATTTTTTTATGACTACAATGACTACAGATTTAGGTTCATGTAAATAAAGAGTCAATAATTCTTGCAATGAATTCATTATCTTTGTTTTTTTTTATTCGGCTGAAAGAAGGCAGTATTTTAGAACTTTTTTTATGCCGACTTCTGCGGAAAATTAAGAAAAGAAATTGTGATATTTTTGTGGATAATCCATTAGAGGTATATTACATAGCTTGAAAAGGTGATAAAAGGCAAACAAGGCTTATTTTTGCAGAGATCCTCAGGGGTTTCATCGTAGTACAGCTCGCGCTCGCGTTATTTCTTCACTATAAAATTAAAGTAAGTAAAAGTATCCCCGTGCACGGTGGGCAGGAAGCGACGATAGGTTGCATGAAAATGTCGACAAAAAAGGAAAGTGGGGTTGTGTTATGTGATGTTTATAGATGAAACATCTGTTGAAATTAAAATCCGGGCTGCTCCTTTTTCAAGGATATCCACATTTTTTGTTTTTTTTTGAAAGGATCAAATATTGACGAAATCGAAAATTCGCCAAAGTCCAAATTTTTCCGATTTCAGTACATTATCTGGTAGCTAAAGGATACAAGAAAAGGTATTAAAAATAAAAAAAGAGACCTGTAGTGGAAAAAACCAATATGAACAGGACCTAAATGATAGCCACTGAAATATAAAACTACACAAAAAGTACCCACTTTAATTTGCGTATAACTCCTAAAATATTAACTCTATGTGAAAATTCCTAATGACATGTTTCATTCGGAATAAACAAGGGAATATTTATTTAATAGACAATTTTGATGTACCTGCAGTGATTAATGTACTTTGGTGCATCTAAAGTGAAAATTTCAAAAAAAGTACGTTTTTTATGGTGCTATTTTAAGTAAAAATATTTTGCTAGTTTATGTAAATATTTTATTCTAATGATACAATTCACCTTCTTACATATTTATACGTTAACATTAAAGAGAATTAGGGCTGAAATACGCGCTAGATGTGCAGGGTGGGCGGGAAGCAACAATAGGTTGCATGAATATATCGAAAAAACATTGGCCGGTTAAAAACTTACGTAAAATGATATTCTAATCTATTTCATAAAGATACAGCAATCGCGAATAACATCTCCAACATTTATTTTAAACGAAAATTAGAAACGGCGCACAGCTAGGCACATATTTGTTGAGCCATAGTTTTTTCGATATTTCCATGCAACCTATTGCTGCTTCCCACCCACCGTGCACAGCTAGTACGTACCTCAGCTCTAACTTTATTTGGTTATTAACGTAAAGATATGTAGAAATGAGAGTTGGATCATTAGATTAAAATATTTACATAAACTAGCAAAATATTTGAACTTAAAATAGCACCAAAAAATAACGTATTTTTTTTTTTGAAATTTTCAATTTAGGTGCACCAAAGTACATTAAGCACTGCAGGTACATCAAAATTGTATATTAAAGAAATATTCCCTTATTTATTCCGAATGAAACATGTCATTAGGAGTTTTCACGTAGAGTTAACATTTTAGAAGTTATACGTAAATTAAAGTGGGTACTGTTTGTGTTGTTTTATATTTCAGTGGCTATCCTTTATAGCATTGACAGACGGCAGCGATAATCCGGAATATCTAGCCAATTCGGACTTAACTTGAGAATTAAGTGGAGGTAATCCGGAATATCTCTTGAGTTAGTCCTCAAAATTTTAGCGGATTAGAGCATTTCTTAATGACATCCCTGGTGAAAAATGTCTATTGTGAATGAAAGGGAAGAAAAAGAAGAACCCAAGGCAGATCTAGGAAGGTAGGTGCATAAGTGAATTCAGAAATTTCGAATGTAATTTGTTATTGTAATTGGTAGAGTGTAATGTGAAAATGATATTTCGCCTTGGTTGAAATCCTAATTCGTTTGGGACTCGCCCATTCCTATTGACCATGATGTGATTTCGTTTTGATTTTCACATGACCCTACCTTTGCAAAAAAAACAAGAAGTTTTTGAATTCGCCGCTGCGCCTACCTTCCTTCAGCTGTTTTGTTAATCCGCAATACTTGCCGTCTGTAAGGGTAAAATTTTAATCGAATTAAGTGTTGCGGTAATCGGGATTATAGCTGCCGTCTGTCAATGCTATTAGGTCCTGTTCATATTAGACTTTTCCACTACAGGTGTCTTTTATTCTTTTTAATACCTTTTCTTGTATCCTTTAGCTACCAGATAATGTACTGAAATCGGAAAAATTTGGACTTTGGCGAATTTTCAATTTCGTCAATATTTGATCCTTTCAAAAAAAACAAAAAATGTGGATATCCTTGAAAAGGAGCAGCTCGAATTTTAATATCAACGGATGTTTCATCTATAAGCATCACATAACACAACCCCACTTTCCTTTTTGTCGACATTTTCATGCAACCTATCGTCGCTTCCTGCCCACCGTGCGTGAGTACATTTGTGATTTCCTAGTCACCACAAATAGCACTCTAAGTTTAAGAACATTTTTTTTATTCTTCCACAACCACTATGCAACGGAAGAATACTTTCATAATCTAAAAAGGTCTTATTCTGACAATTAAGCAAACAGCACATGAATAAAGTGTTTTGGCACTTACTCAAGATTTCAGTAGAAAACCCCATACACCCATTCCATCAAAGGCGTTATAAAAAAATGTGTCCATCTTATTCCAGATCCTTCTGTCTTCAGCACGTTTGTTGCTCCTTAAAGCTGAATAAATTAAATCATGAATGAAATAAAATCGAATCGAAAATTAAAAAATCAAACAGCTCCTCGAAATTCATGTTCAACATAATTATTTAGCATATAAAAGACATTGAGTACCGTCCACATCATAAAATTTGACTATTTTACTGCTTTTCAATGGTGCTACGAAAACACACAGAAACCATTTGTATATTGGTACATAGAGATTTGTTAGCAACCCACGCCTTCTCAACGCACTAAAATATTTGTGGCCATCAAGTGGACGCAGTAAATTGTAGCGTAAAAACAAAAAAACAATTGAAATAGAAATCACAAAGCAATTTCTTAGACATTAAAGGACTTTGAAGCAAAAAAAAACCAACCTTAAGAAAATTTGTATGTGCATATTTATCTTTTTTTAGTAGATACGAGTATCTGCAGCTGCTGTTAGCTGCTGTCGTTATCGATAGCTACAAATGATTCGGTGGTGCGGTCAATTGCTCAATTTCACTTACAATTTAATTTGCATAAAATTTTCATTAGTTTTTCTTTTTGTTTTTTGTTGTGATTTTTATTGTTATACAACAAGCGATGATGTGACTATGTCAACTGCTAAATTTCTTAAGTAAATGAAGTTTGTCTATTGTCGTGGTTAGTCTTTCGTCGAAAACGTATCTTTATGCATGTATTTATGTATATGTAGGTTGCTTGGAAATTTTTGTCGACAATAAATGTGGAAATTGGTTGTTATTCCATGTGAGATCTAGCATATTATCCAAAAAGAAATAAAACCAAAGGTATCCAGTATATGTTTTCCTTTTTTCAAGAATTCGAAATCCAATTCATTCTGGAAGGGAAATTTTAATGGGAGAGAGAGGAGTCATTTCAAATTTAATTTCAGTATACATATCTAGTATGAATATTAGAAAACTATGGTTCATTCTCAGTTCAATATTAATACAGAATATCAAAGCTCATTTTTCAACGTTTATTGGGTAGTATATGCGAGTACATACACATGCACTCGAATATATGTGCAACTTGTCTTCACTATTCTTTATCTATTTACTACCATCTCTGGAATGTCTTTGATGTAATTTACTTTAATAGCGCTTATCTATGTGGACCAATTGATTTTCAATGCGTTTGCTTTACTTCAGCTACCACAAATAAAAATTTGTAGTTGGCGTGAGGGTCATTGGGTTTCTTGTTGGCATCATTGATTATTTGTTTTTTCCAGAATTATTTTGTTCTTTTTTTTGTTTTTGGAAAGCTTTTGTAGTTTTTTTTTCATTTGGCGTCAGTGTACTTTGCATTTAAACTTTTCATTTTCATTTGCTGCATATAAATTTGCTTTGCTGTTAAATTCATTTTATTAATAGATGTGTCTACTTCTATCTATGTACACACGTACCTACATGACTACGTTTTTATTTCATTTGAAAGCGGCGGTACCCAACCACCGAATGTGCCTTGCATTTCAGCGGCAATTTGCAAACAAAGTTTATCCTGATACGGCGCAGTTACCACTTGAAAGCCATTCGGCAAGACTTTGCCACCTAAGCCCATGGGTATGTGAGTGGCGGGAAAGCCTAATATATTGAAGATTAACATCAAATCGAGACCAACAAAATCTATTAAGCCAGTGTTGAAGGCGAATGTAGAGGTGGGAAATGTTGGCAGGAAAAGTACACCATTCTCGCCGAGCAATTTCGAGGTGCAATCCTCTAAAGAAAATTTTCACAATTGCTTCAGTGCACTACATTCTCTTTAAAATTCTTCCATTAATACAGCATCACGGCTATGGACTTTAAAAGCTGTGCATCCCGAAACGGAGGGTAGATGGGCGTTTGTGCGGCATAAACCAATTAATCAGGGATAGCTTTCCGTAATTCGATATCGAGCGAAATTCGATATATTGTTTGATGTTCAGATAATTTCATATTCAAAATTTCATATATTTACAATGCAGTCTAAGCTCTAGACTGATGTCTAGAGACATTCTAATTAATTGACTAGAATATCTAGATAAATTGACTGACTAATCAGGTATGATGCTGATGCAGGTACTAACTAGTCAACAAAGTCGTATAATTCTGATGTGAATACTGACTAGTCAGTCAACTGGTATGACGTTGAGGTGAAGGCTGGAAATTGCCATTTCGTAGGACATCACCGTATTAAAAATACCAGTTGCTAATATGCAAAAAAAATACAGATGGCTGACAAGTTGAGTTGCATGACCAACTAGTTATAAATTAGTTTAAAACAAGTTGAATTGACTGCAGGGTACCTAAGTATGTATAGCCACCCACACAAACTACTAGATAAATACGTAGGAGATGAAAAACAACAGCCATTTAACCACATAAAATGACATAATATTAAATTCAAGGCGAGAGAACCGGCGATATACCGACAAAGAGCAGTCAAGTTAAATTCATAGTAAGCAAAAGCAAAAACAAAACGCATGAAAACAAGTAAGGAAGCCTAAGTTCGAGTGGAATCGAACATTAGATACTCAGCTGTATGCTTTCATTGTTTGTTTGCGTTTTATGGAAACACGGCGTATTTTATATAAAGCGAGTGCCGCATAAAGTGGGCGTAGCCACGCCCATTTTCAACATTTTCATCAGTCATAGCGTTTTCTTTTCTACTCAAAAATGTCGCACTCATGTAGTGCCTTCAAAAAGTTGTGTTCTTTTGTTAAATGAGTGCAATCATCGCAGTCCACATCGCTATCTTTTCTCAAAGGGCAATCCTAAAAAAATTCGAAAGGGCAAGATTTCTTGCCCTCTGTGCTATCGACGGGGCATACAATGACCCTGTCAAACAGCTGATCAATAACAATAACGAATAAAAAGTATACCTTTTATGTCTCTTTCTAGCACACATAATATGTATTATATAGATTGCGTCATACCAGAACAGCTAAAGTATACACAATTGTGACATTTAGAGTGTATTCTATTGTACATACATATGTGAAGGGCTGCACTGAATATGAAGAGGACGGCAATTCGACAGGGTGTAGTGCAAATCTGAGCTATTATTGCGCTTCGCCATGACAACCCTTTTGTGTAGAAAAGAAAACGCTATCATCCAACTAAGCATATGAATATTATTCTTTGTGCAAAATTTCTTTCCTTTTTGACTTCTAGTGACATTAAAAATTCCCAAAGGGTGTTCCAGAAATATCTCTGTTAAAAAGTAGGCGTGGTCATAAACCGATTTCAATAAATTTTTGCGTGTCTATTAACACAAGTTATAAAAGTGTATAAACCAAGTTTCGTCATAATATCTCAATTATTTGTCGAGTTATGGGCTAAGAAATCTCGTTGATTCCTTTGTTTAAAAAGAGGCGGTGCCACGCCCATTTTCCAAAATTTTTCTGTTTTTCGTTTTACGTCCGCAGTTGGACTCCTGCTATAAAATTTCAATGATATATCTTTATATTTGACAGAGATATCGCTTAAAATGTTTTTATTGGACCACATAATACACATGTATAAAAGTGGGCGTGGCCGTCAACCAATTTTGGAAATTTTTCGTCCGAACATTTGCCTAAGTAAGTAAATCACGCGTACCAAATTTCATCGATATATCTTCAATGGTTTCTGAGTTATGACATATAAAACTTTCAAGGTTTGACCCTTAATAAGTGGGCGTGGCACCGCCCATTTTCCAAAATTTCATCAAATTTCTTCTTAGGGGCCTGAGCTCAACACGTGGGTAAAATTTCATCGCTCCAGCTATATTAGTGACTGAGATACCAAATTTCCGATTTTTTCTATATAGGAAAAGTGGGCGTGGTCATGGTCCGATTTCGCCCATTTTCAATACCAACCGTCCAAGTCTCGATGCCAACTTGCATTTCAAATTTCATCAAAATATCTCAATTTTTGCGCGAGTTATCGTGCGTAAAGACGGACAGACGGACAGACGGACAGACGGACGGACGGACGGACGGACGGACATGGCTCAATCGATTTCTCTTTTCACCCTGATCATTTTGATATATATAAGTCTATATCTATCTCGATTATTTCATTCTGTTACAATCCACCGTTATGTGATTAAAACTATAATACTCTGTGTACTAGTACAGCTGAGTATAATAAGAGCAGAAAATGTGTAGCTACACACGCTATAGCAATCAGCTGAGCTGAGGCAGCAGTAGAAGCAGAAATAACAATAATCACACAAGTGCTTATGTACATACAAACTTACATATATGTATGTATGTTGCAACTTGCAAGCTACTGTTGATTCAACAATGTGCGAAATGCTAGTTTTGTTGCTACTGTAGTTACTGTTATGCTATTGCAGCAGCTGCAACTTGCTGGCAAGACTGTTGACATAAACAAAGCCAAGTGACAACATCAATAATTCGATTAATATCGCTTTAGCAAAGGACTGCCAACTGGCAACTGGCAACATGACTACACTCAAAAAAAAAATTTCTCTCGATCAAAGACATAATTTTCCTTATTTTGAACACGCGTCCCAATACAAAATTTTCTTTGTTTTGTGTAAATTTTCTCAAAAATGTGGAAAAAACATAAAAAAACATTCAAACAAATTCGTTGCCATGGGGATTTGTATGGGAATTTAATTTCTCAAAATTAAGAAATCAAGTCTTCAAAACAAGGAAAGTTGGGAATGGAATGGCGCTTAAAGAATTTTTCATTATTTTAATGTATGAATTTTTTCAAAACAAGTATATGAAACCATGGTAACGCATGTAACAACAATATTTTATAAACCTTTTAACATGTTTTAAGGAAAATTTACTCAAAACAAAGAAAGTAGTGTTCAAAATAGGTAAACAATTTCTTTGACCCCTCCATATATTTTTTTTCTCTCAGTGTACATGGCTGCTGCTGTTGCATGGTTGGCCGGCTTGGCGTTGTGCTGGTTGAGTTGGCAACAACAATTTTTTTTTTATGTAGCGATAAGTACAAGAATAATAACAAGAGTAGCGGCAGCAACGACAACTAGACTTGACTTTGTATATTGCTTGAAATGTACATCATACAAATAGTATAAATATATAGGTCAATACAATTTCATAGTATGACTAGCGACTTAAGGACATTCAGACGCATACGTACTTTGTAGTTGAATTTCACTAGCACTGAGTTATACATAACATTTAAGAGCGGGGCTGTCTTCGGCCGTATCGAAGACTTCTTACTTTTCATGAATGGGGAAAAGAAAAGTTGCATAGTCTGATATTGTTTAATTTATACATTCAATTCTGTGAGTTATTTATGGAAAGATTCACTTGGAAAAAAATTATCATGATTTAAATGGAGAAGTTATACCATAAAATATATATCTGAACAATCGGTTGTAGGGGTGCTATATTTTATAGTGATCCGATTCGGCCTATTCCGACAAATGATCAGATTCTCCCAAAAATACGCTTATATTCCGAATTTCAAGCAGCCATCTCAAAAACTGAGGGACTAGTTTGCGAACAAACAGACAGATGGAGATGGCTTAATCCACTCCTGGTCATATTGGTGTATGCTTGGTGGGTCTGCCACGCCTCCTTCTGGTACTTTCACAATTCATGTTTCGGCACAAAGCTATAACACCATTTCTTTCTCATAAAAGGTATAAATATTTATATTAAGGTGGTCCCTAAAAAACCAAGTCAGCGATTTTCTTCGGTCTCACCCCCTAGATCGGTAACAGCACAGAGTTTTCTGAACTTTGAACTCTGTGCGACACCCCGTAATCATCTCCGATCGCGCCCAACATTTATGTGTGACATCTTCGACAATGTATATTAGCTTCCACCTAGGGGGTGAGGTTGAAGAAATATGATATAAAATTTGTTTCCATACATTTGGGGACCCCCTAATACCCTAAAAAAATTGTTTCTAAGGGACCAAATCCGTATGAACAAAGTCTTATTCCTGTGTTGATGTCATCAGATTATAAGGAATTTTCTCTCTCTCTCTTTACTTTATTCCTAAGACTTATTCGTCATGTGCAATAAGGCTTAGATAATGCCTTATATTGTCAAATTAATCGCTGACTATTTCTCATCAGACACTGAAAAGCAAATGGCAGAATTCGAACAAAATATATGCATATCTTTTATGGATCTACAAATAGTCAGCGATGGAATACATATATCTAACTTTGATACATCGCACAGCTAATTAGACGCATACAATATCAATTCTTTTCATTATCTTCTATACTATAAATATGAAATCTGGTTTTAGTCTCATATAACTTGAAAATTTTCCACATTATGGATACATTCCTAATTCTAATGAAAAAGTGGGCGTCATACTTCCCATATAAACTGATACTTTTCTGCTGAATATCTCTCTTCAGTTATTTAATGTAGAACAATGTTGTATTATCCTGCTACACATATTCACTATTATGCATTAATGCATTTTCTGGGCGTCTGTATTAATATTTTAATTTTTATTTCCATTGTAGTATCTGCCGACTTATTTATCAGCTATTGTTATCGTCTCTGCGCCATTAAATGCATTAAAAAACATTGTTGTGCAAAATCGTATATACATTTAGCTATGTGAACAAGTACATAAATATATAGTGCATACATTAAATGTGCGTATGCATAACAGCCTCCAGTCTTAATGCCAACAACCTCTAGGCACTCGGGCAGCTATTAAAATTTGCGCTATATTTATTTTTTGTTTTAACTTGTGGCATGCATTACTGGAATTGGGTCAGTTGGCTTTGCAACAAAAATTATTTGCTGCTACATTCATAAGTATATACATATGTACTATGTATGCAATTGCCAGCCAAGTAACCATATGGCCAACTGCCGATGGTCGATTGTGTACTGCCATTCGCCATTTGCCCCACGCTGGCAACACCGCCAGTTGCCATTTGTGTGTAAGTTGCTGCTGCTGCTCTGTCGCCATTACATATTATTATGTTGCTTGTCACATGTAATTGCAATTGTAATTGTTATTTTAGTTGTTGCTGCAATTGTAATTGTTGCCGTAAATTTTTTTTATACTTTTTTTTATCACAATGTGATAATGGCAAATGTTGCGCGCAATATTGCCAAGTTGATAGCAAAAGCTTTGGCTTCGGTAGATGAAAAGCGAAAGAATTTGTGGAATTTTCTTGCTGGCAACTACACAATAGATGCATATCAAAATAATAGTAAATAAGCGGTTTAAAAGTAAAAAGTATGCCATGTAATTTGGCTACAAAATTTTTTACATAAACTAAACCATTCCCATTTTATGGCACTTGCATTGTGAGATGAAGCTGCGCCAAACTTTTTACGTTAAAATTATGTAAGTAACTTAATATTGAATCAATGTTTAAAGAAAAACATACTATAGTGAAAAGCGTCATATGCGAGATTTCAGTTACTAAAATTTGGATTTTTCCTTTTATAAGTAATAAAGTTAATTTTTTGTTTTCCAGATGGTATTTATATTGCAATTAATTGTCATACAATGAAGGCCATAACGAAAGTGAAAATTGCTAGAAATAAATATGTGATGCATATGCAAACAAGATATTGGTTTTTCATTTACTTTGGTTGACACAAATCTCTTCGCCAACTACACCAGCAACTCCCTGACCATCCAGCTGCAGTTTAACCAAGCTCACACATACTCAAGGGCAGTCAAATTTCATCCATAGCGGAAATTTAATTTAAAAATGTTAATTAAGTTTACAGTTCATTTGCATGAAAAGTGAAAAAACCAAAAAATGGGTAAATGTATGGAATATAAAGAGTATGAAGAAAAAGTGAAAGCAGCAGAGGATACATATGTATGGATATTTAGATACATATTTCAGTGAAAAATATGTCACTCTTCTGCAGTTTGCTTATGTAGTTTGCATAACGCAGAATGCAGTGTATATAATATACATACATATATTATAACTAGGGAAGCTAAAAATATGCACGAGAAATTTCAAAATATGCATGCTAGTATGCCCGAAAAATAACTGAAATATGCTCGTAAATATGCACGCAAAAATCTCATAATATGCATATATGCCTAAAAAATACCTGAAGTATGCTCAAAAAATTTTTGTATTTCATTTCAAGCTTATATTTTTATTTAACTTTGCTTTTTACAAAGCAAATGAAACCATTCCATTAATATTGCGCAGGGTTGCATTGATCTATCATATGTTATACTGTATTTTCCAGTGTGAATTTTTGGCGGTTTTCCGAGAAAAAGTGCTTGTATGCGGAAAACGAGTATTGACAGTGTAGCGTATGCCTATGTATGTCGATACATATTGCATATTATTGTTCCCATCGAATTTTCACACTAGAGCTGTTTTCTATCAATAATTATAACGTATTATTAAGGAATTGAGTAACTGAAGTCAAGAAATATTTTAAAATTTAATGTAGTAAAAAAGCACGTGTTTCAAACAGGACAGTAATAAACACTGTGCAACAAATTTAAGAGCAGGTACTTTGATAACAGATGTACTTATATTTCTGAGAGCATTACTTTTATGAGACAAATCGGCGTGAACTCTAAAAGCTGCTTCATGAAAAATTGGTGGGTGATATGGTATATTCAAGCAGTTTATTTGTTATACTTTATATTCAATTTAATTTTTTAAACTATCGAAGGAGATTTAATGATGAGCTGTACGAATTTTACGCAGACATCGATCGTTGGGCAGATCAGCTGCAGACTGGTTTCACATCGGGTTCTGTGATATGCTTGATAGATACCAATATGTAATTTTAATGTGGTATATCCTCCATCAAGTGATCCAACGAAGCCGACCGAAACCGAGCCGAGCCGAAAACCATAAAAAAGTTGACTTTAAAAAGGTCAACTGCACATGAAAATGATTTCGTTCTATTACTTATCAGTTTGTTGTTTAATGTGTTACAAATAAATGTTACTGATATTGTTTTTAATGCCCTTATTATACAAAACGCGGTGACTCTTTCCGACGCAGTCACTCACACTCACTCACGCTCACCTTCGCCCAAAAGTTGGTATTATATAAGATTTTACGTTTTCGCGTTCACCCTGTTGCGTAGTCACGACGATTGTCAACGATTTACGTAGCTTATGTGCCACCTATTTTGTTTTTTTAGTTTCCTTAGTAATTTTTAGTGCGTTTTTTTATTAATAGAGGTTGTAGCATGTCAGAAATATTTGAGCACATTCAACTCGTAATTTAAAACACAAAAATATGGAATGCACTAAAAGTGCATTCAACCTATCTCATTTATTAAAATTTATAACGTAAACAAACAACAGCCAAATTTTATGCTGACGCCGTATTTCTGATTTGTCGCATTTGCCTTTAAGCTAAGTCGTATGTACGTATGTATGTGCACGGGCACTTGACTACACTTTAAATGCATAAGCCGTACATATGTACATACATATCTACATAGCTAGTAAGAATTAGTGTAAATATGTATTATAGTAAATAAGTAGTACATAAGAAATTTTGTGTATAAAAGGGATTGATTTTGTTCAATAAACAATTAATTATTGACTCGCTGTCTTAATAGCGAGACCACAAAATACTTGTTTTATTCGCCGAAGAAAGGGCGACAGAATATGGCGATCCTGCCAGTTAAACAGGATCCTGCCAGTTAAACAGGATCCTTGCCAGTTAAACAGGATCCTTGCCAGTTAAACAAGACATCCTTGCCAGCATCCTTGCCAGACAAACAGGATCCTTGCCAGTTAAACAAGACATCCTTGCCAGCATCCTTGCCAGACAAACAGGATCCTTGCCTGTTAAACACACCAGGATCCTTGCCATTGATCCTGCCAGATCCTGTCATTAACCAGTCGTTTACACTACATGGTGATGGACGAAGTAAACGCAATATTTGAGAAATGGGAAAAGTATTTTAGTGAGCGGCAGACAGAGCAACAAGCCCAAGAAGAAGAACAACAAAATAAACCCGAACAACAACAAGAGAAACAAGCCCAAGAAGAAGAACAACAAAATAAACCCGAACAACAACAAGAGCAACAAGCCCAAGAAAAAGAACAACAAATTAAACCCGAACATCAACAAGAACAGCAACAGCAGCCAGAACGACAAGGTCCTAGAGCAATTACAATCGAGGAGTACAGGCGACGGCAACAACGCCCAGCTCGCAGAGAACCTGCACAACCACAAAAACCTTTATACCACAGGAGACGTGGTGGTAAAAAATACCAAGCGCGGCGACGAGTTGCCGAACTCTACCAACAACTAGTATTCGCAGATTCTATTGCAAAACGGAAGCATATAAAAAAACTAATAGCGATTGAAAGGCTTACTAATGGCCTTATTAACTGATCACTAACTAATCTTATGGCAACCTTGCGGCTGCCTATTGAAAGGCAAGAGACCAAAAATCCTTGCCGTGTCAATTCTCGATACTAAAAATTTTGCATTTTTACATATACACATTTTTCTGGCCTAAGCCACAACAATACTAATTTTAATGATTTAATTAAATAAATAAATATATATACATACAAAAATAATTATTGTGATTATAATGCCTAAATCAAGGAATTCAGTAGGCTCACTTCCTAATGAAATAGAGAACAGGGACTTAATAAGGGAATTAGAATCCTTAAGGACTCTTTGGCGTATCATAGGCATGACTAGGGAACCAACATTAGAAGACGTCATTAACCCCACGACAAAAATAGAAGAAACACAACGCATGTTTGAAAAATTCGGTATTTTCAGATTTTAGGAATTTTTTTTTAATATTCAATCAATATGGGTGGAACAACATCAAAAATAGATAAACCCAACGCAAATGTAGTTAACTCCATAGAAATTGATCACAGCGAAGCTTTAGATTCAATCAAGCTTATTCTTCTTGTTATTGCAATTGTATCTTGTATAAATTTATTTCTAAAGATTTATTCGGTACACAACAAAATTTTAAAAAAGCGATATATTAGTCGTGCAAATGGATTAGACAAGGTATAAAAATCAATACCGAATAGATCCTTTTCAATGGATAATTGGGATAATATATATGCATCACTACTAAATGAAAAATCAATTGCAGAAAA
The DNA here is from genome assembly GCA_960531455.1 of Urophora cardui. Classification (NCBI taxonomy): domain Eukaryota; kingdom Metazoa; phylum Arthropoda; class Insecta; order Diptera; family Tephritidae; genus Urophora; species Urophora cardui. The sequence goes on along the minus strand of OY482670.1, from coordinate 33,023,376 downwards.
ATCATACAAGTGCATTAACAAGAATGTTTTTATTAGAAGAGAAACAATTATTAAGCATTTAGGTTTTATAATAGATGCATTAAATAGAATAGGAAACGCCTTGAGGAATATAAATAGTAAGCTTACAGCCGATCATCAAAAGCAGGCATACCAAATATACCTATACGTCAGGGATAAACTTGTTTCATCGCTAGCACGATACGAGATTGAAGAACAAGTACCCACGTCATTCAACAAAGACATAAAAATTGACACAAATTTATTACTACCGGACTATCCAACGGAAGCCGAAAACAAAAATTCTTCAAACGATAAAGAAGAAACTAAAACTCATTCAGAAAGTACCAATAATTCAAACACATCCACAATGCCTCAGACAGCGGTAGATTTTATTAAAACAGCTTCATCTGTCCTACCAGAGTTTGATGGCAACTCAGAAAATCTAAATAGCTTCATAGATGCACTCGACATTCTTGACCAAATCAAGGATACTCATGAAGCACTTGCAGTGTCTATGATAAAAACAAAACTAAAAGGCACAGCAAGAAATTGTATTCAGAATGAGAATACAATACAAGATATAAAATTAAAATTGAAAAGATCAATCAAAGGCGAATCAGTAGAAGTATTAACAGCAAAACTGCTAAACATCCAACAACGCAGTAAAACAGCCAACCAATATACTACGGAAATCGAAAAATTAACAAAATCATTAGAAGGAGCATATATATCTGACGGGTTAACCTCAGATTAGCAGGAAAATATGCTACACAAGCAGCTGTAAAGGCTATGTGTAAAAATTGTTCTAATGATAAAGTAAAACTAATCATGCAAGCCGGAACGTTCACCTCAATGAACGAGGCAATTTCAAAATTTACAAACAGTTGCACTGAAGTAACAGGCAACCCAAACGCAATATTGAATATAAGACAACAAAATCATTTCCGCGGCAACTTTCGTAGAAATTTTCCAAATAACAATTATAGAAATTATCGATCTAATCAAAGATATAACAATTTTAACAGATCAAACAACAATTACTCACAAAGACAAAATAGGAATTTTGGTAACCAACAGCGACAAAATAATCGCAACAATACCAACAACACTCGCAATGTACGTAATTATACCCAGCAGGAAAACCAACAAACTCCACTCCAAACATAGAAAAAAAAATTTGTGTACTAAATTTACACCTAAACAGCTACATATCCACCAAAACAACTTTAAATAATTCAACTTCAACTCTCCTAATAGATACAGGAGCTGACATATCACTAATAAAAAAGGGTCAAATTCAAAATGATGTTAAAATTAATGAATTACAAAAAACAGATTTAAAAGGCATTGGTCAGGGTATAACAAACACTCTTGGAACAGTTAAAACAGATTTAAAGGGTGACGATCTTTTGATTCGACACAAATTTCACATAGTAGAAGATGACTTCCCAATCCCATGCGACGGAATTTTGGGACTCGATTTCATTAAAAAGTATAATTGCATTTTAGATTACCGAAATAATGAAGATAGACTTATATTACGACCATATGATTATCCAGAAAATATAGCAATTCAAATGACAAATGAACCAACCATTAATTGCATATCAGTACCAGCTAGATCAGAAGTAGTTCGACAAATTCACATAAAAAATAACAATACTGAATTATTCATACCACATCAACAATTAGCAGAAGGAATTTTTATTGCCAATTCAATAGTAAATCCAAATCAAGCATTTGTTAGAATTATTAATACAACAGATAAAAATGCAACTATTCAAAATTACAATATTAACACAGAAAACTTAGACGACTACATAATTATAAATAATAAACAGAAAAATGAAGCAAATAATAAAGAAAAATTAGAAAGATTAAATAAAAATTTCCCATCATTTGCTAAATCTCAACTTAATACTTTATGTTCAGAATTTATTGATATATTTGCATTAGAATCAGAACCTATAACCACTAATAATTTTTACAAACAAAAACTTTATATGAAAGACGACAACCCAGTTTATGTAAAAAACTATAGAATACCAGAAGCCCACAAACAGGAAATTAATAAACAAGTAAATAAGCTAATACAAGACGACTTAATAGAACCATCAATGTCAGAATACAATAGTCCTATTCTACTAGTACCGAAAAAATCACTCCCAGGTAATAACGATAAAAGATGGGGACTAGTTATTGACTATAGACAGGTAAATAAAAAATTAACTGCAGATAAATTTCCATTACCAAGAATCGACGATATTCTAGACCAATTAGGTAGAGCAAAATATTTTTCTTGCTTAGATTTAATGTCCGGTTTTCATCAAATAGAATTAAGCCCAGAATCCCGAGATATAACATCGTTTACAGCAGACAATGGTACCTACCGTTTCAAAAGATTACCTTATGGTCTTAAAGTAGCCCCAAATTCATTTCAAAGAATGATGACTTTAGCATTCGCCGGTCTAAAACCATCACAAGCATTTTTATATATGGACGACTTAGTGGTATTAGGATGCTCCGAAAAGCATATGATTAAAAACTTAATAGATGTATTCACAACTTGCAGAAAATACAATTTAAAATTGCATCCAGATAAATGTCTATTTTTCAACCAAGAAGTTACTTATCTTGGACATAAATGCACAAGTAAAGGAATTTTACCTGATCCCACTAAATACAAAATAGTTCAAAATTATCCAACTCCCAAGAATGCCGACGAAGCTAAAAGATTCGTTGCATTCTGCAATTACTATAGAAGATTTATACCAAATTTCGCGGAATACTCTAGAATATTAACAAGACTTTGTAGAAAGAAAGTAGTATTTAATTGGACAGAAGAATGTGAGAAATCATTCAACTATCTAAAAAATGCATTAATTAGCCCAAACATTTTACAATATCCCGATTTCAATAAAGAATTTTACATAACAACAGATGCAAGCGGATACGCCTGCGGAGCAGTACTAAGTCAAGAATACGAAGGAAAACAACTACCAGTTGCTTATGCCTCTAGATCTTTCACAAAAGGCGAAATAAATAAAGCAACGATTGAAAAAGAATTAGCAGCCATTCATTGGGCCATCACTTATTTCAGACCGTACATCTACGGCAGAAAATTCACAATTAAAACAGACCATCGACCCTTAACTTACCTTTTTTCGATGAAAAACCCATCATCAAAATTAACTAGAATTCGACTAGATTTGGAAGAATATGACTTTGGGGTGGAGTACATAGCAGGAAAAGAGAATTATGTAGCAGACGCACTATCGCGTATAGATATACAAGATTTAAAAGAAATGTCAATTGAAGCATGTAAAATATTGAAAGTTACCACAAGATCGGAAACTAAGGAAAAATCCAGTAATAATATAAAAAATGAAGAAAAATGTCACAATGAGAACACTATAATATACGAAGCGCTTAATAAATGTGAAGTAAAAAAGCTAGCTCAGCTCGTTTTCGACCCCCCGAAACTGCAGTTCAAAAAGGGAAAGAAAATTTGTAGCGAAATAAATATTGATAATTTAATTGTTGAGGCGAAGATTGATTTAGATCAATTCTTTGCCAGGCTTATGAAAGAAGCCGGCAATTTGAAAATAAACAAAATACAATTGTCCTTAGGAGACAAATTGTTTAAGAATAATTATACTCGAGTAGATAAATTTAAAGATAAAGGTACCAAAGTTCTCAAAAATTTAATCATTGCATTAACTCCGGAGGTTATGCATGTGACAGATAATGAAAAAATTAAAACTATTCTTCATAAATATCACGATGATCCTGTTAATGGTGGCCACCCAGGAATCAATCGTACAACAAATAAAATAAAACAAAAATTCCATTGGAAAAATATGAAAAATGACATAAAACAATATATTAAAAAATGCGATCATTGTAATAAAAATAAAACAAGAATACATTTAAAAGATCCAATGACTATAACTGAAACACCAACTAAGGCATTCGATGTAGTTCAAATTGACACAATTGGACCATTTCCAAAATCATTGAATGGAAATGAGTATGCAGTCACCATAATATGTGACTTAACCAAATATCTAGTAGCAATTCCAATTGAAAGTAAACACGCAAAAACAGTAGCCAAAGCTATATTCGAACATTTTATTCTCATTTATGGATGTATGAAAACAATACTGACAGACATGGGAACCGAATATAAAAATAACGTTTTTCAAGAACTAAGTAAATTGTTAAAAATTGAACACAAAACCTCAACACCTTACCATCATCAAACGTTAGGCACTGTTGAACGTAGCCATAGAACATTCAATGAATATGTACGTTCATACATATCCATTGACAAAGACGATTGGGATGAGTACCTCAAGTACTTTACTTATTGTTATAATACAACACCTTCAACAGTTCATGGTTACTGTCCTTTTGAACTAATATTCGGAAAACCAGCACCGACATACGAATTTTTACAAGAAGATACAATCAGCCCACTGTACAACTATGAGGCTTATGACAAAGAAGTTAAATATAGACTTCAAATAGCACAAGAAAGAGCTAATAGATTAATAAGACAAGCAAAAGAAAAACAAAAAATTTACTACGATAGGAAAATTCAGCATAAGGAAATAAATATAGGAGATTTAGTCTTAGTAAAAGATGAAACAGGTCATAAATTAGACAGTAGATATAAGGGACCCTATAGAGTAATAGGTATTGATAAACATAATAACTATAGTTTAATTCCCTATAGAGTAACAAATATTAATAATCACAATAATTATTCACTAAGCTACATGAATAAGAAAATCATAGTACATAAAAATAGACTTAAACCTATAGAATAAGAAATTTTCACTTTTTCCAATAAATGTAAGTATGTAAGCACAAAACAAAAACTGAAATGTTAATTTTACCGAAATAAATAAATAAACACAAGCAAGTAAAATAAGCAATCCATTAAATGTAATAGAATGCTCATACATTGACCCTACAAATGTATAAGCATTCTTTTTAGGAAAGGAGGTGTAGCATGTCAGAAATATTTGAGCACATTCAACTCGTAATTTAAAACACAAAAATATGGAATGCACTAAAAGTGCATTCAACCTATCTCATTTATTAAAATTTATAACGTAAACAAACAACAGCCAAATTTTATGCTGACGCCGTATTTCTGATTTGTCGCATTTGCCTTTAAGCTAAGTCGTATGTACGTATGTATGTGCACGGGCACTTGACTACACATTAAATGCATAAGCCGTACATATGTACATACATATCTACATAGCTAGTAAGAATTAGTGTAAATATGTATTATAGTAAATAAGTAGTACATAAGAAATTTTGTGTATAAAAGGGATTGATTTTGTTCAATAAACAATCAATTATTGACTCGCTGTCTTAATAGCGAGACCACAAAATACTTGTTTTATTCGCCGAAGAAAGGGCGACAGAATAATCCACTCCTGGTCATATTGGTGTATGCTTGGTGGGTCTGCCACGCCTCCTTCTGGTACTTTCACAATTCATGTTTCGGCACAAAGCTATAACACCATTTCTTTCTCATAAAAGGTATAAATATTTATATTAAGGTGGTCCCTAAAAAACCAAGTCAGCGATTTTCTTCGGTCTCACCCCCTAGATCGGTAACAGCACAGAGTTTTCTGAACTTTGAACTCTGTGCGACACCCCGTAATCATCTCCGATCGCGCCCAACATTTATGTGTGACATCTTCGACAATGTATATTAGCTTCCACCTAGGGGGTGAGGTTGAAGAAATATGATATAAAATTTGTTTCCATACATTTGGGGACCCCCTAATACCCTAAAAAAATTGTTTCTAAGGGACCAAATCCGTATGAACAAAGTCTTATTCCTGTGTTGATGTCATCAGATTATAAGGAATTTTCTCTCTCTCTCTTTACTTTATTCCTAAGACTTATTCGTCATGTGCAATAAGGCTTAGATAATGCCTTATATTGTCAAATTAATCGCTGACTATTTCTCATCAGACACTGAAAAGCAAATGGCAGAATTCGAACAAAATATATGCATATCTTTTATGGATCTACAAATAGTCAGCGATGGAATACATATATCTAACTTTGATACATCGCACAGCTAATTAGACGCATACAATATCAATTCTTTTCATCATCTTCTATACTATAAATATGAAATCTGGTTCTTTTTAGTCTCATATAACTTGAAAATTTTCCACATTATGGATACATTCCTAATTCTAATGAAAAAGTGGGCGTCATACTTCCCATATAAACTGATACTTTTCTGCTGAATATCTCTCTTCAGTTATTTAATGTAGAACAATGTTGTATTATCCTGCTACACATATTCACTATTATGCATTAATGCATTTTCTGGGCGTCTGTATTAATATTTTAATTTTTATTTCCATTGTAGTATCTGCCGACTTATTTATCAGCTATTGTTATCGTCTCTGCGCCATTAAATGCATTAAAAAACATTGTTGTGCAAAATCGTATATACATTTAGCTATGTGAACAAGTACATAAATATATAGAGCATACATTAAATGTGCGTATGCATAACAGCCTCCAGTCTTAATGCCAACAACCTCTAGGCACTCGGGCAGCTATTAAAATTTGCGCTATATTTATTTTTTGCTGTAAATTGTGGCATGCATTACTATTGGGTCAGTTGGCTTTGCAACAAAAATTATTTGCTGCTACATTCATAAGTATATACATATGTACTATGTATGCAATTGCCAGCCAAGTAACCATATGGCCAACTGCCGATGGTCGATTGTGTACTGCCATTCGCCATTTGCCCCACGCTGGCAACACCGCCAGTTGCCATTTGTGTGTAAGTTGCTGCTGCTGCTCTGTCGCCATTACATATTATTATGTTGCTTGTCACATGTAATTGCAATTGTAATTGTTATTTTAGTTGTTGCTGCAATTGTAATTGTTGCCGTAAATTTTTTTTTATACTTTTTTTTATCACAATGTGATAATGGCAAATGTTGCGCGCAATATTGCCAAGTTGATAGCGAAAGCTTTGGCTTCAGTAGATGAAAAGCGAAAGAATTTGTGGAATTTTCTTGCTGGCAACTACACAATAGATGCATATCAAAATAATAGTAAATAAACGGTTTAAAAGTAAAAAGTATGCCATGTAATTTGGCTACAAAATTTTTTACATAAGCTGCAGCATTCACATTTTAAGGCACTTGCATTGTGAAATGAAGCTTCGCCAAATTTTATACGTTAAAATTATGTAAGTAACTTAATATTGAATCAATGTTTAAAGAAAAACATACTATAGTGAAAAGCGTCATATGCGAGATTTCAGTTACTAAAATTTGGATGTTTCCTTTTATAAGTAATAAAGTTAATTTTTTGTTTTCCAGATGGTATTTATATTGCAATTAATTGTCATACAATGAAGGCCATAACGAAAGTGAAAATTGCTAAAAATAAATATGTGATGCATATGCAAACAAGATATTGGTTTTTCATTTACTTTGGTTGACACAAATCTCTTCGCCAACTACACCAGCAACTCCCTGACCATCCAGCTGCAGTTTAACCATCACAAGCTCACACATACTCAAGGGCAGTCAAATTTCATCCATAGCGGAAATTTAATTTAAAAATGTTAATTAAGTTTACAGTTCATTTGCATGAAAAGTGAAAAAACCAAAAAATGGGTAAATGTATGGAATATAAAGAGTATGAAGAAAAAGTGAAAGCAGCAGAGGATACATATGTATGGATATTTAGATACATATTTCAGTGAAAAATATGTCACTCTTCTGCAGTTTGCTTATGTAGTTTGCATAACGCAGAATGCAGTGTATATAATATACATACATATATTATAACTAGGGAAGCTAAAAATATGCACGAGAAATTTCAAAATATGCATGCTAGTATGCCCGAAAAATAACTGAAATATGCTCGTAAATATGCACGCAAAAATCTCATAATATGCATATATGCCTAAAAAATACCTGAAGTATGCTCAAAAAATTTTTGTATTTCATTTCAAGCTTATATTTTTATTTAACTTTGCTTTTTACAAAGCAAATGAAACCATTCCATTAATATTGCGCAGGGTTGCATTGATCTATCATATGTTATACTGTATTTTCCAGTGTGAATTTTTGGCGGTTTTCCGAGAAAAAGTGCTTGTATGCGGAAAACGAGTATTGACAGTGTAGCGTATGCCTATGTATGTCGATACATATTGCATATTATTGTTCCCATCGAATTTTCACACTAGAGCTGTTTTCTATCAATAATTATAACGTATTAATTATTAAAATTTAATGTAGTAAAAAAGCACGTGTTTCAAACAGGACAGTAATAAACACTGTGCAACAAATTTAAGAGCAGGTACTTTGATAACAGATGTACTTATATTTCTGAGAGCATTACTTTTATGAGACAAATCGGCGTGAACTCTAAAAGCTGCTTCATGAAAAATTGGTGGGTGATATGGTATATTCAAGCAGTTTAAATGTTATACTTTATATTCAATTTAATTTTTTAAACTATCGAAGGAGATTTAATGATGAGCTGTACGAATTTTACGCAGACATCGATCGTTGGGCAGATCAGCTGCAGACTGGTTTCACATCGGGTTCTGTGATATGCTTGATAGATACCAATATGTAATTTTAATGTGGTATATCCTCCATCAAGTGATCCAACGAAGCCGACCGAAACCGAGCCGAGCCGAAAACCATAAAAAAGTTGACTTTAAAAAGGTCAACTGCACATGAAAATGATTTCGTTCTATTACTTATCAGTTTGTTGTTTAATGTGTTACAAATAAATGTTACTGATATTGTTTTTAATGCCCTTATTATACAAAACGCGGTGACTCTTTCCGACGCAGTCACTCACACTCACTCACGCTCACCTTCGCCCAAAAGTTGGTATTATATAAGATTTTACGTTTTCGCGTTCACCCTGTTGCGTAGTCACGACGATTGTCAACGATTTACGTAGCTTATGTGCCACCTATTTTGTTTTTTTAGTTTCCTTAGTAATTTTTAGTGCGTTTTTTTATTAATAGAGGTATTTTGTCGAGTAGGTAATTCTGAAAATTTGGCAGCTGGCAACCCAATAAACATTTTTCTTCATTTTTAATTTGAGGTTCATTTGAGAAGTAACCCTATTGTCAAATATCAAACGTTAGTTATCAAATGCACCTCAAATTTCTCTTGATAGCGTTCTCAAACAAAAAGGCACATTTTTAGTATGGGATTTTGGGCTGATTCTCAATTTGATAGATTTCATTTTCTGTAATCGATTTCAAAGTTAGTACGAAATGGAATGCAATCAATAGATGTATGTATGTATTACATATTTGTACTCTGATATGATGTTTTTCATTTACCCGTGCGGGTGAATTTCGCCGGTGCCTTTTGTACATTCACATGAGTATATTAATATCTTTTTTAATATGCATACACACATGTGAGAAACAAACTATGGCTTTAATAAAGTTTGTGTAATTTCACAAAAAGCAACAAACAAATAAAATAAGAATAAGAAATACAGAATCATTATTATACACAATCATTTTCAACCATCATCATTTCAACCGTTAAGAGACTGCTCACGTAAAACAACGAAAGCTGATTGAAACTTGCAAACATACAAAATGTCTTCGTTCCTTGAAACCTTGACATGATGAAATTCGTGAAATGGTACAAAATGCGAAACAAGTTTTTTTTTCGAATGTTGTAAGTTATTCTAAAATTGATTAACAATGTTTGTTGAACACTTGAAAATATGTTTATTTTCAAATTATATATATGCTGATTCTCAAATTTAGAAACAATATTTTCTCAAACGTTTGAGAATTTCTTTTTCAGTGTTTAGTGGGAAGTCAACAAAAATAAAAAAAAGTATTTGTTGACATTGTGTGTAAATACATACATACGTGTTTTGTTTAGTTTTTTTTTTGAATAAAATATATTATTTATGTATATGCAACATATTAAAAAATGTGTGTGTAATGCAGTTAATATAAATATATGTACGTGTTATCCAATGTTAAAAAATAAGATGCATTTGTGTGTTCGTGTTTGTGCAAGAAGCAAGACAAAAGTTAAAACGTTTTTATTAACAACTGTTTTATTTAAATCAAAGAAAAAATTAGTTCAGCATCATATTCGGGTTCGCGAGATTGAAACGCGTCGATTGATACCCCGTTTTTATACTCAGCTGTACTAGTACACAGAGTATTATAGTTTTGATTTCCTAACGGTGGATTGTAACAGAATGAAATAATCGAGATAGATATCCTTTAAGCGACGAGGTGAAATTTTGTGACATAGTTTACGACGTGGTGGTAAATTTTTTTCTACGCATTTTACTTAAAACTCTCAATAAAAAATAAATTTTTTTATAATAATTTTTGCATTGGAAAGAGGCCAGTCCTTTTTCAAATGAAATTAATAAAAAAAGTTAATTAAATTTTTTAAATCAACAAAGTTTTTACTATAATTCACAAGGCCTTGTTCTTTCAAAATAGCGAAAACATCACATGAGAACCTTATAGATAAAAGGTAAAACAAAAACTTTCTTTAAACTTTAGAGACGGTTTTTCATAAAAAAATATATATTTTTAAATATATAATAGGAATTTTATTGAAAAAAATTTTTTTGTAGAAAATGCTGGCCAGTCTTTTTGAAGTTTTTTTCATAATAACGTGAGCGTATAAAATGAATCACGAAACGAATTTTTTAATTTTTCTTCCAATAATCATTTGAAGAAGTGGTAAAATTAATAATCCATGTTATTCAAATTGCCAGTGAGAGAATTTTTAAATGGAAATAAATTACTTTTGAAGAAAAAGTTACGTTAACGTCGAGGTGTGGTAATTTTTACCCCGATATCATAATTTATCCGTTATTGGAGATCTTCCACCATAGAAACTATACTGATCGATAATTATGATGACATGAGTAGATTCTAAGCGCATAAAAATGCTGCAGAGAAGCGAGAAGTGGTAAATTTCCAAAAATTGCATTCGAAGAAAAACTAACGTTACCCTAGACGTGGGGTAATTTTTACCCCACCATCATCATTTCTCGTCAAATGTTACACCTTTCTTCATAAAAACAAAACGTGTCAATAATTATAAGGAGATGGGAAGATACTAAGAGAGTAAACTTGCTGGATGGTAAGTTAAAAGAGATATTTAAAGAAACTGTAAGTCGGTGTAAAAATTACCACCACGTCGTATGTTAAAGGATATAGACTTATATATATCAAAATGATCAGGGTGAAAAGAGAAATCGATTGAGCCATGTCCGTCCGTCTGTCCGTCTGTGCGCACGATAACTCGCGAAAAAATTGAGATATTTTGATGAAATTTGAAATCTAAGTTGGTATCAAGACAGGAACGGATGGTATTGAAAATGGGCGAAATCGGACCATGACCACGCCCACCTCCCCTATATAGTAAAAATCGGAAATTTTGTATCTCAGTCACTAATAGAGCTAGAGTGATAAAATTTCACACACGTATTGAGCTCAGGCCCTTATGAAGAAATATGGTGAAATTTTGGAAAATGGGCGGTGCCACGCCCACTTATTAAGGGGCAAACATTGAAAGTTTTATGAGTCATAACTCAGAAACCGTTGAAGACATATCGATGAAATTTGGTAGGCGTAATATACTTACTTAGGCAAATGTTTGGACGAAAAATTGCCAAAATCGGTTGACGACCACGCCCACTTTTATATATGGGTATTATAAAGTGACCTAATAAAAACATTTTAAGCGATATCTCTGTCAAATATAAAGATATATCATTGAAATTTTATGGAAGGTGTCCAACTATGGACGTAAAACAAAAAATACAAAAATTTTGGAAAATGGGCGTGGCACCGCCTCCTTTTAGAAGCAGGAATATACGAGATTTCTGAGCCCATAACTCGACAAATAATCGATATATTATGACGAAACTTGGTGTATACAATTTCACTATTCGTAATAATACATATTCAAAATTTTAGCGAAATCTGTTGACGACCACGCCCACTTTTATATATGGGTATCATAAAGTGGCCTAATAAACACATTTTAAGTGATATCTTTGTCAAATATAAAGATAATTCATTGAAATTTTGTGGCATGAGTTCTACAATAGATCGGAAACAAAAAATAGAAAAATTTCGGAAAATGGGCGTGGCACCGCCTCTTTTCAGACAAAGGAATCAACGAGATTGCGGAGCCCATAACTCGACAAATAATTGAGATATTATGACGAAACTTGGTTTGTACACTTTTATAACTTGTGTTAATGGACACGCAAAAATTTATTGAAATCGGTTTATGACCACGCCTACTTTTTAACAAAGATATTTCTGGAACACCCTTTGGGAATTTGTAACGTGACATCTTTGTAACTAGAAGTCATAATGGAATGAAATTTTGCACAAAGAATAATATTCATATGCTTAGTTGGATGACTGATAAAAATTTAGAAAATGGGCGTGGCTACGCCCACTTTATGCAGCACTCGCTTTATATAAAGTACACCGTGTTTCCATCAAACGCAAACAAACAATGAAAGCATACAGCTGAGTATCTAATGTTCGATTCCACTCGAACTTAGGCTTCCTTACTTGTTTTTTTTTAAATTGGCCAATTTTAGCCGTTGCAAATTAAACTATATCGAATGCTCACTCGAACAAAAGGAAGTGACTCTTTTGACAGTTAAAGTGACCCTTTTCGTCACTTTGCGTTTTATAAAATACCAAAAACGTAGCATACTCACCAAAAAAACGTAACACATTCACTTCGAGTCACTTACAGTCACTTTCAGTCACCTAAAGAGATACAAAATACGAACACGACAATAAGTGACTCTGGGTGACTCGTTGCGTCGCGTTGCGTTTTACAAAATAAGGCCCTAAATCCACGTCGATTGCTTTTGCTTTATTTAGAAACTCTATAATTCCACAGCTTTGGCAGATATCACCCTTTACCACATTAACCCTATATACTAAAATTGCCGCAGTTAATTCTAAGCTCGTAGCTGTTGAATCTATATATTTCAGTTTATTCTGTAATGGCGAACAATGGTTTTAGAATGAATTTAAGTTAAGGCAAGAAGCAAGTAAGACTAAGGAGAAGCACCAAAAATAAAGACAAAAAAAAAAAACCAAAGCAAAAACACAGTAAAAAGAAAACAAAAATTAAGCAATTGCACCCTATTAGCTTCCCCGAATTCGCGAAAAATTTCAGTTAAAGTTAGTGCCAACAAATTGCATTCCACAACGTGTTAAAATGAACTAAAAATGTCGGCGATAGGTACATAATCAGCCAGCCAACCAGCTACTCATGTCCAAAAAAGAAAAGAATACAAAAAAAAAATGCGAAAATTATTTACTAAGAAGGAAATTTCGGGGAACAAAACACTCAAGTGTTTTCAAATTATGTTCCTACAAAAAAATTGGTATTGCATATTTTTTTCTGGTTCTTCCTCTGTAACTGCGAATCTACTTGCAACAATAATATGGGAGTAGATACACATGTATACATACAAATATACAAATTATAACCTACACTTTAAATTGTTTCTCTTCTTTTTTAAATTCAGTACTTGAAATGCAAGTTAGCAGGCGATTTGATTCTTAATGCCACACGAGTTGCAAGCGCATTTTGTTACGAAAGAAAAGAACACCAAAAAAAAAAAAATGTTAAAAAGTCAAAAAACGCGGTTGTAAACTAATATCATATACTCAGTGGTGAGTTTTAACAGAGAGTTGTTTGGGGCGAAGGCGTGGAGCAGCGCAATTGGCTTGAGATTTATTGCGGTTGCGGAGATACGCCGCAGAAGGTTCATAAGGAGGAGCGATATGTACACTCCCGCCGCTGATAGCTTAAGTAACATGCAAACTTTATGTGAACAAAGGCTTAATACTCTCCGAAGCAACGCACAGCTAAACAAAATATTGAAGAGAACAACAACAATTTCAATTGGTGTTGCTGCTAATGGCGTTTGCAGCTGCCTTGCTGTTGTTGTTGCCGCATGAAGCGACGCTGTTGACGGTTGATGGCGTTATTACTTGCTTGCCGCTGACGCAGCTTTGTTGTTGTTGGTTCTTTCAGTCGTGCAACATACATACACACTTATATGAGTACATACATACGCCAGCACACACCTCAAGCGTCCGCTAAATGCACGATCAGCTCAAACAACCACAGCAGCACCGCCAATCGCAGCATTTAAGTATCCCCTCTTGATATGTGTTGTGCTGCTGTAGCATGCAACAAAAGCCCTCTGTCCCCCCTCTAGAACATGTCGTTGTTGGGCCAACTTCCTGTTTAACGCGAGGCGCTATTGTTGCCACCTCAGTGTGTTGCCACTGCCGCCGCCTCTGGTGCCCATTTAAAGCATCGCGTCGCGTTGCTTTGTAACTCTTTTGCTTTCTTAACGTTTCTGTTTTTGTTTATCGCAGTTTGCAGCGCAATGCGAATGACGATTGCTCACGCGAAGGTAATTTGGCAATTGCTTATTAGCGCAGTCGCCGCTGCGTTGTGCGGAAGGTAGCCGCCAACCAATCAACCAACCATTTATATCACCTCCTTGTTAGTTGAGCGCATTCGGGCCACATAAAAACGGCGGAGTTGCGACGCAAAAGCATTCAATCCTATACTGACGTGGATGCGCAGCGGCTGGCTTGTTGTGATGCCCGAGTACTTACTTGACTGCCTGCCTGCCTGCTTGGCCTACCTTTAGACACTTTAGTGTGGCGTGCCATAACGACATAACGTGCCTGCCTATCAGCCTGACTGCCTTTCTGCCATCCGCCTGATAACCAGTTAGACGACTGTTCGGCACTTCGCAATGCAACAGCTTATTCGCCGGTTGTGACTTGTGGCAGTGATCAATCGCATCGACCACATCAACTGAAGCTACTCCCTCGAACACCCCTCTTGGTCGGCTGCTCCATGCAGCTAGCCCCAACTACATGTTATTCCCTCAACTTGCACACAATTTACGAATTGATGAAGCAGAAAAGTGGCAGTTCCTCTCCATCAGTGCGCACGTTCTTCAGCTGGTCTGGTAGTGATAGTCAGTCTCATCCGCATCATGCGCATTGTAGACTTTTCCACCAGTCACTTGCACAGTCGCTTTTGCGCACAGTCGTTTTTGGGCGCTGCACATGCGCACATGCTCACATTTTACTGAAAAACGTGCCTGACGATGACGACTTGACGTGCTTGTTGAGACGAGACGCCCAAATGGCAACGCTGTTAGCCGTTTTACGACTTAGTTACATTTGCTAAACTGACTGAGTGCCTGGCACGTAATGCATATACATATAGCTGACCCGAACATAATTTTCTGTCGTCGTCGTGCTTCTAGTCTCCCCCGCCCCTATTGCCGCTTTTCCTCTATTACTTGCTACACTACATCATCAAACTGATCATCATCATTTTCGTTTGCATTGCCTTTTCGTTTGTTCATTTGTTCAATACAGTTGCAAGTTAATTTGCCATTTTGCAGCTCAAGCCAACACTTTTACGAGATTGAGGTACTTAAATATATGTATGTATATACATTAAGGTGGAGTGAAATCATATGGAGATTTTTTGTTTGTTCTTTTTTTGAACGTACCAGCAATGAAAAGTTGCCTTTATACGAGTTAATGAACCCCACAAAATTTTATCGCGATAGGATGACGTTTTGAACTGTCCCCAGCCCCGCAAAGTTGAAAGCAATAAGCACGATCTGGTACAAATATGAAATTTTGAAAATTATAAAATCAAAAAACTAAGTATGATGATTGATAAAGATGGCTAATCTGAGTATTAAAGTGAATTTTTTTTTTTTTTTGAAACAACAACAACAAAAGTTATTATAGGTCAAAGTTTATATTATGCATTTTTTAAATTGCAATTACTTAAAAAATACTGAACCGATTTCGAATATTTTTATACCATTCGATAGGTATTTTGATTCCCTTTAATTTGATATACATTTTATATATGAAAAGTAAGGGGTGTAAAAGGGGGGTTGACCCCCACAGGGGGGTGCTATGGAACCCACATAAAATGTATATAGAATTAAAGGGAATCAACATACCTGTCGAATGGTATAAAAATATTCGAAATCGGTTCAGAAGTTTTTAAGTAATTGCAATTTAAAAATGCACAATATAAACTTTGACCTTTAATAACTTTTGTTGTTGTTGTTTCCAAAAAAAATAAATTCACTTTAATACTCAGCTTAACCATCCTTATCAATCCCCATACTTCGTTTTCTTATTTTATAATTTTCAAAGTTTCATATTTGTACCAGATCGTGCTATTTTTTCAACTTTGTGGGGCTGGGGGCACCTCTAAACATGCGAGTAGGCATAGTTGGGGGTAGTGCACTAAACTGGGAATGCATTCCAGGTTTCATTAGCATTACAGCTATTGAAGAAGTTTGAGTCTGCACTATTTTTTTTTTAAGCTAGCTGATAGTGCAGGCCTTCTGCATTACCAGCAAAAAAAAATAGTGCAATATTTTGCAGCATCATTACCACTAAGTCGTGCTGTGCTGAAAAAATAGTGCAGCCTCAGTAGTGCAAAGCTGAAAGAAGCACTATTAAAAAATTATAAAAAAAAAAAATTTGAGTTGTCATTTGAAAAAAATTACCCAATAGGAAATTTATAAAAAGCCTCCACATACAACAATAAGCTGAAAGGTTACACACAATAGATCGTGAAAATGGTCGCGGTGTAACAAGGTATACCGTATTAACAGAACCTATAGCAAATGCAATCGATTTCTTGCAAGGGTAGGATCAGATTGTATCTTTGAAAGTAAAACTTATGCGGCTTTTGGAGAGCGACGGTCTGGGGGAATTAGATTATGTTTGCAGAGAATTGATAAAAGCGTTTACTCAAAGATTTAAAATCTTTTTTCAAGGTATTAAATCAGTTAGACAGTCTGATATAATTTAGTGAATAAAAATTTTTCAGGAGATGGAGGAGCAGAAATAGCTTTGCTAGCTGGAATGTCCAATCCAGCAGTAAAACTTCGTTTTTTGCCAATTTTAGAACAAACGGCACCGCATTTGACTGTAGATGAACTAAAAAAAATATTTATAAAACACGTTTCAAAATTTTTCCCAGACATCGAAGAACCAGCTCCGAAAACCACTTTCGCTAATGGATTCTTACATTTCGGAGAAACTTATAGTAACCTAGTTTTGTTATTTTATAATTTATTTTTTTTTAAATAATTTTTATACTAGGGCATACAGTATTAGTGCAAAACGATGTCATACGAAATGAGTTGGAGTCTTATCTGTTGGACCTGGATAGTAGTATGTCGAGCCTGGCGAAATATCCAGTAATAAGACAAATGTTTTTAAAATTCAACACACCTTTGCCGTCTTCTGCTCCAGTCGAGCGCTTGTTTTCCTTAAGTGGAATGATTGATACGCCTTGAAGGAAAAATACAAGCGACTCAAATTTCGAAAAGTTTGTGTTGCTAAAAGCAAATAATTGCTAAAATATGAATGAATTACATATAAATTATATGCATGATTTGAAATATTTATAAAAAAAAATTACATTTATGTTATATATTTCCGTGCCCTACCGGGTAGCTTCGTTTTGTTTCAACAAATAAAAAAAATTCAAAGATGTCTGTATTTCAATTGATTGATTGGGGCTGGTAGTGCAGCACTACCAGCACCATTAATGCAGCCTCATTACCATTACTGCTGAGTGCGGCTGATAGGACTTGTACTAGCACTAAATATAATATAATGGTAGTGCAAGAATAGTGCATTAGCCCTCCCTGGTGCTGGGGCTGGACCATTAATGCACTACCCCCATGTATGCGAGTAGGTCAATAAAATTTTACAGGCTTATTACTGGGCTAGAAAGGTTCCGTTCTGGCTTTGGAACAAATTGAATTTCCAAAAAAAAAGTTTCACTCCACCTTAATATACATATATAGCTATGTCTGAATGTACGTATCTATATCCATAGTTAGCAGCAATTTGGTGTTTGCCACCATCCATCGCTACCTCAGTATCTGTAGTACTTTACAGCAACGATGGCCAGTCAATGGCTCTTTTGGCTCACTATGGCCCACAACAACATCACTTTGGCTTAGCTTTCTTGTTGTTTCAGTATAACACCTTCATTTTTAAAAAATATTGTTGGTTATTTCCATAACAATATTGTTGTAAAGTCTATGAAGTTGTTGTCTCGTGTCTCAGTTAGTCAAATTTTTTTGCCACCCTTGCTTAACACATACAAATGTGTATAAATATACCCTGCAGGGAACTCAATAACTAGTGAGCAAAATTTCTAGTTCCGAACTAGCGAAAAGGTGTCAAAAGGGAACTAGATCAATTGTAGTTAGACCCTCATCAGTTCAGTAGGAGTGAATTGAGTGACCATTATAAGACACACTTTGATTAGTATGCAATTTCGAAGTGACAAAAATTCTATGAAAATTTTTCGTTCGTTCAATTGCCGTCGGCTTTGTATATTTCTGCAATTCTCAGATGTTTAGTAAAGCATTTTATATAAAGAATTTTCTATTTGCATCTTGTATGAAGTGAAATGTTCCCCTAATTATGCTTTTCCGATCCCTCAGGCTTATTTTTAATTTTTTTTTACGTTATTACTTTTTAAATATTATTGTAAATTTTTATTAAATAAATAAATAAAAAAAAAATTATTAATTGTTGGGGTAAGTGGAAAAAAATTCAACAACTATTTACAGCGAAGGTTGAGTGTATAGCTATTTCACGAAAAACCATTTTCGATCATCAGCACTCTTTTCGGAAGTGGATGCACCGGGGATTGAACCCGAGTCCATTCCAACTTCAGCCGCAATGACCCAACGGATAAACACACTCGGCCATTGAGACTCTGTGCAAGCTGTTGGATTTTCCCCACTTTTGCCTTTTTCATTTTCACTTTTGCCTTTTTCATTTTCAGCACGTTTGTGGAGAATATATGCAAAAGCATATACACACTAACGTTAATGTTGAAAATGAAAAAGGCAAAAGTGGGGAAAATCCAACAGCTTGCACAGAGTCTCAATGGCCGAGTGTGTTTATCCGTTGGGTCATTGCGGCTGAAGTTGGAATGGACTCGGGTTCAATCCCCGGTGCATCCACTTCCGAAAAGAGTGCTGATGATCGAAAATGGTTTTTCGTGAAATAGCTATACACTCAACCTTCGCTGTAAATAGTTGTTGAATTTTTTTTCCACTTACCCCAACAATTAAAAATTGAATTAAAAATAAAAATTTCGTGCTAAGCACTAAAAACTCTTTCAAAAAAAAAATTAGTTAAAAAAAATTTTTTTAAAAATTATCATCCGCCTCGACACCGACAGAATTTGAATCCGCGCTCGCCAGATTGATTGGCACACGCGTTAGCCAGTCGGCCATCGCGCCACTTGCATGAAGTGTATCAAAGGCTGCACTTAAGCGGCAGATGTAAAACTGTAGAATTTGTAGTTACTCGTAGCTAGTTCAGAACTATCGAAATTGTGCCAATAAACGAACTAGTGTAAACTGTAGAATTTAGTACTAGTTCGGAACTATCGAACATGTAGTGCAGAGAGTGACAATTGACACCGCCTAGGACATCGCCGTGTTAAATTCGCCAGTTGATAACATGTAAAATAGATGTAGCTCGCAATAGTAGTGTCGAAAAATGCACTAGAAGCAACCTAGTTCGGAACTAGAGATTTTCCCTACAGGGTATACATATATACCCTTGTGTGAGTCTGCCTATGATGTTGTTGTTTAGTTAAAAATGACTTCTTTTCGTAGTTATATATTATTGACCAAGGTTCAGTTTTACCAACCAAACTTAACTGAGTTTTGTTGAAATTTTTATGTATTCGGTTTCACCACTCGTTCTAAGCTGAGTCAGCTCTTGACTTGACTAATGATGAAATAAGCAAATACAACACCGAAGCAACCAAGAAAATACACAATTAGGGGATTCACAACCTGTCATATTGCGTCATATCGTCATAAGTCATAATATTTTGTTGTTACAATCTAGGCTATATGTGTACTAAATAAATACAACTCTGCACGATATGTTTTTGGGTCGTCATATTTGATCAGCTGTTTTTGTTTACTTTTTCACAGGGCTTCGGAAAAGTCTTTTATAACTATTTCCGTGCAATATTTTAATATGACATATGACTTTATGACACTTTGTGAATCACTATTTGGCAAAATATATGACAGGATTATAATAATATAATACAATGGCGCTATTATAACTCTGACGAGTTTTATGGCCGAGCTTCTCTCCCAATTCGAGGTGTGCTCCTTTTTTGTTTTTCCTACTAATTGGGTGGACCTACAGTTTTATGCCGGCTCCGAACGGCGAATGCACTTTTGTGAGAAGCTTTTTCATGGCAGAAATACTCTCGGAGGGTATGCCGCCCACTGCCGAGAGGTGACCGCTGCTCTTAAAAAATCCAATAATTGGATTTTTACTATTTAGAAAAATTTGTTTGGCTCGGACCGTGGTTTGAACCAGAGACCTCTGGCATAGCAGGCGAGCACTCTACCCACTGCACCACAGCGGCCACAGGATTGCTGTATGCAAAGCTAATTATTTAGTTCCACTTGTTTATGAAACCGAAAAGTTAGTTTAACACTGAATTAAGGTATGGCTAAACTAAATTTAAGTATGGTTGGAAAATCTGGGCTTCATTGCTGTTCTATATGGAAATTTCAAATTAGGTAATCTTACCATTCATTCATGATTTAGAGTCTTCAAACAATTTTATTTGGTGGGATTTATTTTAAAATTTATATTTTTTTAAATAAATGAAATAACAATAAATTCTAGCGATAAACACTACCTATATTGCCCAACAAATTTAAACTTTTTCTTTGGAACATGCTGGAACATAATTTTGATTAGAATGATGTTCTCTATCAGGAAAATACCGTAGTTTTGTGTTGCAAAATGGCTATTGGACGGTGCTATTCTATTTAAGGCTTTAAAGGGCTAACGACCTCAGAGACAATTTTATAAATAGAATACATACTAGGAAATAGCATTACATGATATAGCTGTGTGTCGCTTTATGTGTTTTTATTGTTGCACAAAAAATTTTTGGGCCACTTCCAGCACATAATTACCACTAATGGTCACTTGGGCTAATGCCAGTGGCGTAGTAAGAGAATTTTTCGGGGGGGGGGGGGGGGTCACAGCCAATGTATAAAATTTACCAAAATTAAAATTACCAAAAAAAACTACATTTTTTTATACAAATGATAAAAATCGCTAGCTTAGAATGCAAATTGTGTAAGTCCTTTTTAAAAACAAAAAACAAAAAAAATTTTCGACTTACACGATTTTCTTCGTTTTTTGGACTTACACAATTTGCGTGTCACTGGATAACAACGAGTAGAAATATGACAAGTATCTCAGAATTGTTTAGCGCGGTGCGTATCTGATTTTTTTAGCGTTCTAAATAAAAATACACTTTTTCATAAAAGTGGACTTACACAGCTTGTACTCCAAGCTAGTGAAATGTAATTTTTTTCAGACTATAATTTAAGATTTTAGTACACAAATATCGCTTATTATACATATATCAAACTCTTGAGGCTCTTGGCCACTTAAAATCTGGAATGTTAAGCAGTGTATACATATGTGTGAGTGTCGGGTGATTGACGCAAATATCTAAAAGATTTGATTATCATCAACGCGAGCCCGACAACAAGAACGTGTAGCACGACGACTGCCGATTGCACTAACACACATAAAAAAACTCACACATACACACTGCTTGACATGCCAGATTGTCAGTTGCCAAGGGCCTTTAACTATACTTCAAAAGTAAGTCTCATATTCTCTTCTGGAAATCTACGCGCATTGGAAATAGAATGGGGAACAATAATTCATCGCTTTTTTCCCGACCTCATACTCTGCAGTTGCCCCAGATGGTCCAAACTTAGCATATCTGAAGTAAATTTTTTTGTTTTTTTTCTTACATATTTTTAAGTGCTAGTTTCAACTTGAATATTTATTATTTAAAGCATTTCATTTAAGTAATCGTGATGAATCCTAAAGCTTCAAGTAATTATTAACACTTTTCAATAATATCCTTGGTTTCCAATAATTCTAAGTTTATAGTTTTAAGCTTTTAAAGTTGGGATATTTTAAAAAAAATTATCACTCTTTTTCATGTTAAAAATTGATTTTGTTATGTTGCTCTTTCAGACTCAGTCAAACTAACCCTCGGACATGATATCTAGTACAATTAATATTTTGCCGACAAAAAATTGCGTCGCACAAAGCCGCACTTCACTACTAGATACAGGGTTTTTCATATGTACCTACAATAATTTTCTTTTTGTGTTTTATATTTAATTTTAATGTTTATATTTCTAACGCATATCTTGGTTAATGTAAGTGATGCTCAAGAGTAACCCAGATATTTAGTAGCGATTATTGTTAACTTTTTAGGCAGTATTTTTAGTATTTCCAATTTTTAAAAGTCAAGGAAGTACTTATCATAAAAAGGGCTAAGAATTATAAAGCTACATTTTTTTAGAAGATTTTTGAGTATGCAATTTTGCAGCTCATTCAATTGTAATATAATAATATGCAGCATTCAACTTTTTGAAAAATTTCATTGGCTTTTCGGAAATTTTAATTGAAACGGTCTCACGTACATATAAGGCAAACACCCTACAGAAAAATATTTCTAAAATCGACGGAAATTTTTACAGCATTGAGAATTGCACTTTTTACACTAAAATTGGTTGGCTACATAACAGTAGACTTAGAAATCTCCTCAAAATCTTCTATAAATTCTGGCCTCGCTTTGAAATTTTTAATCCACTTTTAGAAATTTCTACGATTTTTCGGATTTTTCCCATAAGCTTAGAAATCCTGCTTAAGGCGACTTTTATTGAAAATTTTTTTACATTTTTAAACGAAAATAAGAGAGTCAAATTTTCGAGAACTCTTTGAAATAAATTTAAAAACTCTGGCGTATGATTTTTTTTGAGTCACTGTATATATTTTTCAATAAAATCGACTTTTAACACAAATTACACTGCTCTACAGCCAAAAAATACTCTGAACGCGACCATCCTATTTATATGTAAAATCGGTCGCTGATTCCGAAAATTGGGTTCATTTTTAATTCTATGGGAAGGTTTTTGAGATATCGGCAATTTACCGTTATTTGGCTAATTGCTCCACTTAATCCTTTATACCTCTTTAACGCAGTAAGCTATCTTCCTTGGAGTGACACCAAACGAAAGAAAATTAAATTTCCTTTTCATGGCTGCTATAACATTTTTCCCTAACTCTTATAGTTTCTGAAATATTAACGATTCAATTTGAATTTTTTCGATTTTTTACGATTTTTTGAAGAAAAAATTGACTTTGTCAGGCAATATCTTTAAAACCAATGTTTTCACCTTCGGTTTTACTCCTTTACGTGAAGCTCCATTCTATTGGGAAAAAGATAAGCTATCAACGAAGAAAATCCATGGTAAAATGGAAAAGTTATAGGCGATCAAGTAAATACAGCCAGGTCGCGCAATGCCTCTGCACGGGTATATTCTATGCATGTTATACCCGTAAATGCGCTGTTACCTACTGCGCTGCCAATGTGCTGCTACTGCAGATGTGTAGGTATTGGTATAATATGCATAGAATATACCCGTGCAGAGGCATTGCGCGACTTGGGTGTATTTACTTGATCGCCTATAACTTTTCCATTTTACCATGGATTTTCTTCGTTGATAGCTTATCTTTTTCCCAATAGAATGGAGCTTCACGTAAAGGAGTAAAACCGAAGGTGAAAACATTGGTTTTAAAGATATTGCCTGACAAAGTCAATTTTTTCTTCAAAAAATCGTAAAAAATCGAAAAAAATCAAATTAAATCGTTAATATTTCAGAGACTATAAGAGTTAGGGAAAAATGTTATAGCAGCCATGAAAAGGAAATTTAATTTTCTTTCGTATGGTGTCACTCCAAAGAAGATAGCTCACTGCGTTAAAGAGGTATACAGGATTAAGTGGAGCAATTGGCCAAATAAAGGTAAATTGCCGATATCTCAAAAACCTTCCCATAGAATTAAAAATGAACCCGATTTTCGGAATCAGCGACCGATTTTACATATAGGTAGGATAGTCACGTTGAAAGTACAGACAAAAAATTTCATTTTGTGATCCAGTGTTATTAAAATTTTGCATTAAACAGGCAGTTTCGAATAGATGTACACAATAAAATATTTTTGGCCGCATAAAACTTGAAAATCTACCTATGTGCTACGGTTATAAATAATAATTTTCTTATATAATTTAGTTTTTTAATATTCCATTTTAACAGACATTAAGTAAAATCTCAAGTTCAGATACTCTTATACATTGCATATTTATTCCCATTGTATTATTATTATAGGGCAATACTGCACCGCGACCTCCAATGAGATCTATTGTGCTAATTCCCATTGTAGTTTATACTAATATTATTTGATTAAGATGATAAGTAATTGAAAGAAAACTTGAAATTTGAATAATTGGCGTTACTTTTCTGTTATTAGCATGTTAATAACAGCAATACCGTATAATAATTGTAGCGTTTGTTGAGCCGTAGGAAAGTGCAGGAACCGTAGGAATTTTACCACAAAAGAGCGAATATAAGTACAAATAATGTAAATTGTGGTAAAATTCCTGCGGTTCTTGCACTTTCCTACGGCTCAACAAACGCTAGAATTATAAATAATACTTCGTGAAAAAGCGCTAAATTTCGAATTACCAATTTCGAAAAATTACTATTCTCATTGATTTTTTCCTGAAAAAGAAATGTATGCTAATAAAGCATCTCTTAGTTAAAGATGGTTTTATGGTCAAAACGAATCTTTCGGGGGGGGGGGGGTTTGTCCCCAAAACCCCCCCCGTTACTACGCCAATGGCTAATGCCATAACAAAAATACTTTTTACTGACTATAGCAACCCAGTAGGAAAAGGTATAATACTACGGGCGCTTATGCAGCGTTCGCTATGGAGCGCGAGAGTGTTGCCGTCCAAGACGTCGAATATGCTCTTTTTTATATTACGTGATTTAAGGGGGCGAGCGGTCTGTACATCTGAAGAACACAAGTATGCTCTTAGTCTTCCTAAAGAAACAGTATGACATGACAGGTAATATGTATAGCTTCTTCAAAGTGTTCCATTTCTGTTCATCAAGGGAGAGCTTGATGTATTTTCTACTGGGAAATTAAGACACATTTTGACTGCCCATTAGTTACTTGCAAGTATAGAAATTTAGTTGCTTTTCTACCAAAGGACTTATCTATTCCTATTGGCGAAAATTAGCTTAGATATGCTTGATATATGTATATGTGTGACCATCTGCTTATTGTTGTTGGTATGTATGGCAAAAGAAGCAAAATTCTGCTTTTTAAGCAAAATTGTGCTTACTTTGCAGTAAAGTATTGCACACTTAAACTCACTCATACATCTGTATGTACGCACGTGTGAATTTACTACTTAATTACAAGCAAATGACTGGTGAATGTTTGTGGTTGCTTTTTTACATGTGTGTGTGTGTGTGGTGTAAAGCTGATTCTTGGCAATGACACAGCAGTGATTGGGTGAGTTTCTAAGACTGAGCTGTTGTGCAACTGTTGAGTGTTTGTCTTAGAAACGCACTGTTGAGTAATTCCGCTCAGCTCAACAGTTGGCAACTTTTCGCCATTTTTTGCATCACAAATTTTCTTCGCTACTTGAGCTCAACATGTTGTGTAAAGCCAAACAGCTGATAAATTCATCAAACCGTTTCTAAGACGTAGCTGTTTAACTCAACTGCTACACAACTGTTGGCAACTGTTCAGCTCAACAGTTGCGGAGCAGCTTTTTCTTAGAAACTCACCCATTGTTGCCAGTTGCTTTTCCTAGCTACATCACCCCTCCCCCTTCTTCAACAATTGTTTACTACTTTTTTGACTACTTGCACATACTGTTTTTTGCACAGTTGTCTCAATACTCGTACGTCGGTTTCAAGCATCGAACTTTTAACTTTTTCACTGCATCTCGGCCTTTTTTCCTGTTTGCCAGAGATATTTGGTTATTTGAATGCGTTTGACTTTTTGCTGAATGTTGGCGAAAAAACAGACCAGAGCAAACACTCACTGAACTAATTCTAATGGGTGTTGCTGAAACAAAAATAACAACCGATGACTAAGAGAGTAAGATGTGATTAAATGGTTTTTCAAAATATTTCAATGAACAACGAAATAATGTTCTTTTTATTGTCGTCACTGTTCTAGCGTTTTGTTGTTGCTGTTGCTTATCGTTAGCGTAAAAACAACGTTCATTGTAATAGAGTTGTGTATGGAAAGTTTTGACATATGCGGTTTTTTTTTCTAGTTAACTAGTCGAGTGTGTTTTCCTAGTGAGTACTTATTAATGTATGTGCGTTATGTGTGCATGTACTTTGATTTTGTTGAAATAATTACAAAGTAGTTGAGAACAATTAGGAACAGCTTAATTAGCATGAATTATGTGAGTTTGT
This sequence comes from Urophora cardui, assembly GCA_960531455.1. Taxonomy (NCBI): domain Eukaryota; kingdom Metazoa; phylum Arthropoda; class Insecta; order Diptera; family Tephritidae; genus Urophora; species Urophora cardui. The sequence goes on along the minus strand of OY482670.1, from coordinate 32,996,829 downwards.
GAGTAAGTGTGTGAGTGAGTGAGTGAGCAGTGAATGAGTACAAACCCTGTAGGGAAAATCTCTAGTTCCGAACTATGTCGCTTCTAGTGCATTTTTCGACACTAATAGTGGGAGCTAAATCTCTTTTGCATGTTATCAACTGGCGAATTTAACACGGCGATGTCCTAGCCGGTGTCAATTGTCACCCTCTGCACTACATTTTCGATAGTTCCGAACTAGTACTAAATTCTACAGTTTACACTAGTTCGTTTATTGGCACATTTTCGATAGTTCTGAACTAGCTACAAGTACCTACAAATTCTACAGTTTTACATCTGCCGCTTAAGTGCAGACTTTGACACACTTCATGCAAGTGGCGCGATGGCCGACTGGCTAACACATGTGCCTTTCAATCTGAGGGGCGCGGGTTCGAATCCTGTCGGTGTCAAGGTGGATGATAATATTTTTTTAAATTTTTTTTTGACTAATATTTTTTTATTTATTTATTTAATAAAATTTACAGTAATATTTAAAAAGTAATAAAATAAAAAAAATTAAAAATAAGCCTGAGGGATCGGAAAAGCATAATTAGGGGAACATTTCATTTCATACAAGTTAAGATGCAAATAGAAAACTGTTTATATGAAACGCTTCACTAAACATCTGAGAATTGCAGAAATATACAAAGCCGACGGAAATTTAACGAACGAAAAATTTTCATAGAATTTTTGTCACTTCGAAATTGCATACAAATTAAAGTGTGTCTTATAATGGTCACTCAATTCACTCCTTCTGAACTGGTGAGGGTCTAACTACAATAGATCTAGTTCCCCTTTGACACCTTTTCGCTAGTTCTGAACTAGAAATTTTGCTCACTAGTTATTGAGTTCCCTGCAGGGAATGTGTGCTGTGAGTACCTTGTAGGTGTTGCCAAAATTGAAAGGATGAAAAATGGAAAGAAAATGTCAGAAATTAAACATTTTAACAACGTGTGAGTGCAAGTAATGTAATGTGTTTTGTTTCCAAAGTCCGAGTTGATCGTAAGGCATGAAGATAATGTAACAGTCCTTAATAGTTGAAGTCGGTATGATTTAAGCGATCAAGAATTTAAGCACTTGCATGAAAAACCGCAGCAGATAATGACTTTTCTTCACTGCGCTCCAATAAAAGTGGAAATGAATTAGGAAATATGAAAATGGAGCAAACGAACTCGCAGAAAATGCAATCTATATATTTTCAATGGCGGTGTAACTATACAAACATGTTGACGAAAAGCGCATAAGGTTTACGAATAAACTTCTATGCTGAATATATACCGAATATAGCTGGGGTAATTGGTGGTCAACCGGAATAATCTAGAATTTCCATTTCTGAATCTTCTTCTTCATAATAGGCACTTGATCGTCTAGAAGATTTTGTATGAATCGTTTGTGCTTTACTCTCGAGTACTCCAAGTGCTATATTATGTTAATATTGTCATGATAGTGCGTGAATTTTGTTCGTCGAGAGAGCGTGACTTTACTTTTAAATTGCCTAGTTAGCCCAAAATGTAATACTTGTTGGCAAGAGCGATCCTTCATTTCAAGGCTGAAATATAATAAAATTACCCATAGAGTAATTTTAAAGTATATTTTAAGGATATTCTATACAAACAATAAGATTGTATTTCCATCCAGAAAGAGCTGGGGGGATAGTAAAATAGTTCAGAGATTCAATGCTTCAGTTTTCACGAACGGGTCAACGTTGGCGTGCGGAGTGGAAGCAGCTATCTTCACAGACCAGCCGGACACTTCCATATCAATCAGGCTGTCGTACACGGAGAGAGTTTTTCAATTAAAAGATGCCGCTATAAAGGAGGCCATCAAGGCTTGAAACGAAAAGTACCGATACCGGAAACAGGCTAGGATTTTTCTCTGACTGTCAGGTGGCTCTGAAGGCTCCAGGAACTGCAACAGACAGTGTAGGTAGTAGGTAATGGGCTTAGCAAGTCGATATATCGTCTCTCTGATCTGGGTGCCGGGTCACCACGAATTCAAGGAAAGGAAATGGCCAAAAAAGGCTCGGCTCTTGATATCGCAGAGGCGCAGGGGGTTATTGTGCTCTTGGGCTTCATTAACGACCGAATCTCACGGCACTGAATCGAGGAGGCTAAAACTAGATGAAAGCGATTGCGGACCTGCAGGATCTGTAGAAATATGTGGCCTTCATACAATGAATTGCTTTCTTGAGCCATGCTAAAGTTGGGCAGTAGGGACATTTCCTGCTTAACTGAGCTGTTTACGGAACATTGGGCTATTGGTATCCACGCCACCTGATTGGGATTGGAGGAGACGGTGGAGTGCCTGCTACTCGAATATCCTTCGCACTGTCTAGGCTGAATGAAATTCCTTGGCAAGTCCCTCATCGACAATCTCTCGGCACTCAAGGACGTTAGGCCGAGGGGCTTCTTATATACCTAAGCTTAACAGGATGGATATAATGCGTAGGACCTGCCTTGGTTTCCGAGTTGATATTCTCTTTTACTTTAGTCTCCTGGTTCTGGTTCTTTAGTCACGAGTCGTGGTATCAAAACAGCGTTCGGCGCTAATTGGAGTCTGAGGGACTCGCCACTCAAACTCTTTGGAGTCTGTAGGACCCTCCACTCAAACCACAAACCATTAAATTACTAATATGAAGCCGTTTTAGAGAGCTTCAAATATGTCTTACTTCGGTATGAATATGCAATCGCGCTATAAAACGGCAATATATGCGAAATGTGAAATTTGAAACTATATGTAACCAATATTTAAGTTAATAATAATGTTTTTTTTTTAAATATATGCTTGTTATAACAATTATGTTGTCAAGTGGTTGAAATAAAATTAATATAAGCTAATATTTTAGGTGAGGAAATGCAAATAAAATTAACAGGAATGAAAAAAAAATAAATCTTTTGTAAAATCCTGCATTGCAAATATGACAGCGCGCACGCCTGCAACGCTTATTTTAAACCGATAAAACCCATTGAAGGCGTGATGACACGCCCCGGATAAAGCGCGAAGTTTGAATTTAGTATAGCGTTATTGTTGACATGTCGCAAATGTCAAATAACATTATAAATAAATCGAAGCTAAAAATCAACGAAATAAAGACTTGCTCAACACCTCTAGCACCATGAAATTTTAAACGAAGAAAGACATTAACATATGCACATACCTAGATAAGCACGCATAATCCATGTGCCATTTTCTTTGGTTGCAAACATCAACCATCGGCGGCTTAGATCTGCAAATTAACAAATCCCCACACGTGCCAAATTCACCTTCTTCTTCCTCTTCTTTTATTTTTCATTCTGCGTTCACCTGAACGGGGGCCACAACCAGCAAAAAACGAGAGAAAAAAGCAAACGCGCTGCTGTTGTTGTTGTTGTCGGTTTTCACCGCCACTTTAAAGGGCGTTTTTGGTAATGATTTTCCATAGAGATTTGTTAAGTTTTTGGTATGAAGAAAGGAATGCACACAACACCTACCACCAACCATTATCTAACAACAAACCATAACCAGCCAACAACAACAACCACGTAACAACAACCAAACACCAAACAATCCCCAGCAAACACAGTCTCTAACGTTAGAAATTTTGTCGAGATTACCTTATGTTATGTTCAGACACAACCTTAATTGAACATTAAGAGCCTTCATTCAATTTTCAAGCCCAATGATTCTCAATTTACCATACAAAAATTGACCAAGTTAATGCTTCATTAGAAATTAATGAGTTGTTAATGAAGAACAATTCTGCATGCAACCCTGTTAAAAGGCTTGTTTCATAAGTAAAATGAAATGTCATGAAAAGAGAAATGTGATTGGCGTCAGTGTCCACTAAACAGGTTGGTTCGTCAGATCAGCTGCATTCTTGTTCTTCTTCATCACCTATCAAATTTCTTTTTATTTCTGCTTATTTTATACATGCATTCGTGTTTACGATTGGTAAAAATTGATGAATGAAAAAAGATGAATGTGAAATTATTTCGTCCTCCTTGCAATTTTGACATTTAGGTCACGAGAGTTTGATATTCAGCTCACGGCGTGTATGTGTGTATGTATCTTGAGCCGACCTGTTAAATGGGCCAAGTAAATTAAATATGTCTGAACACCAAATCTAAAGATGTTCAATCAACCCCAATTGACTTAATTATTTTTTATGTCTGAACATGATATTAGATAACTAGTATAATTCTCTCTATATTCTCAAATCGCTAACTAGGGTTGAAAAATACACTAGAATTCGATTAGCGAGTGATTAGAGAAGGAGCCAAATCTCACGCCGTATATCAATTCTCAATATATTTCTGTGATATATTGAATATACATACATATATTGAAATTAGATACTAAAAAATGGTAAAGTTAATATTACCGTAGTACAATGTTTTCCATTAAAAAGTACAAGAAGTACCTTTAATTTAAATAATAAGACTGAGTTTTGTTTAAATTTCAGTTCTTATAAATGTGGTAAACATATCGAGCCGTATGCGCCGGAAAGATGTAAAGGCCATGATTTCCGATTTTCACTTTTTTGTAGAAATGGCTTACTTGTCATCACCCACACCTTCTCCAGAAATTTTATGTCTGAAAAATGTACCGTTATGAAAAGCAATTTTGATGTAAGTACATAAGTTCAGTTTGTTTACTTTTTTTGTGGGTACGAAGTGGCTTTTACATCTTTTTTGCTTTTCAAATTATTGAAGACTAGTGACAAATAAACAAATTTAACGGGGTTTTGTTGGAATTTAACCAAGGGTTTTATCACTTTGAAGACTTCTACTTTGTATTTTATTACATACGATGACCAATATGGTTTTCTTGTGCGGCATATTGCACTTTATTGCTCCAAAATTTTGGAATAAAGTTCTAACGATTTCACGATAGTTAGGGTCTCTTTTGTTACTGCTTAGAGCAGTTTTAAACAAACTGGTTGTGTATTTCTAAAATTTCTCCAAAATTAATTTCTTGAATTTCGATAATTTCCCTCCAAACGTAGATGCTGAAAGTGATGAACATGGCGAGAGATTTCATTAGAACTTAGTAGTTTTTGAAAGGCGATATCAAAAGAATAGCCAAAAGTACTTACATCCCTCATTATTTATCCTCTCCTTAAAATCGCGAGATGCATTAATTTTTTTATTCAATTAATTCTTTATCCTATTCATCGCTGTTTTGAGAGACATTGTGCACTTCAAAACGCATAATAAATGGAAAGAAATAATGTTAAATGTTACTCCTTAATAAAGTTTTATAAAGAAACGGAAAATGCTAGGTTAAGAACTCTCAATAAAAATAGGTAAATATAAATACTGATACATCCCATTATTGCAAAAGTAGTCTCAAAATTTTCACATTTAAATTCTTTATGGGATAGATAGGAATCGAATCTGAAATTCCTTATACAAACTTAGATTTTTTCATTCTTTTTGCAATTGTAACTTGACCAATTTTTAAGTGCAAAGGCAAAAAATGTTTGTTGGGATTCTCTTTACCAGTTCTTATTAGATGCCAAATCGCTACGGTGGCTAACACAATTTTTTTGTGCACTTATGTATGTCATGCAATGTCTTGTATATACGGTTTTTTCTACATTTTTACCGATATCTCAGAAACAGGATCTGCCACAAAAAAAATGGATATGCTATTCGGGATCAGCGTTAAATTTCGTTTTAGAAAAGTATAGTTTTATATTTTTGGTGGTTAAAGTTGATTAAAAATTGTCGAAAAGCAAAAAAAAAATAAATCGAAATAAAGAAATGAAAGTAAAAAAATTTTTAAAAACCTTCTCCTGAACATTTTTGAATTTGGCCTTTACGCCTTTCCGGCGCATACGGCTCGATATACATGTCAATATATATAATCATATGCAATTTAGGCACATATTGCGTTAATAAAATCTAAACAATGAAAAAATCATGTAAAAGGAGACAAAGCTTTGTTTTTCATTTCAATTGGAAGTATTTGCAAATTCTGATTAGAATCTCATTAGAGAACCACATTAGAATTCGATTCGAGAATTATACTTTTCTCGATTTGAGAATTAGGTACCCTTTTGTTTGAGAACGCTATGATTCTCGATAGATTTTCGAGTCGTCCTCTAACGTTAGAGGTTTGAGAATGAGGCTAGTTCTCGAGTGATTCTCAAATCGATAACTAACCTCAGTGTTTGTTGGGTCGCTTGTTGCAGCTGCGTGTTTTTTTTTTGTTTAAGCCGCCACACGCGCGCTCATTTGTTATCGTTTTATGCGCATTATATGTGCTTGACTTTAAACACCACTTACAAATAGATCGTCTATATCCTTCTATGTGTGCATTTGCGGGTGTGTGTCCGTATGTGTTTGTGCATTTTTGAAAGTGTAATGTATTGAATTCTTTTGTGTGCCTTTTTAAGGCTTTAACTAACACTCAGCTTAACTGCGTTTACATGCGAACTGCATAAATTGCTTTGTGCCGCTGCCATAGCTTCGAACTTGTATACCGCAATCCAAGCGTGCTGCACTGTGTGTTATTTTGAAGAAGAACCGGAGCATGGAGCATCTGAAAGTTTACATCATTTATAAGAGCTTTAATCATCATCTCATCATCATCGTCGCGTCCATCATCATAATCATTATCATCATCATCATCATCATCATGAACATTATTATCATCATCATCATCACCATCATCATAATCGCTATCATCATCATCATCATCATCATTATCATCATCATCATCATCATCATCATCATCATCATCATCATCATCATCATCATCATCATCATCATCATCATCATCATCCCCATCATCATCATCATCATCATTATCATCATCATCATCATCATCATTATTATCATGATCATCATCATCATTATATTCATCATCTTAATTATCTTCATCATCCTCATCATCACCATCATCATCATTACCCAATAAACATTTTTCTTCATTTTCAATTTGAGGTTCATTAGAGAAGTAACCCTATTGTCAAATATCAAACGTTTGTTATCAAATGCACCTCAAATTTCCCCTGATAGCGTTCTCAAACAAAAAGGCTCATTTTTAGTATGGGATTTTGGGCTGATTCTCAATTTGATAAATTCCATTTTCTCAAACCCATTTCAAAGGTAGTACGAAACGGAATGCAATCAATAGATATATATGTACTCTAGAGTGCAGAAAAATTTAGGGATAGTGAGAGTGAGAGAGTTTGTGGTGTGAGCGCAGAATTGTAATGGAATAAATAGATTTACATATGTATGTATTACATATATGTACGCTTATGTGATGTTTTTCATTTACACGTGCGGGTGAATTTCGCCGGTGCCTGTTGTACAATTACATGAGTATATTCCCAATAAACATTTTTCTTCATTTTCAATTAGAGGTTCATTTGGGAAGTAACCCTATTGTCAAATATCAAACGTTTGTTCTCAAATGCACCTCAAATTTTCCCTGATAGCGTTCTCAAACAAAACGGCTCATTTTTAGTATGGGATTTTGGGCTGATTCTCAATTTGACTCATTTCATTTTCTCAAACCCATTTCAAAGGTGGTACGAAATGGAATGCAATCAATATATATATGTATGTATTACATATATGTACTGTAGAGTGCAGAAAAATTGAGGGATAGTGAGAGTGAGAGAGTTTGTGGTGTGAGCGCAGAAATGGAATGGAATAAATAGATGTACATATGTATGTATTACATATATGTACGCTTATGTGATGTTTTTCATTTACACGTGCGGGTAAATTTCGCCGGTGCCTTTTGTACAATTACATGAGTATAATAATATCTTTTTTAATATATGTAAATACACACATATTCCATATATGTAAATACACCAACTACATATATTTTTATTAAATTTTGTGTAACTTCCCAAAAAGCCACAAACAAATAAAATAAGAGTAAGAAATACAGAATCATATGTGTTGTAAATTAATCTAAAATTGATAAACAATGTCTGATGAACACTTGAAAATGTGTTTATTTTCAAATAATATATATGCTGATTCTCAACTTTAGAAACAATATTTTCTAAAACGTTTGATAATTTCTTTTTCAGTGTTTAATGGGTATCATCATCACCATCATTATTACCATCCTCTCATTATTATTTTCCTCTTCTTTCCATACTTTCTCTATTCCCAATCGAATTACTATACACATATCGCACGTTTTATGCAATAGGGATTTAACTCGAAATTTTCGATTTCTGGGATTTTGCCATATATTTCAATAACTGGGTCATGCCTTTGAGTCTATTCTTATAAAATACTCAAAAAGATAAAAATGGCGGAAATAAAAGTGATTTTGTAGTTAACCCTAGAAGGAAACTATTTGAAATTATAAAAGTTTGTTTGCATTTTCCCAACAAAATTTTTTTCGAGTTAAATCCGTATTGAATAAAACGTGCGATATCTTAATTTTTTTATAGGAATTTCTGTAAAACTGCCCACTGTGCGCTAAGCTTTGTTCATCCTTTGTATATCCACTTTTGCCTGTCTACTCACAATGTCGATTTATGCTCATTCAGCGCTAACTTTTACACTAGTCACCGGCAGTATGGCTTTTGCCTAGTTGTTGTTGTTGGCCATGTTAACACCTCCGCTTACACGCTGGCGTTTACAGCTACAATACCATGTAGCGGTACCCTGACATAATCCCAAGGGGCATAATCCCAAATTTTTTATTTGGGATTATGTCACTCCCCCTAGGGTGACATTATCCCAACTTTTTTACTTGGGCTTATGTCACCCTAGGCGTAGTGACATAATCCCAATTGGGATAATGTCATTTTCAAGCCCAAAAAAACATTTCAGATTTTTTCTAAGATTTTATTACATTAAGCAAAAAAATTAAAGCTGACAATAAAGTTAATGTTGTTATACAATAATACATTGAGTATATGTACATATAAGATGAAATATGTATGTACTTAAATACACATGTTCTCAAAAAATTACTTTAAAACTAAAAAATTACATTAAAATTAAATATATTTACATATATACAGACTTTTTTCAATAAAACGATAGATATATAAATATTTGTGTACACTGTATATATGTCTATAAAAAGATGAAAATTTGGAAGAAAAAATCGCGCGATTTTGATTCCAAATTTTCGCCTGCGGCGCTTTTTTTCTAATAGATCTATAGGTATATACATATGTCTATAAAAAGATGAAAATTTGGAAGAAAAAATCGCGCGATTTTTGATTCCAAATTTTCGCCTGTGGCGCTTTTTTTATTTTAGATCGATAGGTATATACATATGTATATAAAAAGATGAAAATATATATAAATATGTACATATGTCTATAAAAAATAAAAATTTGGAAGCAAAAATCGCGATTTTGCTTCGCACTAGTACCTACTCGAGTGATTTGGTATTCTGGCTCCCTTTTATTTGGGATTATGCCACTCCCACATAGGTGACATAATCCCAAGTAAAAAAATTGGGATTATGTCACACCATGGTGAGTGACATAATCCCAAATTTTAAAATTGGGGTTATGCCACTTGGGATTAAATCACGTCACCCCATGTAGCTACGAATAGATACTTTATTCGGCATCGTTTGGTGGCTGCAGTACACTTTACCAACAATATCGCCGATGCACATTCATTTGATAGAGCTTATACATAAGTGTATTTGTGTGTGCGCGTCTGTTTTATTGGCGCGTGTGCAACGTGTCAATGTGGCGGCGAGATTATTTGGCGCGTAGCTAAGATTTGTGGTTTTGCAAAAATGGTTTGTGTTATTTTTTTGCATTTTTTCACGCTTGATTCGTAGCATTCAAAAAAAAAAAAAGAATAAAATAGGAAGAAAAATGCTCCATAAATTATGGCTAATTTGATATGCACGATTTTGCGATTTGTCTGCGATTACTAATACGAAAGGATGCAAAAGCAAAATATTTTATAAACGGTGCGAAAGTGCGAAAACTATGTATGGCGAGAATTTTCTAGAGAAGACCAATAAATATTAGGCTTGATTAACAATTGGAAAATGATTAGAAAATTAATCTTTTATAAAGTCCCAACTTCGATAATAAATGTGGAAATAGTTGTGCTTCGGTCCTCTCGTTTCTCTCGATTCGCCTATAAGACGGAGCAAGTGCACATTTGCATTTATGATCTCATGGATCAATTCTTGGATCTACTTGTCACACTCCTAAAGGAAGTGCTTTGCAACAATATGATATTGATGTCTCCCTAGCAACGACTGTCATAACTAAAGCGCTCCGGTAACTTTGACTTGCTTTTTAATAAGCATTCTTTGCCTTCTCGTTTATCTATACTCCCTTATGTACCAGAACCTTATGTACCAGTACGAATAATTATTCCTTGGCTTGTGGATTAAGTACCTCTATTGCCTTCTTATAATGCTTTGATCGCAATAAAATTTTCTGCCTCTGTTATCATCTGCAGCCTGAAGTATAAGTCAGTAATCTGACATCTTAATTAATCATAGTAGTCATATAAGATTAGTAATGGGCAGATTTTTTAGTTTATTCAGTATTTATTTTTTTTATCTATCTGTGTATACTTTAACAACGTCGTCTATTATATCAAAATCTTTCCGCCAATTATAAACTTCTATTACGGCTGCAAGAGACCTGTCGAAGCGCAGATTGTAAAGGAATCCACTTAACACGAAGTGAAATCTATGAAAGGAGTTGGTATTATAAAGTCTGACATATTTACCTTCACACATCCCCTCATTATAAGAGAACCTGGAAAGCACCTTTAAAACAGCACTTTTAAATGACTTAAGCCTGACTTATCTGCACTCTAGAGCTAAAATCGCGTGGCAAGCGTAAGTCTCATTGGTGGTCCTCTGTCCTGAGCAATATCTGTAGCAAGTAATTCAATAGCGCGAAAGTCCTTTACAGTTAATCTGAAAAGCAAGAGTACATGAATCATTCAAGGTCCTATAAAAGGCCCTGATACAAGTGCAAAGAACTTCGCGGGGGAACTTCTGTCTGGGGTCAAGACCGTGATTGAGGCTGTTACACACAGATACCCTATAAGGCAGTCGTATAAGACGGACTTATTTCTATATAACTCTTTCACACTCTAAAAAATTTTTCTATGTAAATATTTTCGGTACCTTTTTACCACCTGCTTTCACTCTACCACATTAGAAAATACAAACCATATACATAAATCACATTTTCACAAAAAAATTTCGCTCTCTGAGAAAAAATTTAAAGCCAAGTTGAATTGGGAAATATTTTCTCGAACGAAATTCGTACGATTTCTGTTCATTTCCCAAGAAAAACCAAAAAGAAAAATTGAAAGCCAAAGCATTTTCAAGAGCTAAATGAATCTCGTAAAATCAAAGAAAGCGAATAAACAACAACAACAAAGACAATCACAAATCTAAATCTAAGTAAAATCAGCAGAAAAGTGCTAAGGCAACGATCAGCGCAGAGCAAAGTACACTTGAAAATGTGTTTTTGTGGTTGGTTGCAAGTAGCAGTGCGTGGTAGCAATTCGTTTTAGCTTCTATATTTAGCTAAACTTACACACACAGAAGTAAGGTGGTTTGCAGGTGGAACGTGGAGGAGAAATGCAAAATTAAATCAAATCGTTAAGGAACGGAAATTTGAATTTCCGAAAAAGGTACTTGAACGACGACTGACTCTTCAGGCAGCCCAACAACGAAGCAAGGAGGCAAACAAAGCGCTGGCCGCAAACGTAGAGACAAAGAGCTACGGCAGTAACGGCAAAGGTGGCCGAGGGAGAAAGAGGCACCGAAAAAAAAAATGTGCCAAGGTACTTGAACGCTGCTGCCTAATGCCCAAAAAGCTGAAGCGGTGGATGGTTGGGCGTAGAAGAACAAAAAGGCGAAACGCTTCAGATTCACTTTTACGAGTAGAGACAGAGCAAAGCTATAATAAATTGCTACTTATGCTATGGACATACATATGTACATACATACATACATACTAGGTACATATATATTTAGGTACATAAATAAGTTTTAGCATGGGCCGTGGGGATTTCGATTTTGGCTCAAGAGCAAAGCAGCAAAGGTGGAGTTGAGGTAAGTCGGTTGGTTGTTCGCCTGCTTGCTTTCTTTCCAGAGTGTCCAGCGCTCCAAGTGGCTCCTCATTTGAATGCAGCTTGCATGGACTGCATTGCATTGCCTCACAGTGGGATTTTTTGTTGTGTTTGTGTAACCACAAACGTGCATTTACATCGAATTCGATTGTGTTTTTTGGCTTTACAATTGAAATAATTTCCGCACCACTCAGAAACAGGGTCGTTCTTTGGCTTGCCTTGGCACTCGTAGTCGCATCCACTAGCCGCATTGGTCATTGGTTATTGGCCAAGGGTAGCGCGGAAAGTAAACTTCTTTGCTTTTTGCAGGAAGATGTTTTTTTTGGGGTGGAGAATTTAAATATCTTGCGCTCAATTTGGCTACAAGCTGTTTTTCTGCATTCGAGAATTTAATTGAGTTTTGTTTGTTCGTTCACTTTGTTTGTTATATCCTCTTTCGTATTTCCGGATAGTTTAAGTCCCTTTTTGCTATTATTGCTTACTTTGCATAAATATTTGTTTCTATTTACTGCTTTTTTTACACTTTTTATTGCTTGAATTGTAATTTTCTGAATTCCAAGTGTAATTTTTTTAACTTGAATTGTAATTTCTAAATTTGAGTTGCAATTATCTGAATTTGGATTGTAATTTTTTGAACTTGAATTGTAATTTTCTGAATTTGAGATTTAAAAATTAAAATATTGAGTTTGTATTGTAATTTTCTTAACTTGAATTATAAATTTCTGAATTTTAATTGAATTTCTGGATTTGATTTGTAGTTTTCTAGATATGATTGTAATTTTTTAAAATTAATTTATATTGTAATTTTAGAACTTGAATTATAATTTTCATAATTTGAGTTGTAATTTTTATACTCAGCTGTACTAGTACACAGAGTATTATAATTTTGATTTCATAACGGTGGATTGTAACATAATGAAATAATCGAGATAGATATGGACTTATATATATCAAAATGATCAGGGTGAAAAGAGAAATCGATTGAGCCATGTCCGTCCGTCCGTCCGTACGCAGGATAACTCGCGTAAAAATTGAGATATTTTGATGAAATTTGAAATGCAAGTTGGTATCGAGACTGGGACGGTTGGTATTGAAAATGGGCGAAATCGGACCATGACCACGCCCACTTTTCCTATATAGAAAAAATCGGAAATTTGGTATCTCAGCCACTGATATAGCTAGAGTGATAAAATTTTACCCACGTATTGAGCTCAGGCCCTTATGAAGAAATTTGATGAAGTTTTATATTTTTCAAATATAAAGATAATTCATTGAAATTTTGTGGCATGAGTTCTACAATAGACTGGAAACAAAAAATAGAAAAATTTCGGAAAATGGGCGTGGCACCGCCCCTTTTTAGACAAAGGAATCTACGAGATTTCGGAGCCCATAACTCGACAAATAATTGAGATATTATGACGAAACTTGGTTTATACACTTTTATAACTTATGTCAATAGACACGCAAAAATTTATTGAAATCGGTTATGACCACCAAATGTTGAAAATGGGCGTGGCTACGCCTACTTTGTGTAGCACTGGCTTTATATAAAATACACCGTGATTCTATCAGACGCAAACAAACAATGAAAGCATACAGCTGAGTATCTAATGTTCGATTCCACTCGAACTTAGGCTTCCTTACTTGTTTTTTTGTTAATTTAATTTTCTGAACTTGAAGTGGTGGCACTTTTAAATAAAAATTCTGAATTTAAACAAAAAATTTTCGAAGTTGAGTTGCAATTTTCTGAGCTTGTTTTGTAATTTTCTGAATATTGAAATGGAAATTCTAAATTGAATTGTAAATTTCTGTAAAAGGTGGTAGTAGTGTTATCGCGATGCATCATCCAAATTAACCTCACATGTCCTCCATAGATACCTTTGCCAATTGTCCATCGGTCAAAAATCTATTAACAAATAGCTTATAGCATATGGGCGCTGTTGTTGTCCATTTGTTGTTGCTTTTGCTTTGTTTTCGCCGATGATCTGCAGTATTGTATCCCCACGATGAACAATCCAGAGTAAATGCATTGTGTAAGTGCGTAAAGCATCTAGCACGCACACATTTACAGTGTAGTGATGATGCAACTACAAAAATCTACGCCCCAAACGATACTCGTAAGCACGGTAATGCTGCAACAAAGAGCAATAACAACGATGTAAGCTCAGGGTTGCTATTATGCAAGCTAATTTGACCCACATATCTGACTGCTGTTGGACATATGTATGCGCTCATGTATCGATAGATATGTATAGGTACATGTCCATTCCATGCCACATTCATCGCGTGCAACAACAACCCGTCGAGCGACGCGACATCGGTCATTGAACGCGGCTGCTTGAATGCTAGTGTTGTTGCTGCGCATAACAACGTCGACAATTCCATGAACTTTGACCTACGACATTGTAGCTAGATATATTACCTATGAATGTGTATGTAGTATATGCACCTATAGGTGCATGCCGCAGTACGCGCCAGTTGCATAAGTGCGCCTATTCCTTAGAGCGCTTTACTACACTGCCTGGCGGGATTGATGGATTGTGATATTAAGTATTGATTTACGTGGAGTGAAGCGTGCACAGCTTTAATTGCTTGAAGCAAACCAGATACAAACTGTTTGCAGGAAATTAATTTTCTTGTGTGTTTAAGCTTAGTACCTACTTAAGTGTTAATAATTGAAACATATCGACTAGGGCTGGATAAATCGACTTCGACTTTAATCGATTATCGACTTTTTGCTAAAAAAAATCGACTTCTACAATCGATTGTTGTGTGTGAAAGTTAGTCGGAAATAGATTAATTGGCTCGACTAATCGAATTTTTGACTATATATATTGGCGGTATAATATTGTCAGAACTAATATATATAGAAAACAAGCTTCTCACAGAAAAAAACTTCAAATTACAGCAAGCAAACCAAAAAAACAAGCATTCGCCCTTCAGAGCCGGCACTGTAGGTCCACTTAATTTGTAGGAAAAACAAAAGTTAAGGAGCACGCCTCCAATTGGGTGAGAAACTCGTCAGAGTTATAAACGCGCGAGTATATTTTTTATTTAAACTCATATACATCTGCGCTTAAATTTTGTATGGATCTCTAAACGCACATCTCTATCTGCGCTTAGCAGTCCATACAAAGTTTAAGCGCAGATGTATATGCGCTTAAAATAAAAACACGGCTATTATTAACATGGCTGCTGTGGTGCAGTGGGTAGAGTGCTTGCCTGCTATACCAGAGGTCTCGGATCTAACCCCAGGCCGTACAAACACCAAAAAAAAATTTCTAATTAATTAAAACCTAATTATTGGGTTTTTAGAAATAGCGGTCGCCTCTTCAGTGTATTTCTGCCATGAAAAAGCTCCTCACAAAAAATGCATTCGCCGTTCGTATTTGCAAAAAAATGTTTCGATGCGAAGCCATATCGTATGTGTTCATAAATTGGATATTGCAGTTCAAAAAAAGTTGACCACTATGGAGGATTTCCCTAAAAAGGTAAGTCAATATGGGCCGGATTTCCATTGGTCGAGCGCGCACCGATAAAAATATCCTTTTCAGGGGGCATGTCCCCTATTTTAGGACATTAGGGGTAGGGGAGGGTAGTGGAGGATCATAAAACTGAAGGCCCCCCGCCTCCGGAGGTCTATGGTTCCGAGATAATTGCCGTTAAAGTTCCGAGGCTCAGATTGGATATAATGAACCAATTTCATTTATTTACAAACTAGTGGGAATTTAACCTAAATTTAACACTTTCAACTATTATTAAATTATAATATTGAAGTTCTCCAGAAAGAGATTTTTGCCGACTAAGGGTTATTTTATTGAAGCGCGGCCTCCAACGCAAATAGGGGTTCTGCACACATATATACATATCGTCGCTAAGAAGAAAAAAAGACGCAAAGTGTTTTGTTGAGGAAGAAAGACGCAAACTTTTTTTATTCAAAGAAAGACTCTTTATTTTTTTTTTATAACGAAAAAAGACGTTTTATTTGTTTTTACTATAAAGAAAGACGTATTTGATTTTTTTTTCGTCAATATTAATGCTAATGCGTCTTCCTTCGCAGTTAATAATGCTAATGCGTCTTTCTTCGTCGAAATATTTTATAATGCGTCTATCTTCGTCGACATGTTTTGTAAAGCGTCTTTTTCCCCGACATATTTTTGCCTTTTTTCGTCGACAAATTACTGGCATGCGTCTTTCTTTTTCCGGAGCGACGATATGTTCGTGTGTTTGTACGTGAAAAAAATTAAGAAAAAAAGTCGAAAAGTCGACTTAAATCGATTACACTACCCGACAAAAAAAATATCCTCGACATTTGATACATGATTCCTATGTAGAATTTTCTGCTGATTCCAAATATGTAATCAGATGGTTCAAAAGTAGAACAGTTTTCGAGATATTTTGAAATTTCTGTTTTTGAGCTAAGAAAAAAAAGTATGATTACTCATCTGTCAATATCTCCGCCATTACCGTCTCGATTTTTACGTTATTTAATTTTGTTTTGAGAGGATGAAATACCCTTTCCAGCAAAGCAAAAATAATTAAAATCGCCGTTAAAGTGACGGAGTTATGGCGAACAAAAGATTTTTTTTTATGAAAATCTTTAGGTTTTTTTCGAAATTCATCTTCTATTTTGTAATTTTTTTTAAGAAATATTAAATATCCTCCTGGTTTCACATTTTGAGTCAATAACCTATTTCTTAGTGAACATTTTGGCACTTTCCGGATTATAATCTGTGGGAAAATGGCAGAGTTATAAGAGATTAAGTGAAGAAACCTATATTTATATTTTCATTGAACTTCCAAATCTGGCAAATGTAAACCAATATAACATTAACACTAGTTTACAGCAAAAAATACCAAGAAATCGGGGTATAGGGGAAAATTGGCATGGGCCCCGTGAGCTCAAAACTATTTAGTTTTATTTTTTGCACGGCTAAGCTTTTGAGATAACGGTAATTTTGTGTTTTTTTGGTTATCACTTCATTCAAAAATATTTTTCGCTAAAGTTACATGTGCGATAATAGCTAACAGTACCTCGTTCTAAACGTAATTAAAATACGCTTTTAACGACATACAACTTGTGGTGGTTGAGCAAAAACTCACTGAGCCATAGCTGGTCAAAGTCAAAATTTTGTGGATTTTTTGCAATTTTTTTTTAATTTTGATTTTGAAAATATGTTTTTTATAAGAAATTGGGAAAATCAGCAAAAGATTTATTTTTAAAAATTAGCCTATTAAATTGCAAACACTTTAAGCGTAATGTTACCAAGATCCCATTAGTACTTTATTTTTAGCGATTTTTTTCAGGTGAAACGAAAAGGATATTTTATAGACGAAAAACTTGGTTAGGTGACCCAACTATGTGAAAACGACTTCATAGCTCAAGAGGACATTAGAGCGATATATAGAACTCCACCAGACTAAAATAATGACACATCAATTTTACAAATCGGATGTCAAATAAAAAAGTTGCAAAAAATAAAATATTTTTTCGCGGTATTTCGTGGTGTAAAAAAAAAATTGTCCCGAAACCCTCTCAACATAATCTTCATATATGTGATGACTTTTACAACGGTGAGCGTTCTCACGGAGAAATAAAAAAAAAACATGTGATTGCGATACCAAGGTCATTGGAATGTCAGGGACATTGAATGATGAGCCATTTTTGCTGGTTCCTTCTTCGAGAAGAACAAAATGTACCAAAACGGCGAAAACTATCAACATTTAAACACTTTTAATATACATAAAAATAAAAAAAATGGAGGTTAAGTACAAGATTGTGATAAAAAATAAACATAGGTTTGTTCATTAAATCTCTTATAGCATTGTAATTTTTCTACGGATTATAATCCGGAAAGTGCCAAAATGTTCACTAAGAAATAGGCTGTTGACTCAAAGTGTGAAACCAGGAGGATATTTAATATTTCTTAAAAAAAAATTACAAAATAGAAGATGAATTTCGAAAAAAACCTAAAAATTTTCATAAAAAAAATCTTTTGTTCGCCATAACTCCGTCACTTTAACGGCGATTTTAATTATTTTTGTTTTGCTGGAAAGGGTATTTCATCCTCTCAAAACAAAATTAAATAACGTAAAAATCGAGACGGTAATGGCGGAGATATTGACAGATGAGTAATCATACTTTTTTTTCTTAGCTCAAAAACAGAAATTTCAAAATATCTCGAAAACTGTTCTACTTTTGAACCATCTGATTACATATTTGGAATCAGCAGAAAATTCTACATAGGAATCATGTATCAAATGTCGAGGATATGAAAATTTTTGAAATTTTGTCGGGTAGTGTTATCATAGCCGACTAATCGACTTCGATAGTCGAAATAATAAAAGTTGAGTCGAAAGTCTAAAATCGACTTTTTGCCCAGACGACCCAGCCCTATTATCGACCCATTTGCGTGATTTTATCGTAAGGGTATTTTTTTTCGAAATTTACTTTTTGATGCAAATTTGTTCTACATCCCTCAACGCACCACCGGGTAAAATATTGTAGCTGAAATCCTTACAGTTGTGCCAAAAATTGGCTTTCTTTTTAAAGAAAAAAAAAAAAATATCACGCTCAGTGCTTAATTAACTATCTAATCGCGTGTTCAATTTAATTTAAATATTCCAATGAAAAACAGTAAAAAAAACAAAAAGAAATGCTCTCCTGTAAAATTTGCTTTTGTCCCTTACGATAAAGTCGCACAAAGGGGTCGATATGTAGAAACTTTTTTATTGAAACTTTATTGTGTTTCTTGGCAAAATTGTTATTTTATGTTAATAAAATTGGAATTATAAAACTTAAAATCTTCAGTTGAGATTATGAAATATCGTGACATTCTTGTGAGCAGTAAAGTCAAGTATTTTCCTTGTTCCACACGAACTGAGCAATGAAACATATGAAAATGCTTGGAACTGATTTTGTATAAGGAAAGATTTGCCTAAATATGTATTTCTAAGAATACAACTGAAACGGATTGAGGGGCACAGCATCAAATTTATACAATAAACTGCTTTAAACTGCGATTGAAATCCTCTGAAGAACGTTTTCATGTGAATGTTGCTACAAATTTATGCACGAGAAGCGCAAGGAAATCAGTACAAAGCTCTCCCATAGCTCCTGGTAGCTATCAAGGAACTTTGCGCAAATTTGATTCAAAAGCTGCAAACAACAGCGCAACAAATGTTGTTAAACGTTTTGTTTGCCAGAACGATACATATGTACTAGATACAAATAAATTCCCAAATGGTATTGCATCATAACAGCTATTTGCAAAGCTGCATCGCTGCATTGCTCTTTATTCATATCAAAATAATGAAAAAATAAAAAAAAACGAAAAAAAAATAAAAATACCAAAATTGCGGTTGAAGTTCGCTTTCTGTACACTTTCACACGTTTATATGTATGTAGATAGTAATATGAATTGTAGCACCAGCAGCGTGCGCAACATTACAACGGCAACACTACAATAGACAGCAGAAGAAGACAACAAACAGCAACTCTTGTTGCCGCAGTGCTGTTTTGCCTATTGGCATAACTTTTTATGATTTTTCTTCACGTGATTTTTACTGTACGTGTTTTCGTTTGCATTTGTTTGCTTTTTTCCGTTTTTGCATTCGCTATGCTGTGAAAAAGGGTGCAACAATTTTTATTGTTGCGGCAACACATCGCTTGACGGCTATTGTTGTTGGCTTGTTGGCTTGTGACTGCACCAAACTGCTTCTTATGGCACACTTTATATCCTTTATTATGTAGTTATAGTTATGTCAGTTGGTTGCTGTTGTTGTTATTCCTGTTGTTGTTGTGTTGTTGTTGTTATTGTTATTTTTGCTGTTTGTTATCTTTGTTATTTACATCATTATTTTCATGTTGTCGGGTTATTTTTGTGGCATGTTTTGCATTCGCACGTGACGACATTATCCAAAGCGAAAAAATGTGCACGGCAACAAAAAAAAAATATTGCTGCTTGTTACAACAACAAACAAGAAATGAACGTAATGGAATATTTCTGTATGAATTTAAGTATGAATTTCATGTCATGTTTCCTCCCATGTACGAGCATGTAGGGAGGTGTGTGTTTACTCACATATTTTGAGAACTTTTTTTTGGGCGGCTCGTACATACTTATGTGGATCTATTTGCCTGGGAATTGGCGGCTACAAATATCGTGGCATGGTTGCATTTTGATCACCTATATGAGAAAAGGCCTACCTTTCTAATTTTGTTTAAACATGTTGAAATCATTCCTCAATAAGATAATAAGCCCTAAAATTGTGTATATCTCAATCTTATTATGAAGACCGAAGCTAAAACAATATTTCCAAAATTGTCTTTGAATCATTTGAAAAAATACCATGTCTCCACATAACGTGTTTCGCTCTTTTTTTCTGCATTTTCTCTCTCAATCTTGTTTCGACACGGAAACCAGTGCCGAAACTCGCCAATTTCCATACAAATTTCTGAGAGCGAGCGAAGATTGAAACACTGTTTCATTCTGAATCATCTTGCCAACCTCGATGATATCGATGTCTTCTCTAATTTTGTATCGAAAATCTATCGAAATCTCACACAGACCAAAACAAAAACGCAAAATATAAGCAAACATACAAACATTTAAGAAGAACAAGAAAGAGAAATGTTAAACTGAATCACGATCAGCCACGTGGAGACGGGTTATTTAGCGAGATGTTTTGCTACATGTTTTGTTGGCGAAACAAGTTATGTGGAGACGGGCTTTAAAGTGGAATTTACTTTTACTCTTATCCTTTTTATAATTTCACTCTCCTCCGAAGAATATGCATATGAATACATTGGAATAATCTAATGCAACATTAGATGCGTTTGGCAACATTGACTATGTTTAGCAACATTTTTGGATAAACCATCATAAGTTAATAAATAAGATATTCGAATGACATAAACGAAGCTTAGGCATATGTACAAACAAAGCTCCTAAACACCATTTGTACAGCCTTTTCAATAGCAACTGATCTGCAATTGATTTATTTGCGCTGCTGTTGCAAACATGTGTGTGTGGTCGAGTACTCCAAGCTCAACGGAAAAGCAACCGTGAGTTGAAATGCCATTACACTGCAAAACACCACGCACTAACAATGCCCTTCCGTTAGAAGCACATAAAACATATGTAAATGCAGTAAGTCATGGGCATAACAGTAAAGTAAGTCACTAGTTGGCATATGTACGATGATACTCGCATGCCTCAGAATAACTGTGACGGCAACGATTTGTGGTGGCATTGGCGTCAAAGGCACTGAAGTTCGCTCGCTCGCTCATCTTCTTTTGTATAATTCACACTTATTATTTGTAATATTAAGTGGTGACAGACAAGTGCGATGCACAGTGTGTAAAATTGATATAGCAAATAGTAGAAAATTTAATAGTAGTTGAGTTTTACAAGAAAATGTTTGATGTGAGCGCCACCGATATTTTATTCTGGGTAAATTAAATTGAATCAAAAATTCTAAAGTATTTTTTATTTCGTTCTTTTTTTCTGTAATAGTAATTCAATGCGAATCGCTTTATCAAATTTTCTAGTTCATTTAACAGTTATGGTCAACTCAATTAATGTGCAGTTAAGATTTTTATGTGTTATACTACTTATATGCAATGTTGCCAGAAAATTTTGCTTGAAAACCTTTATGAAGTGCAGTCGAATGCATGTAAGCTAATTAATGGAAATTTCTTTTTGTGCGCTGTCCTTTCTCAAAAACCCTACTATTGAACAGTATAATATTAGTTAGTCCCTTTTATGGTACAATAAAATCAGCTACGTAAACCGGCAGATTTATAATTTTTGTTCTTTTCTAGCCACTTTATCAACATGAGATGGTTAAGGGGTGTCGTACAATGGTGTGGTCAAATTCCATATTAACATATCTGAACCCTGTACGACCGCCTTAATCGTAGACATTTCTTCCCATCTCCGATCCGGACCAAATTATATATATATGTGTTATCTTTGACTGTGCTGTTACCGATGCACACTGGTCTCATTTGTTTGGAGAGTGGGACAAAACTCAATTTCTTGGGAACGGATGGACCTACCGAAACCAAATTTGGCACATTGGTGTCCCACTGTACGACTCATCTTTCAGGAAAATTAAAAGCATATATGTTGTAATCCACGCCCACCACTAACGCTAGTTTACAGAAAAAAAAAAAAAACAAGAAAACCAGGAATGGGGGAGGATAGGAATTGACCTGCTGAGCTTGGAACTATTTTTTTTAAATTTTTGTATAGTTTGGTTTTTGAGAGAACGGTAATTTTGTGTTTTTTTGTTATCACTTCATTCCAAAACTATTTTCTCTGTAGTTACAAATGCGATAAACGCAAGCAGTATCTCGTTCGAAAGGCAATTAAAATACGCTTCAAACGACATACAACTGTATGTAGTGGTCTAATAAAAACTCGCTGAGCCAAAGCTGGTCAAAATCAAAATTTTGTGGATTTTTTGCGATTTTTGAAAAAATTTTGATTTTCAAATTAATTAAAATTTGCCCGTTTTATTGCAAAGACCTTAAGCGTAATATCAGAGAAATTTTATTTTTGGCGATTTTTTTCTTGTGAAACAAAAAAGAATCTTGGACGAAAAACTTGGTTAGGTGACTTAACTATGTATGTGAAAACGACCTCATAGGTCAAAAGGATATTAGAAGAAAATATGGAGCTTCGAAAGACTAAATTAATGACATTTCGATTTTAAAAATCCGATGTCAAATAACAAAGTTACAATAAAAAAAAAATTATTCCGCGATATTTCGCGGGATCAAAAAAAAAAATTGTATGGAGAGTGGAACAAAACTCAATTACTCAGATTTTATCGAAAATCAACTTTTATCGAAAACAGTCGATGTAAATATGTACAAAAATTGTAAAAGGGCAACAATATTTTGTATAGACTAGTTACATTTAATATGATATTTTAAGAAAAAGGGAAAAATGTATAAACAGGCTTCTTAAGAGAAGACTTGAAAGAACTCAAATCTGCTTATAAGACCTGATCCAGAGTGGTCCTTGATTGTTAAAAGTTTAAATGAAAATGCTATTGCCTGAAAATTACGCTCATAGGAAAGCCAAGATTTCTTCATCTTGTATTTTGCTAAAATTAAATTGTTTTCACTTTTTTCTTTCGCTAAATCATGAAACATACGTTTTTCTTGCGTTTCCATAGTTATCCGCATTTTTTTTAGCACTCAAACTTGAAATATCTCAAAAATCATAATACACTTATTTACACAAACTTTTTCCAGAAATTTTTTTTTCAAATGTGTTGACTTTAAATGAGCCAAAGTAACATTTAATGGTGGCTATTGCATATAGAAGGAGGTTTTCCATAAAATTCAATATATTTCCACGGAAACGCATGACAGAAGTTTCTTTTCCAAGCACCAACGTTGTTGACTTTTGTGTATAGGGGCTGACCAGTGTGCGATGTAGCGGACGAGACCGACGAAAATAACTAATTTGATTTTTTTTTACGACCACCCTAATGTAAATAGATGAAAAAAATAAAAAAGTTTATCTTATCAAACCCGAAATGTCAAAGGGAATTTATTCTTCACAATGAAAAATTCGAAAGAAATCTTATTGCTAAGCAGATTTTCTTAAAAGAAAAACCTAAATTTGAGCTTGGTTATTTTTTTAGCATTTCAGACGCACATAAAGCACCGTGCACACATGTGTACTTGCACCCACAAACATATAGACAAAGCGACAATGTGACGATATTTTGTTGATACACGACGAAGTAAGACGCGTCGTTTCATATTGCTAAATAAGACAGCGAAGCAATAATGAGCATTTATGTAGATGAGTATGAAAGATAAGTACGCCATTAAATAGCACTGCAGATTCACTCTGGCCTTTCTTTTTTTTGCTCTTCTTCTTTCATTTAATGACGATGAAGTAAGTATTCTTTATGACATTGCCGCCTGTCATTTGTTGTATAGATGTTTCTTGCAGCAGCGTAGATATATATGTTATGATTTCATGTGCTACACTTGTTTGGTTATGGTATTTAAATTCAACACTGCCGCTTTTATTTTGGAGGGTGCAGTGAAATATGAACGCGACATAGTGGAACACTTCAATAGCAACTAAATTTCTTTTTTTTTACTTGCATGCTTACCACATTTGACGTCGGACTCGTCTTGACGCCACCAAATGGCAGTCAAACGTTGCGTCGCCGATAGCGCTGCTTTGATTTTGCCTGTGGTAAGAAATTTGCGTGAATTTGTTGCTTTTTATTTGCTTTCGCTTTTGATGTTGCTGGAGCTGATGCTGATGCTGCTGCTGCTGCTGTTGCTGCTTCATTCATCACTTCAGTTTCCGTTGCCAACGCCACTTGCTTCTGCATAGCACTTCAGTCTGCATCATCTAAAGTATGTATTAATTCCAATTTGTTATTACATTTATGAATGACATTTCAGCATGTCAAATGACGTTTGCACAACGCGACACCGCGACACTCCCATGTCGCATTTAGGCTTTTAAAGCTCATCATATCAATGCAATTTTAGTGTGTAGATATTTTAGAACTCTGTCCCCTATACTCGTATGCCATTTGAGTTGTTAGTAACTCATGCTTTACATATTCGCATTTGTTTATGAGTTTATTTTAAAGTACTTGTGTCAGGGAGAGAGAGAGAGAAGAAAGAAGTCACGTTGGCGCGGGTGGCCACAAAGAACATATGTCTTTTCTCATTATAACTAAGCATTAGCTAAAATATAGCCGCTTGCTGTTTTAAAGATGGGTTAAAATGAAAAATAGCGCCGCATTTCCCTTGCTCATCCCAATCATTCATTTCATTCATTCATTTCATTTATATTTATATACACTCATTCATTGACTTGCGAACACATTAATCCTTCTTCCCATTCGCTTAGAATTATTTTTTCGTTTGACAGTTGGATTGCGTGTCTTCCTAGTACGTTTGTCGCCGTCCGTCCGTCGTTTAGCTTGTAGCTCACTCAGCCTGTCTTTTGAATTAAGTATTGCTGTTGCAGTAGTGGGTGTTGCTTGTGTTGTTATTAATTTGGTGTTGAGCATAGTTTTTGTTTTTGTTGTAATTCAATGTGGCGTGATTATTTCAGCTTCAATATTCGCTTCGCATGAGTCTTGTTACAGCTTCTGCTCTTGCTGTTGCTGTTGCTGTTCCTGCTGCTGCTACAGCCTCTTTAATGTGCTTTTAAAATTTAATGAGCTCCGGAAATAGCTTTAAATAGAGATTTGCATATTTAAATGACTATTAAGTTAGTATTTCTGTGTCCCTTTATACATAAATGCAGACATACATACTCTACATATAATTGTTTATGTTAGTTCTGTTTTCTTCAACTTTGAATGGAAGCTTTGTGTATCATGAATGATTCTGCACGCTCTGCTCCCAAAAGATATGGATATATATCTACTCTGAAAAAAATACCCGTAGTTAAATCAACAACTTTCCGCTGTTGAACCTCCGTCTTTGATTCAACAGCAAAAGTATTTGTTTTAACGGCAAAGTTTTTGATTCAACAACTTTCCATAGTTAATTCAAAGACGGGCGTTTTTGATTCAAAAACTCCCTTGTTGTTGAAAAATTTTGAAGTATGTAAATAAATAAAACAAAGTAAAAAAATTTTTTTAAAAAAGCTTTTATTTAATATTAATATAACAATTTACTAAAAAGGAAAAAAATAATTTTTTTATATTTTTGAACAAGATTTATATTAGTCCTTAGTTCATTTGGATCTTAATTTCAATCTAAACATACATTTAACGTATTTCTTCAAAGCATTTCTGTATATGTATCAACATAAATAAAAGCGCGGGTGCTCTTTACGTAATGCATATCTTACGTAATTGGAATTTAAAGTTTTTATCGCTTCCTTCCATTTCGCCAATACGGTTTTATAACATGAATATGTAATGAGTACCCGCGCTTTTATTTATGTTGATACATATACAGAAATGCTTTGAAGAAATACGTTAAATGTATGTTTAGATTGAAATTAAGATCCAAATGAACTAAGGACTAATATAAATCTTGTTCAAAAATATAAAAAAATTATTTTTTTCCTTTTTAGTAAATTGTTATATTAATATTAAATAAAAGCTTTTTTAAAAAAATTTTTTTACTTTGTTTTATTTTTGCCTTTTTAGTTTTACAATGCATATTACATCTAATATCTGGTTTTACTATACTCTTTTGTGAATAGATTACTTCGTAATACGTGTTCAAAATAGGAACAAATCTGGTTCATAAATACTAATTTTCTAAATATCTTGACACTAGCGCCACCTAGCGGCGATTTATTTCCACGGATATATTTACTTTCTCATAGGCAATATATATACCGAATATGAACAAATTCGGTCGGTAAATACGAATTTTACAAATATCTTGACACCAGCGCCACCTAGCGGCGATTTTTTTCCTCGGATGTATTTACTTTCTCATAGGCAATATATATACCGAATATGAACAAATTCGGTCGGTAAATACGAATTTTACAAATATCTTGACACCAGCGCCACCTAGCGGCGATTTTTTTCCACAGATGTATTTACTTTCTCATAGGCAATATATATACCGAATATGAACAAATTCGGTCGGTAAATACGAATATTACAAATATCTTGACACCAGCGCCACCTAGCGGCGATTTTTTTCCTCGGATGTATTTACTTTCTCATAGGCAATATATATACCGAATATGAACAAATTCGGTCGGTAAATACGAATTTTACAAATATCTCGACACCAGCGCCATCTATCGGATTTTTTTTATTTCACATTGCATTGTCTTCGGGTCCTGAACTATGTTCCAAATTTCAAGTACCTAGCTCAACTAGAAGTATCTTAAATGTTCGTTGCAAAATTCCACGACATACATACAAAAAGTGAAGTTAAATAAAAGCTTGTAAAAATAGAAAAAATTTTTTTCAAACTTAAATTTTCGAGAAAAATATATACATACATATACATATGTATATGCAATATATAATTGCAAATAAAGGTAAGTCACAATAATAATATTTATATATTATTATAATATATTAATATTATATGTACATTTGTACGTTTTAAAATAAATACATACATATATTTTGTATTTTCAGATTAAATATGTTTGATTATCCCATTTTCCGATAGCGAGCAATCGAGGTAAAACTTATCGGCGATGATTGCGCAGAAACCTACAAATCTGGCGGTCGGAAAACAATGTAAGTTAATATAAAGAATGTGTTATGAAATAATAAAATAAAGTCAGTTGTGTTTATGTTTTTGTGTGTGTAAAAAGCCCTGCAGACAGTGATAGTCATTTGATATATCATTTGAGGTGCAGGATTGATGGATATTTGTGCCACTACTGCCTACAAGTTTCCATAATCTTTATATTGGCGGTGTGAAAATATTATGCAAACCTTTGTGGCCGTGTCTCTTTCAACACATAGTGTTGTTCAAATGATGCATCAAATGACCATCACTGAATGGAAAAAGTTTGTTTGGTGAAACCGGGCCTTAGTATTAATATTACTATGTAAACATATATTATATAAAAAAACTAAATAAAATAATATCTATTGTATTAAAAAAAATTACTATTGTTTACAATTTTTTTCAGGTTAACTTAAATGCGTAAGTATTTGCTTTAAGGTGCCCGTTTTTGGACCAAAAACTTTTGCGGTTAATTCAAAAGCAAAAGTTGTTAGCTTAAATACGAACAGTATTTGAATCAACAGTGCTCGCATTTGGACTAAAAATTTTTGCTGTTAATTCAAAAATAAAAACTATTAACTTAAATGTAAAAGTATTTCATTCAACAGTTTCCGTTGTTAACTTAAATACGGAAAGTATTTAAATCAAAAACGCTCACATCTTTGAAACAACAACGGAGCGTTGTTGGGCACATTTCAACTGCGGAAAGTTGTTCATTTAACGGCAAAAGTCTTTGTATTTACAACGTTTTTTTTTTCAGAGTATCCCAAGCGATAATTACTAATAGTCTTTATATCCATAGTTATGTCTCGCACAACCATTTATTTTTTGGTGCTACTTGAAAAACGGCCCAACTCTTGATTC
The DNA here is from genome assembly GCA_960531455.1 of Urophora cardui. Classification (NCBI taxonomy): domain Eukaryota; kingdom Metazoa; phylum Arthropoda; class Insecta; order Diptera; family Tephritidae; genus Urophora; species Urophora cardui. The sequence goes on along the minus strand of OY482670.1, from coordinate 32,968,678 downwards.
TGATTCTTAAGCAGAAAAAGTAACTGTATCAGATAGGTCCGTATTCTATTGAAAACATATCTGTTTGTTTAGGTTTCCATTAAGGAGGCCAAACGGCGGTTCATTCTACGTTACTCCCCAAACTGAGCTCAACAGGGCACCACGGGTAATGAAAGAACAGGACAGATGGAAGAAAGAACTACAAACCAATCGCCGCACGTTATCATTATTTACAGACAGATCAAAGATGATCGGATCAAAGATTATACTCCCGGACTACTGCAGTATCTTTCAGGCTGAGGTTTACGCTGCTTCAAAAGCAACGGAAATTAAATCTGAGCTAACATCCTCATACTCTCGTGTAAACATTTTCATCGACAGCCAGGCAGCGACGACCACCTCCAAGTGCAGGGCCAACTTACATACATGAACTCTGTGTGAACAGAAGCCGAAACCGGGTCATCACTAGCGCAAGTGAATGTGGAAACATATTCCCCTCTCCAAATTACCATATGTATATCTCAAATAGATCAGGCATTGATGCGTAGAGTGGAAGACCGTGTCATTCTGCAAGATCACCAAAATCATGCCTCGGTCATAATAATATAATAATACAATGGCGCTGTTATAACTCTGACGTGTTTTATGGCCGAGCTTCTCTCCCAATTCGAGGTGTACTCCTTTTGTTTTTCCTACTACTTGAGTGGACCTACAGTTTTATGACGGCTCCGAACGGCGAATGCATTTTTTGTAAAAAGCTTTTTCATGGCATAAATACATTCGGAGGATATGCCGCCCACTGGCGAGAGGTGACCGCTGCTCTTAAAAACCCAATAATTGGATTTTTACTAATTATAATTTTTTTTTCGGTGTTTGATCGGACTGGGGTTTGAACCCGAGACCTCTGGCATAGCAGGCGAGGACTCTACCCACTGCACCACAGTGGCCTTGGTCATACATAGTAAAAACTGCAAACTATCTACTCACATTTCCCAGAGCAGACAGCAGATTGGCAGTCGACACTGTCTCACACCATCTCATGCGCTCAAAAGGGGACTGGTGTAGAGTCAGTGGTGCACGGCATGCTACGAACTGGATGCTCTTGGCACTCTAGAACATCGTCTTTGTCAACGTCCAGCTGTTAGCAGATTCCGTCTTAACTGCCTCGGTTCTGCACACTTATCGTCCCTAGAAGGCATTGCGGATCAGGAAATACACAAAATACTAAAACTTGCGAAGTCTCACAATCCAAGTTTAATACAAAGTCTCCAATACGCTATTGGCAACACTATGAACCATATGTGGGGAAACCTCATTGCATTCATGCTATGTTATGTATGTTTTTCTGTGGAAAGCGTTATTCGATAAGTCGACATCAATAGTCCATACAAACAGCTTTTCATCCACAAAACTTCTATGTTATCCAACGGTTACGGAGAAGGAATTTTCATAATACATATCCACGCATTTGTTAGTGATCGATAATGGGAATGAGTGTTTTACGGGTTACCTTTGAAAATACAAAATGAAAGTCCATTTTGTTCAGATATCCAGGAAATTTATAAAAGCAGAACATGTGGCGCCGAGGTTTCCGCATCAATTATGATCCAAGTGTGCCTAGTAGACGATCGTATGTAGGCAACAGTCCATATGCAGTGAAAACCTGTAGATTTAAATATGAAATATCCGCTTACAGCAAGGTATTAGCTCGGTTCTTCCGTGACAGTATTCTCTGGGGAGGTAGTAGGCTAGATCTAGTGGTTCGGCGAAATTGTGAGAGAGATCGTTTTGAAAACGCAGATTGCGCTACATTGGTTACTCTTCCACTGCCAAAACATGTGCACAAACTTAACATTTACAAAACAAAATAATTAATAATCAAAGACTTACATGAGCAGTTTGTGAGAAGAAAACTCTTCAGCTTTAATTTAGACGCTACATTCTTGCAGTGTCATTCCATTTTTTTCATTATATAATTAATAATACATTCAATTTGCTCCAACACGATTTTTTTTAGCAAAATTGCTCTGCTCAAAGAGTCGAGTACAAAAGCCTAAATGCAATAATTTTCACACGAATTTCTGTATCCATGAAAAATGGGCATGGAATGACTTTAGGAATCAACACTTGATCTCGACGCAAACAAATATGCTAGTAAAAACACAAAATAAAAAAAAAGCTAAAAAAAGACTAAAGGCATAAAGCCAATCAAAACAATTATTGCTTACCATTTATGTCGTATCACCGCCGTCAAGGCCACGCACTAGAATTGTAGCCGCGCCACAAAGTGCATCTCCTATGTATATATGTAGGTATGTATGTTTATACACTTAGCAACGTGCAACATGCTCTTACCGCACTTAAATAGCGCATCACGAAATGAAACAGCTAAAATAAAGGAAAATAAATAAAAGCCAATAAAAAATCCTGTTTTACTTGCTTACAGCTGATGACAGCGGCTAAGAACTTAAGTCCGACAAAACAAGCTTTAAGCAATAAACGAACGATTTTCTTGTTGCGGCGGTTGTTGTTGTTACACTAATATGTATTGGCATTGCCGATCACTGGCCGGTCGCCTAGTCTCTTGCTTCCGCTCTCAGCGCTATTGACATGGTTGCCAAGACAACAACTGCGTACAAGTGGGGATTAGTGTCAGCAGCAAATGCATTGCACTCGTTCACAGAGGGCACTCTTATTTAGGTATTTGCAGCGCAAAGAAAACTTGTTTGTTGTTGTTTTTTTTTTTTGTTTGAAGTGTTTTGTGCAAGAGATGATGAAGCGGCTGGCAACGATGTTGCCATATGTCAAATAAAAAATTAAAACTAATTGGAAATGTAGCTGAAAGGCAAAAAAAGAATGCAGAAAAAAGAGAAAATGGGAAGAGAAAAATACTTGTTCATTAGCAAGTGAAGGTTGACTAGTTTAAAAGAAAGAGCTTTTAAGTGTAGATAAAAGGTGTTTCAATAGGAAAAATGTTTATTTTTATAATATAAAATGTTTAAGTTCGTTTGTTTCGTGAAAACTGCTAAAACTTTGTTGACGAAGAAGCAGAAGATGAAGATGAAGATGAAGATGAAAATGAAGATGAAGAAAAAGAACAAGACTAATGATGATGATGATGATGATGATGATAATGAAAATGATTCATAATGAAGATGATGATGATTATGATAATGATGCTGATGATGATGATGGTAATGAAGATGATGACAATGATTAGCTGATGATAATGATGTTGCTGTTGATGATGATGCTGATGGCGATGATAATGATGAGATGATTACAAATGAAGAGGGTAACTTAATATGAGACAACCAATTTCTTCTTACACTGCATTCAAGCATTCAATTCAGATATGTTGCAACACCCTGTATTCGCATTTAAATACCATCAGCATGCAACATGTCAATATTAAATTGCTTAATCAAAAGCATACTTATATTGCAAAGGAATCATTTCACTTTATGCAAAAATAGTAAAAAAGTATTAGGTATCTAGTAGGTAGTAAATTCTTTAACGCCGTGAGATGCACAACATTCTGCATGCTAACACTAGTTAATCTTCAAGCAAATTGTTTTTCTTTTGCACTGAACTTAAGCAGCAGCAAGCATGCAAAAGGTAAAATCACACATTGTATTGATTGGTAATTATTGCGCTGTTGAAATTATTTATGCACACAATCACTTTTGTTGACAGTTTAAATAGCTGAAGCTGTGCAACCAGATCAAGATCAGCACGAAGCGACAATCACCTTGATCTTGTATTTTGCTTATTGCTTGTTGGCTGCAAATATAATTTTTTATGTCTCTTAAGGGCACAATAAATGCACAAAATACACGTCTGCATATTTTAAATTTGACGAGCTGATGACGTTGCTGATGCTGCCTTTCAGCATGCAATCAAAGTGGCCTTAGCAACAACAAAAAATAAATAAAATGAAAAATAAAAAAATGTGTCATAAGTAGAGATGGATTTCTACCCGGTAAATACCCGGTAAAAACCCTTTTTAGGGTAAAAAAGGGTATTTTCCCAAATAAATACCCAACTCAAGGGTATATTTGGGAAAACAAAATAATTTAATAACTTTAGCAAACTTTACTTTATCTGTACTGAAATAATAATCATTTGCTTGCAAAATCATTAAATTTATTTATGTATTTATGAGCTTGTGCTGTAAGATACATACATATGTATTAATTTGAATGGAATTTATATAAAAGATAGATATGAATTAGATAGCTTAATACTGATTAATAATCGTGAATTGAATAGTTTAAGGCTGGGCTATAGGAAGATCCAAACACCAAAATATACGGAAGCATTTCACGTCAAATGAAAGTAACACAAAATCAGAAACTTGGAAATACTGCGATACGATATATAAATGGTAAAAATTCCATAAAATGGCGAAACATCTAATAAATTGTTTTAAGTGCCCCACCGCGTTGAAAAGTGAGATTGGTAAAAAGAATATGATTTCACCGGAAAAACTAAACCAGCGCATCGAAGTTTTAAGCTCATCACTGTCCACCTGATCTTCCCAACGCAGTGGAGATCTCCCCTTTCTTCTGCGTTCAGCGGGTTTCGATAGAAATTGATACCAATATCTCTTAAAAATATTGCGGGGTCATTCGGGTCTACATTTTGACCCACATCTCGAGACCTGACCTCTCTTAAACTTCCACTCCCTTTCCCATAATTTCTTTTTTTCCTTTCTCTTTCATCTCCGTTTCCTTTGCCTTTCCTTTCCTTTCCTTTCCTTTCCTTTCCTTTCCTTTTCCTTTCCTTTCCCTTTCCTTTCCCTTATCACTCCTTTTCTCTCCCCCTCTTATTCGTCGCCTCTTTCTCACTCCCAATTTCTCTCTCTCCCCTTCGCTCTCCCATTCTATTTTCGTGTCCTTACCCTCCACTCCATTCGACTTTCCTCTTCCTTTTTATTGCCCTTTACCCAGGGAACCAGGTTGAACATTACATCTAGGACATATCTGTATTGAAGCCATGAATCCCACTTTTTGGTTTCATCCGGGTCCACGTTGTGACCCATATCTGGGGACCCGGCCTATGCATCATAATTATAATAGTTCTGTGTCGAAGTCCTCATATAGACCTTTGATTTGATAATAATTTCGCTAAGAAACATTTGAGGGTCAGAGTCCATGCTTTGGCCATATCTGGAGATCCGGTCTAGGCATCACAATTGAAAGGGTTCTATATTCAAGTCATCCTCAATACCTTTAATTTGATGCTAATATCGGCCAGAAACATTCGGGGGTCATCCGGGTCCACGGTTTTACCTATATTTGGGGACCCGGCATAGGAATCACAATGAGTACTATTTTATGTAAATTCCCCGTTCAATACCTTTCATTTGACACTAATATCGACCAAAAATATTCAGGGGAAAGCCGAATCCATATTTTGACCTTTTGATCTATATCTAGGGAACCGACTTCCGGATTTGAAAAAATATGCATATAAATCATCTAGGGCAAGGTACTCAGATGGTGTATAAATTTGGTCAAAATCCCTTGACGCATTTGGGCGAAAGCCGGCGACAAAAAATAGGCTTGATTTTATATATATAGATGTAATAATTCATTTCTAACGTAATATTGTGTTAAACTTAAATTTGTATTTAATTCATTACTTGTTATTAATAAAATTTGTAAATATGAGTAAGTTTCTTGGTTTAAAAAAGTACTAGTTTCTATAAAATTATTTATATCCAACTTTTGGGTGAATATTTGGGTATATACCTTTTTTACCCAAATTTTCCCAATTTACCTGGTATTTACCTTTTGGGTATTTACCCGTTTCCCATCTCTAGTCATAAGCAAATATCACGCTGTAAAAAAACCTCTGTCATCCTTAGGCGCTCGAGCATGCATATTTTGCGAGTGTTTTTCTTTACACCTACTAGTGCGTAAGGCTTGTTGCTATGGCTGTTGGTGTACGTCCAAACATGTGTCATAAAGTGTTTATATGTTAATTAAGCTGGTGCGCGTTTCTTTTTGTTTTAATCTTTCTTTGATTAATTTTTTATAGTTATGTTTCCAATTATTTCTGCGTCATTGCTTTGCCCGCTGTGCTACAATCACAACACTCGTTAAGCCATTTTGAGTTTTAAATGCATAAGTATGTATATAAGTATTTAGGTTTTTAAACCACTATGCAGAAATCATGCTGCTTATTAAAGGCAATGGAGTGTTATAAAATTGTAAAAAGAAAAAAGGCCACGGTTTCTAAATGAGATTATGTTGTATTCCGATTTCGTATACAATCTAATGCATATAAATGTACACATTAAAAATTTGCTTCAAAGCACTAGTAAGAAGCTTTCTACAAATGAAAATTAATAGAGCACCAGGGAACAGGTAATGTAAGAGTTGCTCCAAAGTGTAAGTATACCTACTCGGTATGTTGCTTTTATACATATTTCGCTTTACACTAATTCTGTTTTTCTAAATAAATATAATGATAATGATAAATAAATAAATATGATAAATATCTCAGTTACATTCGAGCATCACCTACATTAACCAAGATATGCGTTAGAAATATAAATATTAAAATCAAATATAAAACACAAAAAAGAAAATTATTGTAGGTACATATGCAAAACCCTGTATATAGTAGTGAAGTGCGGCTTTGTGCCACGTCATTTTTTGTTGGAAAAATACTAATTGTACTAGATATCATTTCCGAGGGTTAATTTGACTGAGTCTGACAGAGCAACATAACAAAATCAATTTTGAACATGAAAAAGAGTGATAATTTTTTTAAATATCCCAATTTTAAAAGCTTAAAACTATAAACATAGAATTATTCGAAATCAAGGATATTATTGAAAAGTGTTAATAATTATTTGAAGCTTAAGGATCCATCGCGATTACTTAAATGAAATGTTTCAAATAATAAATATTAACGTTGAAACTAGCACTTAAAAATATGAAAAAAAAAAACTAAAAATTAACTTTAGATATGCCAAGTTTCGACCATCTGGGAGCAAGTGCAGAGTATGGGGTCGGGAAAAAAGCGATGAATTATTGTTCCCCACTCTGAAAAAAATACCCGTAGTTAAACCAACAACTTTCGGCTGTTGAATCTCCGTCTTTGATTCAACAGCAAAAGTATTTGTTTTTAGAGCAAAGTTTTTGATCCAACAATTTATTCAAAAACGGGCGTTGTTGATTCAAAAACTTGCTTGCCTTTAAACAATTTTTTGTGAGAAAATATTTTTTTGTGAGAATACCAACAAAAAAATAATGATGGAGAGAAGATTAAGAGAAAAATCCAAAAAAAAGTTTATTTTTAGCAACAATTTTCTCACCGTTGTTGATTTAAAGGCAACAGTATTTGACCCAACAGTTTCCGTTGTAAACAAAACTAATGAGAACAAATTTTTTTAAATTTTGTTTTTACAATGATTCAAATAATTCATGGATTCCTTTTTAGGAAATGGAAGTATAAATAGGTTACTACAATTCAATATAATGTTGAATGTTCCACTATGTGATGATTGAATAGAATTTCAGGTTGATGTCATGGTTCGAATCCGGAGGAGAATATAAAACAAAGAAGAAAAATCAGAATAAGAAATAAAGATAGCAACCAGTGAATGATAAGAAGGAGAGAAGAATAGGAGAACAAGCGGAGGCTATATACATATTTGCAGTTGGGACCTGGGTGGAGAGAAGATGAAGAGTAAAATGCAAACAAAAATTTATTTTTAGGTGAAAATTTTTTCGAACAATCTCCGTTATTGACTTAAATCAACAACGCTCGCACCTTTGAAACAACAACGGAGCGTTGTTGGGCACATTTCAACTGCGGAAAGTAGTTGATTTAACAGCGAAAGTCTTTAGATTTACAAAGTTTTTTTTTCAGAGCAGTCTATTTCCAATATGTGGGTATGTTTCTTTCTGTAATTGTAACAACTTCACAAAATTCAATTTTGACCGCATAAAACTTGAAAATCTACTATGTGCACTGGATGAAAGACACCAAACTGGTACACGTCCTAGCGACCTTTAGAGACCACCACATATTTTTTAGCCTTTTCTGTCCCTTAAAGCTGCCCCTTAAAGCTTAGCTTGGAATCGTCTCTTTTTCTTGTTCCTTGTTCCCGCTTTTGGTTGAATATGAGTCTCAAGTAGGTGGTATATATCTGTGGCAATTTGCAATAATCGCTTAAGTCGAAAAATATGATTTCGAGATAAATTGATTTTTATATTCGAAAGCGTTTCTTAAAAAATCATAAAATTCGATTAAACACTATGGAGGCAAAATCAGTGAGCCATCCACAATGTTACGATCAAATTTTGTAAATAAAACAAAATGTCATGAAGAAATTTGATTAAGTATATACGCCTACTTTGGCTTTTATAGCAAGTTTAATATACCTCTATTGTAAGTTAAGCCTAAATGTTTTTATTTATATCTTTTTATTGAATTAAGTTATAATCATGGGGGTTTTACAGAAATATAGAGTTTAAAAGGAGAATAACGTGGTATATATAACTCGAAATCTTCCTAAGTCGACTTAAGCGGTTATTGCTTGTGGCCACAGATATATCCTCTACAATAATCCTAAGTTACTACTGATGCTGAATGAAAAGAAGGCATATTTATCGGCGCGAATTCTTTCAGCTAAACGTTCCCGAAGATAAAGATGGAAGGAACAATATATGAACAAACAAACATCAATCGGCGAATTCTCTGAATTGTAGCGCTTTCTCAATATGTGATATATCACTGTAAAAAGTAAAAAATAAAATGTATTTTTACTTGGAACGTATGAACTCAAAAATCTACAAATATTGCCATGTTTTTGTTAGCTTGTTTAAGCGAAAGTGCATTTTAACTGCATAACTACCACTCAATCATTTCTTTTTCGTTTTTTTTTTGTTTGCATAGTCAGTGTCTTCTCATGTAAAACAAAAAAAAGCCAATAATAACACAAGCGCAACGAATGAGCTTCATTTAAATGCGCGACGTGTTGCACATTAAATGCGCTACCTCGACGACTTAAACAAGCGGCGACAATGTCAACGCCAACAAACAATGCTGAGGTATTTGACGACCAGGAGGCGAAAAAACAAAAATAAACAAGTAAGGAAGCCTAAGTTCGAGTGGAATCGAACATTAGATACTCAGCTGTATGCTTTCATTGTTTATTTGCGTTTGTTCGATATAGGGTGTATTTTATATGCAACGAGTGCTGCATAAACAGGGCGCAGCCACGCCCATTTTTAAAATTTGTATCAATCATCCAAATAAGCATATAAATATTACCGTTAGTGCAAAATTGCATCCCTCTATGACTTTTAGTTACAAAGACTTCACGTTACAAATTCCAAAAGGGTGTTCCAGAAATATCTTTGTTAAAAAGTAGGCGTGGTCATAAACCGATTTCAATACATTTTTGCGTGTCTATTAACACAAGTTATAAAAGTGTATAAACCAAGTTTCGTCATAATATCTCAGTTATTTGTCGAGTAATAGGCTCGTAGATTTCTTTGTATAAAAAGAGGCGGTGCCACGCCCATTTTATTAACTTTTTTTATTTTTTGTTTCCGGTCTATTGTAGAACTATTGTCACAAAATTTCGGTGATAGATCTTTATATTTGACAGAGATATCGCTTAAAATGATTTTATTAGGTCACTTTATAATACCCATATATAAAAGTGGGCGTGGCCGTCAACCGATTTTGATAATTTTTCGTCAAAACATTTGTCTAAGTAAGCAAATTACGCGTACCAAATTTCATCGATATGTCTTCAACGGTTTCTGAGTTATGACATATAAAACTTTCAATGTTTGACCTTTAATAAGTGGGCGTGGCACCGCCCATTTTCCAAACTTCAACACATTTCTTCATAAGGGCGTGAACTCAATACGTGGGTAAAATTTTATCACTCTAGCTATATTAGTGGCTGAGATACCAAATTTCCGATTTTTTCTATATAGGAAAAGTGGGCGTGGTCATGGTCCGATTTCGCCCATTTTCAATACCAACCGTCCCAGTCTCGATACCAACTTGGATTTCAAATTTCATCAAAATATCTCAATTTTTACGCGAGTTATCGTGCGTACGGACGGACGGACGGACGGACATGGCTCAATCGATTTCTCTTTTCACCCTGATCATTTTGATATATATAAGTCCATATCTATCTCGATTATTTCATTATGTTACAATCCACCGTTATGAAATCAAAATTATAATACTCTGTGTACTAGTACAGCTGAGTATAAAAATGATAAATACAAAAACAAATTTCGCGAAAAGTAATAAAATTCTGAAAAAAAATTATGTATGCATGTATGTATAAAAAAATGCCGCATACAAACGACAGGCAAGCAAGGCTGCCCTTTAGATTGGGCCGCTGCTTTTGCGGTGGCGAAGTGCAATGAAGAGTTCGCAAAATTATGTGACTGTTATGAAATGCTATAAAATGATGATGACGACAATTGACAATGATGAGGATCGTTGTTTATCGCGATCACGCGCTGTTTGCAAAAATAAAATAAACAAAATGAAAAGATGATAATAACAAAAAAAAAAAAACACGTGGAAAGATGAAAAAGTTGTCTCTGCCACCAGCAACAACAAGGCGAGAATCACATCAGAATAAAAATGAAAATCATAAGATCCAACAGACAACACGAACAATGCGCCAACAAATAAAAAAGCCACAACAAACAACAACAAACTACGACAAAGAAAACAGCAAAAGAACATTGGCGACTACGAGCATGAACCGCGAAAATGCAAGCAACAAAATGCCATTTTGTACACCATAAACACCAAAAATGTACAATATTAAATGCAACAACAATAACCAACAACAATACAACAATTCAAAACAGCAAAAATGACATTTTTTGAAGCCGACTGTTAAAATTTTTGAAGGCGGGTGTGAAGCAAACGAAAAACGAAAAGTAGCAAGCACAACAACAACAACGCAAACGAAATAAACAAAAAGCGTCGAGTGCTAAAAAAGGCAATCATAAAGTCATGTTTTCGTAAATATGTACAATTGCCGACGCGTAAATATGTATGCCGCCCTTAGCAGTTACTACGTGGTCGAACGAAAGACTCAAGCAACGAACTTCATAATGTTCCAAGCTCGAAAAAAGTTAAAAACAAAAGCAAAAGACTGTGGTGAGTAAACAGCATTAACTTGACTTGCATTGAATACACAATTTTGGGACCAACAGGCAACATCGGCCAGTGGACAGCAGAAAAAGTGGAGCAGCAACAGCAATAATAATAACAACAACAACAACACAGCAGTCGGCATAAGCAAAAGCGTGATTTCGTGCAATTATTTTTATACTCAGCTGTACTAGTACACAGAGTATAATAGTTTTGATTTCCTAACGGTGGATTGTAACAGAATGAAATAATCGAGATAGATATAGACTTATATATATCAAAATGATCAGGGTGAAAAGAGAAATCGATTGAGCCATGTCCGTCCGTCTGTCCGTCTGTCCGTCTGTGAGCACGATAACTCGCGCAAAAATTGAGATATTTTGATGAAATTTGAAATGTAAGTTGGTATCAAGACCGGAACGGATGGTATTGAAAATGGGCGAAATCGGACCATGACCACGCCCACCTCCCCTATATAGTAAAAATCGCAAATTTTGTATCTCAGTCACTAATAGAGCTAGAGTGATAAAATTTCACACACGTATTGAGCTCAGGCCCATATGAAGAAATATGGTGAAATTTTGGAAAATGGGCGGTGCCACGCCCACTTATTAAGGGGCAAACATTGAAAGTTTTATGAGTCATAACTCAGAAACCGTTGAAGATATATCGATGAAGTTTGGTAGGCGTGATATACTTACTTAGGCAAATGTTTGGACGAAAAATTTCCTAAATCGGTTGATGACCACGCCCACTTTTATATATGGGTCTTATAAAGTGACCTAATAAAAACATTTTAAGCGATATCTCTGTCAAATATAAAGATATATCATTAAAATTTTATGGCAGGAGTCTAACTACGAACATAAGACAAAAACCGTAAAAATTTTGGAAAATGGGCGTGGCACCGCCTCCTTTTAGAAGCAGGAATATACGAGATTTCTGAGCCCATAACTCGACAAATAATCGATATATTATGACGAAACCTGGTGTATACACTTTCACTACTTGTGGTAATACATGTTCAAAATTTTAGCAAAATCGGTTGACGACCACACCCACTTTTATATATGGGAACTATAAAGGGGCCTAATAAAAACATTTTAAGCGATATCTTTGTCAAATATAAAGATAATTCATTGAAATTTTGTGGCATGAGTTCTACAATAGATCGGAAACAAAAAATAGAAAAATTTCGGAAAATGGGCGTGGCACCGCCTCTTTTCAGACAAAGGAATCAACGAGATTTCGGAGCCCATAACTCGACAAATAATTGAGATATTATGACGAAACTTTGTTTATACACTTTTATAACTTGTGTTAATAGACACGAAAAAAGTTATTGAAATCGGTTTATGACCACGCCTACTTTTTAACAAAGATATTTCTGGAACACCCTTTGGGAATTTGTAACGTGACATCTTTGTAACTCATAAAGGGATGAAATTTTGCACAAAGAATAATATTCATAAGCTTAGTTGGATGACTGATAAAAATTTAGAAAATGGGCGTGGCTACGCCCACTTTATGCAGCACTCGCTTTATATAAAGTACACCGTGATTCCATCAAATGCAAACAAATAATGAAAGCATACAGCTGAGTATCTAATGTTCGATTCCACTCGAACTTAGGCTTCCTTACTTGTTTTTACTTGTTTTGCTATTTAGCGAATATTTTTAACGTATGATCGTTTTGTCATAATGGCGTTATTTAAAGAATTTTGTTAACGAATTTATTTTCATTGTCCTTGTATTTTTGTGAAAGAAGAACGAAAATGTTGCAGAGGCTGAAAGACGCAAAGGAGGTGCTTTTATGGTTTTTATAAATGTATAACTAGAAAATTTAAGTAAAATTGGATACAATAGATTTTACGAGACTAAAGCCCTAATTTTAATAATAGTGCCTTCTAAAACTTTTTTCTCTTCCATTCTCGAAGTAATTTTTCTTTCTTCATCTTACATATTTCGTATTCTCACATCTTCTTTTTCTTAATTTTCTTTTCACTAAAAGTCATTGTTACTTGTGATACCCTTTAGTGTCAATTTCTGGCTTACGGCAAGTCTCTTCTGACATTGTCCTTGAATTTCCACTTTTTTGTTTTTCACTTGTCTCGTTAACACCACTGAATTGCTTAATTTAGTTGAAAAAAAAAATTAATACCAATTTACGACATGTCTTGCCTTGAGGTGTCCAAACTGTCAAGGTATAAAAATAAACAACTGATTTTTTCAGCATATGAACTTAAGCACAGAAATGTGTATGTACGAGTAGATATGCACAAAATTGGAATGCAGAGTGAAAATTGTAGAAAAGTAACATAGGAGGACTCAACAATTTTAATCTGAACTAAAATTCTGACCAAAATAAGTCAACAAATTTCAAAGTGTAAACTTGAAATGATTTCAAGCAAGTCGAACAAAAATTATATTTCAATGGTGTCCAAGAAGTACCCAAATACTCCAAAAACTTGCTGCCAAAAATCGCCCCGTAGCCATATGTACAAGAACAGAGCCAAAATAGTCTCCCAAATGAAATAAAAAATTATCCTGTAATTATAATTATCTCAACTGAAGACTAATAACTAATCTCACGAAAAACTTTAAGTGAAAATTTAATTTTTTCCCTGTCAGATTTCATAGAAAATTCAAGTAAAAAAAATTAACTTAAATTAAATTCTTTCGTGAAACTGGCTCTAAGTTTGTGCCGAATTTAATTCAAGAAATGCGCAAAAAAATTTCCAGGAATGTCCTTAAAAGTTTCTAAAACAGAACAGTCACAGGAAAACTTTTCTTTTCAGGTGTCTTCCTTCGAATCCGAATCCAAAGCTGGAGTTACATGTGATGAATTGTAGCAAATAGGATGTAGGCTATGTACTTATTTAATTTAATGTTTATACTTTGTAAAGAGTTTGCTTTCAAAAATCAGACCCACAACAAATCTTAAGCGCAATTTAGAAAGTTCCAAGCAGTTAGGAAAAGGAAGAAGAGTAAGCTTAAAAAAACAGAAATCAGATAATAAAAAACCATTGTCATGAAAAGAAAAAGATATACATATACATATATATATACATACATATGTACATATAACGAAACAAACCAGAATAAAACCAAGGACGAGTAAGGCGGAAGCATACCAATTGAAATAAAATACCAATTGCGGAATCGACTGTCTGAGATATTTATCAATTAAGCATTTGCAGTTGGAGCATGCGCAATTTCATCAACAAACGGAAATAAAGAACGAAAATCAAAAACTAAAAGACTTTTAAGCAAATCACAATTATGCAAATTTTATGTGCCAAAAAAAATCAGATCAAAATCTCAAAAGGAAGAGATATACATAGCTAAGTAAAGAGAAGTAAGAAAGACAATGCAAATGCATTGTATTGGGCGCGTGAACGAAGCAGCAATGCAAAAAAACTGCAACGGCAAGCAAATTCGTAAGCAAAAAATGATGCAACAGCAGGCAACCACCAACCAAACAATACTTCAATCAAAGTCAAAAATCACAATGAGGAATAAGAAACTTGCAAGTTGCACACGTTTCACAATGCCTGGCTGGCTTATCAGATGCGCGACCAAATTGCATTGCCAGATAAATGAACGACAACAATGAAGACAGTACTACGAGTGGCAGATAAGAACTGACGAGAAATAAAAGCACAAATAAACCAATGAAAAGTAACAGAATTAATTCCAGGAAATAAAATTCAATTGAATTGAAATGAAATGAAGCGAAGGCAGCAGCATCAAAAAATATCAAAACAAATCGACATGGCAAGTGAAGAGTTGGAATGAGCAGCGATCAATGCAAATGCAAAAGCAATTGTGTCTTCCTTAATTTTGGCATTATTTTTCGTTTTCTGCTTGCAGCATGAAAACGTGAACACAAAACGCCACAGTGACTTATCACGCGCCGATCACATCAAATCACACATTCATGTATCTATGTAGTATGCAAAAAGGGAAGTGTCCAAAATGTCAAAAAGCCAGTCAAGCGGTCGACAGGCAGAGCAGCTTAACCAGCTAGTCAGCTTATGGCGGCTAAGCAGTTAACCAGTTAAGCAGGTAAGCGAGCAGGTAGTTAGCGAGAAAATCAGACAGCATCTGCGATGGTCCCTTCTTAACGCTGTGCCATCAGCCAAACATCGCGATGGAACAATCGCCACAAAAAAATGGAAATAAAATATACAATGCAACAGCAGGAGGCAGAAGAATGTTACGCGTTCGTATGCAGATCAGCGCTGAAAGTACCAAAAAACAAGTTGAACCACAACTACCCACGCTCTGTACTTCATCTCCACTCAAATCGCTATCACCTGATGCTTTGCCGCATACAACTTTTCTTGTGAGAGTTTTTTTGTTGGGTGCTTTTTTTTGTTGATGCCTTCATCGATATGCCAACAATGTTGCGCCACAAATTCAGTGGCAACAAGGCATATAAATGTAAAATTATAAGTATATAGAAATGCTGGTGTGCCTAGTAGAGGGAGTGCTGGGTGAGCGGCAGTACAAAAAAGGGCTAAAAAGGCGCACTCAAATCACTGCTTAATCTCGCCTTTTGCATTTGCAACAATTTTTTTTCTTATGCTAAGCATTATTATGCTTGTGCTTGCTGTACGTTATTTCAAATTTTGGCCATTCCGTTTTCTTTTTCATTTGTTTTTTAGCTTCGCTGAATTTCATTTGAATTTCCACACTGAAAGTGAACTCTTCGCTGTCCGATTGTCTGTTTGCGATGACCTTTGTGCAAATCACGTGTACAACAAAGCACAAAAGTGCAGACAAACACAGTGGGAGGACACAAAACACAAAGAACAATGCTTGTATCTCAGAAGTGTTTCGCAACATTTGAATGCAAGTTCTTCACGCGGCGACTACGCTTACTTCACAGTGCCGATTCGCCTTGCTTCGATTTAAGATCAGCAATGCGACGTGATTATCAACATCGCCAGCCAAACATTATGATCAGCGTGACATTATCACATCGCTTCGAGAGCTCACAATGCAAATTCACAGCAGGATGGTTTAATAAGAAGTTGAAGCGTCAAAAAACAGAAGAGAACAATATATTGCTAAAAGTTTGCACGGTGAATTTGAAAGTGAGTGCGAAGCAGTAGTACACACTACTTGATATTCGCGGGATGTTAACGCTTTTATTGCAACTTTGTATGCACTTACTCATTTCCATTTTTAAGCGTGGGTAACGAAAACATGATTTGTCATACACGAATTTTAATGACTTTCGATTTTCGATTGTGGTTTTATTTTTAGCAGAATGTTATAGTACACAGAGGTTGCTTACTCGAGACGCGCCAAGTTTTAAGACAATTTCCCATAAGAATTACTGCCTTCTCTAAAACCTTTATACGAAACCTATAATATAACATTTCCAAAGACTGCATAAAAGCCTTGAGTTGCTTCAATTTGGAGTCACCTTTTGGTCTTCAGTCTTTCTACAAATATCACTGCGCAGCAGTACAAAGATTTTGCTTGAATAGCACCCTACTGGCAAGTAATTTTCTAGAAGATTTTAGCCCTGTAGCGACCTTCAAAATTCCTGTTTTTTTTCAGATTTCTAATAAATGGGTTCAATAATAATAATAATAGAATGGGTTCAAACGATCTTTTAATGGGAGTACTAATGGGTTAAAATATTCTAAAGTATTCCTGCCAACATTTCGAAGAGAGTTTTTTTCGTTTATATAAAGTAAATAACGTCTGGAGCACGCGTTATTCGAGAGATAGTCCCTATTTTACAAAAATAAATTTTATTGCTGTCGTGTATCTTACTTCTTATAAGCAGACATAGGTACCCATCAAAACACTCGATGACCGTGGAATTAAGAGGGTAATACAGAAAAAGCCTGGCAATCTCTTCCACATTCGTTGACATAATGCCTGATATTAACATGGGCTTGTCATTGGACGGAAGGACTTGCCCACTGCATTACCGCCGAACGAATAAATCACGCAATACCGCAAGGTTTCTAGCGAATCAAATAAAGAATACCTTACAGGGAAGCAGAGAAAGAAGGTGAAAAATGTAAGACATAATGGAAATTTCCACTCAAAATAACGGTATTTATTCCAGTACATTTTTCGGGCTCCATTCTACTTTGCATTACGTGGAATGGGTAATGGAAGCTCATTTCACTCTGCATTGCTGGCAATGCGTGAAATAAGTGATGAACTCGTCAGATGTTCCATGGCAAGGCCTTCTGTCATACCTGACAGGTAATAGCGATGACCAGATTTTGGCTGGGTAGGCCATAGCACTTTTGTGCGGAGTCGATACACATATACATGCGAACTTATGTAACGGAAATCACTCTGTGCACTCCGTGACACAATCTCTCTCACAACTCACATTACATGGAAGGTACTTCCTGACGTATCGTTTATGACTCATTATGGACGCAACGTTGACGGAGAACACTTTTTCCCGAATGAAGATAGGAAAAAGTTGAGAATGCATAATCTCCCGCATTTGAATTCTCCTTGAAGTAACTTTTTCATTTTATCCACTACAATGAATGTAGACTGGGATTCTATCAATCCGAGATGACATTGCATTTAATTAAAAAAAAAATCAGAAAATTTCAAAATAGCCATAGCAAAGAAATTTGTCCAAGGAATCTAAACCGATTTTATGGTTTGACTGTAGGGAGCCTCATTCAGAGTTGGATTCATTTCGACTCCCTACAATAACTTTAAAATTATTTCACACTGTGGATACTAAATTGAAAGAAATCAGTATTTATGGAATTAGAAAGCTTATCTATGTACATATGTCAAATCCTATATGTATGTATATGTTCATATGTAAAAGTCTCCGCATCTATATGGAATATTTTCCTTATAGCTTGGTTTGCATGTGTGACAGTTTTATGTTTATTAACTAACTAACTGACTTCTTTGGCATACGGTGGTTTGCATGAAATTAAATTTATTAAATTATTTTTCGGAGTTTACAAATTTGGCGTTCTTGTAACAGCCTACACAAAAACATTGATGAAAGTTCAATGGAGGGAAGCTAAACTCGCCCACATGATGTCATGTTTTAGCTTGAGACGAAGAAAATTGCTAACGCTCAAAGGTAAGCGCGTGCTTAAAGCCTACACATTTACAAGTGAGAATAATGATTAGATTGTAAAATATAGTAAGTATAAATACAAATGTATGTAAATACAAATAACACAATAGTCTTATTGCAATTGGCGCTAAGTTTCATAGGACATGGCCAGCCTGCCACACCCCTTTGAACTACAGACAAACTAATCAAATGGCAGTTACCCATTTTTCCAAACAGAGATAAGTATTAAATCTTCTTCTTCTTAATTGGCGCTTAACAGTCTAGACGATTTGGCCGAGCCAGATAATGCACGCCACTCCTTTCTGTTTCGTGCTATCTGGCGCCACTTGGAAATACCAATGGAGAACGAGTCACTCTCCACCTGACCTTCAGTGGAGCTCTCCCTTTTATTTCGCATTTAGCGGGTTTCGATATAAATACTTTCTGTGCCTGCCCAACGCAGCCGCTGGATTTTTATTCGCTGAAAAATATTGATGTCTGCGTAAAGCAGGTAACCTAGCAGTATTTGAGGTAAGGAGGTGCATATTCAGTAGAATATTCAATATGAAAAATACCCTGAAACTGAGTTCAAAATTCATTACTGAAAAAATAAGTGAACACGCAGTGAAGACATCAGGTGTACTGAAATATATGCTACGGAAATTCTCCCTGCGTATTCAGGCCTTTGTTCCTACAGAAACTCTCCCTTCTCGATCGGCAGTTTCTAGGTAGCTGATTTTTGACGCCACCCCTATATAAAAACAAAAGGGAAAGTTCAGATTTTAGAACTACATCTCTACTCAATATTCAGTAGGAAATATGTGCTGTTTTCCAGCTGATAAATACTGCTGGGAAGTTCTAAATGGTAAGCGTAATAAAAACGCTCAATTATGCTTATGAAAAAACAAAGAAAGTGTTTAACAGATTGTTAAAGTGAATCACATAAAACATTTATTTTTCTAAATTAAATCTTTGATCTCTTAAATACGAGAAGTTAAGTTGAAAAACATGGAAACGAAAACTTGCAAACTGAATATAGTATTCCAATATGATAACACTAAGTAAATATTATAATGGTATAGAATAGCTCAGTATATCAATACGTAAATACAAGTATATTGAAACCGGATATATCACAGCGTATAACCAAACGTTCTAAAAGCGATTAAAGGGTTCAATTCCGTTTGGCAAACAAAAACAAAAAATAATAAAAAACGCAAAACAGAAAACTACCAACCTTGTGGCAAACGCAAAGGGATAACAAAAAAAAATTAAATAACAATAAATACTGCGCTGGAAGGAAGAAAAAATGTCAACGCAACGCTGCGAAAAGGGATATTAGATTATAAAAATAGCAACAACAAAAACATAAAAAAAATTAAATAAAAAAAACTTAAATATGAAGCGCCAAACGGAAAGGTATAAGGTACAACTATCAATTGCATTTCAAAGCAAAAGTAAAAAGTAAAATAAAATCAAAATATGTATGTACATATATACATATATGAACGAGTATGTTTTGGAAGGATATACATAGAGGCGGCAACAAGCAGCAGCCGCAAGCAAATGGAGATGAAGAAGAAGGGTCTCATTCTCCTGCTCGACTATGCGCTGCTTATTTGAAATTTGAATAAAGGAGTTGTTATGTAGATTTTTTAAACATACGAATATTTGTCAAGTTCTAGAAGATGTATCACGATTGCTGTGACATTACTTTTTATGTCGTTTTGTTGTTTGTTCTTTTACACAACTTCATGTGCTCTGCTTTCGAACTCCTGCAAAGAAAGTGTTGAAAAGAAAAGGCGTTGGTACAAAACACAGCGTCGTTAATTTTTTTTTTTTATTTTTCTTTTATATTTTTATATTTTTTATATTTTTTATTTTTTTAAAGCGTGAAGTGGCATTAAATGCGGTTTGGCAGAGTGTAATTAAGCCGCCAATATCATAACATTTCTAAGACCATAGCATCCAATTTTTTACGTATAATAGGGGAATGTTCATATATATTTATACATACACGTGTACATAGGTAGAGAGGTATGTGCTCTAGTTTTTTTGTTGACATATCCTGTGCAGTGGCAGCTGCGGTGACAAAATTTTGCTTGGCTCCATCTTATGTTTTTTTTTTACCTTTGTTTTGCCGCGCTTTGTAATATAAATCGTGAACCGCAAATTTAGTGACAATAGAACTTGTATATCGATGTGCTAGTGCACAAACCGGATAAGCAATATTATGAAAAATGTTCAAATTTTGTGTTTAAATAGCAATAACTTGTTATCTGTCAAATTTTTTTCAGTTACAACGATTACGAACAGTTAATTGGAGTATGTAGGATCCAAATGTGCTAAAATTATATTGATGGTTTCAGTACCTATACTATTTTTTTAGTGATTAAAATTTGTTGGGCACTTAGCCCGTTTGGCGCTAACTTTTTTTAATTTCAAATATTTTTGTTAGAGCTCTTCTATGAAAAATGTATTCAATTTATTTCTGTTAATACATATTTTATTGTTCATTTAAAACACTAACATAGTTATTAAATTCAAATAGTACATTTTTATGGGTTATTTAAATAGGATACGAGCATAAATTTTTATTTTGTGGCACTAGGAATTTCTGTGCACAAGAAAAATTATGTTTATAGAAAATTTGAATTTCTAAGCGCGCTTACCCGGTTTGTGCACAACAAATATTTCATTTTCAAAGCACTTGACTGATTATGCCATCGCATATCTTCGCCATTATTGATAATTTCCTTACAAAAATTGCACACGAGGTAGGTATAGTGTTGATGATTCCAAAAATGCAATTAACTCAGTTTCGCCAAAACTTGCACTTATCCGGTTTGTGCACTAGCACGTCGATATAATGTTATGTATGCATGTGTTTTCTTTGGAGCATATAATTTTTTGTATTGTAGCTGTAATTAAATAAAACAAAAAACCTGAAATTTCATTAAATTAATCAGTAATTGCTGTGAAAGAAGCAAACCATTTTTTTTTTTTCAAGAGTGGTACCATACTTACTCTCGATATTGTATGATTATATAGATACAGCAGCAGAACATCTATCTTATGAAGTAAATTGCATAAGACTCTGATTGGAATAACTTTTTCAGATGCAAGTGACATAAAATTTCCAGCGTTTCCATCTACATCGACACGCCTTGAAACTAAATGCAAAGTTGGTGGATGTGTCTTTTGACAAGACCCAAATCTACAGCTGTCTTGTATGCTACCTGATCATTGCACTGTTTTATAAGCTGACATTTCATCAATACTGAAAGCGCATAGATTGTAGGTCTATCGCAAGCGATAGGCAAGCGGCCATTAGATCCCTTTGTTCTTTCTCCTTCAATTCTGAACTGGTTCTAAATTGTCGCCGGCATCTACAGCAGATGATCAAACAGAACTTTGTGCACCTCATATGGGTTCCGGGACACATGGACATCCAGAAAAATTGTATGGAAGATGAGCTTGCTTCCTACCCAGCGAATTTTTTCCCGAGAATGAACGCCTAGCTATACCTTCTTCCACATGCAAGATACTGCTTAAATAACACATTTACATACAAGCAAGTGATAGATGACGACAAAACCCAGTTTTTAGGATATCAAAGAAAACCTGGACGAAATGGTATCATAAGAGATCTCGTCAGCTATGCTCCCTAAGAAGGGAAGGCATCTGTGACCTCGCGGGAGTACTCATGGGACACTGCTTCATAGGAAAACACGCAGTGAGGGCGCACCTGCTAACTTAGATGTTGCTAAAGCTGTAGAGAGGATGAGGAGGAGGAGCACAATGTTGAACAACTCATCTGCAATTTTCCGCTGTTTAGCGTAATTCGTTCAATAAGGAGAAGTAATATGTTCTCGCGGAATCACAAGGGGTCTTACAACTAGCCTAAGTGTGCCGATATTGCGGAGCGACTACAACCCAACCTAACCTGACACCAAAATTGTAGACAAAAAGAACAAGCAAGAGAGTTTTGCTCGAATTGTAGAGCTTTCGAGCTTTCGTCAATCGCTGGTTGATCGTCTCTCAGTATCTGTCTTATGCTGAGGCTTTTTTGTTTTAACAAAATCAAATCAAAAGCCGGCTTTAAGAAAAAACCTCACTTCCTTTAACGAAAAAAAAGCTTTGAAAAAGTTTCTATGTCACTATCTAAAAGCCCGTCTCCACATAACTTGTTTCACCAAGGAAACATGTAGCAAAACATCTCGCTAAATAACCCGTCTCCACGTGGCTGATCGTGGTTCAGTTTAACATTTCTCTTTCTTGCTCTTCTTAAATGTTTGTATGTTTGCTTATTTTTGCGTTTTTGTTTTGGTCTGGGTGAGATTTCGATAGATTTTCGATACAAAATTAGAGAAGACATCGATATCATCGAGGTTGGCAAGATGATTCAGAATGAAACAGTGTTTCAATCTTCACTCGCTCTCAGAAATTTTGTATGGAAATTGGCGAGTTTCGGCACTGGTTTCCGTGTCGAAACAAGATTGAGAGAGAAAATACAGAAAAAAAGAGCGAAACACGTTATGTGGAGACATGGTATAACTCTCTCTCTCTATCTACCAACATTTGTCACACATTCTTCTTGAAAATTCGCTATTTCGCAATCAAAGTTTCCCCATCACATGCTTAACTTAAATGTTGACATTTCTCAATTTTTCTTCGTACTTCCCCTTTCAACTATTTAGGTCACTTGATTACTTTAGTATTTTTGGCACATTTTTTTGCACCATTTCCGGAAAGCAATTTAATGTGCCACAAAAAGAACAAGCGCCAAAGTAACTGTCTAAAATGGGACCCTGCAGCTATGTGACACAACGCAGAGGGAAAGTGAAGCGGAAAGTAACCAACAATGTCAACAGTAGACAATTGGAGAAACTTTGGACAGGATAATCGGAGGACAAAAAAAAGTAAAACACAAAAGAGCTGTTTTTGTCACACAACGAAAAATACAATTTCTCAGGCATTGTTGGTCATTTTGACCTACAATTACATACACACATAAGCGTATGTGCTTGTGTAGAGGGTGGGGGAAATTGTGTGGGCGCGTGTACTTTCGAATAATAGAAAATCTTTAACATGCACAACTGCTCCGGTTCAACTCAAACCCATACACACACGTATTTACACGTTTATATGTATGTACATGTACTTGCATAAGCGTAATATAAAAGTGCTTATTGAAATTTATTGGTTGGTTGGCGCTAATACAGCGCCTAAAAGTATGCTTTGCGGTAGTGGTGTTCTGCCTTCAAAAAATAGTCTCTTCACTCGAACTTTCCGCATTTATTCTAGGTATGCGCAAGTATTAGCTTTGTACGTGCATGCATTTGTATATATTTCAGCTGAGGTTTGAGTTGAGAGTCAGAGCTTTGTGCATACATATACCTACATATGTATGTAGCGTATATTTGTTTTGTTGTCACACACCCAGCAGGGCTTTCTCTTACATCATCGAGAAATCTCGATTCATCGCTTACACTTTCGAATACGGATTGCATTACTTTAACATAGGCATGTCATTGGCGGTATTGTCTTACAATATTGTAGACAATAATACATTTAGGGGATTCACAAAGTGTCATAAAGTCATATGTCATATTAAAATATTGTACGAAAATAGTTAAAAAAGCTTTTCCGAAGCCCTGTGAAGAAGTAAACAAAAGCAACTGATCAAATAGCACGGCCCGAAAACATATCGTGCAGAGTTGTATTTATTTAGTACACATACAGCCTAGAATGCAACAGCAAAATATTATGACTTATGACGATATGACGTTATATGAGAGGTTGTGAATCCCCTAATTATATAATCGCTACTAATATTGGAAAAAATAAGCTGTTACAAGTAATAAGTTCTTTCACTGGTATAAGTAATTGCATATATCACACAATCCAGTATAGTAATCTATAATGTATTATAATAAAAACTGGCAAAATAAACAAGAAAGAGGGTAAATTGCTTTACAAAATTGCTATTTACAAAAATTTAAATCAATATAGGCTTTGCAAAGTATATCGGCAGTGTTCCAAATCTTTTAGCTTATTTTATGCAATACCGGTAAGCGAAAAAATAATTTTAAAACTATGAGCAATTTATGCCGAAAACAAAGAGCATATAGAATGAATGAAGAATCAAAACATTCTTTGCAAAATGTATTTAAAAAAAAAAAAAACACTATTTGAATAATAATTATTACGCTATGTATTTGCACAGCTGTTGGCTTATTTAAAAAATTTTAACGATGGAATAACGCGACTAACCACGGCAGTTTTATAATGAAAACTGGCAAAATAAACGAGATTGAGGGTAATTTGCTTTACAAAACTGCTACTTAGAAAAATTAAAATCAAAGCAAAGCGTTTGCAAAATAATAACGGCAGTACTCCAAACCTTTTCGATTATTTTCTGCATTACCAGTAAGCGAAAAAATAATAATTTTAAAACTGTCCGATTACAAGTAATGAGCAAAGTAAGCGAAGGAGTGTTTATTAGCTATTTGTAATGCGTTATTTCATTGAATACAAGTTCAAGCCATTACCAAAATATGGAAAAACCCTGCTGGGCATGTCTGTCCCGTTTGTTGTGAATGTGATTAATGGCGCTTGTTTGCCTTTTCTGGTTTATGTATCACTATCTACGAGTACTTCTATGGTTTGCTTCGCTTTTATCTACTTTTGTCATTTTCACTGCTTCAAGTTTATTGCGATTTTCTGCTCTTCTCTTCTTCTTCATCCCCGCTGTATTGTTTCTTCTACTTCTTCTTTCACTGACACTTCAATTGTGCTTTTTTGTCAGTCACACTTTTGTTGTTGTGGTTCGTTAACAATTTTTGTGTTTTGTGCAATTCGTGCTTTCACATGTTCATTGTTCTCGGACGTGTGACAACGCTCAAGGATGAATTGAATTCACATAGACACACTCACACAAACACACACATATAACCACTATTGTCTGTGGTCAGCAAGCCAAAATTGATAGAGAAAATACATGCGAAATGTGCAAATTCACCTTGTCTTACACACCTTTATACCTTTTGTCCATTTTTTTGGCACTTTTCTATTCTTCATTCTATGCTATTCAAAGAAGTGATTGTAAAATACGAGTACCTATGCGGGTATGTCACACATGTTTTTGGCATTTAACTTTATTGCTATTTTTCTTTTAAGTTTCTTTTTTTCTTCTCTTACTATTTTTAACTAAACGTCAGCTTGGATTTAGAAGTTTTAATGATCGTTCGTTGTACTAGTGACAGTATGCCATCCTTTTGTGTTGTGGTAAAAAAATTTATTTGTGCAGCGAGTGACCGAAATTGAGTGGGTCAAGTTGATTAATTGATGGTAAGGCTTAGTATCGACCTCTCAAGAAACACAAAAGTTTCATATAAAATGACGTACAAGAAATGCTCAAGAAATTTTTCTTGTGAAACTTTCTTGAGCGAGTATCGACCTCTCAAGAAATTTAGTTCCCTTTTTTAATACTATTTTTCAACGTTATGCAAACACAGCAACACAGGTTTTGCCAAGAAATATATCATCGAGCATTTATTTCTTAAAGAAATTTTGACGTTTGTTGCGTGTTGAAAAAAATCGTGGAAATCTTTAGTGAATATGGCAAAAAAGAAACGAAAAATAGAATGCACAATTTTTCTAGTGATGCAAGGGCATAGTTGGCATCGATTTCTCATATTTTATTCCATTCCGGCCATCAATATACCACAATTTACCAGTAATATAAGGTCATCCTCGTCGCTTTCGATGATTTCCTAAAATAACAACCAAATAAAACTATTGAAAAGATATATTTAAAGCTTTTATTTAATATTTTTTAAGAACTTACTAATTGCTTATGTTTACAAAAAGGTTTATTTTGTTTACGTTTTTGATGCTCTTTTTCATTTCACTTGGTATTCACGGTGGATTACTAAACGTCAAAATTTCTTGCCTACTACTATTTTTTACTCAAGAAATAAATCCAAAAATTTCTTGAGCTGTTTCTTGAGAGGTGGATACCAGCCTTAAGGCATGAAATGAAATGTAATGGAAACCAAACAGTGTAATATGGGTTAAAAATTTATTATTTAAAAGTGTTATTATTGTAAATTTATAAATATGTAAGACTTTGTAAAATTTAAATACTAGTGTATGATTGGTTTATTCTCTTACAGAATACTGTTACCATGCGATTTTGCATCCAATAAAGGAAAACAAGGAGAATGCTTGACATTTCTGCTGAGAAGGATGCTTTGTTTGTGTATGCAAATATTTGGAACACAGTGGCCGCTGTGGTGCAGTGGGTAGAGTGCTCGCCTGCTATGCCAGAGGTCTCGGGTTCAAACCACGGTCCGAGCCAAACAAATTTTTCTAATTAGTAAAAATCCAATTATTGGGTTTTTTAAGAGCAGCGGTCACCTCTCGGCAGTGGGCGGCATACCCTCCGAGAGTATTTCTGCCATGAAAAAGCTTCTCACAAAAAATGCATTCGCCGTTCGGAGCCGGCATAAAACTGTAGGTCCACCCAATTAGTAGGAAAAACAAAAAGGAGCACACCTCGAATTGGGAGAGAAGCTCGGCCATAAAACTCGTCAGAGTTATAATAGCGCCATTGTATTATTATTATAAATATTTGGAACGCTTTCCCTTGATGGACAGAATTCTTTTTCTCCTTAATTGGCGCGTAATTCTAGACGATTCTGGCCAGCATCTTCATCACTTGAAGAGTTTTTTGTTTTTCGGTAGCAAATAAAGTAATGTTTCCAGAGCTTTAGTCTCGGAAGAGACCGTACATTGGAAGCAGCTTTGTTCCAATGTCGTCACTATATCGTCGTACCATACGAAAACTAACATCAGATTTTTTGTGGCTGACGAAAAGTAAAAAGTTCAAGTTTTGGCCGACGAAAAGTAATAAAATCGAGTTTTGGCTGACGAAAAGTAATAAAATCCACCTTTGGCTGACGAAAACTATCAATTTCGTTTAAACAACAACAATTTTAATGTAAAAACAGTATATAATTACTGATACTTTTCGTCAGCCAAAAGTCGATTTTATTACTTTTCGTCAGCCAAAACTCGATTTTATTACTTTTCGTCGGCCAAAAGTCAAATGTTCTACTTTTCTTACAAAATTTTTTTATTGATAGCTTTCGCCAGAAATTTTAAATATGTTAGTTTTCGTATGGTACGACGATATATATAACACTATATATATAAAACATTTAATGTTATTGTGTTGCAATTCTGTGGCCGCTCGGAGCCGGCATAAAACTGTAGGTCCACCCAATTAGTAGGAAAACCAAAAAGGAGCGCAACTCGAATTGGGAGAGAAGCTCGGCCATAAAAATCGTCAGAGTTATAAAAAAAAAAGCGCATTGTGTTGCAATTCATCTTGAAGTACAAAACAACTACAGTTTATTTAGTCTAGCTTTTACCTACTTCCGATGCATGAATGAACAAATAAGAGATTGTGCACTCAGCGGTACCGCTATGCATTTATACAAAATTTGACAGAATCAGCTGATTTAGTGACGTAGTAACATAAATTCTCTTTCACCCAGCTTCGTTTCCGGTTATCTAAAAACTAAAGATTGTGTGCGATAAAACCAAAATTTATATTAAAAAACTATTTTAAATAAAGAAAAATAAAGGGCCGAGTATTTATTTGTGTAAATAATAGTTCAATAAAGGTATTTTTTGCATGTTTGATGACGTAGTAAACAAAATGAACCCAGCTGAATTGCTGAATATGGCTGAGTGCGCAATCTTCTTTATTTGAATCATGCTTCCGATATACGTTTGTCTATATGCAAGTATATTATTTACTCTTACTCAATACTTCACATATTAACGTCGAAAGTGTACAACCTAATTTCGCGCATTAATTTTTCAAGCGGTTGTAGCTAAATAGCAAGTAGTTCAAGTGGTAATAAGTAGCCCTTGCTAAAGTAGTTAGCAATACTTGACAATTCCTAATCGGTTCGTGCATTTTATTTTGTGTTTTTGTGCCAGTTTATTTTCCTATTGTGCACTTTAAAGAAATTTGCCACACATTTCTCTTGATAAACTCGGTTTTTTTGTTCACATCTGATTGACCCAAATAAATGGAAGTGCACCTCGTTAATAAACGAGTATGTCTATTTTCACATTACATTCTACTTATAAATATTCGCAAATATTATTTTTTTTTTTTTTGTCCAATGACAAACTCCCTTTGCTCAATTTTTCATTGCACTTTTTCTGCCACTTTTCTTATTTTTCTATTCTAAATCAGGCAATCTGCTTACATATGTATGTACTTACGAATATTCCGCCTTATTTTGCTACCAATACAGCGACACTATGATATTTTTTATTTAGTCACTTATATGCTCGTCCGTTTGTTATACCCTGCAGGGAACTCAATAACTAGTGAGCAAAATTTCTAGTTCCGAACTAGCGAAAAGGTGTCAAAGGGGAACTAGATCAATTGTAGTTAGACCCTCACCAGTTCAGAAAGAGTGAATTGAGTGACCATTATAAGACACACTTTAATTTGTATGCAATTTCGAAGTGACAAAAATTATATGAAAATTTTTCGTCCGTTCAATTGCCGTCGGCTTGGTACATTTCTGCAATTCTCAGTTGTTTAGTGAAGCATTTTATATACATAAAGTGTTTTCTGTTTGCATCTTGTATCAAATGAAATGTTCCCCTAATTATGCTTTTCCGATCCCTCAGGCTTATTTTTAAATTTTTTTTACTTTATTACTTTTTAAATATTATTGTAAATTTTTATTAAATAAATAAATAAAAAAATATTAGTTAAAAAAAATTAAATAAAAATATCACCCACCTTGACACCGACAGGATTCGAACACGCGCCCCTCAGATTGAAAGGCACATGCGTTAGCCAGTCGGCCATCGCGCCACTTGCATGAAGTGTATCAAAGGCTGCACTTAAGCGGCAGATGTAAAACTGTAGAATTTGTAGGTACTCGTAGCTAGTTCAGAACTATCGAAATTGTGCCAATAAACGAACTAGTGTAAACTGTAGAATTTAGTACTAGTTCGGAACTATCGAAAATGTAGTGCAGAGAGGG
Organism: Urophora cardui; assembly: GCA_960531455.1. Taxonomy (NCBI): domain Eukaryota; kingdom Metazoa; phylum Arthropoda; class Insecta; order Diptera; family Tephritidae; genus Urophora; species Urophora cardui. The sequence goes on along the minus strand of OY482670.1, from coordinate 32,939,374 downwards.
ACAATTGACACCGCCTAGGACATCGTCGTGTTAAATTCGCCTGTTGATAACATGCAAAGGAGATTTAGCTCGCACTAGAAGCGACCTAGTTCGGAACTAGAGATTTTCCCTACAGGGTACTGATAGGTATGAATGTATGTAGCTTCTTGAATTTGTTACTTGCGCCCTACGCCCTCCCATTAAGTCCCGATCTATAAAGTCTTTTGTTTAAAATTGCATTCTCATTTCTCTTTATTCCACTTTGGCTTTTTTTTTGTCAAAGGACGATTTTTTCACACTTTGTACTGGCGTTTTTGTTGTTGCTCGTTTTCTTTCTTGTGTTGCCCACGCTGCAGCGCGCTGCGGTTACATATTTCTCTGTAGGACTTTACGATGTGGCATAAAAGTTGTCAGCGCTTTTTTAAAAAAATGTATCCAAGGTCTACAATAAATCATTATACTCCGAAAAAAATTTTCTGGAAAAATTTGCTCCGAAAATTTGAAAAACGTTAGGTACTCCGAAAAAATTTAAGTACGAAAAATATTCTAAAATATGTTCGGAATTTTTCCCAAGAAAGCCTTAGAAATTCCGAGAATTTATTACAAAAACAAAAAATTAGGCAACGCTGAGTTATTCCAAAAAATATAAAACATCTAACTTTAAAAAAATTTGACTCCAAAAATTCGATAAACGTTAATCCCAAAAATGTAAGTACAAAAAGTATGCAAAAATATATTCGATTTTTTCCGATGAAAGGGCAAATCTGAATTACCTATTCCAATAAATATAAAATATCTAACTCCGAAAAATTTTGTGTCCGAAAAATTTTGAATCCGAAAACTCCTAATTCTACAAGATTTCTTATGAACTTTTAATATTTTGTCTGCCTTGCACCCTTGTATGGAAAGCTCAGTATGTATATTCATCTATGTAGGTACTAGACATATACGCCGCCGATTGACGCCGCCGCGCCGATTACCTTCATAATCGGCCGCCGCCGCCATAATCCGTGAAATCGGCGTATCGGCGCGGCGGCGTGCGCTGGCGCGCCATACCCGTATGGAGCGAGATGTGTACATATTTTCCTAGTTTTGCTTATTGCTAAAGTTCTTCAAAATTAAAAAAAAGGAACCAATCGACGTGTTTTGACCTCAGGAACACGAAGCTGAATGCGGAAATGTTTTATTTTTTGCCCGCTAAAAGTTATTAACAAAAACTTTGGCTGTTCCCTACTTTACTAGCCTCAGTCCTAAAGAATTTAAGCTACTGGAAAATTTCAGTTCGTTGGCTTACATAATTTTTTCCCAGATACGGAACTTTTCTGGGATCTCTTCCATTTAGTCCTGCTTATCGAGGTCTGTTGCTAATTGTTCTACTCAAAACTGCACCATTTCAACCCTCCTTGATATCATTAGATGCCGAAAATGATCCCAAACATGCCTCCAGAATCGAAAACTCATAGTTTGAACGTAAGAAAGTTGCTGTTTTTGAGTAGCCCTCACAGTTGTCGAACCTCAGCCCTATAGGGAATATTAAAGAAGACGATGGGGGATCAAAAATGGAAAAATAAGCTAGAGTTATGGAAAAAAATTAAAGAAGCTTCGTACTTAATACCAGTTGCAAATTATGCTGATTTGGTCAACCCTATGCCACGAAGAAGTAAGGAAGTTATAAAAAATAAAGGAGCTTCAACTAAACATTAGTTTAAATCTAGCTGCAGCAGTAATATTGTAGTTTATTTGAAAAAACAATTGAATTTAAAGTTTGTCCCTATTATTATTTCCAAATTAAATTATACATTTCATTATTTTTATTCATAAAAATTAAATTATTATATAAAAACCACCCCAGAGTAATTGAAGCATGTCCTCTCCGTGTAAGCATCGATATATGGTAATTATTATTTGGTCTTAAAATTAAATAAATGGAGAATTGCAAAATTTTGTCCCTATTATTTTTTCCAACATTGTATATACATATATATATGTACATATGTAAATATATGTATGCATGTTTATTATCATACAAAATAAGGAAATGAATTAAAATTTACCCTTACATATTGATTTGTGTATATTCTTTAATATTTATTTTCTTGAATTTATATTTTAGTTTATGTAACAATTGTTTTTTCCTGTTAATAAAAAAGTTTCAACAATTTAAGGTGGAAATTAGTTTATTTATTCCATTCAGCCAGCGCTATTAAGGTAACTAAATAAAATTAATATTTGAATAAGGATTGTGATTTGTAGATTGGGGACAGGGGCGCCGGCGCGAAAAAGCACGCCGGCGTCGCCGCCGAAATGTTTTTGGAATAGCGCCGCCGCCGCCGGAATCACTGTCGGCGTATATGTCTAGTAGGTACTTCTACTTTCAATTGCCTTCTCATCACACATTTTCCAATTTTTCTCTGTTTTCTTCTTCTTCTTCTCACTTTTATCTTTCTGGTGTTGGAGTACACACAAATAAAACTGATTTAAGGATAAATGCGATATTGTATGCATTCTTTACTTTGCAAGTGTGCATGTGTGCCTGTTTGTGTGTATGTGTTTACTTTTAAGCTTTCGCGCAATTCCACATTCAACCTAGTGATGGGCGAGTCCGAGATGTTTAGACAATCGAGAGAATCGCCATCGTTGCAAAATCACAATCGAGTCAAAAGTTGACTCGCTCCTCGACTACACAATCGAGATGTTTTTGCGATTGTTCCGAGTCGGCGAGTCGTAGGTTGTTTCGATGACATCTCGACTACACAAGCGAGATGTTTTTGCGATTGTTCCGAGTCGGCGGGCCGGCTGTTGTTTTGATGATATGTTTTAGTTGATAAAATAAACTGAATGAGGTTTGTTGATAAAGAAAGTAGGATTTTTAATGGAAGTGAGGCAAATACATAAATAAATTAACCAAATTGAAAAATATGCTATACATAGACGCTGCATTATTGCAATCACAACTAAACAGTGTCGTGCATAATAATAATAATTAATTATTTAAACATTAATAAATTTTCTGAAGTGAGACGCTTATGAAACAAATGAATTTTACGAGTACCAACAACGGCAATAGATTTGTACCACTCTGTATGTTTTGTAAAGCAATTTTAATATTCAAGCGGCAACAATTATTATGTATTTTTTGCAGCGAGTGCGAGATGTTGTAGGGTTGCTTTGAAAACGAGAGGAATCGTTGGCGAGTCCGAGATGTTTTAGCGATTGTTTCGACTGACGGCCATTTACGACTTGACTCGAATACGAATGAAAACCATCGAGAGCATTCGAGATGTTTAAACAATCGAGAGAATCGAATAAAACAAAATCGGACTCGCCCATCACTAATTCAACCTCATCTTATATTCATTCAGCCTTTGAAATGTGGGAAATTGCATGGCTTTCTGTTTTAGCTTTTTTATTTGTTGGCATGTTTTTTTTTTATTCTTTGCCTTTACACTTGGCTTGCTGCTTGCATTGTTGTTAGCGAGCTTAAATGTGCATGTGTATGGGCATGTGTGTATGTGGGGTGTTTGTTTGTATGTTCAATCACGGCCTCTTCACCGCGCTGGCATTAACTTTTCTAGTTACATACATTCATTTACATTCACATACGTCAATTGTTAATAACCCTGTAGGGAAAATCTCTAGTTCCGAACTATGTCGCTTCTAGTGCATTTTTCGACACTACTAGTGCGAGCTAAATCTCTTTTGCAAGTTATCAACTGGCGAATTTAACACGGCGATGTCCTAGGCGGTGTCAATTGTCACCCTCTGCACTACATTTCCGATAGTTCCGAACTAGTACTAAATTCTACAGTTTACACTAGTTCGTTTATTGGCACATTTTCGATAGTTCTGAACTAGCTACAAGTACCTACAAATTCTACAGTTTTACATGTGCGGCTTAAGTGCAGACTTTGACACGCTTCACGCAAGTGGCGCGATGGCCGACGGTCTAACGCATGTGCCTTTCAATCTGAGGGCCGCGGGTTCGAATCCAGTCGGTGTCAAGGTGGATGATAATTTTTTTTTTATTTTTATTTTTTTTTGACTAATATTTTTTTATTTATTTATTTAATAAAATTTACAGTAATATTTAAAAAGTAATAAAATAAAAAAAAAATTAAAAATAAGCCTGAGGGATCGGAAAAGCATAATTTGGGGAACATTTCATTTCATACAAGTTAAGATGCAAATAGAAAACTCTTTATATGAAACGCTTCACTAAACATCTGAGAATTGCAGAAATATACAAAATCTACGGAAATTGAACGAACGAAAAATTTTCATAGAATTTTTGTCACTTCGAAATTGCATACAAATCAAAGTGTGTCTTATAATGGTCACTCAATTCACTCCTTCTGAACTGGTGAGGGTCTAACTAAAATTGACCTAGTTCCCTTTTGACACCTTTTCGCTAGTTCGGAACTAGAAATTTTGCTCACTAGTTATTGAGTTCCCTGCAGGGAAGAAAAAAAATCGCTCAACACTGCTTTACACATCCAGAGCCTTGCCACAGTCACACCCACAATCGCGTGTTGCATGTACGTGTGTAGGTATATATTTTTTTATCATGCACTTTTTGCATGCACTTCCATCCATACATCAACGTTTGCATGTGTGTTTGTAAAGATAGTCGTCACTCGTGCACAACAAAGGCTTGTTGTTTGTGTATCCGCCCCAACGAGTAATGCTTTTCCAATTTTCCAATTTAGGTTACTTGGATTTTTTGAGCGTCGCGGCGCTTCAACGCAGCAAAGCACAGCGACACAGATTCGCTCGGTTTAAACGACGGGGCATAGTAACTAACTATGTATATATTCGTATACGTTTTCAAAGCTTCTTCTTCTTCTTTGTAATTCTTTTGTTGCTATTGTGCACGTTTTTTACGCTTTTCTCTGATCTTCTTAGTTAGTTGAATGGGCTTTTTCTTCTTTCTTTGAAGTGTTTTCTTGCTAATTTGTTCAATATTTCCTGCATGTGAAAAGTTGTTTGTAAAGAAATATGTGAGAAAATTCTTGTGAAAAGCGTGAGGGCAGCGGAAATGATGTGAAATTGGTAAGATTCACTTATAACAAGTAAGGAAGCCTAAGTTCGAGTGGAATCGAACATTAGATACTCAGCTGTATGCTTTCATTGTTTGTTTGCGTTTGATGAAAACACGTTGTATTTTATATAAAGCGAGTGCTGCATAAAGTGGGCGTAGCCACGCCCATTTTCAACATTTTTATCAGTCATCCAACTAAGCATATGAATATTATTCTTTGTGCAAAATTTCATTCCTTTATGACTTCTAGTTACAAAGAAGTCTTGTTACAAATTCCCAAAGGGTGTTCCAGAAATATCTTTGTTAAAAAGTAGGCGTGGTCATAAACCGATTTCAATAAATTTTTGCGTGTCTATTAACACAAGTTATAAAAGTGTATAAACCAAGTTTCGTCATAATATCTCAATTATTTGTCGAGTTGTGGGCTCTGAAATCTCGTTGATTCCTTTGTCTGAAAAGAGGCGGTGCCACGCCCATTTTCCGAAATTTTTCTATTTTTTGTTTCCGATCTATTGTAGAACTCATGCCACAAAATTTCAATGAATTATCTTTATATTTGACAAAGATATCGCTTAAAATGTTTTTATTAGGCCACTTTATGATACCCATATATAAAAGTGGGCGTGGTCGTCAACCGATTTCGCTAAAATTTCGAACATGTATTACTACAAGTAGTGAAAGTGTATAGACCAAGTTTCGTCATAATATATCGATTATTTGTCGAGTTATGGGCTCAGAAATCTCGTATATTCCTGCTTCTAAAAGGAGGCGGTGCCACGCCCATTTTCTAAAATTTTTGTATTTTTTGTTTTATGTCCATAATTGGACACCTTCCATAAAATTTCAATGATATATCTTTATATTTGACAGAGATATCGCTTAAAATGCTTTTATTAGGTCACTTTATAATACCCATATATAAAAGTGGGCGTGGTCGTCAACCGATTTTGGCAATTTTTCGTCCAAACATTTGCCTAAGTAAGTATATCACGCCTATCAAATTTCATCGATATATCTTCAACGGTTTCTGAGTTATGACTCATAAAACTTTCAATGTTTGCCCCTTAATAAGTGGGCGTGGCACCGCCCATTTTCCAAAATTTCACCATATTTCTTCATAAGGGCCTGAGCTCAATACGTGTGTGAAATTTTATCACTCTAGCTCTATTAGTGACCGAGATAAAAAATTTCCGATTTTTACTATATAGGGGAGGTGGGCGTGGTCATGGTCCGATTTCACCCATTTTCAATACCATCCGTTCCTGTCTTGATACCAACTTACATTTCAAATTTCATCAAAATATCTCAATTTTTGCGCGAGTTATCGTGCTCACAGACGGACAGACGGACAGACGGACAGACGGACGGACATGGCTCAATCGATTTCTCTTTTCACCCTGATCATTTTGATATATATAAGTCTATATCTATCTCGATTATTTCATTCTGTTACAATCCACCGTTAGGAAATCAAAACTATAATACTCTGTGTACTAGTACAGCTGAGTATAAAAAGGCCTTAATACGTGCAGAATATGTCATTGATTGTATAAGTTGTGAAGTCTAAATAGAAATATGTATAAAGCAATTATCCAATAGCTATATGCTTGCATGAAATTCGAAAACTCTTAAAACGCGAATCCCATTTTCAAGTGCGAAAAAACTTGTTACTCGATTCGAGAAGAAAACAGTGCTCCAGCAAATCGAAGCCTTTATTATTCGGAGGGCTAGCAAAGACTGTTGTCCGCTCTAGTAAGTCGTTCATGACGCGAGCCAGGGAGGAGGTGCGAAACGGCATCAGTCATTGTTCGAGGTGCCTGGCGGAGGGCATAAAACGCATTTATTTTGTCATGACGGAGGATAAACAGGATAAAAAATCACAACAACAACCACATATATAAAAGGGAGTGCGACAGGTCTTTCTTCATATTTCGGGTGCCTTTAGCTTCGTCTCTGTTGGAGGGGTTTGAATGGATCGGAATACCCCCCTTACCCAGCGCTGGATCGAGGACCTTTTGAGTTGTCGAACGGTGACGGGTGGGTGGGGCCTTTTGACGATGCCAAGGAAAGCATATAGGGGCACACCGCAAGGGGAGCATTCTCATCCCGGGAATCTAGTGGTCAACAAAATAATCTTCAGGAAATAAACAAAATACACTTCAGAAAATACACAAAAATACTAAAACTTGGGAAGTCTTGCATTCCAAGTTTGGTATAACGCCTCCAGTACGATGTTGGCAACACTAAGAACCATACAATGTAGTCATTGCATCTCGGCCAATCTAACCTAAACCTAACCTGCATGCGCCCATAGTTGTATAGAAAACAGCATAAAATAAATAAATATTTACCCTTTTTGGAAAGCAAACTACTCAATATCCTCCTCCTTTCCTTCGTTCTCTAACAAAGGTTTTGCAAATAAGTACATATGGGCACAGCCTTATGTATGTACATAGGTTTCGTATATCAGAGTAAAAATTCATTGTCATAAAGCAATCTGTTGATATGTAGCAGATAGGAAAAATAAAAAGATCTAAGAAAATTTCCGCACATGCATCAATAATGGCGAACAATCGATTAGCATTTTGCGAGAATAGTAAAAAATGAAAAAAAAAAATATAAAAAATGTGCGGATAAAGGATAAAAAAATCAAGACAGGTAAATTATAGCACAATGCATAAATATGAACATATGTAATTGAGTAGGGGATGAGGAAAACGGCGTAAAGAAATAGTTTATTTAATACAATACCCGAGTTCATGTGTTGCTTTTGTTTTTCGATGGTGACAAAAGAATTTTTCGGTGACATTATGCTGCTCGATTTTGAATTTATAATTCTCTACATTCTTCTACTTTTTTCTTTCCCTCTTTTAGCCATTCCTTTCTTAGCTAGAAGAAAATCGTTGTTGAGTGGTGGTAAGTTGGTTTCCTTCCTGGCTTTTTTATAGAGTTTTTTCAAATCACATGATATCTTAGTTTTAATCAACTGTAATTGATATACATATAATACCATTACCAAGAAGAGGTCTACAGAAACCAATATTGAATTTCATGTGTCGCTTATATCAAAGTAAATGCAGTTAATAGAAGTTGATGTAATGTAATCTACGTAATTATATATATGTACAATGTACATTGTACATACATATGTATGTAGCTATGCACATTAACATACAATACAAATGATCGCAAAATATGATAAAATAAAGTAGCTAAGTAGGTATGTACTTAAAGAGTCTCAGAGTGCGAGGCAAGTAGCGATGTTGAAAATTTAAAAATCCCTTGCTTTCTCTCTCACCTCTTATGAAATCAGCACCAACATCATCATCAACATCATCATTATCATCATCATCATCATCATCATCATCATCATCATCATCATCATCATCATCATCATCATCCTCGCCATCATCATCATCATCACTATTATCGTCATCATGATCATCGTCGTCATCATTATCATCATCATCATCACCTGCATCATTATCATCATCATCATAATCCTCATCATAATCATCATCATCATCATCATCATCATCATCATCATCATCATCATCATCATCATCATCATCATCATCATCATCATCATCATCATCATCATCATCATCATCATCATCATCATCATCATCATAATCATCATCATTATCTTCATCATCATCCTCGCCATCATCATCATCATAATCCCCATCATCATCCTCATCATCATCATCACCATCATCGCCATCATCATCATCATCATCATCATCACCATCATCATCATCATCATCGTCATCATCATCATCATCGTATCATCCTCGCCATCATCATCATCATAATCCCCATCATCATCCTCATCATCATCATCACCATCATCATCATCATCATCATCATCATCATCATCATCATCAGCATCATCATCATCATCCTTGCCATCATCATCATCATAATCCCCATCATCATCCTCATCATCATCATGACCAGCATCATCATCATCATCATCATCATCATCATCATCATCATCATCATCATTATCATCATCATCATCATCATCATCATCATCATCATCATCATCATCATCATCATCATCATCATCATCATCATCATCATCATCATCATCATCATCATCATCATCATCATCATCATCGTCACCGTCATCATCATCATCATCATCATCATCATCATTATCATCATCATCATTATCATCATCATCATAATCATCATCATCAGTATCCAAATCTTCCTCTTCTTCTTGATATATTTTTGTCTTCTGATATCATTATACTCTCACAGTTTTGTCTTCTTATTTTTTCTTCTTTTTCTCCCCATCTGATCCTAATTTTCATCTTTATGCTTTCCAAGTTTTTTCTCTTCTTCGTCCTCTCCTGTTTATTATACCGATTTTTATAATTTTACTATAATTCTTTGTCATTTATATATTTAAATTTTCTTCACCATTTTTTCTTCATCTACTTCTTCCAAATTCTCTCATTCCTTTAAAATTTCCAATTTATAGTTTCACATGCCATTTCTATGTAATTTCACGAAAAATTTGCCCTCTATAATATTCAATTATGAAGTAACGATTTCTGCACAAATACGTATGTACATATGTACATATGTATGTATATGTATGTACGTAAATATGTATGTAATTTAAAATATGTAGATACCTATGTACATACATAGATAAGCATCACTGAAAATCTTTTCGTTTTATTTTTTTTCTTCCTTTGTAGTTTAAATTCTTTTTTGTATTTTTTTTTATTTTGTATTTTTGTTAAGTACATAGATTTCCATACAAACCCACATCGTCTTCTGCTGGGTTTGCGCAACTATTAAATTCACCTCAATGTCAGCCAACAACATTGATTTCTTTTTTTATAGAGCTTTTAGGCCGGTGAGATTTATAAGCAAAATAAAATTTTCTTATATTCTCCTACGCGTTTCGGCGTCTTTTCCGCCTTCCTCAGGGAGTCTGTTTTATTGGAATAATTGAAAAAAAGATACACAACACATTATTATATGATTAAGACTAGGTAACGAAAATAACATGGTAATATTATTATACATAATTAAACCTAAAATTACTTTTAGAAACTGTTTGAAAAACTGATCACTTACATTAAACTTTTCAACAAAACACTTCACTTCCACAAAACATCTAGATACATATAAAATGACATAGAGACCTAAAAACATACATATACAAATATATTGCCATTTTCCCTACTTCTTGTCATTCGTTATTTTTTTCTTTTTTAATGCTGTTCTGTAAGCGCAACTTATATTGTCCACGTCTTCCTTAAAGTTTATTGCGTCTTTTATTCTTTCCTGTATGCGCAGACTTTCTAGTGTCAATCTTGTTTTTGTTCGTCTCTCTATATCTAATATTCTTGCATTGTCAAAGTCTGCTGCATGTCCACTGTTCGTCAAATGCTGTGCTAAAGCTGTTGACGTCTTTTTGTTTCTTACGTCTGCTTTATGTTCGCCTAGTCTTGTGCCTAATGCTCGTTTGGTAGTTCCGATATAAGTTTTATTACAATTCTCGTCTTTGTTACCTTTACATCTAATTTCATAAACTACGTTGTGTTGTTGTTCTTTGCTAATTTTGTCTTTCGTCTTGCTAAATATTTTGTTAAGGGTATGATTTGGTTTGTGTGCAAATATTAAGTTATCTTTTTTTATACATTTTTGTAAAGTTTTGTTATCCGTTAACCCTTCTATATATGTAACCCCCCTGTATATTTTGTTCTTGTTTTTGTCCGTCATATTTACATTTGTTTTGCATGCTTTTTGTTTGTGTTTTGTTGTTATTAACCACCTATCTATACTTTTTGTTGGATATGCATTTTTTGTCAAGATCATTCTTATTTTCCTTTCGTTGTCTTTTCTGAACGCCTGGTCGCTCAGCGCGTAGATTTTATTTATAAAGTTAGTGACGGTGTTATGTTTTTGGGTCCAGGGATGGTTAGAGTGGTAGTTAATAATTCTTGAAGATGCTATTGGTTTTGCATACCAATTCGTCAAAATTTGGTCATTGTTTTTGTATATTTCCATGTCTAGGAAGGCTAACTTATTATCCTTTTCTTTTTCAGCTGTAAATTGAATCTTTTTATGTTGTCTGTTTAGTATTGTCAATATGTCTTCCACGTCTTTAATATTTATAATCGCGAATATATCATCTACATATTTAGTTATGTATTTGATACATATGTCCTTGGATTTCAGTTCGGCTACAGCGTCGTCAAGGATTTTGTCAAGTACGATATCAGCTATCGTTGGGGATAAGGGATTACCCATCGGCATACCATGGATTTGTTGGTATACCGTTTCGTCATAAATAAGATAATTGTTATCTCTTAAGCAGAAATCTAAAATGTCCAAAAACTGTTTTCTACTGAGGTTGACGTCATTCTGAAGAGATGTCCATTTCTGCATAATTGTCCGGATTGCTAAATTCACTGGGATGTTAGTAAATAACGAGATTACGTCGAAGGATATAAGGATTTCGTCTTTTTCTAGTGTTAAGTCTTTTAACTTCTCTTTTAGTTGTAACGAATTTTTAATGTTATAGTTATCCGAAATTAGGGGCTTAAGTAATTGTCCAATATATTTTGATAGTTGGAGGCAAGGTATGTTAGTCGATGAGGAAATAGGTCTGAGTGGTGTATTTTCTTTATGTATTTTTGGTAATCCATACAGTCTTGGAGCTATAGCTGCAGTGCATGTCAGCTTGTGTTTCTGTATAATGTCAATGTTTCCTTGTTTATATAAGTCATTGACTATTGCGTTGTTTTTTCTTAAAAGTTTTTGTGTGGGGTCCACTCGTATAGTCCTATATGTATCTTTTTCGTTTAGTAGTTGCATCATTTTCTCTTTGTATTCATTTTTGTCCATTATTACAGTCTTGTTTCCTTTGTCTGCGCTTGTGATAATTATCGAGTCTTTGTGTTGTTGTAGTAGTCGTTTCGTGTCTTCAAATATCTTTAATATAAGTTTTTCTTTACTATTATTCTTGAACTTATTACTAAACGACTTAATACTATTGGCTATGCTGCATCTCGCTGTATCTTTGTCCTTATCGTCTTGAATTGTCTGTATTCCTTGCTCGATCTCTGCAATCAGTTTGACTGGTGAAACAGTTTTTGTTGTTGTGGGTAGCGCGAATTTATTTCCCAAGGACATTAGCCATCGAGACTCGTTAGGAATGTTAATGTTGGTTTTGTTAATGAACCAGTCCTCATTGATTACGAAGCCATATTTCTCAAAATTATTATTTAATTGTCTTTGTAATTTGTTGTTCAGATTTTCCCTTGTATCCTTCGTAATTTTAGTTAAATATTGTTTTTGGTGTTTTTCTACCAACTCGAAATCTTGTTTTTCCAGCCTTTTATTTAGATCCTTCCTAATATTGTTTATCCCATCACGGATTAATTTTTGTTGAATGTTGGCTTCTTTGATCTCTAGGTTCAGGATCTTTGTCAGATAATTTTGTTTTATTTTGTCTAGTTCCCTTTTTGTGACGTCCAATGTGAAACCATATTTAATATTGTTTGTTTTACCTGCTAGGTGACGTGGAATTACCCCGAAGTTTTTGCATTCTAATAGAAATTTAAGTCGTTGTTGTTGTTTTGCAATTTTTCTATGGTTTTTGTTATATTGTTTAATGATATAACAAGTGGTTTCATCATATTTGTAACGGATGTGTTGGAAGAAATGTTTCATGTTGTGTACTTTTTTTAAATATATTAATTCGTCTAAAAGGTTTTTATGGTTATGTGTTCGGTGTACGCTCTCCGAAAAATATTTATGTATTATAGGATTTAGGCCAAATATATTCAATTTATAATGAATGCTTTTTTTATAGAGCTTTTAGGCCGGTGAGATTTATAAGCAAAATAAAATTTTCTTATATTCTCCTACGCGTTTCGGCGTCTTTTCCGCCTTCCTCAGGGAGTCTGTTTTATTGGAATAATTGAAAAAAAGATACACAACACATTATTATATGATTAAGACTAGGTAACGAAAATAACATGGTAATATTATTATACATAATTAAACCTAAAATTACTTTTAGAAACTGTTTGAAAAACTGATCACTTACATTAAACTTTTCAACAAAACACTTCACTTCCACAAAACATCTAGATACATATAAAATGACATAGAGACCTAAAAACATACATATACAAATATATTGCCATTTTCCCTACTTCTTGTCATTCGTTATTTTTTTCTTTTTTAATGCTGTTCTGTAAGCGCAACTTATATTGTCCACGTCTTCCTTAAAGTTTATTGCGTCTTTTATTCTTTCCTGTATGCGCAGACTTTCTAGTGTCAATCTTGTTTTTGTTCGTCTCTCTATATCTAATATTCTTGCATTGTCAAAGTCTGCTGCATGTCCACTGTTCGTCAAATGCTGTGCTAAAGCTGTTGACGTCTTTTTGTTTCTTACGTCTGCTTTATGTTCGCCTAGTCTTGTGCCTAATGCTCGTTTGGTAGTTCCGATATAAGTTTTATTACAATTCTCGTCTTTGTTACCTTTACATCTAATTTCATAAACTACGTTGTGTTGTTGTTCTTTGCTAATTTTGTCTTTCGTCTTGCTAAATATTTTGTTAAGGGTATGATTTGGTTTGTGTGCAAATATTAAGTTATCTTTTTTTATACATTTTTGTAAAGTTTTGTTATCCGTTAACCCTTCTATATATGTAACCCCCCTGTATATTTTGTTCTTGTTTTTGTCCGTCATATTTACATTTGTTTTGCATGCTTTTTGTTTGTGTTTTGTTGTTATTAACCACCTATCTATACTTTTTGTTGGATATGCATTTTTTGTCAAGATCATTCTTATTTTCCTTTCGTTGTCTTTTCTGAACGCCTGGTCGCTCAGCGCGTAGATTTTATTTATAAAGTTAGTGACGGTGTTATGTTTTTGGGTCCAGGGATGGTTAGAGTGGTAGTTAATAATTCTTGAAGATGCTATTGGTTTTGCATACCAATTCGTCAAAATTTGGTCATTGTTTTTGTATATTTCCATGTCTAGGAAGGCTAACTTATTATCCTTTTCTTTTTCAGCTGTAAATTGAATCTTTTTATGTTGTCTGTTTAGTATTGTCAATATGTCTTCCACGTCTTTAATATTTATAATCGCGAATATATCATCTACATATTTAGTTATGTATTTGATACATATGTCCTTGGATTTCAGTTCGGCTACAGCGTCGTCAAGGATTTTGTCAAGTACGATATCAGCTATCGTTGGGGATAAGGGATTACCCATCGGCATACCAAGAAAAGGATAATAAGTTAGCCTTCCTAGACATGGAAATATACAAAAACAATGACCAAATTTTGACGAATTGGTATGCAAAACCAATAGCATCTTCAAGAATTATTAACTACCACTCTAACCATCCCTGGACCCAAAAACATAACACCGTCACTAACTTTATAAATAAAATCTACGCGCTGAGCGACCAGGCGTTCAGAAAAGACAACGAAAGGAAAATAAGAATGATCTTGACAAAAAATGCATATCCAACAAAAAGTATAGATAGGTGGTTAATAACAACAAAACACAAACAAAAAGCATGCAAAACAAATGTAAATATGACGGACAAAAACAAGAACAAAATATACAGGGGGGTTACATATATAGAAGGGTTAACGGATAACAAAACTTTACAAAAATGTATAAAAAAAGATAACTTAATATTTGCACACAAACCAAATCATACCCTTAACAAAATATTTAGCAAGACGAAAGACAAAATTAGCAAAGAACAACAACACAACGTAGTTTATGAAATTAGATGTAAAGGTAACAAAGACGAGAATTGTAATAAAACTTATATCGGAACTACCAAACGAGCATTAGGCACAAGACTAGGCGAACATAAAGCAGACGTAAGAAACAAAAAGACGTCAACAGCTTTAGCACAGCATTTGACGAACAGTGGACATGCAGCAGACTTTGACAATGCAAGAATATTAGATATAGAGAGACGAACAAAAACAAGATTGACACTAGAAAGTCTGCGCATACAGGAAAGAATAAAAGACGCAATAAACTTTAAGGAAGACGTGGACAATATAAGTTGCGCTTACAGAACAGCATTAAAAAAGAAAAAAATAACGAATGACAAGAAGTAGGGAAAATGGCAATATATTTGTATATGTATGTTTTTAGGTCTCTATGTCATTTTATATGTATCTAGATGTTTTGTGGAAGTGAAGTGTTTTGTTGAAAAGTTTAATGTAAGTGATCAGTTTTTCAAACAGTTTCTAAAAGTAATTTTAGGTTTAATTATGTATAATAATATTACCATGTTATTTTCGTTACCTAGTCTTAATCATATAATAATGTGTTGTGTATCTTTTTTTCAATTATTCCAATAAAACAGACTCCCTGAGGAAGGCGGAAAAGACGCCGAAACGCGTAGGAGAATATAAGAAAATTTTATTTTGCTTATAAATCTCACCGGCCTAAAAGCTCTATAAAAAAAGCATTCATTATAAATTGAATATATTTGGCCTAAATCCTATAATACATAAATATTTTTCGGAGAGCGTACACCGAACACATAACCATAAAAACCTTTTAGACGAATTAATATATTTAAAAAAAGTACACAACATGAAACATTTCTTCCAACACATCCGTTACAAATATGATGAAACCACTTGTTATATCATTAAACAATATAACAAAAACCATAGAAAAATTGCAAAACAACAACAACGACTTAAATTTCTATTAGAATGCAAAAACTTCGGGGTAATTCCACGTCACCTAGCAGGTAAAACAAACAATATTAAATATGGTTTCACATTGGACGTCACAAAAAGGGAACTAGACAAAATAAAACAAAATTATCTGACAAAGATCCTGAACCTAGAGATCAAAGAAGCCAACATTCAACAAAAATTAATCCGTGATGGGATAAACAATATTAGGAAGGATCTAAATAAAAGGCTGGAAAAACAAGATTTCGAGTTGGTAGAAAAACACCAAAAACAATATTTAACTAAAATTACGAAGGATACAAGGGAAAATCTGAACAACAAATTACAAAGACAATTAAATAATAATTTTGAGAAATATGGCTTCGTAATCAATGAGGACTGGTTCATTAACAAAACCAACATTAACATTCCTAACGAGTCTCGATGGCTAATGTCCTTGGGAAATAAATTCGCGCTACCCACAACAACAAAAACTGTTTCACCAGTCAAACTGATTGCAGAGATCGAGCAAGGAATACAGACAATTCAAGACGATAAGGACAAAGATACAGCGAGATGCAGCATAGCCAATAGTATTAAGTCGTTTAGTAATAAGTTCAAGAATAATAGTAAAGAAAAACTTATATTAAAGATATTTGAAGACACGAAACGACTACTACAACAACACAAAGACTCGATAATTATCACAAGCGCAGACAAAGGAAACAAGACTGTAATAATGGACAAAAATGAATACAAAGAGAAAATGATGCAACTACTAAACGAAAAAGATACATATAGGACTATACGAGTGGACCCCACACAAAAACTTTTAAGAAAAAACAACGCAATAGTCAATGACTTATATAAACAAGGAAACATTGACATTATACAGAAACACAAGCTGACATGCACTGCAGCTATAGCTCCAAGACTGTATGGATTACCAAAAATACATAAAGAAAATACACCACTCAGACCTATTTCCTCATCGACTAACATACCTTGCCTCCAACTATCAAAATATATTGGACAATTACTTAAGCCCCTAATTTCGGATAACTATAACATTAAAAATTCGTTACAACTAAAAGAGAAGTTAAAAGACTTAACACTAGAAAAAGACGAAATCCTTATATCCTTCGACGTAATCTCGTTATTTACTAACATCCCAGTGAATTTAGCAATCCGGACAATTATGCAGAAATGGACATCTCTTCAGAATGACGTCAACCTCAGTAGAAAACAGTTTTTGGACATTTTAGATTTCTGCTTAAGAGATAACAATTATCTTATTTATGACGAAACGGTATACCAACAAATCCATGGTATGCCGATGGGTAATCCCTTATCCCCAACGATAGCTGATATCGTACTTGACAAAATCCTTGACGACGCTGTAGCCGAACTGAAATCCAAGGACATATGTATCAAATACATAACTAAATATGTAGATGATATATTCGCGATTATAAATATTAAAGACGTGGAAGACATATTGACAATACTAAACAGACAACATAAAAAGATTCAATTTACAGCTGAAAAAGAAAAGGATAATAAGTTAGCCTTCCTAGACATGGAAATATACAAAAACAATGACCAAATTTTGACGAATTGGTATGCAAAACCAATAGCATCTTCAAGAATTATTAACTACCACTCTAACCATCCCTGGACCCAAAAACAAAACACCGTCACTAACTTTATAAATAAAATCTACGCGCTGAGCGACCAGGCGTTCAGAAAAGACAACGAAAGGAAAATAAGAATGATCTTGACAAAAAATGCATATCCAACAAAAAGTATAGATAGGTGGTTAATAACAACAAAACACAAACAAAAAGCATGCAAAACAAATGTAAATATGACGGACAAAAACAAGAACAAAATATACAGGGGGGTTACATATATAGAAGGGTTAACGGATAACAAAACTTTACAAAAATGTATAAAAAAAGATAACTTAATATTTGCACACAAACCAAATCATACCCTTAACAAAATATTTAGCAAGACGAAAGACAAAATTAGCAAAGAACAACAACACAACGTAGTTTATGAAATTAGATAACAAAGACGAGAATTGTAATAAAACTTATATCGGAACTACCAAACGAGCATTAGGCACAAGACTAGGCGAACATAAAGCAGACGTAAGAAACAAAAAGACGTCAACAGCTTTAGCACAGCATTTGACGAACAGTGGACATGCAGCAGACTTTGACAATGCAAGAATATTAGATATAGAGAGACGAACAAAAACAAGATTGACACTAGAAAGTCTGCGCATACAGGAAAGAATAAAAGACGCAATAAACTTTAAGGAAGACGTGGACAATATAAGTTGCGCTTACAGAACAGCATTAAAAAAGAAAAAAATAACGAATGACAAGAAGTAGGGAAAATGGCAATATATTTGTATATGTATGTTTTTAGGTCTCTATGTCATTTTATATGTATCTAGATGTTTTGTGGAAGTGAAGTGTTTTGTTGAAAAGTTTAATGTAAGTGATCAGTTTTTCAAACAGTTTCTAAAAGTAATTTTAGGTTTAATTATGTATAATAATATTACCATGTTATTTTCGTTACCTAGTCTTAATCATATAATAATGTGTTGTGTATCTTTTTTTCAATTATTCCAATAAAACAGACTCCCTGAGGAAGGCGGAAAAGACGCCGAAACGCGTAGGAGAATATAAGAAAATTTTATTTTGCTTATAAATCTCACCGGCCTAAAAGCTCTATAAAAAAAGCATTCATTATAAATTGAATATATTTGGCCTAAATCCTATAATACATAAACATTGATTTTGTTTGTACGAAAAACTTACCATACACACCACTCAACCAAATCATTTCGATTTTCCCATTTTACCACCTCGCAAACCAACACCCAACCAAACCCACCTTTCACTTTCCATTTCACAGATATTTTACGCTCTCTTCAAGTTATGTGCCTCTCTCAGTGATAGTTGTACAATAATAAAAAGAACGCCTGAAAGTATGCAAATGAAAATGTATATGTAGCAAACACATTCAACAATAGGGGTATTCGCTATCCATAGCATAACCCTAGCACGTAGCACGGATTGCAGGGATTGCAAAGTTTTACAACGCAAAACAACAAAATAAAGGCGCAAAGAAATATGCTAGACCTCAAAAATATGCTACACCAAAACCTATGTATATTTATTTGCTATGAAGTGTAGGAAATTAATTGCGACCTTGCGTCAGCTGACATTTGCCAATTGCTAATTTCAATTTCAATTTGATCATTCGAATTTTGCTTAAAATGTTATTTTTTATGTGTATTTATTAAATTTACTAAAATAAAATGATTTATTTATTAAAAAGTGAGTGATGAACGCGTCCCTTTGGCTAAAAAGAAAAGCTGCTTCTTAAAATTTCCTACGACTGTGCAATGGGGTGCTCTCGATGTGTAGCATATTTTGGTCTGGGATATTTGCAATCCGTGCTATCTTGCTATCGTGCTAGGGATAGCGAATACCCCTAATGTATAAGCAAGCATCAAATGCAGCGCACATCAAAGAAGCAAGCAGAGTAAAAGGAAGGAATACATGGCAGGCACAGGCAGGTTTTACTGGCTGCAGCGACAGCGTAGAACAGGGCGTTTGATATGATTGTGAAATGTTTTTGCTTGGTGGCATGCAAGGCAGCAGCATGGTAATGTGTTTAAAGCACCCTGTAGCAAATATGAGGTAAATGCTTTTTCTTTGAAGGTTATTGATTGTGACTTGTAGGAAATTTGCGCAATTGTGTAATTGGTTGAATGTGTTTATCGTTTATTATGCTTTTAGATTATGTATTTTGTTTTATTTTATTTACTAGAAATTAAAATTTCTCTTAAGCTTTTATTTGTCTAATTTTGTATAATTCAATTTATTCTTGTTTAATATAATCAAATTTTTGTTGTTTACTGTTTCATTTGATTTAATTATATACATCATACCTTGAACCTTACCGCTAGTGGCCGTCATTTGATATTATTGTCGCTTTTGTTTGCTCTCCTCCGTAATAAAGCTTGCGGTTTCAAACCCGACGCCTTGACGACATACATACATACATGTATGTATGTACATATTAGGGATTCCAATCCCGGGATCCCGGGATCCCGGGATCCCGCCCTTTCTGACTCCCCGAAAATCCCGGGATAGCTAGAATTTTATCCCGGGATTTTCGGGATAAGATAAAGAGAGAATATTCCGCTATTATAGCAAAGAAAAGTTATATTTTATATAATTTTTATTGGTCTCAGATCTGTATACTAACAGCATTTCCTATTCTGAATGAAAATGTTGCATTATTACATTGCAGCATTATCAACATGTGTCCTGTGTCCTATCAAAGTGTTGCATTTTTCATGTGATGAATGAAACAAAAATAATGCAACCTTTTACTTGTGCTAAGAGCAGAAAATGTTGCCCGTAGTCGGGCCAGTTTTATATTTCGTCAATAGAACAAACATCCCTAAAAAAGTGTTCAGTCTGTGTGGAAGAGAACAAAAAAATGTGACAGCCGGAAGAAAGTGCGACATTTTTGCTAGAATAAAAAAGTCGATTAGTCAAAATAAGGATTACAATTTTTGATTTTTTTTTAATAATTAAATTTTTTGTGTTGAAGTACGCGTTGTAGGGAAACGTACGTTAGGTATTTTTTAAAGCTTTTAGCTTGTGGCAAAATTCATTTGATAATTTCTATTTCCATTCATCATTTTATCAGTCATTTATTTCTCAAATGTTTTTTGGAATTTTCCCACACGGAAAGTACATAATGGAAGAAAATGGAAACAAAATTTTAATTAGACTTGATAGTCTTACAACACTCTACTAAAATTAAATACGCAGCTGCATACTCGGAATTCATATCAAAATTTTGCCTCCGATATTTATCTATTCAGAAGTTGCATTAATTTTCTGAATTTTTCGGCAAGCTTGGAAATATTCGCTTAAACAAAGTTCGTCGTTAAATTCTAAAAAAATTTCTATTGGAAATTATCAAATGATTGCAAGCCTTTTTATTAATATCCTAAAAGTATCTACCAACTGCAAAGGCAAATGTTTTGTTCACCAAATGTTTGTAATTTTCGTTGTTGGTTGTGCTTTTTAAAGTAACTCTTAGGTATTATTAAATAATACGAATGATTTTACATTCCTATTTTATTTTGTTACTAATGAAATAATAAAAAATGGCAATAAAAATCTATTTTTTCTTTGCATTTTAAAGTTGTAGCGTTTCTCTAAAAATGTATTTCGCTAGCTTAGAATGCAAATTGTGTAAGTCCTTTTTTCAAACTTTGTAGGAGAGACAAAAAACAAAAAATAAAAAAATTTCTAAATGAAAAAAAAAAATTTGTGTTCATGTAAATATTTTGGACTTACACAATTTTCTTCGCTTTTTGGACTTATACAATTTGCGTATCGCTGAATAAAAACGAGTAGAAATAAGACAAGTATCGCAGACTTGTTTAGCATGGTGTTTTTTTATTTTTCTAGCATTCTACATAAAAATACACTTTTTCATATTTACTTTTACTTTTATTTACTTTTTTCAACCCCAAATGTTGGAAAATAATACTGGTCGAAAAATTTTTGTAACAGAAATAAAATTCTACGTTTCAAAAGGATTTCGGTGTAGTTTTTGAGATATTCATGTCCAAAGAGGCGAAAAACGCAGTTTGTGGCCATATTCACACCTCAATATTTTTAAAATTACTGACATTCATTAAAAACTGATAACATCTATTGGAAGCACGATCATTTCTTTTGAAGACAACGTAGATATCTGAATAAGATACCCGAAAAAGCAAAGCGCTGTTTTCAAGAGAAATGATCGTTCTTTCAATAGCTGCAATCATCTTTTAATGAAAGTAAGTAATTTAACAGATTGAGCAGTGAATATAGCAAAAAATCGCATTTTTCGCCTCTTTGGACATGAATATCTCAAAACCTATACATATTACCGAAAATCCGACTTCAGATTCAGAATCAGCGCACCGAAATCCTTTAGAAAAGTAGAATTTTATTTGAGTTAGAAAATTTTTTGAAAATTTTTTCGGCCTGTGTAATTAAAGTCCAAATCCCGGGATAAATCCCGGGATCCCGGGATTATAAAATAAAATACCGAAAATCCCGGGATCGTAAAAATCGGAAAAATTGGAATCCCTAGTACATATGTAGTAGATAGCTATTGTCCTTTAGCCCTTTTGTTTTTGTTAAATGGCCCAAACTTTAAGCGATTCATCTAATCTACATACATATTGAACTAAATTGTGTACTTTATACGAGTGTAATTACCGGTGTAAACCGCAGAATTGTTTCAAGGACATTGTGCTCAAACAACGAGGAACACACACTTTAACGGTGCTGTGGGTAAGAATATGCTAATATGGGGAGTGTGAACATTTATACCCAAACAATAAGTAATGTATTTTGTAAAAGGAGTTTAGTTTTAAAAGCGTTGTAATGTAAGTATGCATATATACAAATATGCCACCATAAAGTACATAACATACACGAACCCCGCAGTAAAAATTCGAAATTAATCCTATATGAATCACTGATGAAATTCATCTATGACTGAGAAGGCATCAGTGAATACTTTCATATAAAGACTGCTGAATTTTTCATATAAATAAATTATTTGCTTTCCTCAGAAAAAAGACAAAGAAAATAAAAAGTGTGCTCAGTTATGA
The DNA here is from genome assembly GCA_960531455.1 of Urophora cardui. NCBI lineage: Eukaryota > Metazoa > Arthropoda > Insecta > Diptera > Tephritidae > Urophora > Urophora cardui. The sequence goes on along the minus strand of OY482670.1, from coordinate 32,916,935 downwards.
CGACAGTGATGAATACTCAACAAAGAATCATCAATGATCATTCAGCAGTGAAACAAATTTACTGCAGGGGAGGATGATGTCTGACTGTGTTTTATACATACAACTTGCACAGGGAATAATTGTAAGAAATTAGTGGAAAACATCGATGTATTAAGAAGTCTATATCCTTTAGAGTGCCTAAAATAGGTACAAGCTTTTAAAGATTTTCATTCAGTGGTCGAATCTTGCTTTACTATTGATTTGAAAAGTAATTATATTAGATGTATTTTTAATTTCCGAAAGAGTTACAACGATCTTTCTATACCCATAACCCCAAAAGTGCATACAGTTTTTTTATATAGAATATTTTTGTTCAAGGCACGGAATAGGATTAGGGTATTATTTAGAGCAAGCCATGGAGGCTGTACATTATGATTTCAAAAAAACATGGGATAATAAGTAACGAAATAAACCAAATAACCCAAATTATATGGAGAATTTGAAGAAAACTGTATGTGAATATAATAGTCTTCATATCGCTAGCTTAGAATGCAAACTGTGTAAGTCCATTTGTATGAAAAAGTGTATTTTTATGTAGAACGCTAGAAAAATCAAATACGCGCCACGCTAAACAAGTCTGTGATAATTGTCATATTTCTACTCGTTGTTATTCAGTGATACGCAAATTGTGTAAGTCCAAAAAACAAAGAAAATTGTGTAAGTCAAAAATTTTACATGAACAGAAATTTTTTTTTTCATTTCGAAATTTTTTTTATTTTTTGTTTTTTGTCTCTCCTACAAAGTTTGAAAAAAGGACTTACACAATTTGCACTCTAAGCTAGCGATATAAAAAAAAAACTGTAAACCTTTTTATGTTTATATTAAAATATGATAAATAATAAATAATAAACGTCTTAAAATGTATTTTTACTCTAATGAATAGTAGTGTATAGTAAACACTTATATACTAGAAGAACAGAACAGTCATTTTACCGGGGGTGCCATAAAATGGACAGGGGCACCCATGAAAAGAAAAAGTGGACAAATTTTTATAAAACATAGAATTTGTCAAAATGTGTCCAATGAATGATTTCAATTTTGGCTCAGAACATCTTCTAGTTCAAGAATACAACCATGAAATTATATCTTGGTTACTATGACTTTTCATAATAAGTTGTTTAAGCTCACCGTGTATACACCCAGAAAAAAAATAGTGTGAAATCAACCAAAAATCAACAAATTTTGTGGTTAATTTTTTTTCAACACGATGCTTAATGTATGCCATCATGTAATCGTGTAAATTTAACACTACTGTCAAGTGTTAGTTTAACAGGATGACAACTGTAGAATTAACACTAAAAAGTATTGAGTCTTCCTGTTGATTTTACAATTTTAACTAGTTAATGTTACAATAAAAGCTGGTTAGATTAACACGAAATGGTCCTGTTGAATTAACAATAACATCTTTTTGATTTTACATTAAATTTATTGTTAAATTAACTAGAAAGTCTTGTTGGTTGTACAATTTATTTTTTTTTTTTAATAAAAAAAACATATAAAACTTAAAATATATAATCATCACTTCAATTAAGCACATTCGTACATCACCCGCACAACTGACCAAATTGAAGGCGTCCTTCTCATACAAACACAAATGTACCGGCGATAGTTTATACATGGGCGATAGTACTATCACTTGCACCGAGTAATGTTTGGCCGCTAATGCAACGACCGCATGCTGCACGCAAACCCGCATTCGCTAAAAAACCTCCTCGTGATATTGCAACCTATGAAGAGGAAAAATAAAATATTGAACATTAAATACTTTTAGAAACAAAAATGTAATCCTCTTTTAACTCACCTGCAAACTGAAAATATAAATCGAAAACCCACTATCGCGAACTGACAATGATGCCAAACTCGCATCACTGCCACGGCACAAAATTTTCCTTTTTTTTTTTAAATTATAATTTGTGTTTTGCACGAAAATCAGACTTCAAATGATCAAAAAAATTATGTATGTTTCAAAATAGTTTTGACGTTCTTTTTTAACACTTTTTTTAGATTACATTGACACTATGATCGTGTTGAATAAACCAAAATTACAAATGACGTTTATGTTTGAACATTGTTTCGTGTTATATCAACCAAATTTTATTGTTAATTGTGGTTCTTGTTGTTTTCACATTTGTTTTCATGTTGTATTAACAATAAAATTGGGACGTCATTTTTCTAACATTTTTTTTAGTTTATATTGACACTATCATCATGTTAAATAAACCAAATTCCAAATGACATTTAGGAATAAAATTTTATATTTGAATCATCTTGTATATTTTAAAATTTCTTCATGTTGTATCAACAATAAAATTCGTTTGAATTTACCAAATTTTCAGATGACAGTTACAAAGCCAAAATCATGTTTGAAACATCGTGTAATTTGAAAAAAATTGTTGCTGTTCTATGTGTAAAGATCGATCGTGTTAATTTTACATGAATCGTGTTGATGATTTTTTTCTGAGTGTACAGTCTTGAAATTTATTTAGTCTCTAACTTCAAAACTGCACATTTCACAGCTATGAAATTTTGGAAGTTGATGCATGTGATAATAAATTGTTGATTTCCATAAAATACCAGAAATCGATAATTTTGTTGGATACACTTTTATGGCGGTTAGGACTGGATATATATACACATTGTCAACTTTTACACCAATACTTTGGAGATGTCTAGAGAAATTTCAGCACTGTCACGGTTCTTGCAGTGATACTGCAAGAGAGATCTTCAACTGCCTTATGTCTGAAAACATAAAGCAAAATTTACCCTCATGCTATTTTATTAATCTCCTGCATTACTTACTTGATACAATTATTTCATCCGCATTACACTTTTAGAAATATTTTGTTTATTTATTTTGACTTTTTTGCTGATATTTTTTTCTTAATATTTTTTTGGTTTTGATTTCAAACCAAAAATGCTTTGATGGTAATAAAATTTTTTCTTTAGAGAGAATTTTAGGGCCTTATTTTGCAAAACGCAACGCGACGCAACGAGTCACCCAGAGTCACTTTTTGTCGTGTTCGTATTTTGTATCTCTTTAGGTGACTGAAAGTGACTGTAAGTGACTCGAAGTGAATGTGTTACGTTTTCTGGTGAGTATGTTACGTTTTTGGTATTTTATAAAACGCAAAGTGACGAAAACGCTCACTTTAACTTAAGAGTCACTTCCTTTTGTTCGAGTGAGCATTCGATATGGTTTAATTTGCAACGGCTAAAATTAGCCAATTAAAAAAAAAAAACGGGGTATCAATCGACACGTTTCAATCTCGCGAACCCGAATATGATGCTGAACTAATTTTTTATTTGATTTAAATAATAAGTTATCAATAAAAACGTTTTAACTTTTGTCTTGCTTCTTGAACACACGCGAACACACAAATGCATTTTTTAACATTGGATAACACGTACATATATTTATTTATTTATTTATTTCAATTTCAATTCAATTATTTATATTTTATTCAAAAAAACAAACTAAACAAAACGCGTATGTATGTATTTACACACAATGTCAACAAATACTTTTTTTTATTTTTGTTGACTTCCCATTAAACACTGAAAAAGAAATTCTAAAACGTTGAGAAAATATTGTTTCTAAATTTGAGAATCAGCATATATGTATATAATTTGAAAATAAACATATTTTCAAGTGTTCATGAAACATTGTTTATCAGTTTTAGAATAACTTACAACACATTTGAAAAAAAATTGTTTCGCATTTTGTACCATTTCACGAATTTCATCATGTCATGGTTTCAAGGAACGAAGAAATTTTGTACCTATGTTTGCAAATTTCAATCAGCGTTCGTTGTTTTACGTGAGCAGTCTCTTAACGGTTGAAATTATGATAGTTGAAAATGATTGTGTGTTATAATGATTCCGTATTTCTTACTCTTATTTTATTTGTTTGTTGCTTTTTGTGAAGTTACACAAACTTTATTAGAAACATAGTTTGTTTCTCATATTTATGTATGACTGTACAAAAGGCACAGGCGAAATTCATCCGCACGGGTAAATGAAAAACATCACATCAGAGTACAAATATGTAATACATATCGTCGTACCATACGAAAACTAACATACGGTTTTTTGTGACTGACGAAAAGTAACAAGTTCGACTTTTGGCCGACGAAAAATAACAAAATCGACTTTTGGCTGACGAAAACTATCAATTTTGTTTGAACAACAACAATTTCAATGTAAAAACAGTATATAATTACTGATACTTTTCGTCAGCCAAAAGTCGATTTTATTATTTTTCGTCGGCCAAAAGTCGAATTTCTTATTTTTCGTCAGCCAAAAGTCGAACTTGTTACATTTCGTACAGAATTTTTTTATTGCTAGCTTTCGCCAGAAATTTTAAATATGCTAGTTTTCGTATGGTACGACGATATGTACATATTAGAGCTCTCGATTTTTTTTTAACATTTTCGTGTAGCCCGAACAATTGTTCAAATGCTCGAACAGTTGTTGGTTTGTTTGTTTATTACCCGTATGTTTGTACGGGCATTTGAACAATTCGGGTATTTTGAATTTTTTTCTTTTGTTTATTATTTTTTTTTTATATGTAGTTTTTTTATTTTTGCTTTTACCATACACATTTTTTTGTTTGTAAGCTCGAATGCTCGAATGTTTGTACGGGCATTTGAACAAAAACGATCAGATCGAATTTATCGATACCCGGGTATCTAGGGCTCTAATACATACATCTATTTATTCCATTCCATTTCTGCGCTCATAACACAAACTCTCTCACTATCCCTCAATTTTTCTGTACTCTAGTGTACAAATATGTAATACATACATACATCTATTGATTGCATTCCCTTTCGTACCAACTTTGAAATTGGAGAAAATGAAATCTATCAAATTGAGAATCAGCCCGAAATCCCATACTAAAAATGTGCCTCAAATGAACCTCAAATTGAAAATGAAAAAAAAAAAAAAATGTTTATTAGGTTGCAAGCTGCCAATTTTCCAGGGTTAACCAATCAGTAAAACAGTTCGATTAAAAAAAAACACACCAAAAATTACTAAGGAAATGAAGAAAACCAGAAAAGTGGTAAATAGGCTACGTAATGCGTTTGACAATCGTCGTGACTACGCAACGGAGCGAACGAAAAAACGTAAAAGCTTATAAAATACCAACTTTTAGGTGAAGGTGAAAGTGAGTGAACGTGAGTGACTGCGACGCAACGAGTCACGGCGTTTTTTAAAATAAGGGCGTTAATTCCAAGAATTATTAAATTAAGTACCAAATGATATTAGAAATAAACTATCATTTTTTACTGTGCATATACCATGCATATTTCTGGAAAGTTCAACGCTACTCCATGCTCAACCACAGTACATACATATGTAAACCAAAATATTTGGTATATGATATGCACATGTACCTAGAAAGGCGTAAGCGAAAACTGAAAGTAGCTTAACAGTGAAACATACTTACAGGCGCTTACAGTGTGCTGAAAAAATTCGTTTACATTCTATGGTAAGAAATGCATACATATGTACATGTAGATACGTAGATTCATATGTATTATACCCTGCAGTAAAAGTATAAACTAGTCAATTAACTAGAATATTTAGGCTGATTGAGTAACTAGTCAGAAAAATGGTATGATGCTGATGCAAAGGATGAACGGACTTTTCATGCGAAAATTATTTCGATTGTTCAACTCTGTCCATGTAAACACTGACCGATGTTGGCAGCAAAAAACTGTAGGTACCCCCAATTTAATTATATGTGTGTAGTATATCGCACCCTAAATCATAAAGCGACACAACTCAAAAGTTTTCGAAACCATAAAAATGTATACAAAACATATCTCTGCCGATTACTAAAAAAACGTTTCAATCGGTATCTCTTTTGATTAAAAAACACCCATATAATCGTGGCCTTTTGCCATATAAATGCTAGTAAAGAAAAAAAGTTTTTTGGCTCTCCTGAAATTTTTTGAATTTTGAGTTGTATCACTTTATGATTTAGGGTGCGATATGTATCTTCAAATTTAAGCCCATTTGGGTCGTAGGGAGATTAGTAGATGGTGTGGGGTATGCTTAACAGTATACCAAGAAATTTTACTAAGCAGATACTTACAGCCAGTTTCACGAAAGAATTTAAGTTTAATTTAATTTTTATTACTTGAATTTTATATGAAATCTGACAGGGAAAAAATTAAATTTCCACTTGGAAACTTGATTCTACGTACAATAAGGCTCTAGGTGGTAACATATATGTACAATGTACATATATATAAGGTTTATATATTATAAACTTAAAAATTCATATATTTATATGCACAAATAATATATGTATCAGAACTAGAAGGCACCCTAAACATTTTTCTAAGCGCCTGTTGAAATTTATATCATAGTTAGGGATTGCTATTTGGCTTGTTGGTTTTGCCATATTTGTATGCCATGGAAAACTAGCGTAAACATACATACATGACTACATAAATACTATAAACGTTTTACTTATACATAAGTAAATAAGCAAAGTTTTAGCAGGTGAGAGTGTTTATAACGTTGATTCACCTGTAAGCTTGGCTAAATACGCTCTTTTAATTGCTCGAAAATACATACATATGTACATTATACGTACCTATGCATATGCTTGATATATATGCTCTTACAAAAGCTTATATTTACACATCTGCATATATTTGTACATCCATATACAGGCATATACCTGTAAAATAATCCGCAGCATGTGCTTGTGGTGGTCGAGGTTAAGGCCACTCCGCTGCGTACTTTGGTTGGCATAGTTTCCATTGTTTCATAGTAAATAGGTATATATTAATCAAGTTTTCGGTTTTTGTTTTTGTTCGAATATTTTAAAGATTTAACTCAGCTCTGACTTTGGCTGGCAACAGCTGGAACTTTCAAGAAACATACATATGTGCATAATTATATCTGATGGCGTGCTTCTTCGTGCCTGTGGTTTTTGTTTACTTCAAGGTACTATATCTACCACTTACCTTTAAAAATATTTTAGCCAGCAAAATTTATTGCTTTACATTTATTAGCAGTCGAGCTTTAATTAATTTCTCTTAAATATATATGTAACTATTGATTTAGTTTTCAAATTACTTTAATTAAATTTCTAAGGTAAATTTTTCAGCGCTTAACGAATAATTTAAATTCACAAGGTTTTGAGGCTATTTTAGAAAATGAGAAAGGTTTACGTAGATAAACCTAGAGAGAGGGAGTGAAAGGGGGAGAGAGAGAGAAGGCGAAAGGGAACATAAAAGCCTTGACCGCCGGCAATGCTAATCCCGATCAACCAACACTACTCTTAATTCCATTAAAATTTGACTCCGACTGTTGACAAAATTTTGCAGATTAACGAAGCAACTGATTGATGTCTGAAGTTAGTTATTTTATGCTTTAAAGGATAACAAGTAAGACCGCGGCCGTAGTAGTAGTACAATGTCGATTAGGAATATGGTGAAACATTTTTCTTTATTTTATTTCTATTTCAAAAAGTTTACGCATACGCCTAGGCATACGCTTGTTTTGGTGGAAAATATGTAGTATGCAAAATAAATAAACCAGCTTGGATATTGTTATTGCTGTAAATCGTGTTAAGACAAAGGAAAAGCTTCGAGAAATAAATGTCTTTTTAAAGTTTCCTCTTGGATAATGAATTTAGAAAATGTTATTATTCGACTCGAGAAAATCGTCATACCCCCAGCAGGTTAGGCGGCTTAGAATACAACCGAGTTAAGGAATGTCGGAAGGTTGATAATGGCCAAATAGTCGTTCGGATGACTTTCGCGCTAGTCTCAGAAGGGACTACATAGCACCTAGTCGAGTAACCTGATTTTTCCGGCAAAGGAAGTTTACTTGTTAAAATTTCTGGGAGTGTCTTGGTGGCTGCAATAACAACCAAAACAGAACCTTTGGTATTCTATATATTTTCCATTAATTATGAATTCGAAGTCTCGCAGAAGAATTTAGAAAGAGAGAGGAAGAGTAAGAGAAATAGAGAAAGATAGAGAGATTAGTCATAAAATAAAAATATTTTTCTGTCGCTATGATTAGATCTATTTGGAGTATATTTCCAATATATAATATATCAATTTACTTAACTGACGATTACCTTAAATTGCCTACAATGTGCTGATATTTAAATTAGCCATTCAAAATGGCATTACTACAAATGATTTAACATGGCATAACCTTTCATTATAATAGTAAAACTATGTAGAAGCAACAACAAACAACAGCGATAACAATAAAAGCTTTATCTACGCAATATTTCTAGCCTAAACTGGGGGAATTGATAGTTGAAATTGTCTGAAATGCGGCACATACGAGCATATGAAAATGCATTCTGGAAACTTTGGCGCACATAGAAACACACATAGAGACACACCAATGTGTGGTTTTGAGTACACCAAGTAGATATCCTGTGAACGAACAACACCCTTGAACATTTTAATACGAGTGCCATCCATATTTAATATCATAAATGTTTGTGGTTGTTTTGTTTGTGACGTCAACGCTTCGGCTACTCTACAGTAGATAAAATTGCGTATAATATAAGCTGTGCTGAATGCAACTTGCTGCCATTTCACACCGTCAGGTAACTGCAAAATCCAACGAAATTATGCGTAACTATGTCCTTGGCAAATTTCGTGGGCGGAAAAGCGTTGCGAAGGCAATACTTACACAAATAAACATACGAACATATGTTAGTACATACATTCATATCATATTAATTTACGTCCAACAAAGTCATTTTCGTCAATTCAAAGGTTGGCTTCTAAAACATGCTGCTAATACAATATTCATACATAGTGCATTGTAAGGACTCTAAGTGAAATGCTTTACTTCCAGCACACACACACACCACTAAATCCCACTGTTTATTGCATTTGACCTGCACACTTGAATTATGCCGTTTTCTTTTCTCGAAAAAATGTTGCCCTGTTTGATTTTCTTAGCCATTTTGTAAGCTTGTGTGGTGATTTCAACAAATGTTGTTCTCTGACTAAGTAAGAGGGCACCATTAACTACAAATTCAGCCATTTTATAGAAAGTCATGTTACGTAATTCGATAATTGAGATATTAAAGGGCAACATTTTTTGTCAGAAAAGAAAACGCCATTAGATTTGCGTATGCAAAGGACACCGTGCCAGCAGAATTTGCCAACGGCGATAGCCCGCAGAATGGCAGCGTTTTGGTGTGCAGCTCTCTGTTACCGCACAAAACCCTAAATACACCTGCCTGCTTTGGTATTTGCTACTATAAATGCAACCAAGCAATACACCCTAGTACTTGGGCACGAAATTGTTATAGGAATTTACAGCTTTGTATACTTATGTACATGCAAATGTGTATGCTAGTGTGCTTCAAACTAGGCCAAAAGTCATTCCATAATTATTATCTTCACCGCTTCACCTTGTCTTCCTATTCAAAGTCTACGTATTCTTCGTTGGCATTTGGTATCGATTTTCAAAACTACACACACACACTAACGAGCAACACCGTGCCGTTTGGCCAGGCAACCAACAATAGCAACAACAACAGCAATAACAAGCTACCTAAGCTGATTGTGGTAAAAAATATCTATTGCGTGAAACAATTTGTGTGGCTTTAAATGGTATTAAAGCAGGCGTTTGTATAAAAAAAGCTGGGAAAGTATCCTTGCCATACTTTGCTTTTGCTTGTCCTTTTCGATTGTTTTGCAGTTTTATTTGCGCAAAAAGTTGCCGAACGTACATAATTATGACATTAAAAGTGTGCTTTGTATAGACTACTGTACACATAGCATTTCAAAATAGGTTTTTTTTTTTGCAAAATATTAACCCTCTGTGTGCCTCATGTATACAAGTTACACAAACAAAACGTGGAGCGTAGGTTCAAAGCCTGGTGTGCTCCCGAGAAGATGTCTGATGATGAAGAAAATGGTTTTTCTTCGAAATAGCTATCACATCTACCATCGCTGTATGAGCTAATTGGATTTTTCCGCTTATTCCAAAGTATAAAAATTAAAATTAAAAATAATAATTTCATGCTAGACACTAACATACCTAATAATGTTAAATTATAAAATTGTGCTGTTGTACATACAACTACTGTACACAGCGCCCGCTGTCCGTCAGCTGCCAACCAGTATTCAACACTTGCATAGCAGATGTACGAAAATCGTACACTAAGTGAGGTTAGATTGAATAGAGCAATGACATATATAAGTGAAAAATCCAACAGCTCAGCAGGACCATCGGTAGCCGCAGTGCTTAGCGTTTCGCTAATATTCGACTACTGATGGTTGGAGCGTAGGTTCAAAGCCTGGTGTGCTCCCGAGAAGATGTCTGATGATGAAGAAAGTGGTTTTTCTTCGAAATAGCTATCACATCTACCATCGCTGTTTGAGCTAATTGGATTTTTCCGCTTATTCCAAAGTATAAAAATTAAAATTAAAAAAATGACGACTATTTCGTATATAAGCTGAGAACCATCCAAACTCACAAACAAAAAAAAAATTATGATTTATCTTAGACTTAGTAATTCTAGCCCAAAAATCTCCTTGAAGACTTCAATGCAGAAATAAAAATCTCTTTGAAGACTTGCATTCAGAACAAAGAAAAAAAGCAATTAATTTTTGAACAGCACTCTTTTAGGGTTAAATCGAAAAACAAAAAAAAAAAAATTAAAGCGTGAATAACGGGTATTCATGAATATTGATGTGTAAACTGTTTCGAAATCGGATATTTATTCCCTTTTCCTTATTCCTTTTTTCCTGGTTTTCTATGGATTAAAAGGCGACTATCGTTTTTATAATTTTTTGTTGTCATTGTGACTGCTACTATTTTGTTGTTTTTGTTTGTTTTGCTTTTTGCTTTTTGGTTTTTGACTTTTGATTTTTTATGTTGTTTTGTTTTGTATTGCTCAGAAACATGCAAGATCATCCGAGTCCATGTTTGACCCATATCTGGAGACCCGGCCTAGGGGTCACAATGAAAAGAGCTTCATATCGATGTCCTGCTCAAAGCCTTTCATTTGATACCAATATTGCTCAGAAACATTCAAGGATCATCCGGGTCCTCCTTTTGATCCATATCTTGAGACCCGGCCTAGGGGTCACAATGAAAAGAGCTTCATATCGAAGTCCTGCTCAAAGCCTTTCATTTGATACCAATATTGCTCAGAAATATTCAAGGATCATCCGGGTCCTCCTCTTGCCCCATATCTGGAGACCCGGCCTAGGGGTCACAATGAAAAGAGCTTCATATCGAAGTCCTGCTCAAAGCCTTTCATTTGATACCAATATTGCTCAGAAATATTCAAGGATCATCCGGGTCCTCCTTTTGACCCATATCTGGAGACCCGGCCTAGGTGTCACAATGAATAGAGCTTCATATCGAAGTCCTGCTCAAAACCTTTCATTCGATACCAATATTGCTCAGAAACATTCAAGGATCATCCGGGTCCTCCTTTTGATCCATATCTGGAGACCCGGCCTGGGGGTCACAATGAAAAGAGCTTCATATCGAAGTCCTGCTCAAAACCTTTCATTTGATACCAATATTGCTCAGAAACATTCAAGGATCATCCGCTTCGTTGCTGTTGTTGTTGATATTTGTATTTGCACGGCTATGCATGCAAGCATTTGTAAGTACATGTCTATCTACCTACCTACCACTGAAAGTGCCAAGCGATTCACACGGACGCAGCAGTGCACTAACACAAAGGTCATTTACGTTTACGCGTAAACTTTACCTGTTTTTCGAAATCACTCGTAGCTACAGCAAAGATGTTTACACATCAAAAAATAATAATTTCCTTATGTTCCTTCTGCAACCACCACCATCTACTAATCAACAAAATTCCCTTAAAATAACTGCGGAAGTATTTAAGTAAGGCCAATTTGAATATCGCCATAATTTACAATAGCGAACAATGGGCGTGTGAAGGCAATTTGGGTGCTGAGGTGGAGCTAAGCGACCTTGCCACAAACAAAACAACAAACAACAACGCAGCTCAGCTAACTACAAATAGAATGCCAATGGGAACATAAAAGCCTTGACCGCCGGCAATGCTAATCCCGATCAACCAACACTACTCTTAATTCCATTAAAATTTGACTCCGACTGTTGACAAAATTTTGCAGATTAACGAAGCAACTGATTGATGTCTGAAGTTAGTTATTTTATGCTTTAAAGGATAACAAGTAAGACCGCGGCCGTAGTAGTAGTACAATGTCGATTAGGAATATGGTGAAACATTTTTCTTTATTTTATTTCTATTTCAAAAAGTTTACGCATACGCCTAGGCATACGCTTGTTTTGGTGGAAAATATGTAGTATGCAAAATAAATAAACCAGCTTGGATATTGTTATTGCTGTAAATCGTGTTAAGACAAAGGAAAAGCTTCGAGAAATAAATGTCTTTTTAAAGTTTCCTCTTGGATAATGAATTTAGAAAATGTTATTATTCGACTCGAGAAAATCGTCATACCCCCAGCAGGTTAGGCGGCTTAGAATACAACCGAGTTAAGGAATGTCGGAAGGTTGATAATGGCCAAATAGTCGTTCGGATGACTTTCGCGCTAGTCTCAGAAGGGACTACATAGCACCTAGTCGAGTAACCTGATTTTTCCGGCAAAGGAAGTTTACTTGTTAAAATTTCTGGGAGTGTCTTGGTGGCTGCAATAACAACCAAAACAGAACCTTTGGTATTCTATATATTTTCCATTAATTATGAATTCGAAGTCTCGCAGAAGAATTTAGAAAGAGAGAGGAAGAGTAAGAGAAATAGAGAAAGATAGAGAGATTAGTCATAAAATAAAAATATTTTTCTGTCGCTATGATTAGATCTATTTGGAGTATATTTCCAATATATAATATATCAATTTACTTAACTGACGATTACCTTAAATTGCCTACAATGTGCTGATATTTAAATTAGCCATTCAAAATGGCATTACTACAAATGATTTAACATGGCATAACCTTTCATTATAATAGTAAAACTATGTAGAAGCAACAACAAACAACAGCGATAACAATAAAAGCTTTATCTACGCAATATTTCTAGCCTAAACTGGGGGAATTGATAGTTGAAATTGTCTGAAATGCGGCACATACGAGCATATGAAAATGCATTCTGGAAACTTTGGCGCACATAGAAACACACATAGAGACACACCAATGTGTGGTTTTGAGTACACCAAGTAGATATCCTGTGAACGAACAACACCCTTGAACATTTTAATACGAGTGCCATCCATATTTAATATCATAAATGTTTGTGGTTGTTTTGTTTGTGACGTCAACGCTTCGGCTACTCTACAGTAGATAAAATTGCGTATAATATAAGCTGTGCTGAATGCAACTTGCTGCCATTTCACACCGTCAGGTAACTGCAAAATCCAACGAAATTATGCGTAACTATGTCCTTGGCAAATTTCGTGGGCGGAAAAGCGTTGCGAAGGCAATACTTACACAAATAAACATACGAACATATGTTAGTACATACATTCATATCATATTAATTTACGTCCAACAAAGTCATTTTCGTCAATTCAAAGGTTGGCTTCTAAAACATGCTGCTAATACAATATTCATACATAGTGCATTGTAAGGACTCTAAGTGAAATGCTTTACTTCCAGCACACACACACACCACTAAATCCCACTGTTTATTGCATTTGACCTGCACACTTGAATTATGCCGTTTTCTTTTCTCGAAAAAATGTTGCCCTGTTTGATTTTCTTAGCCATTTTGTAAGCTTGTGTGGTGATTTCAACAAATGTTGTTCTCTGACTAAGTAAGAGGGCACCATTAACTACAAATTCAGCCATTTTATAGAAAGTCATGTTACGTAATTCGATAATTGAGATATTAAAGGGCAACATTTTTTGTCAGAAAAGAAAACGCCATTAGATTTGCGTATGCAAAGGACACCGTGCCAGCAGAATTTGCCAACGGCGATAGCCCGCAGAATGGCAGCGTTTTGGTGTGCAGCTCTCTGTTACCGCACAAAACCCTAAATACACCTGCCTGCTTTGGTATTTGCTACTATAAATGCAACCAAGCAATACACCCTAGTACTTGGGCACGAAATTGTTATAGGAATTTACAGCTTTGTATACTTATGTACATGCAAATGTGTATGCTAGTGTGCTTCAAACTAGGCCAAAAGTCATTCCATAATTATTATCTTCACCGCTTCACCTTGTCTTCCTATTCAAAGTCTACGTATTCTTCGTTGGCATTTGGTATCGATTTTCAAAACTACACACACACACTAACGAGCAACACCGTGCCGTTTGGCCAGGCAACCAACAATAGCAACAACAACAGCAATAACAAGCTACCTAAGCTGATTGTGGTAAAAAATATCTATTGCGTGAAACAATTTGTGTGGCTTTAAATGGTATTAAAGCAGGCGTTTGTATAAAAAAAGCTGGGAAAGTATCCTTGCCATACTTTGCTTTTGCTTGTCCTTTTCGATTGTTTTGCAGTTTTATTTGCGCAAAAAGTTGCCGAACGTACATAATTATGACATTAAAAGTGTGCTTTGTATAGACTACTGTACACATAGCATTTCAAAATAGGTTTTTTTTTTTGCAAAATATTAACCCTCTGTGTGCCTCATGTATACAAGTTACACAAACAAAACGTGGAGCGTAGGTTCAAAGCCTGGTGTGCTCCCGAGAAGATGTCTGATGATGAAGAAAATGGTTTTTCTTCGAAATAGCTATCACATCTACCATCGCTGTATGAGCTAATTGGATTTTTCCGCTTATTCCAAAGTATAAAAATTAAAATTAAAAATAATAATTTCATGCTAGACACTAACATACCTAATAATGTTAAATTATAAAATTGTGCTGTTGTACATACAACTACTGTACACAGCGCCCGCTGTCCGTCAGCTGCCAACCAGTATTCAACACTTGCATAGCAGATGTACGAAAATCGTACACTAAGTGAGGTTAGATTGAATAGAGCAATGACATATATAAGTGAAAAATCCAACAGCTCAGCAGGACCATCGGTAGCCGCAGTGCTTAGCGTTTCGCTAATATTCGACTACTGATGGTTGGAGCGTAGGTTCAAAGCCTGGTGTGCTCCCGAGAAGATGTCTGATGATGAAGAAAGTGGTTTTTCTTCGAAATAGCTATCACATCTACCATCGCTGTTTGAGCTAATTGGATTTTTCCGCTTATTCCAAAGTATAAAAATTAAAATTAAAAAAATGACGACTATTTCGTATATAAGCTGAGAACCATCCAAACTCACAAACAAAAAAAAAATTATGATTTATCTTAGACTTAGTAATTCTAGCCCAAAAATCTCCTTGAAGACTTCAATGCAGAAATAAAAATCTCTTTGAAGACTTGCATTCAGAACAAAGAAAAAAAGCAATTAATTTTTGAACAGCACTCTTTTAGGGTTAAATCGAAAAACAAAAAAAAAAAAATTAAAGCGTGAATAACGGGTATTCATGAATATTGATGTGTAAACTGTTTCGAAATCGGATATTTATTCCCTTTTCCTTATTCCTTTTTTCCTGGTTTTCTATGGATTAAAAGGCGACTATCGTTTTTATAATTTTTTGTTGTCATTGTGACTGCTACTATTTTGTTGTTTTTGTTTGTTTTGCTTTTTGCTTTTTGGTTTTTGACTTTTGATTTTTTATGTTGTTTTGTTTTGTATTGCTCAGAAACATGCAAGATCATCCGAGTCCATGTTTGACCCATATCTGGAGACCCGGCCTAGGGGTCACAATGAAAAGAGCTTCATATCGATGTCCTGCTCAAAGCCTTTCATTTGATACCAATATTGCTCAGAAACATTCAAGGATCATCCGGGTCCTCCTTTTGATCCATATCTTGAGACCCGGCCTAGGGGTCACAATGAAAAGAGCTTCATATCGAAGTCCTGCTCAAAGCCTTTCATTTGATACCAATATTGCTCAGAAATATTCAAGGATCATCCGGGTCCTCCTCTTGCCCCATATCTGGAGACCCGGCCTAGGGGTCACAATGAAAAGAGCTTCATATCGAAGTCCTGCTCAAAGCCTTTCATTTGATACCAATATTGCTCAGAAATATTCAAGGATCATCCGGGTCCTCCTTTTGACCCATATCTGGAGACCCGGCCTAGGTGTCACAATGAATAGAGCTTCATATCGAAGTCCTGCTCAAAACCTTTCATTCGATACCAATATTGCTCAGAAACATTCAAGGATCATCCGGGTCCTCCTTTTGATCCATATCTGGAGACCCGGCCTGGGGGTCACAATGAAAAGAGCTTCATATCGAAGTCCTGCTCAAAACCTTTCATTTGATACCAATATTGCTCAGAAACATTCAAGGATCATCCGCTTCGTTGCTGTTGTTGTTGATATTTGTATTTGCACGGCTATGCATGCAAGCATTTGTAAGTACATGTCTATCTACCTACCTACCACTGAAAGTGCCAAGCGATTCACACGGACGCAGCAGTGCACTAACACAAAGGTCATTTACGTTTACGCGTAAACTTTACCTGTTTTTCGAAATCACTCGTAGCTACAGCAAAGATGTTTACACATCAAAAAATAATAATTTCCTTATGTTCCTTCTGCAACCACCACCATCTACTAATCAACAAAATTCCCTTAAAATAACTGCGGAAGTATTTAAGTAAGGCCAATTTGAATATCGCCATAATTTACAATAGCGAACAATGGGCGTGTGAAGGCAATTTGGGTGCTGAGGTGGAGCTAAGCGACCTTGCCACAAACAAAACAACAAACAACAACGCAGCTCAGCTAACTACAAATAGAATGCCAATGTGGCAATGACAACGATAATGGTAAGTAAGTAAGCGTTAACGGCAACGGTAAGGGTAAGATACAGTAGTCTAACATTATGTTAGTTAGTTAGTTATGTCAGTGTAATTGCAATAGTAATTATATTCTGCCTGCTACCCATTTGCTGACTCAACGCAAATGCTGGCCAACGCCAGCGAAGCAACTACAACAAATTCATAAGTATGTACATATGTTTGTATGTAAAATTAGTTTATTGCTGACTAAGCCGTATGGGCAAATCAAGGTAAGAGATAAGGAGGTGGGAGCAGGCATAGGATTTGGCTAGTTATTTCTTACAGCTAACTAAACACACAAAGAAATATAATTGCACTAGAGAGGCATGCCGAAAATATCCTATGGTAGTTAATTATTGGGGCTTGAAAATGTCAGGACTTGCATAAACATAGACACAAATGTATATATATATATATATACATACCCTGCAGCAAATCGAGCTAACTCCAGGCTAGTGCAGAACTATTTCAATGAGGTAGAGTTGTTTCTTCTTCTATCCCAATGCAATGCTTTCAACTGTCTTTTTTAACACGGCGATGCACTACCAAGTGGCAGTTATCCCCCTCTGCAGAACTTTGGAACGAGTACTAAACTCCTTGCTATATGGAGAATATTGGAGTAGTTCAAAAATCAATAGTTCGGAGATAGTTCAAAATGAAGCACTTCAGGTCTAGTTCAAAAATAGTTGGTCTTTGGCCGCGCTTTACAAAAATAATCATCAGCCGGCAGAACTCTTAACATACTGAAAGTAAATACGGCAATACATTATAAAATAGTAAGTTTTTGAAACTTAACCATACAAAAGGTAAAATTATCCCCATTCACCTACAAATGCGAAGTAATATTACTTTGTTTTGTTGAACGAATTTGCGTCATCCCTTGTCAAGTTTTATTTGGTTATAAACCGAGAACGAAACAAGTTAATAAAGATGGCACATAAACGAAACCGGTTTATGACCAAATACAAATTGACAAGGAATGACGGAAATTCTTCAAAAAAATATCGGAATCCTACCCTGTCGGAAAAGCAAAAAAAAAAAAATAAATAATATTACTTTAGCCATATTTGTATACGTCCGTTTAATGAAGTTCCCATTGGTGCTACCCAGCAAAAGACGGCAAAAAGGGGCTTTATTGTAAAGTACAACATCTCTTGTTGCTCAACTTTAAAGTAATAGCTGTAAACGTAAATTTTACACGGAGTCACAATAATAAACTGCCCCGATCTGTATCCCTTTAGAACCAGTTCTGAGCTAGTTGTGAACTCTCTAGTTCTAGATAGTCGTTTTTCGGGACTGTCCCCTATATTAACTACAGGGTAAATAAATACTCATCTACACACTTACATACATGTATAGAAATACACATACGCATATGAATGTAGTAATACCTTTCGATACCTGCAAAAATTCCGCGTACTCCAAGGAACAGTCTAGACCGGTCGGGTACCGAATCTAAAATGGACCACATTTCATACGAAAAATGTGGTCCCATTAATATTGCGTTGTCATAAGATTGGACCATATATTCCACATATACTCCATACCGTTGCGAAGTAGGTACACGTTAGCAGTCCAATGAGATTGCAATATTAATTGGACCACATTTTTTATATGAAATGTAGTCATGGTGGATTAATGCAATATTTTTTTGCAGGGTAGTACTACCTTTATATGAGTGTACTAAACAGTTGACGTATCTTTACGTTAAAGCATTTAATAGGTACATCTATATGTATACCATGTATAACTATGTGGTGCATGCCACCCTAAAGTGCCAAGGTTAAATGCTCGTAAATTAACGGTTATTTAATTGGTGTATTTGTTGAGTTGAATTGTTGAAGTTTCAGTGAAATTCAATTTAATAGCGTTTTGGGGTTGGATAATTGGAAAATAAATACAATAATTATTGTGGCCTTTTGTATAGAAAGGCATTTAAAATTATTAAATTTACATGCATGCATCCAATAAAAATGTGATTAAATATGTGAATTTACTATATGTATATAATTTTTGTATCTATACAAAAAAGTAAATAAGTATATTTTGGTTTAAAAAACCTTATTAAAAGAACTTATTAATTTGCTGGTTGTTTGGTTTGATTTGTGTTATTAGTGGTAGAATTGTCCGCTAAATAAAACTAATGATATGGTGATGAATATATGTATGTACATAAAGATTGCTGCATACGGTATGATTGTATGGAATCCACATTACTAGACCAAATTGAATCAATACAGAAGCATGCCGCCTACTGCCGAGGGGTAACCACTATTTTTGGAAAACCCATCTAAAACAAGAGCGCACTATAAAAATTCGCTCGGATTAAAAAAAAATAAATAAACAAAAATATTAACCTTTTTTATTAATTCATCAACTGTTGAGACAATCATTTGCCAACAAAAGATCATGAATACGTGAAACCAAAGCTCATGCCTGTCTACTTATAATATACAAAAAAATATATATATATATATATATGTATATATACATACACATGTGCCAAAAAGCTAAATATACACATATACTAATTATAATAATACAATGGCGCTATTATAACTCTGACGAGTTTTATGGCCGAGCTTCTCTCCCAATTCGAGGTGTGCTCCTTTTTGTTTTTCTAACTGGGTGGACCTACAGTTTTATGCCGGCTCCGAACGGCGAATATATTTTTGGTGAGAAGCTTTTTCATGGCAGAAATACACTCGGAGGGTATGCCGCCCACTACCGAGAGGTGACCGCTGCTCTTAAAAAACCCAATAATTGGATTTTTACTAATTTGAGAAATTGTTTTGGTGTTTTGCTCGGACCGTGGTTTGAACCCGAGACCTCTGGCATAGCAGGCGAGCACTCTACCCACTGCACCACAGCGGCCACACATATACATTAAAGCTCAAAAATAAGCCACAAATTACTTAAAAGAAAAAAATGAATCTAAACAAGACATGTTTTCACTTTATTTGTTCCCAAAGGGTAAAATAGACACGGAGCGCAAGAGGCCAAGCAAAGGAGCACAAAAGCAACACAGAGCCAAAGTGTCAATAATGCCATGCCACAAAGCAGTTAATACCTTTATTTTCGCTTTCATTTTGTATTTTTGTTTTTGTTTTTTCTTTTGCTTTATTTCTAGCTTAATTTTTGTTTTTATTTGTTAATCGTGTAAATGCTGTTGGCATTCATTGTTGTTCATCACATATGTAATTGTTATTGCAGAAGTTTTTAAATTTTTTTTTCGGAATATTTCTAATGCGCGGTGATTACATTAAGTACATACTATAGTCGGATTTTAAAGTTTGATACATCAATAGTTTTATCTCGTACGACAGCTTATTAACTCTACACAGAGCCAAAAAGTTCACCTATAATCACAGAGACTGCCATCTAAAAAAGCTATTTGACCAAGGAGAGCGAGAGGAGACAAAATTGAAGAAATTTTTGCTAGAAAATCTTCTAGATTTTAGCTTGAATTTCTTCTTAAATTTATTGAAAAGGATACCGTCTGAAAACGAGAAGGTAACTTCTTATTTATTAATTTTTTATGTCATTTTGTCAAAAAAATTAAATTGTTAGAAGAAATCTGCTTGTTTTTATGAGAAAATTTTTATAAAGCAAATCAATAAGGACATCCTCTAATTTTTACTAGAACCTTTTTGAATTTATTAAAAAGGAAAACTTTTTATTTTTAAAAGAGCCCTTATTAATTAAAATTTTGCTATAAACGTCTTAACGTACGTACATGTATGGATAATATCATTGGATATACTCGTACATACTAGAAATATGCATAACAGTTATTGCATCAGCCACTTTTTTGTATGTGTGCAATAACATCTTCAAGAACTTAAAAGGGAGAACTTTTTATTTTTAAAAGAGCTCTTATGTGTTTCCTCCGTTCGTCAATTTCACTACGGCTTTGCACATTTCTACAATTCTCAAACGATTAGTGAAGCACTTGGTATAAAAAGTTTATTATGTCCATCTGCACTTATGTATATGAAATGAACTGTTGCCCTTTGTCTAAATAAGTTCTAGGAAAATACTAGTTGACTAATTATGTTTTCCGATGAAAATCAAGATTATCTCCTTAATAATATTAAACAGGGTTTCTTCTTAATTTTACAGGTTATCTGCTAAATTTATCTGAAAAGGTTTCCATATTTATTCTAGGAGTCATCTTCTTAATTTTATATAAGAGGTTTTCAAATTAGTTTTACAGGTTACCCATTAAATTTTACTGATTTCATCTAAAATCCACGGGTTATCTTCTTAATAATATTGAAAAGGTTTTCATATTAGTTTTACATTATATCTACTTAGTTTTATTAAAATGAGATATCCAGTCATATTAAGGCGGGCATCTTATTGGAGAGAAAGCGTAGAGAAATCCGCTAAAATTTGTTCTGATTTACAGGGCATTTTAGGTGGTCTTTTGGCTCTGTGTAAGTACACCAAAAATTTTTTCTGACTCTTAAAAAAGGGGTCAAAATTTTCTAGAAAATTATTCGCCACAAACGTTCACTTGAGGTCCCCTCAGCAAAAATCTTTGTATCTAAAAGACCACAAGAAGCGAAAACCTTATATTCCTCGGAATGTTAAGTGTGTTTTATTTCCAGCTCTATTGAAGCTCACATAGGGTTAATACGATTATATAGTCGAAATCCTTCTCTTAGGCGAAATATATTTCCGTATTAAACTATAAATACCGAAGATATGAAAAAATATATTTTAGCAACATCTAGCGGCGTCTAAGAAAGAACAAAAAAATTCCGGAAATGTTATCCAAAAAGACATCATATGGGGAAATTTTTTTTTGCAAATTTTTTTTTTGCGATACGGTCTAATGTACAGACTTGCAAACAATGGAAAATCTTACGGTGGCCTTATTTTTTTGGCACATATAAGCCGAGACGGCCTAATGTACATATGTACATATATCCACCAAATTATAAGTATGCTCTCATTTCGACTCATACGCTACATTCCAGATACATTGTTGTTGCGCCACTAATATATAAGCAATATACATAACACATGTAAACGTAATTAGCGCCTCTTCTACATACTTTTTTCGTGTTCATGGGCTGCATATTACTCTTATATGGAAATGCCAATTTTAGCACCTAAAGCGAAATTTTCAAATCGTTATCATAAGCCGCCTCCAATTTCAGCTCAACTCAACTCAATTCTTTACTAAATCACGTCATACTAATTACATACACATGTACATACGTTTGTGTGCTTGATTGGCTGTACGGCCTCTTTTTACATACACAAAACTACATTTTCTACCCATTTTAGCTGTTGTTATTCGTGTAATGATTATGCAATATTATGAAATTTTCACTGCTCGACATTATGATTAACATATCACGTTGCACATGATGAACGTTGCACGTTGTACGTTATGAGGCAGCAGCCGCAACTAATTTGCACCTAGCAGTTGCCAGTTATGTATGAGCGGCGCATTGCGGCATATTTATTTGCCGACTATTTAACACTCCCTTTCGTTTGAGAGTTTAAAGCTTTGCGAATTTTTTGCTGTGCCTTGTGGCTTCTGCACGTTTTTGCCTTTGGCAGTGAAGTAGGTATGCAAGGTATTATAGGTGGTGGGGGATTTTCTAAAAGACGAAGGCAGCAGCTTCAGTCGTAAACAAGCGAATCTGACACTTTGCCTAATGGGCAACTAATACGAGTATGCAACACCAACAATGTTGTGTAAGTGCAACGTTAACAAATGTAGTATTTAGTAAAAGTCGGCGCTGAAGAATGAAGTGTTTTTTATTGCACAGCAACAACTGGTAAGTAATTGCCACAATTCAACAGCGAAATACGCCGACCGGCTAACTCTGGTGGATAGGCAATAAGACACCTTAGCTGCTGAAGACTTTTGTATATGATTTGGCAACTAATATGAGTGCGGCACGATTGATAACTTTACAATTTTTAATATAACAAACCTTTTGTGGAATCTCATACGCAAAATTTAATATGGTGAAGGTTGGAAACTTGGCTAAACGCCGTTGATTTATTTCAGTCGATAAAGCGAACAGTATGCAAAAACGTCCTCGGAAAATTTTTTTCCCAATACATATATGGATTTCGCTATGGTATAGTGGGTAGAGTGCTCGCCTCTCATACAAGAGCTCTCGGATTCAAACTCCAGTCCCGACAAACACTAAAAATTTTTTTTTAATTAATTAGAACCCAATTATTGGGTTTTTAAAAATAGTGGCAGTGGGCGCCATACCCTCCGAGTGTTTTTCGGCTATGAAAAAGCTTCTCACAAAAAATGCTTTCGTCGTTCGGAGCCGGCATAAAACTTTAGGTCTACCCAAATAGTAGAAAAAACAAAAATTAAGGAGCACGCCTCGAATCGGTCTTAAAACTCTCCAATTTTATATCCGCGCCAGTGTAATATTATATCGTCGGTCTCCTGCCAGAAAAACGAATGTGAAATTTTTTTTAAATGCGCTGTCTGCCCTTTATCGGGTATATATTGATGTAATAACAATTAATTGTAATAATAATTAATTGATGTAATAATAATTAATTAATTGCTTGTGTAAATATACTATGTAGGTGTATGTACATAAGTATATATACAAATATTAATTGTTATTATATCAATATATACCCGATAAAGAGCAGACATCGCACTTAAAAAATTTTCACATTCGTGTTTCTGGCAGCAGGCCGACGATATTATAGATACGGTAGAGTGTTCCCGAAATGTATGAAGACACATTTTGTAGCATATTTCCTTAACCTTACCCCTAGATCAATCGTAATATTGTCGAAGATACCAGATACAAGTTTTTGTCCAGATCAGAGACGTTTAGGGTTGTCACATCGGGGTCAAAATTCAGATTACCACATGTGACCCCTCTGCGACACATTTTAGTCTCCGATGGTGATTAAAACTTATATTTGGTAACCTTGAGTACAGAACTTGTTTTCGGTTTACATCAGTCTGAGAGTATCCTTATCTAAGCTCAGGCACAATTTTGTATGAGATCGGCTGGCCGCGGCCTCGAGAAGATAGTCATTGTAACGAGTTGCAGTACACAGAGCCAAAATACCACCTAAAATGCCCTATAAATTAGAACAAAGTTTAGCGGATTTCTCAATGCTTTCTCTCCAATAAGATGCCCGTCTTATTATTACTGGATATTTCATTTTAATAAAACTAAGTAGATAATCTGTAAAACTAATATGAAAACCTTTTCAATATAATTAAGAAGATGACCAGTGGATTTTAGATGAAATCATTTTCAGTAAAATTTAAGAGATAACCTAAAACTAAGATGAAAACCTATTAAATAAAATTTAGAAGATGACTCCTAGAATAAATATGGAAACCTTTTCACATAAATTTAGCAGATAACCTGTAAAATTAAGAAGAAACTCTGTTTAATATTATTAAGAAGAGAATCTTGATTTTCATCGGAAAACATAATTAGTCAACTAGTATTTTCCTAGGACTTATTCAGACAAAGGGCAACATTTCATTTCATATAAGTGCAGATGGACATAATAAACTCTTTATACCAAGTGCTTCATTAATCGTTTGAGAATTGTAGAAATGTGCAAAGCCGTAGTGAAATTGACGAACGGAGGAAATACATAAGAGCTCTTTTAAAAATAAAAAGTTCTCCCTTTTAATTTCTTGAACATGTAATTGCACGCATAAAACGTGGCTGATGCAATAACTGTTATGCATACTTCTAGTATGTACGAGTATATATGTACATATGTATGTATGTACGTATGTTAAGACGTTTAAAGCAAAATTTTAATTAATAAGGGCTCTTTTAAAAATAAAAAGTTTTCCTTTTTAATAAATTCAAAAAGGTTCAAGTAAAAATTAGAGGATGTCCTTATTGATTTGCTTTATAAAAATTTTCTCCTAAAAACAAGCAGATTTCTTCTAACAATTTAATTTTTTTTACAAAATGACATAAAAAATTAATAAACAAGAAGTTATCTCCTCGTTTTCAGACGATATCCTTTTAAATAAATTTAAGAAGAAATTCAAGCTAAAATCCAGAAGAATTTCTAGCAAAAATTTCTTCAATTTTGTCCCCTCTCCTCGGCCAAATAGCTTTTTTAGGTGGCAGTCTCTTTGATTGTAGTTGAACTTTTTGGCTCTGTGTACACATCCTGCTATAATCCAGCATAGGCCTAAATACGTTTTAAGAATGTGTGTAGTGATCCTTTCCGGAACTTTTTTTAACGCAGTAAGGAGCACCGAGCCTATAAAAATATTGTAGGAGAGCTTTCACTGCTTACAATCCAATTTTGCAGAAAGGAGTCAGTTAAAATATTTAAGCAATTAAGAAAAAAATTTTCAAGACCTTTAATAGCGAGCTTTAACACTATCGAGAGAAATGCTAAGAAAAACTCATATAATATTAAATATGAAGCGAAAGTTAATTAATTAAATTTAAAACAAACTTCGAGAAAGACATTGGCATGTATTATTTGTTCCCTTATCTACGGCATCACACCCACTCCGGGTATTAAATATGAACAGAAATACATACACACACAAATAGTTTCGTAAGTGAAGAAGATTCTTTCTGAAAATCGATACCAAACACATCATCAAGCCAAGCCAATCCCAATTACCACACAGCCTGCCTGTCTAATCTCTATCGCATATTAATCTCTATTATAGCTTTTTTTATGCGCTTGCAATTTTTTTCTTTCATACATAGTACCTAAGTAAGCTTTTGAATTTTCCGTAACGTAAGTAAATACATATGTATGTATGTTTGCATATACAGCATGTCCTAGTACCCCATTGAAATGTCAAAGAGTGTGTGGCAAGATTAAGCAGCCATTGTTGTGGCATGGTAGCGCTGCAATGTCGTACTTTACTTAAGCACAATGTGAGTACCTCGAAAATACTCAGCAACGTTAAGAGGCGGCAGACAAAACATGCAAACACATACATATATGTATACAGATATATGCACAGGTACCCAATAAACACAAAAGCGAAGATGACATCGTGGCGAAATCGAGATGAATTCAGGGAGGTGAATGTCATTTTTCGAACTCGTATCGAGTCAAGACGGACTCGAAAAAAATCAATCATCACAATAGCACTTATTAATTTTGCTAAATCTTGCTTTGCACGAAGAAATTTCCTGTTGGGCTTTAATTTACTATTTAAAACTCTACTTAAGATACGCAAAAGCTTGGCTGATATCGTGGCGAGTTCGAGGGGGATTCGCAGAAGAAGATTTTCTAGAATGTATTCGCCAATGAGCCTGAATCTCGAATCGCCAACGATCCGAGTATATAAAAATGCGCGAATCGCTAATGAGAGGTGACTGGCTTGGGAATTCGGATTCGCCGATCTATCATCGCGAAGTATCGCCGCGATAATATAATCAGAGAAGCGAACTCGTCTCGATTTCGAGGCGAATCCGTTGTGTTTATTGGGTAGGTACTTATATAAATACGTACATAAGTAAATAAATAAAGCAAACAAAAGTAGGATGGGGACACAGACATCAAGTAACTAACGATGTCTAAGATATAATATGACAAAAAATAGTTTAACAACAACAAATATAGCAATAACCATAGCAATAACAACAACAATAATAACAGCAACAACAACTACAACAAAATATTGCTGTATACCTAGATACTTATGTTTTTTTTATATGGAAGAAATATTGCTCGTGCTTTAGCAAATACGCTTGGGAGCATAAACCGGATAATGATGCCCCATACGGCAACAAAAAGCAGCAGCAGCAACAACAGCCAAGCGCCAGCAATGAACCTCAATCTCTCTTCCCCGCTCACCGCTGCCTGCACGCCGTAGCTTGTTGCAAGCAGTGTTGTTGTTTGCTACTGCCTTGATGCTAGTAACCCTGTTGCTGCTGCTGCTGCTCCTTGTGCTGCTGTTGTTGCTGCCGTCATTGTGGGTAAATAAATTGCAAACATTTACCAAAACATAAATAAGTATTGTGTGTGCAGCAGCGGCGCCTGGCCTAGGAATTTCCACGTTGTACATATTTATTTGCACCATAAGCACACTTGTGTAACAACAAATCTGCCACGCCGTTGTTGCATGCGTTTTTTTTTATTGGAAGTTGTGGCAACAAAAGAAAGAAAGGCAAAAGAAAAATAATGTATGAGAAACTATGCACATACATACATTTTAAAGATAAATAAAAGCTTTGAAAAAAGTTTATAAAAATAAAATTATTATATTGTAAATCGTCTGTTATTGCATCATATTCGACATCGTCTTTTTATCATAAAGCCAAAGTAGAAGTGCCGTTAAGTCAAACAATCATCACTCAAATATTAACTTTATAGCATAAAAAAAAGCTTCCTCAACAAGCTACGCCATAGATCAACCATATGTGAAGTCGAAGCCATTGTCTACATAGCGCAATCACCAGATTTGTAATCCTCTGTACTCTCATTAATCTATTGGACCATAAAGACTGAGAAGCAGTCGGGCAGTCAGTTGGGCAATTGGTCAGTAGTAGTAGCAGAACCACTCGTACGTACCAAAATCATTTAAAACAGCCAGACAAGGGCGTTTTGTAGTTCATTGTAGCTCTTCGGTTTTTTTTTTTTTTTTTTGTGGTATGACCACATTTGATGAATTTTCCTCTTTCAATTTGAGATTTTTCTCTCATTTTGCAATGCTATCTTTCTACCACTTCCCATCCTTGCGTGAACCACTTTATTGACAGCCAATCCACAATTAAAGCGACTACCAAGATAGAGGAATGCTGTTCGAACAGACGAGTTACCCTCTACTGGATAACTGGGAACCAAGGAATTAGTGGAAATGAGAATGCTGATGTGCCAGCCAAAGTCGAGGTTGTCATACTGCAATACAGTGAATGCTGAGGACATTTATTTACCACTCTGGAGACTGACTGTGGTCATACTAACGGGGAATTGCCTGACACCATCCCAAGCATTCAAAATGAGGCGGACGTATAGTCAAGAAGAATTGGAAAATTGCGGATCAACAGAGCAACCAACTGGACCGCTGGGCACTGTGAAGTACATCAGTGACTACATGTGGGAAACTCACGGGAGGTGACAAACTTCCTGCTCAAACAGAGAAGGAGGGAGATTCGCACCCTTGTGGGGGTGACTACAGGATATAGGAATCTATGGGACATTATATGGCCAACATAAGCATCATCGAGAGCTCAATATTCCTATCTTGTCTGGAGGCAGTGATGCCAGACAATCTCCGCTAAAATTCCAACAGAAATTGGAAAAAAAATCCCTAATTTCCCACAAAATTCCCACCGAAGCATTTATTTCAGTAATATAAGAATATATAACAGGCAAATACGGGTTTTTTAATAGCTAAAAGTATCAGTTGTACAAATTATTTGCATTGTGCAAGTGGATATGATTTTTGTTGATTTTAAAGTTGAAGCAATTAATATTTTTGGATTGAAAGGCAACTCTTACTTTACTTATACTATTTAACATATCACAACATAGTTTGTTTCGCTTTTTATATTTAACATCCGTTACAATTGAAAATAAATATTTTTTCTGATTCAGCGATTGATTGGGGTAACCTGAGTAAAATTTCAACCAATTGCTTAAGATTATAAAACAAAAAATTGTTATTGTAATAGTTTTCAAAGTTTATTATTTTACTCCACCAACCAACGTAAACGTTTTAAGAAAGTTAAGAACTTACTTCAAAAATCTAAAATAAGCCTTGCTTTGAATTCTTTCCAATTCTTCATAAATAGTTTCTGCTTTTTTACGCTTATCTTCAAATGAGGCCAGGCGAAAATAGCTTTTAAGTGGCTCCCAGTTCTCCAAAATTCTTTCGATTACTAACAATACAGTACGAATGTGCATAATGAAAAATAAATTACCTAAGAGCGATTATTAACACGTTTTTATTAGTTCCACCTGTATGTATGGATTTATGTAAACAAGTTACGTATACGCAGTGTAGTTCACTGTAAGTTTACTTGTACGCATGTCTGTAACCGACTCCTTTTTGCATTGAATAAGTTAACGCGAAAGCGTGTGTATGAATGGGAGTTTTTCAGTGTGAGATGTGCTTATTTTAAGTTATACTATAAATTATACATATGTAGGTATGTAAACAGTTCTGCAACCAAAAAATCCCTTTTTTTATATGGACGACAACGAAATGTCCCTTTTTTCGTTAACGCGAAAGCGTGTGTATGAATGGGAGTTTTTCAGTGTGAGATGTGCTTATTTTAAGTTATACTATAAATTATACATATGTAGGTATGTAAACAGTTCTGCAACCAAAAAATCCCTTTTTTTATATGGACGACAACGAAATGTCCCTTTTTCCCTCTTTAAAAATTTTGCAGTGAAATATCCCTCAAAAAGGGAAATTTCCCTCAATCTGGCACCACTGTCTGGAGGAGGATGACGACGACGCCACACCTGTTCGGCCTTCGCTAAACTAAGATTGCGCAATCTCGAGTCGGATGTATTCAGAATGGCGTATTCACATTCTCTACCACTAGAAAAACTTCTCAGATTTATTAGAGAACCTGAGAAGTTTACAGAGGAACTCTGATTCCATTGTCCCACCTTATCCCTACATTCTGATCCTTTCTAAAGGACTAAGTGCTTGAGAAGGATATAGTGTTTCCCGGCCTACCACAATTTCATTCCATTCCATAGTCAAGTGCAAACACGGCCAGCCAATGACGCTTTTGGCTCACATTGGCCCACAAAAACAACACTCTGACTCAGTTTGGCTCCCAACAACAAACAAAAGGAGCGCTGATGCCGCAATTCTGTGGGAAAATTTTGACTAAAGCGTAATACCATGTCTCCACATAACGTGTTTCGCTCTTTTTTTCTGCATTTTCTCTCTCATTCTTGTTTCGACACGGAAACCAGTGCCGAAACTCGCCAATATCCATACAAATTTCTGAGAGCGAGTGAAGATTGAAACATTGTTTCATTCTGAATCATCTTGCCTACCTCGATGATATCGATGTCTTCTCTAATTTTGTATCGAACATATATCGAAATCTCACACAGACC
This sequence comes from Urophora cardui, assembly GCA_960531455.1. Classification (NCBI taxonomy): domain Eukaryota; kingdom Metazoa; phylum Arthropoda; class Insecta; order Diptera; family Tephritidae; genus Urophora; species Urophora cardui. Next base: position 32,887,012 of record OY482670.1, on the reverse strand, counting down.
AAAACAAAAACGCAAAATATAAGCAAACATACAAACATTTAAGAAGAGCAAGAAAGAGAAATGTTAAACTGAATCACGATCAGCCACGTGGAGACGGGTTATTTAGCGAGATGTTTTGTTGGTGAAACAAGTTATGTGGAGACGGGCTTTAAACCTTTTTTAATTGCATATTTAGTTTTTTGAATTTATTTTCTGGTTCTGTGGCTCTCTTTTATACGAGTAATCCCCAAAGCACAGCACTGCTTTTGCTAACATGAAAAAAAGAAGCGCCGCTGCGCATGCGCCACTAATAATGTGTTGAGTGCTGATGGCCACTATGGTCATGCTCATTGTGCAAAGTGGTAATGAGATACTCGAAAAGTACTTTAGAGATCACAGAGAATGGCGCTTGTTTGTTGTGGCGCACACAAGCGCCTATTGTTTGGCTTTTGTGTGTTGATGCCAAGTTTTTTTTTAATGCATTTTTCACATTTTTTTGGTTGAGAAACAACAAAGAAAATAATAATAGATTTTAATATTCCACTATTTAGTGCTTTTGTGCAAATCAAATCGGCTTTGTTGTCACAGAACAACACCCATTTGTATTGCACTTTTATTGTGTAAAATTTTCTTTAATTTTTTTAACAAATGCTTAGCGCCATTGACTACATAAATCCTTTTATTTTTCCGGCATCTTTTCTCTTTCACCTGTTTTATGTCTGTTCTTATGAACGCTTATTTTTTCGTCAAACACATTTTCTTCCTCTTCTTCTTCTTCTTCTTCTTCTTCTGGTTCCTCTTTTTCTCCGTCCTCTTGTCAGCGCTTTTTCGGATTGTTCCCCTGACAATATGTTTTTATCGCTTACACGTCGCGGCGTTTTCCTCTATCTCTACCCCTTTTCCGCCTTTTTGTCCCCTTTCTGTAGTACTACGTACATATTTATGTAGTTGCAGTGGCAACTTCTTTGTTTCTTTGTTAGTAAGAGCCCGTCTCCACATAACTTGATTCACCAGAGAAACATGTAGCAAAACATCTCGCTCAATAACCCGTCTCCACGTGGCTAATCGTGATTCAGTTTGACATTTCTCTTTCTTGTTCTTCTTAAATGTTTGTATGTTTGCTTATTTTTGCGTCTTTGTTTTGGTCTGTGTGAGATTTCGATATATGTTCGATACAAAATTAGAGAAGACATCGATATCATCGAGGTAGGCAAGATGATTCAGAATGAAACAGTGTTTCAATCTTCACTCGCTCTCAGAAATTTGTATGGAAATTGGCGAGTTTCGGCACTGGTTTCCGTGTCGAAACAAGATTGAGAGAGAAAATGCAGAAAAAAAGAGCGAAACACGTTATGTGGAGACATGGTATAAGTCGGTCGACTGACTGCTTCTCTGCTTCTTCTTCTTCTCGCTCTTGCCATGTTTGCTGTCATTGCAAATTTTATAATTTGACAGCTTACATGGTACCTCAATATTTAATGCCGGCCACCACTGCCACTTGAGTACATACTTAGTTATCTACTTAGCTGCTTCTTTATTGTTGTTGTTTGCTAGTATATTCTGTGCCACAACGTTTTTGTCACTGCAACTTTCCGTCGTTTTAAAGTTATTGCTGTTGCTTTTCTTTTTAGCTTGTTTATTCGCTTATTAGTAAATGGCTTGTCACGGCGCAAGCTTTGGTGGTGGATATTGCTGCTCTTGAGCTACTGTTTTGCTCTGATGTAAAAGTACAATTACAATTTACATTGCTTCGCTAAACACATAGGAGTATATCTATACAATATACATATGTTCATATAGTGACCACTATAAACCTTTCTTTATACAAACATAAATACATACATTAGGCGTGTGCGATATTGGGGTCACTACCACCCAGTACTTCACCTCAATGTACCTTTTCTTGCTTGCATTTCATATTTTGACTGCCACTAATATCACTAACCGACAAAAAAAATATCCTCGACATTTGATACATGATTCCTATGTAGAATTTTCTGCTGATTCCAAATATGTAATCAGATGGTTCAAAAGTAGAACAGTTTTCGAGATATTTTGAAATTTCAGTTTTTGAGATAAGAAAAAAAAGTAGGATTACTCATCTGTCAATATCTCCACCATTACCGTCTCGATTTTTACGTTATTTAATTTCATTTTGAGAGGATGAAATACCCTTTCCAACAAAGCAAAAATAATTAAAAACGCCGTTAAAGTGACGGAGTTATGGCGAACAAAAGATTTTTTTTTATGAACATTTTCAGGTTTTTTTCGAAATTCATATTCTTTTTTGTAATATCTTTTTACGAAATATTAAATATCCTCCTGGTTTCACACTTTGAGTCAACAGCCTATTTCTTAGTGAACATTTTGGCACCTTCCGGATTATAATCTGTGGAAAAATGGCAAAGTTATAAGAGATTAAGTGAAGAAACCTATATTTATATTTTCATTGAACTTTCAAATCTGGCAAATGTAAACCACTATAACAATAACACTAGTTTACAGCAAAAAATACCTAGAAATCGGGGTATGAGGGAAAATCTGCATGGGCCCCCTGAGCTCAAAAGTATTTATTTTTATTTTTTGCACGGTGTGGTTTTTGAGATAATGGTAATTTTGCGTTTTTTGGTTATCACTTCATTCAAAAATATTTTTCGCTAAAGTTACATGTGCGATAACAGCTAACAGTACCTCGTTCAAAAGGTAATTAAAATACGCTTTTAGTGACGTACAACTTGTGGTGGTTGAGTAAAAACTCACTGAGTGACAGCTGGTCAAAGTTTTGTGGATTTTTTGCAATTTTTAATTTCGATTTTGAAAATAGTTTTTTTATAAAAAGTTGGGAAAATCAGCAAAAGATTTATTTTTAAAAAATAGCCTATTAAATTGCAAACACTTTAAGCGTAATGTTACCAAGATCCCATTAGTATTTTATTTTTACCAAATTTTTGCAGGTAAAACGAACAGGATATTTTATAGACGTAAAACTTGGTTAGGTGACCCAACTATGTGAAAACAACTTCATAGCTCAAAAGGACATTAGAGCGATATATAGAGCTCCACCAGACTAAAATAATGACATATCAATTTTACAAATCGGGTGTCAAATAAAAAAGTTGCAAAAAAAATAAAATTTTTTCCGCGGTATTTCGCGGTGTAAATAAAAAAATAAAATTGTCCCGAAACCCTCTCAACATAATCTTCATATATAAGTGATGACTTTTACAACGGTGAGCGTTCTCACGGAGAAATAAAAAAAAACATGGGATTGCGATACCTAAGCCATTGGAATGTCAGGGACATTGAATGATGAGCCATTTTTGCTGGTTCCTTCTTCGAGAAGAACAAAATGTACCAAAACAGCGAAAACTATCAACATTTAAACACTTTTAATATACATAAAAATAAAAAAATGGAGGTTAAGTACAAGATTTTGATAAAAAAATAAACATAGGTTTGTTCATTAAATCTCTTATAGCATTGTAATTTTTCTACGGATTATAATCCGGAAAGTGCCAAAATGTTCACTAAGAAATAGGCTGTTGACTCAAAGTGTGAAACCAGGAGGATATTTAATATTTCTTTAAAAAAATTACAAAAAAGTATATGAATATCGAAAAAAAAACTGAAAATTTTCATTAAAAAAAATTTTTTGATCGCTATAACTCCGTCAATTTAACGTCGATTTTAATTATTTTGGCTTTGTTGGAAAGGGTATTTCATCCTCTCAAAACAAAATTAAATAACGTAAAAATCGAGACGGTAATGGCGGAGATATTGACTAATTAGTAATCCTACTTTTTTTTCTTATCTCAAAAACTGAAATTTCAAAATATCTCAAAAACTGTTCTACTTTTGAACCATCTGATTACATATTTGGAATCAGCAGAAAATTCTACATAGGAATCATGTATCAAATGTCGAGGATATGAAAATTTTTGAAATTTTGTCGGGTAGTGTATTTTGTAAAAAAGCATCTCGACCGCTGCGGTAGACCGCGAAATAAAACATATTCAACAGTCCGAGGAATATAAGTTTTTCGCTTCCTGTGGTCTTTTAGGCTCATTTTAGAAATATTGTTTCTGAGGAAACCTCTACTGAAATTTTCTAGAACATTTTAATCCTCTAGCACCAACACAAAAGGGTTATTTTGACTCCTTTTTTAGATATTCAGGAAAAAAAATAATATTTCTGAGGTCGTTAGAAGGTTAAAATATTGTGGAAAATATTTCATTATTTATATTCATTATTTTTTTTTGCGATACGGTCTAACATACATACATAATACATATGCATGTAGGAGCACTTGGGGTCTTTGGTTACATTGTAGTAACGGCGGTAATGTTAAAACGCCTCAATAGAGCAGCTGTATTATCTCGTTCTCAAGCGCATACCCGTTCTCAAGCGCATACCCGTATGTTTGTATGTGAGTTTGCTTATTTTTATATGTATTTTGTAAGGATGATAGTCAGAACAATGCGCCGATTTGATAGGTGAGTGCGCACTTGAAGTTATGCAAGCGCCCCTGGATGGGTTCCCTCAAATACCTACCACAAATTTGCTAAAGGTTCAGTTATACTTTGTTCAGACATGAGCTTAATAGGCAATTTAGTGCATTTTAGCTTTTTAAAGTCATAATTCATCTATATTTATCTGCCAAAAAATTCAAATAAATGAGTGTTCCATTAAAAAATAATTGACCTCAAATTGGTTAATATGTTTAGTAAAGGGAAACGCTAGATAGGCAAAATTCCATTAAAAACATACTTATCTAGATTCCAACTAATAAAAGAGCTACTAAAAGCCTGCCTCCACATAACTTAATTCGTCTTCGAACAATCTCCTCAAAGGGTTCGCGGACTAAACCATCTCCACGTAGCTATCGTCGTTTAGTTTGACAGTTCTCATTCTTCTTTTTCTTCAATTTGGTTGAATTGCTTGTTTTTGCCTTTTTGTTCTGGTCAGTTTGTTAGATTTCGATACAAAATTAGCAAAGACAACGATTTTACCGGTATTAGCGAGAGTGTTCAGAATGAAAAATATTGTTCAATCGTTATTCGCTCTCAGAATTTTGTATGGAAATTATCGTCGTTTGGCACTGGATTCGAGGTCGAAATGCGAATAAGAGAGCGAACACCGATAAAAAAAAAGAGTGAACGACGTTAAGACTAGACATGCTTTAAGGAGGCTTCGAAATGTTGCCAAATAAGTGTATCAAAACATACAAAAATTGCTCTTATTTAGAATTTCCTTAGAGGAGCAATTGAAGAATAGATACAAAAGCACTTACACTCGTCGCCTCAAGCACTAGTTACTCTGGGGCGTGTGAACGCCAAATTCAGTGATGCAATTTCAAATTAAATTGAGTCTGATGTATTGTGGAAATTGTGTCAGCTAATTGGCTAATATTATAAGCTGATTTTCCTCATACTCTAGAGTAAATTTAAAATAGAATTGGGATGATGTTTGTATGGATGTATGTGAATTTTTTCTGCGCGAAATTCTCCACGTTATTCCAAAGCAAAGAGCTTATTCCCAGCGATCTACAAATCGCACGGAGACAAATTATCCATCAACCATTTTGTCCTTATATTTTTGCTGGCTTAAGAGCGCTTCCAAACTTCAAAAGCAATAAAAAAAAGTTATAGATTTTATTTCCGAAATAAATTACCCATGTCAATTGCTGCGCACAGTTTATCAGCTAAAAGCGATCTTATTAATTAAGAATTATTTTAATTAGCGCAATAAATTTTGCTGTTGCCAATGCCAATGGGAAATTTACGAACCAAGCAAAAAAAAAAACAACACAAACAAAAAATGCATAAAACAAGAAACTAAAAAAAAGAATAAGAACAAAAAATGCAATGAAATGACAATGCATGAAAGCATGAAAAGAACAACAACTACCAACAACCAACAGTCAAACAAGCAAGAAGTTCAATACGTAAAAGCGCAACATGAAACCAAACGTTGCACTGCAGCGCACCATGTTGCGCATTTTGAAGCGCAGTCAATGCGCATGCGTTTTAACAAAAATAAAAAATTCGCGCGCACAGCTGGTTGCCATTTGGGTTTTTTTTTGCGGAAAGTGATTGCCGAACAAATCAAATATATGTAAGCAAGAATAAACGCTTGTATTTGCGTTGCATTTAATTTGGCAATTCCGTTTGTATTGTTTTTTAGTTTTTGTGCTTCGTCCGCCTTTAGCTTTTATTGGCATTTTTTGTTTGGAGCAAACATTTCTTTTTATTTGTTCAAAATTTAACGAGCAACAAATGAGCTGAAATTTATGTTGCTGCTGATAGTTTGACGCTGATGATGATAATGCGTAGCGCCGCCTCCCAGCAGCGCAGCAAAAAAGAAAGTTATGTTACCGGCACGCACAGATACAAATGCAAGAATATATGTTTTTTTTTAATTTTAATTAATACAAGTTGCATTTAATTTCATTTACAACAAGTGTTGATTTTACAAAGATTCTTCAGCATTTCTTTTCAATTTTTTGTGTTTTGATTTCGCTGTTGCAGCCAAAGTATGTAGGTCATCACGGCGAGTGCTACTTATCAACTATCTACTATTTGCTTTGCTTAAATTCATAAAAAAATCATTTGTGAAATTCGCCATTATTTCTTATACTTGTGGCTGTGAATTGAGGACAAATACTTGTCAACAACGCTTGCTTTTGAAAACACTAATAAACAGGCCAGTCGAGTCTAAGTATTGAAACGACCCATAAATAATGCCACTTCGGCTGCGCTCCTCAGAATAAGTATATTATATTGGATCGTTATATGGTGGCCTGCTTTGAGCAAGACGTCAAAGCTAAATTCGTTAATCAGATAAAGTTCAGAGATTTAGCATGCTCAGTATATAATTTGTGCACTCAAAACGATGCCAAGCGAAATTATATAAGCCAGTTTAGATATCTTCCCTTTAGCTTGGTTCCAAGTGGCGGCTATGTCAGCAATTAAGAGAATCATCCCAATCAAAGATGACTTGATACGAAACTCTTTTTTACTCTCTCACTTTTACGATTTTCCCACGGGTCTAATGTGGCTTTGTTGCCAGCATCAACATAACATAAAACCCGGCCGATCAGCTGTTTGTGCAAATTGCAGGTGCCAGAAGGGAAAGCGCGCCAAAATAAATTGTCACTTTCGGTGGATTTTGATGTTTTGTTTTATGTGCCCAATTTTGTTGAAATAATAAGGAATTATAAAAAATACAGAGGTAATTGTATTGCTTGTGTGTAATATGCAGTGAAGTTTACTGTGTCAACTGGAAAAAATTGTGTTTCAGTTAAAATTATAAAAAATATGTTAATGAGATGGAACGCGGGCAGCGGTTCTTCAGTAGATTTATATATATATCCGGTTAAAAATTATTATATTTCAGTTCTAATATATTCACATTTTAATAAAATTTCAAAATAGAGTAAAATATTTCTTAAAAAATACCACCCAACTACATATATTATCGTCCACCACTTTTTGTGCGTTATGCTTAAATTGTCTGAGATTGGGTTTCGAACACGAATATTCGGAATGTGGGAAAAACATACTATCTTGTGTATCACTTTTGTGGTTATATCCTTATCTTAATTTGGCATAAGCAAAATTTTATTATTGCTATAGTCTTCAATAACATAAGGAAGCCTAAAAATTCCCAGAATGAATATGTAATATACCCATTTTCGGTTTTCGACAGAGTGGCACCAATGAAAAATGTTATAAAAAATGCGCATTTTGACAGCGCTCTCACGAAATCAAGAGTTTCGTATCTAGTTATCTTTGATCCCAAAGGAGCAAAAATCCAAAGAATACTCTAGTATCCTCAAAATATAAAATTTTCTACCTGTTAGTAATGAGTACTGCGTTACTGCACAGATAGCAATTTCAAGATAAAAATCTTCTGTAGGGTGGAGTCAGATCGGTGTTATGCCCGGGAAGTGTTGCCATCTAGAGCGACGGCATCTGCACGTCATTATTCCCTTTTTCTTTTTCCACTTTCATACTTCCATGCCCTTTTCAATGCGCCGATGATCGTTAACGCCTCTGTCTGCTGCATTATATTGCACCTGTTGTCCTGCGTGATATTTGTACGGTATTGACATGAGTCACATCGCCAGCGAGTGCGCTGATTTGTAATCGCACAGCCTTTCACGTCTCGTTGTATTTCCTTGTTTATCATTACGGTGGGTAGGTATCTCTGTTATTTTGTACTTTGTTATCATTCGCGGTGTTTGTGGTTTAGTCAATTCGTAAGCGGCGTCAAACAATTTACACTTTCTGCTATGGTTGTAGTTACTATAGGTATTTGTGTTTGAATTAAAACCACAACTTTTTTGCTGGAAGCATTGGAGTGTCTAAGGCAATCAATAGCAAATAATTATAACGTCAAAATGTATTAGATTGGCTAACGATAGCATTTCTGGTCGCGTAAATGATCACTCAGCCATTTCTTCCAGTTTTCCAATGCCACTGAGTGACGCCAAATTCTAGTGCTTTGAATCGCAATAAATACTGTTGTTCACACTACTTATACCTACATATCTCCTAAGTATATTTCTTCTAATTTTGCTGCTGTCAGTCTTTCAATTACTCGTATTAATATCAGTACTTGTGATATGATATACCTGACAGCAATACGAGCATAAAAGCACAATAAAAACACTGAGCTGCTTTTATGTAAAAGCAAAATAATTTCACATAAATTATTGCTCAGCCACAGAGCCAACCAGTCATTGCAAAGTGCTCGTACTTTATCTGCCGCCAAGCACTACAGCCGCAACGGCACACGGCGCACGGCGCTTAAAAGGCAAATGGTCAAATAAACTTTTCCTCTTGAACAATTGTGCAAAAAATATATGAGCAGGTACTTAATTTGTCTAAGCCGAGAGCAGCATATAAAACCATCAAAACCGCAATACAAAAGGAGGAGGCGCTGTCAATTGCATAGCTCTGTCTGGGTTACGACGATACGCAGGAGGATGCCAACGACGAATGCGAATTATTTGTTTACAAGCCAAATAAACCAACAACAATAGGAATAATAAATAATAGCTTCAAAAACTAAAAAACACGCTTTAATCTTAAAAATCGTACTAAAAATTGAGAAATAATTTAATTAGAAACAAAATGATGAACGAAAATATAAGTATTTAAAGAAAAGCGTGGGGTGCTCAGTATGTCAAAAAATATTTAAAATCGGTGTTTTTTTACTAATAATTTTATTTTGACTTTTTTGAGATTTCATATATCGTACTCTTTAATTTCGCAACTAGGTATATTTTTGTACTAGTTGTACGAATCGAATATTTTCATGTTCAAATATTATTGAGCAGCCCCACGCTTTTCCTTAAATACTTATATTTTCGTTCATCATTTTGTTTCTAATTAAATTATTTCTCAATTTTTAGTACGATTTTTAAGATTAAAGCGTGTTTTTTAGTTTTTTAAGCTATTATTTATTTTTGAATTTTTAGTGAAATTTTTCATTAAAGGATGTTTTATGCGGACGCAAGAATAAAAGTAAAAAGAAATCTGATGGGATGTGGTGTTCTCCGAAATAGATCTACATACATATGTATGTATTTATAACTTCTACCAAAAGTCCCAATATGCAGTGAAGTAAACTAGCTTATTATGCAATATTTTCCAAACCCTTTTATTCAAGGTTTTCCAAACTAGTTTGGAAATACAAAATTTCCCAAACGTTTTGTTATATTTCACAATCAGAAAGTGAAGAGAAGTTGAGGTGAAGCATTTGAAAAGAACAAAAAAAAAAGAAACCTGATTGAATAAATTCGAATTTAGACAATAAAGCTCCGAATACGTTTGTAGCGTAATGGTGAGGTATGCTGCCTACGGACCAAGGAGCTCAGGTTCGAGTCCCGAGTGGCGCATTTTTTTTTTTTTTATTTTTTTTTTTATTTTTTTTTTTTTAGAGAAATTTTTTTCACCTCACGTTTACAAAACATTGTATAAAAATGTAATTAGGGTTCCTTTTCGTTGATTCAGAACTTACTATTAAATGAATTACAAACAAAACCAGTTCTTGCTTTGCATACATATGTATGTACATGCGATTGTTTTTATTGCAAACACAACAATGACAAAACAGAATGTTGTTACCAGCGTTACCACTTTGGTTACTTTTTACCAAAATTGGTGACCATTTTTTTGGTTTGGTTACGTGGTTACTTTCGGCCGATTTTGGTTACCTTCAAGGTCCATGTATTCAGTACACCATTCAATTTTTAGGAATACGCTTTTAATTTTTCCAAACTATAAAATATTTGTTATCGAAATTGTTTTGTTCTATTGTTTTTTTTTTATCAAATTCCAAACAATTTATTGTAGGGGGTAAATGGAAAAAATTCATCCACTATTTCCAGCGAATATTTTGAGTGTATAGCTGTTTCACGAAAATTAATAAGGCAAAAGTGGGAAAAATTCAACAGCTTTCACAAAGTCTCAGTGGTCGAGCGCGTCAAAGCGTTCGCACATTGCGGCTGAAGATGGAATGTATCACTGGTTCGATCCACGTGATGAGCATCCTCTTCCGAAAAGGCTGCCAATGATCGAAAATGGTTTTTCGTGAAATAGCTATACTCAACCTTAGCTGGTAATAGTTGTTGAAATTTTTTCATTTACCCCCAACAATAAAAAATTACACTTTCATAGCCTATGTACGAAAATCGTACACTAAGAAAGGATAGATTGAATAGAACAATGGCATATATAAGGGAAACATTCAACAGCTCAGCAGGACGATGGGTAGCCGCGGTGCTTAGCGTTTCGCTAATATTCAACTACTGATGGCTGGAGCGTTGGTTCAATGCCTGGTGTGCTCCCGAGAAGATGTCTGATGATGAAGAAAGTGGTTTTTCTTCGAAATAGCTATCACATCTACCATCGATGTATGAGCTAATTGGATTTTTCCGCTTATCCCAAAGTATAGAAATTAAAATTAAAAATAATAATTTCGTTCTAGACACTAACATACATAATAATAAAAAAATAAATTAAATAATTTTCGTGCTATGCACTGAAAAGCTTCTAAGTCCAAATAATTTATTTGACAGGAGCCAGCGACAACATTAGAAATAAATCTAATAAACGTTAATGGATCATATCGACGGCTGAGAATAAGATCGCTCTATTTCAAAAATGGTTTCAAAAACGCCCTATTTGAAAAATTGTTTCAATAACGTCCTATTTCAGACAATTATTCAAAAACGCCCTATTTCAGAGAAATATATATGGAATTTTCTCTGAAAGAGGGCGTTTTTGAAGCAAAATCTGAAATAGGACGTTATTGGAACAATTTTTCAAATAGGGCGTTCTTGAAGCAAAATCTGAAATAGGACGTTTTTGAAACAATTTTTCAAATAGGGCGATCTTATTCTCAGCCGTCGATATACTTATATTATTAATTTATTTTGGTTACCTGTTTCTGGTTTTGGTTACTTTTATTTTGTATTTTGGTAAATTTTAAATTTTTTTAACGGCAACGCTGGTTGTTACACAAAACACAAAACCAGTTCTTGCTCTGCATACGTATGTATGTATGTACATTGTACATGCGGCTGATTTCATTGCAAATACAACAAACCCAAAACAGAAAGCTACAAGCTTCATTTTTTTTTGAGTGAATTTATGCATTGAGTTTATCGTCATCGCTATGAGCGATCGCTGGCTGTTGTGCGTTAGTTCGCTCGCTATTTGAGTGGTTATACGTTTTTCTTTGAACATTTGTTTGTGATTTGAGTAGAATGTATTTTTGAGCGTTCGTGAGTGAGTTTTTCCGTACCCTGCAAGCTTGTTACTTATTGGCCTGTATACGGGAGTGAATTGAAATTCATTGAGGCTATTTTGAAGAAAGGTAACATAAAAGCCGCAATGAAGCATAAAATATAATGTTGAATGTCCTACTATATGATGCCGTTGGGCTGTTGATGTCATGTTTCGAATCCGGAGGAGAATAGAAATAATAAAGAGAACACAAAAAAGTGAATGTTTGAAAGATATAATAATTTAGTTAATTTAGTTAAATGTTTACAACTTTTAGGATGGGATGAAGTTACATACAGACATACATACATACATACATACATACATACATACATACAGGTGAAACTAATAAAAGCGTGTTAATTAATAATAGCTTAAAAAACTAAAAAACACGCTTTAATCTTAAAAATCATACTAAAAATTGAGAAATAATTTAATTAGAAAAAAAAAGAATGAACGAAAATATAAGTATTTAAGGAAAAGCGTGGGGTGCTCAGTATGCCAAAAAATATTTAAAATCGGTGTTTTTTTACTAATAATTTTATTTTGACTTTTTTGAGATTTCATATATCGCACTCTTTAATTTCGCAACTAGGTATATTTTTGTACTAGTTGTACGAATCGAATATTTTCATGTTCAAATATTATTGAGCACCCCCACGCTTTTCCTTAAATACTTATATTTTCGTTCATCATTTTGTTTCTAATTAAATTATTTCTCAATTTTTAGTACGATTTTTAAGATTAAAGCGTGTTTTTTAGTTTTTTAAGCTATTATTTATTTTTGACTTTTTAGTGAAATTTTTCATTAAAGGATGTTTTATGCGGACATTTAATTTAATATGACATTGACATTTATATTGATGATTTTCTGACTTTATACAAACATATCATGTACTTTTTCAACACGCTTTTATTATGGCGTTTTCTTTTCTCGAAATAATGTTGCCCTGTTCGATTTTCTTAGCCATTTTGTAAGTTTGTCTGGTCCTTTCACCAAATATTGACCTCTAACTAAGTAAGAGGGCACCCTTATCTACAAATTCAGCCATTTTATAGAAAGTCATGATATGTAATTCGATAATTGGGATATAGGAGGGCAACATTTTTTCGTAGAAAAGAAAACGCCATTAGCTTCACCTGTATGTATGTATGTATGTATGTATGTATGTAACTTCATCCCATCCTAAAAGTTGCAAACGTTTAACACAATTATTATTTTTTTGAAACATTCACCTTACTTTTATTGTGTTCTCTCCTCTATTATTTCTATTCACCTCCGGATTCGAAACGTGACATCAACATGGGATTCAACCCAACGACATATAATGAGATTCAACATAATACTCTACGATTCATTGTGGCTTTTATGTTACCTCTTTTCAAAATAGCCTCTATGAATTTCATTCAATTCACTCCCGTATGCAAGCCAATAACAGAGAACGTAGATGAACAGAGAAGTTGCAACTACGAATAATCGTGGAAGCCAGAGACCCAACAAAATTCTGTTAGTGCATCTGGTGAATAAAAAATTTTAATTCAACACAGCTGGCTGTTAAAATAACAGAAGTAGAGCGAGTTCGTCTGTAGAAAGGAATGTTATATTAAATTTCTGCACATCTGCTGATATGGCTCATTATTCCTCCCATACACCAATTCCATCGATGCACTAATTTCCCAAAACCGCTGGTGTTTTAACTATTTTCTTATCGAATTTGAATTATAAATAAATTAAAAATTAAAAAAAATCAATTAAAATTAATTTCAATTTGACTTTACTGGGACTCGAACCTGCGCATCAATGCATTTTCTGTATTAAAAACCATACAACAATGCACCAGGTTGCTACAACCGGTGAGTATTTTTACAATTTCCACATCGATTTTTTAATTATTTTAAAATTTTCGAAATTTTGAAAATGTAAAAACATTTTGTTGTCCATTTCATCTTGTTGAAGGCCAACCCATCAACCTCGTTGATGAGCAACCATCAACCATCTCTATACCTATGCCAATGAAATTTAATTGTCACCCTCTCTGAACAAATAGATGATGCATCAATACATATGTACATATGTACATACATATGTACATCTATAGAGCAATAATAAATTGGTGGCTGCTTCAAAACCCTCACCATTCATCTTGGTGTATCGGGGCACAGCAGCTGCTAAACTCTGATGACTGATCAACGAAAATCCTACTGCCCCCCAAACATATCAAAAAATCGTTGTGTACACAAAAGCATCTATGTATTGAATTATAATTTTTTAATACAGAAAGATATGCACATAGAGGCGCAGGTTCGAGTCCCAGAAAAGTCAAATTGAAACTAATTTAAATTGATTTTTTTTAATTCTTAAATTTATTTATAATTGAAATTCGATAAGAAAATTTTAAAATTACTTTGCTGTTTTAGGAAGTTGGTGCATTGGTGAAATCGGTGTATGTGAATAAAACTAAGAATATCAGCAGATGTGCACAAATGTAAAATAACATTCCATTCTACAGCGCGCTGCTAATTTTTTCAACTTTTCTCTCAAATCTGTAATTCACCATCACTCAACTCTGGTAACGTTAACAGGATGCAATAAGCAAAAGCAGAAAAAATGCAAAGACACAACTAATTGCTGGAAGTAAAATGAAATCCCCCAAATCGCGTTGCTTTGCTTTTGCTTAACTATACAAGCAAACACGGCTCAGCTGAAAACTTAAGCGAATGAATCGTGTTCTCGTTTTTTACTCGGCTGGCCGAGTTTGCTAATTTACTTTTCGTTAGCAAAAGCAAAGCAAAAGCAAATGCAGCAAAAGTAGCTAAGCAATTTCAAACCCTGGTTCAAATTCTATTTATAGCACTTATAGCACGGTTGCCGAACTTGGTAATTACCAAAATAGGTTATTTTTTCACTGTTGGTTTCTTGGTAACTTTCAAATCTGTTTGGCAATTTTTATTTTCAAGAAGTTGTTTACTATTTTTGGTATACAAGAAAAATATGGAAGTGATTATAGGACAATCAGAATATTTTGAAGCACTAACTGTTCATTGTGAATATGCACAGGCAAATAAAGAAGAGCATATCTCCGATTAAAAACTGAAATAGTTTTGCTTCGATACACATAGTACATATTAGTTGATATTTTTTCGTTTAGGCTTCATTTTTGAGCTCTTATGACCAATGTTTTTTTTTATAAGGAAAAAATGTATGTGAAAAATTAATATTTTTGGTAGAAGTTATAAATACATATGTATGTAGATCTATTTCGGAGATCACCACATCCCTTCGTCAGACTTCTTTTTACTTTTATTCTTGCGTCCGCATAAAACATCCTTTAATGAAAAATTTCACTAAAAAGTTAAAAATAAATAATAGCTTAAAAAAACTAAAAAACACGCTTTAATCTTAAAAATCGTACTAAAAATTGAGAAATAATTTAATTAGAAACAAAATGATGAACGAAAATATAAGTATTTAAGGAAAAGCGTGGGGGTGCTCAATAATATTTGAACATGAAAATATTCGATTCGTACAACTAGTACAAAAATATACATACCTAGTTGCGAAATTAAAGAGTACGTTATATGAAATCTCAAAAAAGTCAAAATATAAATATTAGTTAAAAACAGCGATCTTAAATATTTTTTAACATACTGAGCACCACCCGACGCTTTTCCTTAAATACTTATATTTTCGTTCATCATTTTGTTTCTAATTAAATTATTTCTCAATTTTTAGTACGATTTTTAAGATTAAAGCGTGCTTTTTAGTTTCTTTAAGCTATTATTTATTCTATGGCTGAAGTAGTATCTAATATACAAAGCTAAATTAACATCTCAAACTATGTTATATTTGTGGTATTCACCTGATTTAATGATCTAACAATTTGCAATCAACTAAATGTAGGTACAAGGGGCCTACTACGCAGGGTTCGAATACTACAACAACAATAAAGAAGTTGCTTTACTTTTACTGCATACGTTTTCATTGCAACCTCCAGAAACCCCGGATACATTCGTTTTTAATTTAAAACCTTTTTTTTGGCAAAACTTCTTGTTTCATAACTAATCTCATTTTGTCCCCTATGAATCTAGTTGAGCAACTCCCATAATTTATCTAGTCAGTTAACTGGTAGGTTGGCTGACTAGTTTGCACTTTCGCTGCAGGGTACATACATACATACATACATACATACATACACACATACATACATACATACATACATACATACATACATACTTACATACAGGTGAAGCTAATAAAAGCGTGTTAAAAAGGAAGCAAAGAAAGAAAGAAGCTTTGCAAAGAAATAACAAACAATGGATATAAAGCAAATAAAATATTTCTGATCAGACATTGTGTCTGTCGGTCGGTCCGTTGTGTGCCACAAAAAGAAGCACTCACTGCAACCAGGTCACTAAGGATATATGTTTGTATTAACGACTATGAGTTGAAAAATGTGTTTTACCTAGTCATCATCGTCATCATTGTCTGTTAAGCAAATCGAATTTTTAGCGATAAACAAGTGCAAACCAAACGCAACTCCAAGAACAAGCATATTTCCGACACACCTTTTAGAGCTTTAAAAGGGCATATCTACATATTAGTGCGTAACTTACGGGATCCCGTTTTTGAATTAAGTGCGGAGGAGGAAAATTTCTTGCAAGAACTCATGGCGATAGTGGCAGTGGAGGTAAAAGGTATTCCCTACTTGCATGGGGAACAGGCGAAGAATGACTGAGCCTCTGCGGTTTTTTTATTTGACACAGATATCATGCAGCAAAAACAACTATCACGCTTTATTGTATTTGGTTAAATAAGTCGAGGTATTTAAGCGGCAGTGATGAAAAAAGGAGAACAAGAGCGTTCGTCGCAGCACTAAAATCATAGGAGCTTCGTTGTAATCTCATCTCTTAGCCAAATTGAATGCATCATGGGACTGATTGGACAGAGGAGACCTATACGACGCTCTGATTTCACAGTTTTGAAGTTTAGGGAAAGAGACGTAGCTAATGAACTTACATTTTCCCTGAGGCCTCAATAAAATTCAGTACTTCCATCTGCAAGTTCTTTCGTAATTAACTCGAGTAGATTTAGGAAAAACAAAAAGTCGAAAATATTGAAATATTTCATTCTTAATATCCCTAAAATTGTTCACGGTAAGGACCTGGAAATGGTTATGGGGTAAACAACACCCAATGCATCAAATATTGTATATACAGTTTTGGAAAAAAGGACCCTTCTGGGAATATTCCTTGTTATGTATAAGATACACATATGTCAAAACGTGAACTAGGATGGCCCCGGTAATTAAGAGAGGGAAAGGAAACGAATAAGAATAGAGGTAAAGAGAGGGATAGGGGCAAGTAGGTTTTTCGCGGTGAATATGGGCCTAACAAATTTCAATGATTCCTTTTCCGATTAATTCCTATAACAGCAGGATAATTTTTAGAAAAAAAAATTGGGGTTGCCACCTTCTTAAAAAATTTGATTAAGTAAATTAATAAAATAAAAATATTAGATATTATTTTTTTCGAAAAGTGTAGTTCTTATACAATTTTTTTTAGGGTTGCCACCTGCTTGAATTTTTAACCCAATAAATTTATAAAAAAATCAAATATTACAATATGGGTATCAAATTAAAGGAGCTTAAGAAAGCTGATCGCCGGAAATATTTTTTCAGGGCTGTCACTGTTTGAAATTTTTTCCTCAATAAAATTTCTAAAAATAAATAATAATAAAGCTGATCGCTGGAAATATTTTTGTTAGTGTTATCACTTTCTGAAAATATGAAACTAAATTTGTTTGATCATAAAATAGGTGGATGTCAAAAAGTTGGACATAAGTGCAAAGTATCGTTTATCATTTCTAAGGGTGCGTTTATGTCGGAGCAATAGAAGAAAGAAAGAAAGATAGCGAAGAAAATTGTAAACGGGAGTTCTGTACTTCTGTTTATGTCGGAGCTGCGATAAGCGCTAAGCTCACCACAGATAATTATCTATATTATGCTATTATAATAGCAGAGAAAATACCTTATGGGAAACGCGTGTAGTGTTAATGTCGGAGCAATAGAAGAAAGAGTGATACTAGCAACGAAAATTGTAAATGGGAGTTCTGTACTTCTGTTTATGTCGGAGCTGTGCTATAAGCGCGTATCAAAGTATAAGAGCGAAGAAAATTAATTCACTGATTTTCTTTAGTCGATTAGCGCTATTCCTTATGGACACAGAAAGTTTCATCGGTGCAATTTTTAAAAGACAAAAAAATCCAAATCACCACAATAGGTTTGTCTTGGATAAGCTGTGGACGGCCGTATCATGTGAAATGAAGTCCACACGTTAGTAAATATATACGACTTCATTCGTAGAAAATAAAATATGGGTTTAAAAATTTTTAAGATTGACCTGTAGATGTGCAGGAAGGTTAGCCTTTTTTAAAAAGGGTTGCCACCTGTTCTAACATTCGTTTTTATGATATAGTTTGTTTGATTTGTAAATTTGAGGTGCCATATGAAAGGGCTTGGCCCGAAGATTAGTAATTTATTCTAATTTTTATAAAACGGGTCGCCACCTTTTAAAAAATTTAATTAAACTCTACATTTTTTTTGATTTTTAAATTTAAAGTGTCATATGCCTGCTAATATAAAAGGGCTTTACTTTAAAATGGGTAATTTAACATAACTTCCATAAAAAGGGTTGCCATCTGTTCAAAAATTCAGTATTACGCTATAGTTTGTTTGATTTTTAATTTTGAGGTGTCACATGTGTGAAAATAAGTAATTTATTATAATAATTTATTAAAATTTTTACAAAAAGGGTTGCCACCTGTTCAAAATTTCATTTTTACGATATAGTTTGTTTAATTTTTAAATTTCATGTACCATATGAAAGGGTTTGAGCTTACCAAAAGGGTTGCCACCTGTTCAAAAATTTAGTTTTACGCTATAGTTTGTTTGATTTTTAAATTTGAGGTGTCATATTAAAGGGCTTTGTGTGAAAATAAGTAATTTATTATAATTTTTAGAAAAAGGGTTGCCATCTTTTCAAAAATTCAGTCTTACGCTATAGTTTGTTTGATTTTTAAATTTGAAATGTCATATGAAAGAAAACTAGAAAGAAAAAGAGGACTGCGACAAATGTTCTTTTGGAGGTCGCTTTAAGGTTAACATATTCTAGAAAATTATTCGGCATACAACTTCACTATGGGGCTCCTCGCACAAAATCTTTGTATAAAAAACCTAGGTCCACAGAAAATAAAAATAACCAGTAACTATCTTGGTATATGTTTAATTTTATATTTTATTAATAAGATTCTATGGGCTTACAGCCCATTCATATTCTGCCAATTTTATGGGGAAGCCAAATTTAAAATGGCAATCAAAAAAACTGTCAAATGTGGCAATATGTGGTCTTCCACCCTCAAATTGTCTCACAGTGTAATCGAAAACCACAGCATCGCGTGGAAGGGTTTACTAGTTTTTATTTAACTTTTCAAATTAAAAAAAAAGTTAAATATGTAGATAAATATATGTGCAGAAATATATGTAAATATTTCTTATGTATGTATGCGAACATATATGAGTAGTCCACTCCCAAAAGTCCCTATGTGAATTTTTCATAATAAGCCACAAAGTAGAAAAAACCAAAATAGGATTTTGAAAGTGTAATCGTATTTAATGCTATTTTTTTAGAATACGGAAGGATTTTTCAATAAATTCTTAATGGGCATTATACACCTTTAAACCTTTTCGGTTACTCTAAAAATTTTATTTAAGTACCACAATACATTAAAGACATATCCATAGCTTCAATATACACAGATAACAGCGCTTTTCCGATAAGCGTATATCACCCACTGCTATCTTTCTTTCTTCTATTGCTCCGACGTAAACGCACCCTAATGCATATAATAAGCAGTGGGCACAGCAGAGCCTGGCAGGGTGCAGCTAGTTTTCTATACAATCCATGATACCGATATATCTAATAAACGATCATCACTATTTCACGAAGAAAGCAGCACTCAGCTCATATCCGACGCAGAGCGATCAATTTCAGCTAAATAAAGACTAAAACTTATGGCGCGTAGACGCCATATATGTATTTTTATACTTATCCACCGCAAAACTTAAAATCCAGAGAACAAAGACCAACTTCGCGACGTAAGTTATAATATCGATAACTTAAAAATGCATTCATGAGGTTTAGCGCCACTTTCCTAAATACACACAGACTTACATACATACCTGCCAGCTCGCTTTTGTTCTTGCCGCAAACTGCCGGCCAATAGCAAACACCACTTGAATTTTGTGGCAAGCATTTCGCAGGAAATTAACCTGTGCAGCGAGCAAGCGAGCGGCGCATTTCATTTGAAGATCAAGTTTATTTGTTTGTTTGGTATTTTTATTTGTTTGCATAGCGCCAACAAGCGTGGACAATTATCTTCCCCACACACAGGTACTTATGTCGACAATAAATGATGTTGTTGAGAGTAGCGACAATAAACCCGTTGAACGGGATCCAGCTACACTTTTGAGCACAAGTTATTGCTTCGTCAAATGGATGCGCTGATGCAAGGTCAACTCTTATTTTATTACTTTCATATAGTTCAATCCTATTATCCCTGGAGCTGAGCTGAGTACTAAAAGGTTTAATTTTTCCTGCAATGCAATTGATAAATGAAAGATCCCGAAACTTTTATTCTCTCAAAGTATCCAACAAATAATTTTCTGTATAAGTATCCTAATTCAATATTTACTCGCCAATTTTTCAAAAGCAATTGCCGGTCATAATCATAAATAAATACTCGCACTACGCATAGTATATAATGAAAAAAAAAAAAAGCAACAACCATCGCACATTTCCCCTTCATACATACATATGTACGAGTATGTCTGCTATGCCAAATGTCATGCCACATTGCCAGTAAATAAGGCGTAGACGATGGTACATACATCCGATACAAGCGGATGCAGTGCAGTGTAAAGGATGAAGGAGTGAGTTTAAGTTGATCGCCGCAGACTGAATTCTTTTTTTTTCTGTTGCTACGCCCGTTTGTCGCTTAAGTCTTTTGTTTGTCACACACGAGTATATTTGCTCGGCATTGATGGATGGTTGATATATGTTGATATAATGCATATATGTACTTAGTTAGATACTCGTATAATGAATAAACATTTGCAAAGTGCAACGACAAGCTTGCTTGGTTTGCTTATTATATGATGAATAGGTAGTTTAAGTGGCTGCCATGGATACGATGAATATATATATGTATTTGCCAGGCGCGGATCCAGGATTTCGGCAAGGGGGGGGTTTTGAAAATTTATTTTTTTGGAAAATTTTTTTTAAGTGCAGACGCTGGTGAAAATATATATAAAATATTATTATTCTATATACTAGTTGCGCCATTTCCTGCACCTTAAAAACACCAAACTCAAAACCCTCCAAATTAACAATAGGGGTATTCGCTATGCCTAGCAAGATAGCAAGATAGCACGGATTGCAAATATCCTAGACCAAAATATGCTACACATAGCACCCCATTGCACAGTCGTAGGAAATTTTAAGAAGCAGCTTTTCTTTTTAGCCAAAGGGGCGCGTTCATCACTCACTTTTTAATAAATAAATCATTTTATTTTAGTAAATTTAATAATTACACATAAAAAATAACATTTTAAGCAATATTCGAATGCTCAAATTGAAATTGAAATTAGCAATGGGCGAATGTCAGCTGACGCAGGGTCGCAATTAATTTCCTGCACTTCATAGCAAATAAATATACATAGGTTTTGGTGTAGCATATTTTTGAGGTCTAGCATATTTCTGTGCGCTTGTATTTTGTTGTTGTGCGTTGTAAAACTTTGCAATCCGTGCAATCCGTGCTACGTGCTAGGGTTATGCTATGGATAGCGAATACCCCTAATATGTATGTCATCACATAAAGTGCAGGAGATTTCAATTGAAGTTCTAAATAACATGTATAACGTATGCATGTACATATATTTTTGCATTGGTACGTGCGAATGAGTATCGTATGGTATTGGTGGCAAATTGATCATCAATTTCACTTACCCTTGCATTTAAAGCCAAAATAAATAAGAATATATGTATGTAGTACTTTTTGGTTATATTTATATTTTTAATAGAATTTTTCTTGTTCTTGTTTTTATATACTCAAATTTTTAAAAGCTTAATTTAAACAAGAATTGCGAAATACCTCTGAAAAAGGCAATTTCTCCAACGATTCAGACATTTCTGACCAAATTAGTTCTGTACAATCCCGATAAAAATAGGGATAAGAAAGAAAAGAAAATAAATTTGCGATTTGGCAATTTGCGAAAAGCATTTGACAAATTTAATTTGATGCACGTGCGTCCAAAGGTACCTATATGAACTTTTTTCGCATATAGGTACATATTTTGGATGTTATGTGGTATGCCCAGTATACATGAATAAAATATATATTTTTTATTCATTTTTAAATATTTTTTTAATTTTTAAATAAATAAAAAAAAAAACAAAAAAAAATACAAGCCACAGGCAGGATTCGAACCGCGATCGACAAAATGCGAATCAAAGGCGCTACAGCTACGCCAACGAGCCATTTACATTGTGCATGTCAAACGCTGTACTTTAATTGTATTTCTTTCAACTACCTACTATGCTCGCATCTTTTTCGATGGACAACAAGTGCGCAATTATCTTTTCACACATATATATATATATATATATGTGCATATAAAATATAATCTGAAAATAAATGTCGAGTTTTTCCTTTGGGCAGCTAAACCCATCCAACCATTGCTTTTGGAATGATAGAGTTTTCCTTGATCAGTTTGGGAAATGTGGGCGCAGAATCTATAAAGGCATTAATTTGGGAACTATGATAAACCACAAGGGGGGTTTTAAACCCCCCCCGTGGATATGCCTTGTCCTCTTTGTCAATGCGTTTATGGGGTTTTTCCTGAGCAGCTCAAAATACCTCTTGAATTTGGTCATGATATCGCACGATTTTGCCATATATTTCAATAACTGAGCCATACCTTTGAGTTTAGTCTTATAAACTACTCAAAAAGTTAAAAATGGCGGAAATAGAAGTGATCTAGAAGTAAACTCTTTCAAATTATAAAATTTTGTTTGTGCTTTCCCAACAAAAAAAATTTTTTTAGTTAAATTCCATTTGAATAAAACGTGCGATATATGATATTGGCGGCCGAATGGGTAGAGTGCTCGGCTTCCAAGCTGGCCAAAGAAATCGAGTTCTACTCGTACCTGGGCTAATGCAACTTCCACATGCACTGTAAATAAGTTTCTAAATTGAGGAAAAAAAATGAAAAAATTGGTGTCAACCTGGGCTGATTGAAAGGTGTACTGAATTACCTTTCATTGTTTATTTCGGTTAAGGAGATCGCTAGTTATTGGCCCTGGAGTTAAAAAGAAAACGTCAGGTTTTTCTCTTATCGCTCTCTTAAAGAAATGAAAGTCTAAGTTGACCGATTACACTGGATCACAAAATGAAATTTTTTGTCTGTACTTTAGACGTGACTATCCTATCTATATGTAAAATCGGTCGCTGATTCCGAAAATCGGGTTCATTTTTAATTCTATGGGAAGGTTTTTGAGATATAGGCAATTTACCGTTATTTGGCCAATGGGTCCACTTAATCCTGTATATCTCTTCAACACAGTGAGTTATCTTCTTGGGGTGACATCAAACGAAAGAAAATTAAATTTCCCTTTCATGGCTCCTATAACATTTTTCTCTAACTCATATAGTTTCTGAAATATTGACGATTCAATTTAAATTTTTTCGATTTTTTACGATTTTTTGAAGAAAAAATTGATTTTGTCAGGCAATATCTTTAAAACCAATGTTTTCACCTACGGTTTTACTCCTTTACCTGAAGCTCTATTCTATTGGGAAAAATATAAGCTATCAACGATGAAAATCCATGGTAAAATGGAAAAGTTATAGGCGATCAAGTAAATTCAGCTAAGTCGCGCAATGCCTCTGCACGGGTATATTTTATGCATGTTATACCCGTAAATGGGCTTGTATCTACTGCGCTGCCAATGTGCTGCTACTGCAGCTGTTTAGGTATTGGTACAATATGCATAGAATGTACCGTATAGCGGCATTGCGCGATTTGGCTGTATTTATATGATCGCCTATAACTTTTCCATTTTACCACGGATTTTCTTCGTTCATAGCTTATATTTTTGGTAATAGAATGGAGCTGCACATAAGGGAGTAAAACCGAAGGTGAAAACATTGGTTTTAAGGATAATGCCTGACAAAGTCAATTTTTTCTTCAAAAAATCGTAAAAAATCGTAAAAAATCGAAAAAATTCAAATTGAATCGTCAATATTTCAGAAACTATAAGAGTTAGAGAAAAATGTTATAGGAGCCGTGAAAAGGAAATTTAATTTTCTTTCGTTTGGTGTCACCTCAAGGAAAATAACTCACTGTGTTAAAGAGATATACAGGATTAAGTGGACCCATTGGCCAAATAACGGTAAATTGCCGATATCTCAAAAACCTTCCCATAGAATTAAAAATGAACCCGATTTTCGGAATCAGCGACCGATTTTACATATAGAAAGGATGGTCGCGTTCAGAGTATTTTTTGGCTGTAGAGCAGTGTTATTTATGCCCAAATAAAATATTCGTCCAGAAATAATATTTTTCTTTGGCCTTTTATTATAAAGCGAATAAAACTCCAAGTCCGTGATATTACCGATATGATCTGGATCATGAGCTGAGATGCCTGTCTGTGTGAATACAAACTACTTAGTTCCTCAGTTATTGGGATATCTGAAATTCTGTATGTGGGTGTCTTTTTATGATAAGCTGATCATCTGCCGGAATCGGCTAAATTGGAGTACTATAACATATACTTAGTGACACAACAAATATAGACATTTTGGGTATAATTGCTCCATTTAGATAACTAAGAATATGACTTTCATACATACACACACCCCAACTCATCAACAAAAGAACCCATTAGACCTATTTGTAAGGTGATGCGAGTTTTATTCATGCCAGGATACTTGCTTTCGCTTCATTGCTTTTTTTTTACTATACAAATTCATTCATACAAAGGCGGTCATCGCCGTGCGATAGTCATAGGGCATAGTCAGATAACAACTTCATCTTCCCTAAAGGAAATGTAAGGAGAAAATTGTTGTTGATTGTAGTACCCTTGGGCCTACTGGGAACTTCTATATCACAAATCCTTTAATACATGGAGCAAACAGAAAATTTGAAAGCAAATTTTAGGTATCAAAAAATCAATTTTTTCTCACTCTGCATTTCTTCTCTGCCTTATGCTGACTATAGAATCACGCGTGAGGCCATCTTGAAATATAAACCTTGATGATTCAAACATATAAATACATACATATAAAGTTTAAATACAAAAATATCTGAACACACATAAATTTCGTGGTCGCGCGGAAAATTGTTTTTGTTTTAATCCAATTTTTTTTATTTCTGTTGTAGTTGTTTTTTTTTTTCTTCTTTTATTTAGTTGTTGGTTGCTGCTGATAAACCTGTTTACATTGCATTTGTTGCTTTGTGGTTTTTATTGTATCTAATGATTTAAACGTTTGCAGTGCTTTTGTACTGTTCAACTTACACCATTGTAATCCCCTTTCCGCTTATACAGTCCATAATCATTTTTCGCTCAATTTCGTCTATCTATGACGTAGCAAAAAAGGCTAGTTCCACCTTCACACCCATCTATATCTATTGGCCTTTCGCCAGTGAGTTCAATAAGGTGACGCAAAATTTTCACATTATTGAGATGCCGTTCGCAGTCAAATGTAGTAATTTTATATACATATGTATGTATAATAAACCAGTCATATCTTTTTACTTGTCTTGTACAGCAACTATCAAACACAGCACAGTTTCCCAATTTGCTCTATATGTAGACCATATGTATTTGACACACAAGAGACACCAATCATGTATCGCTGCGCAAACTTGTTTCAATGCGAGGCGAGTTCTATAACTCCACATATAAAATTTTGCATCACCCTGTACTTCCGCTAACAATTTACCGTTGCATCATTTTCGTCTTTCTCTTCAGCTAAAGATTTGTTGTCTTTTGTTAACGTAAATATTTTTTATAGAGACCGCCCATTTTTACCACACTTCACTATCCCCTCACTCCCTCACCAGCCAAACACATTTGCCACACTCTTGTTGTGCTATCAATATCTATTGACTTTCCTGGCTTGTTTGCCATCACAAATTGGTTTGTTTCTACGTTATTAACAATTGACATTGGAATTTTTTCCATTGTTCGTTGGTTCGTTCAATCGGTCTCTCAACGTTATTGTGGTGTGTTGTGGTCTGGTGTAATTTTGTGCCTGTAAAGTGAATTTAGGACCAAAGTTTGTTTATGTTTTTGCTATTGATTGTTGATTTTTTTTATTTTTTATTTTTTTTTGGAATGTACAGCTATTGTTGAATGTAGGTCAGTTTAATATAATAGGGAAAGATATTTTTTTTATTATAAATTTTATATTGCGAAAGTGTTATCTTGATCGCCGTTAACCTTTAAGTGACGAGGTGAAATTTTGTGACATAGTTTACGACGTGGTGGTAAATTTTTTTCTACGCATTTTACTTAAAACTCTCAATAAAAAATAAATTTTTTTATAATAATTTTTGCATTGGAAAGAGGCCAGTCCTTTTTCAAATGAAATTAATAAAAAAAGTTAATTAAATTTTTTAAATCAACAAAGGTTTTACTATAATTCACAAGGCCTTGTTCTTTCAAAAAAGCGAAAACATCACATGAGAAACTTATGGATAAAAGGTAAAACAAAAACTTTCTTTAAACTTTAGAGACGGTTTTTCATAAAAAAATATATATTTTTAAATATATAATAAGAATTTTATTTAAAAAATTTTTTTTGTGGAAAATGCTGGCCAGTCTTTTTGAAGTTTTTTTTCATAATAACGTGAGCGTATAAAATGAATCACGAGACGAATTTTTTAGTTTTTCTTCCAATAATCATTTGAAGAAGTGGTAAAATTAATAATCCATGTTATTCAAATTGCCAGTGAGAGAAGTTTTAAATGGAAATAAATTATTTTTGAAGAAAAAGTTACGTTAACGTCGAGGTGTGGTAATTTTTACACCGATATCATAATTTATCCGTTATTGGAGATCTTCCACCATAGAAACTATACTGATCGATAATTATGATGACATGAGTAGATTCTAAACGCATCAAAATGCTGCAGAGAAGCGAGAAGTGGTAAATTTCCAAAAATTGCATTCGAAGAAAAACTAACGTTACCCTAGACGTGGGGTAATTTTTACCCCACCATCATCATTTCTCGTCAAATGTTACACCTTCCTCCATAAAAACAAAACGGGTCAATAATTATAACGAGATGGGAAGATACTAAGAGAATAAACTTGCTGGATGGTAAGTTAAAAGAGATATTTAAAGAAACTGTAAGTCGGTGTAAAAATTACCACCACGTCGTATGTTAAAGGTTAATCGATAATGGAAAATATTTTTCTATTGCTTTGAAATGTCGTTCCATTATTGTTTGTGTGTGTGTGCTAAATTGACGTCGTAAAAGTTCGAAAGGCCTCAAAACAATAAAAGTCCTAGTGCAGCAAAAAAAATGTTGTACGTAGATACATATAAATATGTACTTAGAATGGGTTAACTTAGCCAAGTCTAAAATTTCCACATATACATACTTACCTACCAGAATACGCTCAGAGTGGCAATGTTTTGGAATGATTGTATTGTTGACCGCAGATCAATTTTCGTAACTATGAGTCAAAATGCCAATGCCTTGTTCTGGATACAAGAAGTGTGCAAAGTCGAGGCATTTGAATTTGTCAAAGACTGTGCAAATTAAAAATTTTTGTTCTAAGAAGCGATCTATGATTAAACACCATTCTGCTCTTTTTTATCCCATCAAAAGCAACATCCAATCAATCGGGTTTTTTGTAAATATATTTGGCCTTTAAAATAGTCTCTATTTTATATCCTTAAGGACTTACTGAAATAATATACTCAAGCATACATACAAACGCCTTTTGCACTTTACACTACACACCAAGCATAGACACACGCGCAAAAAATTGAAATTCCGACAAAAGCATTTCTCTCAGCAAAAAGGAGAAATTCAAAAAATTCCAAAAAAAAAAATTGGAAAATTGCAAGTTAAGCCAAATAATGTTGCCGCTGTTAGCGTTGGCTTTGTTGCCTTATTGGTTTTTATTGAATTTAATATTTGATTGGAAGAATGCTTTTTGCCACCACGTACTACAAAGTAGATACATAGTATGTACATACATACAAAGTATTTCCTTACACCCACAAAAAAACTGTCTGTCCTTTCTGTTTTGGCAATAAAAATAACCGAATGTTTTCTACTTTTGGTTTTGCTGACACGCGCTACGAGCTCAAGTTGCTGAAAGAAGAAAAAAAAAAAACAACAATTGTGGTTCAGTGAAAATCACTTGATATATTATATTTAATGGATAAACAGTAAGTATAGAAAATTAGAATTGGAGCTTAGAGTTGCCATATGTTCAATAAAAAATTGAGAAAATGAAATTGAAATAGAAAACGAAGTTGAAAATAAAAGTGGAATTGAAATTTAGATAATCGATATAGAAATTGAAAATGAAAATGAAAATGAAAATGGCATTGAAATTGAAACGAAAATCGAAAACAAAATTGAAACTGAAAATAAAAACAAGTAAGGAAGCCTAAGTTCGAGTGGAATCGAACATTAGATACTCAGCTGTATGCTTATTGTTTGTTTGCCTTTGATGGAAACACGGTGTACTTTATATAAAGCGAGTGCTGCATGAAGTGGGCGTATCCACGCCCATTTTCCAAAATTTTTCTATTTTTTGTTTCCAGTCTATTGTAGAACTCATGCCACAAAATTTCAATGAATTATCTTTATATTTGACAAAGATATCGCTTAAAATGTTTTTATTAGGCCACTTTATAATACCCATATATAAAAGTGGGCGTGGTCGTCAACCGATTTCGCTAAAATTTTCAACATGTATTGCTACAAGTAATAAAAGTGTATACACCAAGTTTCGTCATAATATATCAATTATTTGTCGAGATATGGGCTCCAAAATCTCGTATATTCCTGCTCCTAAAAAGAGGCGGTGCCACGCCCATTTTCCCAAAATTTTTGTGTTTTTTGTTTTATGTCCTTAGTTGGAATCTGCCATAAAATTTCATTGATATATCTTTATATTTGACAGAGATATCGCTTAAAATGTTTTTACTAGGTCACTTTATAATACCCATATATAAAAGTGGGCGTGGTCGTTAACCGATTTTGGCAATTTTTCGTCAAAACATTTGCGTAAGCAAATATATCACGCGTACCAAATTTCATCTATATATCTTCAATAGTTTCTGAGTTATGACTCATAAAACTTTCAATGTTTGCCCCTTAATAAGTGGGCGTGGCACCGCCCATTTTCCAAAATTTCATCAAATTTCTTCATAGGGGCCTGAGCTCAACACGTGGGTAAAATTTCATCGCTCCAGCTATATTAGTGACTGAGATACCAAATTTCCGATTTTTACTATATAGGGGAGGTGGGCGTGGTCATGGTCCGATTTCGCCCATTTTCAATACCATCCGTTCTCGTCTTGATACCAACTTGCATTCCAAATTTCATCAAAATATTTCGATTTTTGCGTGAGTTATCGTGCGTACAGACGGACAGACGGACAGACGGACGGACATGGCTCAATCGATTTCTCTTTTCACGCTGATCATTTTGATATATATAAGTCTATATCTATCTCGATTATTTCGTTCTGTTACAATCCACCGTTAGGAAATCAAAATTATAATACTCTGTGTACTAGTACAGCTGAGTATAATAAGAGGGGAATTGAAATTTATATCATTGATATTGAAATTGATATTGAAAATGAAAATGGAATTGAAATTGAAACTAAAATTGAAAATGAAATTTAAAATGAAAATAAAAGTGGAATTGAAATTTATATCATTGATATTGAAATTGATATTGAAAATGAAAATGGCATTGTAATTGAACCTAAAATTGAAAATGAAATTGAAATTGAAAATAAAAGTGGAATTGAAATTTAGATAATTGATACTTAAATTGAGTTCGAAATTGAAATTGAAATCGAAATTGATATTGAAATTGAAATTTAAAATTAAATTGAAGTGAAATTGTACACTCAGGAAAAAAAATTAGAAAAACATATGAAAACGTACTTAAAATGGGCAAAAACGTATTTAAAAGTGATGTAAATACCAACATTTTTATTTTAAAAATGTTCATTGTAAAATTTTTAAATCAAGAAAAAACATTTTAAATTTAAAAATGGTAATTTTTATTTTAAGCATTATGAGAAGAAAAAAAAATGTTGCAGTGTTCTCTATATCATTTTCTCTTCCGGATTCGAAATTGTATCCAACGGTATTCTCTTCATCTTCCCTCAATCCGAGTCCCAACTACAAAAATATAGCCTCCGCTTATTCTTCTTTTCTTTTCTACTTCGCCTTAACTGTTTGCTATCTTTATTTCTTATTCACCTTATTCTCCTTTTTATACTCAGCTGTACTAGTACACAGAGTATTATAGTTTTAATCACATAACGGTGGATTGTAACAGAATGAAATAATCGAGATAGATATAGACTTATATATATCAAAATGATCAGGGTGAAAAGAGAAATCGATTGAGCCATGTCCGTCCGTCCGTCCGTCCGTCCGTCTGTCCGTCCGTCCGTCTGTCCGTCCGTCCGTCCGTC
The DNA here is from genome assembly GCA_960531455.1 of Urophora cardui. NCBI lineage: Eukaryota > Metazoa > Arthropoda > Insecta > Diptera > Tephritidae > Urophora > Urophora cardui. The sequence continues at coordinate 32,856,433 of OY482670.1, read as the reverse complement.
TGTCCGTCCGTCGGTCTATAAACACTGTAACTCGCGCAAAAATTGAGATATTTTGATGAAATTTGAAATGCAAGTTGGTATCGAGACTGGGACGGTTGGTATTGAAAATAGGCGAAATCGGACCATGACCACGCCCACTTTTCCTATATAGAAAAAATCGGAAATTTGGTATCTCAGTCACTAATATAGCTGGAGCAATCAAATTTTACCCACGTGTTGAGCTCAGGCCCCTATGAAGAATGTTGATGAAATTTTAGAAAATGGGCGGTGCTACGCCCACTTATTAAGGGTCAAACATGGAAAGTTTTATATGTCATAACTCAGAAACCATTGAAGATATATCGATGAAATTTGCTATGCGTGATTTACTTACTTAGCCAAACATTTGGACGGAAAATAGTTAAAATCGGTTGATGGCCACGCCCACTTTTATATATGTTTATTATAAAGTGACCTAATAAAAACATTTTAAGCGATATCTCTGTCAAATATAAAGATATATCACTGAAATTTTGTCGCATGAGTCCAACTATGGACATAAAACAGAAAACACAAAAATTTTGAAAAATGGGCGGTGCCACGCCCACTTATTAAGGGGCAAACATTGAAAGTTTTATGAGTCATAACTCAGAAACCGTTGCAGATATATCGATGAAGTTTGGTGTGCGTAATATACTTACTTAGGCAAATGTTTGGACTAAAAATTGCCAAAATCGGTTGACGACCACGCCCACTTTTATATATGGGTATTATAAAGTGGCCCAATAAAAAAATTTTAAGCTATATCTCTGTCAAATATAAAGATAATTCATTGAAATTTTGTGGCATGAGTTCCACAATAGACCTGAAACAAAAAGTAGAAAAATTTTGGAAAATGGGCGTGGCACCGCCTCTTTTTAGACAAAGGAATATACGAGATTTCTTAGCCTATAACTCGACAAATAATTGAGATATTATGACGAAACTTGGTTTATACACTTTTATAACTTGTGTTAATAGACACGCAAATATTTATTCAAATCGGTTTATGACCACGCCTACTTTTTAACAAAGATATTTCTGGAACACCCTGTGGGAATTTGTAACGTGACATCTCTGTAAGGAGAAGTCATAAAGGAATGAAATTTTGCACAAATAATAATATTCATACGCTTAGTTGGATGACTGATAAAAATGTTGAAAATGGGCGTGGCTACGCCCCCTTTATGCGGCACTCGCTTTATATAAAATCCATCAAACGCAAACAAACAATGAAAGCATACAGCTGATTATCTAATGTTCGATTCCACTCGAACTTAGGCTTCCTTACTTGTTCTTCTTTATTTTATATTCTCCTCCGGATTCGAACCATGACACCAACCTGAAATTCAATCCAACGCCATCACATAGTGGAACATTAAACATTATATTGAATGGTAATAACCTATTTATACTTCCCTTTTCCTAAGATTCCATGAATTATATGAATCATTGTAAAAACAAAATGAAAAAAAAAATCGATTCTCATTATTGTTTTTGTTGGATTTCTCACAAAAAAATATTTTCTCAAAAAAAAAATTTTGAACAAAGAGCGAGTTTTTGAATCAACAATCATTTTCATTTTTAATTTAAGTATGTTTGAAAGAGTTTTTAGTGCTTAGCACGAAATTTTTATTTTAATTCAATTTTTAATTGTTGGGGTAAGTGGAAAAAAATTCAACAACTATTTACAGCGAATTTTTTTCCACTTACCCCAACAATTAAAAATTGAATTAAAATAAAAATTTCGTGCTAAGCACTAAAAAACTCTTTCAAGTAAAATTGTTAACGTTGTTTGGTATATACATAAAATAAAATACCAACAACAATGTTCATTGCGAACTGCCTACAACAAAAAATTCAGCACGTTTGTGGAGAATATATGCAAAAGCATATACACACTAACGTTAATGTTGAAAATGAAAAAGGCAAAAGTGGGGAAAATCCAACAGCTTGCACAGAGTCTCAATGGCCGAGTGTGTTTATCCGTTGGGTCATTGCGGCTGAAGTTGGAATGGACTCGGGTTCGATCCCCGGTGCATCCACTTCCGAAAAGAGTGCTGATGATCGAAAATGGTTTTTCGTGAAATAGCTATACACTCAACCTTCGCTGTAAATAGTTGTTGAATTTTTTTCCACTTACCCCAACAATTAAGTATGTTTCTTTTTAAATCCAAAATGCATTTTTACTTCAAAAATTTCATTCTTAATTCAAAAATTTCATTTTTAGTTTAAACATTTTCATTGTAAAAATAAAAATGGTTTGGTTTAAAACGTGCATTATGAAAACAAACATTTTATTTTTGATTTTAAAATGCTGTTTTTCCCTGAGTGTAGTTAGAATCGAAATTGAAATCGGAATTTAATTTAAGATGTAAATCGAACCCATACTCGAGATCAATATATCGATATCGATATAGAAATCGAAGTGATATTCAGGATGGTTATCGAAATTGAAATTGAAAGAAAAATCGAAGTCCAAAGGCACTTGTTTGCAGCTTTTTATTCAGCACTAGCCAATTACGACAACACTGGCCACCCTGAAACCTCTCAGACATACTAGGGATTCCAATCCCGGGATCCCGCCCTTTTGGACACCCCGGAAATCCCGGGATCGCTAGAATTTTATCCCGGGATTTTTGGGATAAGATAAAGACAGAATATTCCCCTATTATAGCAAAGAAAAGTTGTATTTTATATAATTTTTAGTGGTCTCAGATCTGTATACTAATAGCATTTCCTATTCTGCATGAAAATGTTGCATTATTACATTGCACCATTATCAACATGTGCCCTGTGCCCTATAAATGTTGCATTTTTCATGTGATGAATGAAACAAAAATAATGCAATGTGCTAAGAGCAGAAGATGTTGCCCCGTAGTCGGGCCAGTTTTATATTTTGTAAATAGAACAAACAGCTTTAAAAAAGTGTTGAGTCTGTGTGGAAGAGAACAAAAAAATGTGACAGCCCGAAGAAAGTGCGACATTTTTGCCAGAATAAAAAAGTCCATTAGTCAAAGTAAGGATTAATATTTTTGATGCTTTTTTTAATAATCAAATTTTTTTGTCGTGAAGTACGCGTTGTAAAGAAACGTAAGTTAGGTATTTTTAAAGCCTTTAGAATTCTTGTGGTAAAATTCATTTGATAATTTCTATTTCCTGATTTTTGGTCATTTATTTCCCAAATGGTTTTTGGAATTTTCCCATATGGAAAGTAAATCATGGAAGAAAATGCAAACAAAATTTTAATTAGACTTGATAGTTTTACATTACTCTACTAAAATTAAATACGCAGCTGCATCCTCGGAATTCATATCAAAATATGTGCCTCCGATTTTTAAATATTTCCGGAAGTTGCATTAATTTTCAGAATTTTTCTTCAAGCTTGGAAATATTCGCTTAAATGAAGTGTGTCATTAAATTCTAAAAATTTTTATTGGAGATTATCAAATGATCGCAAACCTTTCTATCCTAATATCCTAAAAGTACCAACTATAAAGGAAAATATTTTGTTCACCAAATGTATTTAATTTTCTTTGTTGATTGTGTTTTTTAAAGTAACCCTTAAGTGTTATTAAATAATAAGCATGATTTTACGTTCCTATTTTATTTTGTTAGTAATGAAATAATAAAAAATGGCAATAAAAATCTATTTTTTCTTTGCATGTTAAAGTTGTAGCGTTTCTCGAAAATATACATATTTAATTTTTCAACCTCAAATGTGGGAAAATAATACTGGTCGACAAATGTTTGTAACAGAAATAAAATTCTACGTTTCAAAAGGATTTCGGTGCACTTTTTGATATATTCTTGTCCAAAGACGCGAAAAACGCGGTTTTTGGCCATATTCACTCCTCAATATCTTTAAAATTGCCCACTTTCATTAAAAACTGATTAAATCTATTGAAAGCACGATCATTTCTCTTGAAGACAATGTTTTGCTTTTTCGGATATCTTGCTTGTAACTTGCAATATTGCAAATAAAAATTTTGTAGCACGCTTTTAGGCAGTTTATTATATTAACAACAAACTGTGCGTTAGAATGAAATAAGTGAATTAATTTATATTAATTTATCGAAAATACGACTAAATTTTGCGTGACTGAAACAAAAATTCCAATCAGTGGCCTACTATGTATATATTTTCTATACTGAAATAAAAATAGTGCGGCAGAGCAGCTACAAAACCTGATTTCGATTAAAACAGCGCTACAAATACTGCCGTTGATTTCGAAGAAAAATACCTTATTGTACAAAAACATATAATTCTAGATATATAAATAAGAAACCCGAGAAAACAAAGCGCTGTTTTCAGAAGAATTGATCGTTCTTTCAATAGCTGCAATCATTTTTTAATGAAAGTAAGTAATTTAACAGATTGAGCATTGAATATGGAAAAAAATCGGATAAATATCTCAAAACCTACAAGTATTACCGAAAATCCGACTTCAGATTCAGATTCAGGGCACCGAAATCTTTAGAAAAGTAGAATTTTATTTGAGTTAGAAAATTTTTTGGAAATTTTGTCGGCCTGTATAATTAATGTCCAAATCCCGGGATAAATCCCGGGATCCCGGGATTAGAAAAAAAATCTCGAAAATCCCGGGATCGTAAAAATCGGAAAAATTGGAATCCCTAATACATACCTATTATCAATTTTCTTGTATAAAAATTTGCGCTTAGAATACAAAGCTGATTACATAACTCAATAATGTTCATTCATATTGTCGCTTCGCGGGTATGTGTGAGAAGTTGCAATATTGCTACGCCCGCCATGCAACTCTGCGCTCAGAAAAATGTAAATAATGGTTTTGGGGTAAGGGCAAAAAAGCCAAAGCCAAAGTTAAAGTGCACTTTAACGCTCGTTAGTTTGTTGCGCTGCTTAGCTGTTGTGAGTTATGATGCGATTTTCTTTTCTAGCTTCAGTATTTCCTATTGATTTTTTGTGTTTTTTCTGGGTTTTGCTTTGCACTTTGTACTTTCATGCATTTTTTTCTACAGTTTTCTTCTTACGCAAGCAAAAAAGTTCACACACAACAAAAGTAATAAAGTTATTTTCAATTTTTGCTTCGCTTTTGCCGCTGATTTCTATAGAAGTATTGTTGTGAAAATTTCTTAAGATTGTTGTGTCTGCTGGAAAATTTGTTTTTCTTTTCAGAAATCAGTAACTTCTTATACGATTTTTTGGCGCTGCGTGTTTACCCCCAATGCTTGTGAAAATTTAATTTGTTTTTGCTCTTGTAACTTTATTTTATTGACTTTGAAATTCTTTTTTTGGTACAAAAGATTGTCTTTGAAAAAGGCGAATGAAAAAGAAGTTGATAGTGTAAAGCTCAATATTATTTCTAAAGCTTTAAATAAACTTACAGCCGATGACATTTATATGTATTTTGTTGGCTTGCTTAAACTTAAATCTATATTATTTGTAACGGAATTTATTTTTTAAAGGGTAGCTTAAATACAAATGCATATTCCGTAATTTCCAGCATTATGGAAACATTTTTACAATAAATTCTTATATTAAGTATTTTTTGTAAAAACAAATTGCTTACCATATCAATTAAAAGTTCAAGTCAAGCCGTGCCTTTGACTGATTTCAACTAATTTCTTATGAAATTGTAGTCTGCCCTACAAAACAGACCAAATGAACAAACAAAAGATGTGAAAGAGTAAAAGCACAGAAAATCACAGAAACAGATGTGATGAATTGTGAAAAGTTTGACATAACTACAGACATAATATCGACGCTTCCAAACAATACTGTACTAAGTCGACTTAGTACATTTTCCCGTTTTTTGCGTTTTCAAGTAGAGCGTGCCTTAATTTAGATGCTGTCTAATTTTGGTATCAGTCGGACAATCCAATCAAAAGTTATAAGCAAAAGTGTACATATAATACAACTCGAGATTTTTACAGAATAAAAACTTTGAGAGTTTGCCATGAAAAACCACGTAGCAAATTTTTATTTCTTCTTACGGTTTTATATAAAGCGTACCCTGACTTTGATATTGTCGAGATTTGGTGTTGATCGTTCCATCCAAACAGAAGTTACAAGTGAAAATATACTTAGCATACAATCGAAGTTTCATATCGAGTTTAAACTTTGAGAGCTTCTCCTGCAAAATACAGTTTTCAGACTTAGTACAGTTTTGTTTGGAAGCGTCGATATGACATACTTACACTAGATATATGAACTCATATACTTATGCACACGTGAATAGGCATTCAAGTGACAGTTGAGGAGTCGCTGTTGAGATGCAACATGTGTGCATGATGAATGCAACATTTTGTCATCAGAATTGTCGCACGTAAATGGCAGTCAAGAAAAATGACTTTTAGTGCAACGCATCAAGACACATGTGACGCAAAGTGTAGTTGTGCGGAGCATGAAGGAGCGAGCAGCCTTGATTGAGTTGAACGAATTGCCAGACGACGACGACGACGACGACAAAGAAGTCAAGGTGAAAAGTCAGAAAAGTCTTTTACAAGTTGCGACTGTGATGTTTGCGTGTGTGTGAAGAGTCATTTAAATTGGCATGATTTATTGCCACAAATGTCAAACAGTATGTAACTGCGATAGCGGCAAGAAGAAGAACGGCAAAGAAAAACAACAAAGAATACTTAGCAGACGATCGACGCTGACTGACTATGGCACAATGACGACACTCTTTGACTTTTGCAACAAATCCTTTTATATAATCATTGAACTTTCATGTAATTTTTTTTCAGTTTCGCCTGTTTGCATCTCATCAAAGTTTAAATGAGACGCACTCAATGTTTGAAATTTAATTTCCGTAACATTCAAGGCACACTGTTGATTTTTGCACTAAGCTACTTGCAGGTCCAATTAGTAGGATAAACAAAATTTATAATAGCGTAATTGTATTATTATTATTACTTGCAGGTCCAAGCCTTTTGGGTGCAAAGAAGCCATAAAAATCCTAACTTAACTGAACCTTTAATTAAAGGAATGCGTACGGAGGGTACCGAAAAACCAGTCGCTAGTGATAGGGGCTGATGCGAACGCCCATCACACTATCTGGGGCAGCAGAGACATTAATGATCGGGGTGAGTCACTTTTCACTTACATTTTACAAAGCAAACTTCATATTTTAAATAGGGGGGATATTGCAACCTACAGGGGGCCAACCTCTAGCAACGTCCTTGATATTACGCTATGCACAGAACCAGGTGTAGATGTGTCCGAGTGGAGGGTACTTGACAGACCTTCCTTCTCCGACCACGCCTACATAGGGTTTAACATTTCCCTGAAGAGGGCAGAGAAGATCCAAAGCTTCCGGAACCCTAGGGCAACAAACTGGGATAGATTCAAGTCACTGGTGGGAAAAAAAGCTTCGGCAACCCGAAGATATTATCAATATAGAGGACTTGGAGAAATCCAATAATGTCTTAACAAACACCTTAATTTATGCTTACAAAAAGGCCTGCCCACTTAGGAGATTCAGAGGTAAAACGAAACCACCATGGTGGAGTACAGAGCTCGGAGCCCTTAGAAGGCAGGCCAGAGAGCTTTTTAAGCTGGCAAAAGTCGCCGATTGCGATGAATGCTGGAAGGAATACAGGGATGTGTTGAGAATCTATAAGAGGGAAATCTGTAGAGCCAAAAGAGTTGGGTGGAAGAAGTTTTGTGAAGAAATCGAAAGCTCCACAGAGACTGCAAGGTTAAGGAAAGTTCTATCTAGGAACCCGACAGTCCAAGGGCTGATTATGAGGGAAGATGGAGGGTGGACACACAACTGTGAGGAATCCCTTAATGCCCTTTTCGATGTCCATTTTCCGGTGGGCGAAGTGGAATCAAGCTCGAATTACGTAGCAAACAATATACCCATTGAGGAGCGGTTCGTTCCGGGACTGATTACGAAATCCAAAATTATATGGGCGGTGAACTCCTTTTCCAAGTTTAAATCGCCCGGAACCGATGGTATAATCCCTGCGATGCTTCAACTAGCAGGGGACAAAGTGGTGGACTGGCTTGGCCCTATTTTTGAGGGATGCATTAGGCTGAACTATGTGCCTAGGTCATGGAGAACCGCTCGCGTGGTATTTATACCAAAAGCGGGCAAGGTTAGCCATATGTATGCGAAGGATTATAGACCGATAAGCCTAACATCGTTTCTGCTTAAAACATTTGAGAGGTTGATCGACACCTTTATCAGAGAAAATATGGACGGCAGTTGCATGTCCAAAAATCAACACGCATACACCAGAGGTAGATCGGTAGATACTGCTTTGCATAGGGTGGTAATAAATATCGAAAAGAGTCTCGAGTTCAGAGAATTTGCTTTAGGTGTCTTCTTAGACATTACGGGGGCATTCAACAACGTCTCAAAACATGCCATATTAGGCGGTCTTCAGCTTATTGGGACAAACCCTGTGCTTTTGTCCTGGATAAACTGCATGCTAAGCTATAGGGAAGTTAAGTCCCAATGGGGTCTACATGAGGCCACAATAACGGTAAACAGGGGCACGCCGCAGGGGGGTGTTTTATCGCCATTGCTGTGGACGCTAGTCATCAACAAACTGCTCAGGCAGCTTGAGGAGGGACCGGCAAAGCTGACGGCATATGCGGACGATGTCTCGGTAATAATAAGAGGCAGATGCCTGACAACAATTAGTAGTCTTATGAGCCAGACGCTCGCGAGAATAAATACCTGGGCCAATGAGGTCGGGCTGACTGTTAATGCGGGAAAAACGGACTTGGTTTTATTCACCAGGCGTTATAAGATAGCAGATTGGGTTAAGCCCACGTTAGGCGGGGAGACACTGCAACCCAAAGGTAGCACAAAGTACCTAGGTGTCATACTGGACAGCAAACTGATGTGGAAGCTCAATGTGGAGGAGAGGGCCAGAAAAGCCTCTGCCGCCCTATATGCATGTAAAAGGATGCTGGGCTGCAAATGGGGTCTCTCCCCCTCCCTGACACATTGGATTTTCACGGCAGTTGTTAAGCCGATCTTATTCTACGGAATTCTTGTATGGTGGACAGCCACTCAGAAATCAACTTATGTAAAGGTGCTGGAGAGAGTGTGTAGGCTATCCATGATAGGCATAACGGGGGCCTTAAGAACCACTCCAACTGCTGCACTAGGTGCTATTTTAACCATGCCACCTGTACATCTAGCGGCAAGGAACATAGCGTTAACAACTGCAACGAGACTTATGGCCACGGGGCAGCTTGAGTGCAGGCATAGGGGACACAGTAGTATAGCGCCGTCGTCAGGCGAGTAGACTGACTACATTGTTCCGTGCCTGCGCTTCGATAAGTTTCTTGAGGCCACAATAGAGGCGGAAGGCTGGCGTAAGGGGTAGACATGAAGGAAAGCGCTATACATGTGTATACAGATGGGTCTAAGACATCAGAAGGAGTAGGGGCTGCGGTCTACTGCAGTGAACTGAATATCAGTATCAGTATTAGGCTGCCAGATCACTGTAGTGTCTTTCAGGCGGAGGTATTAGCGGTAAAGAGGGCAGCAGAAATGTTAGTCTGTAATCCCTTACGAAGGGGACGTATCAACTTATATATAGATAGTCAGGCGGCTATTAAGTCGATACTGTCGCATAGCACCTCATCTAGGTGTGTAGAGGACTGTAAAGAGGCCTTAAGGGTAATGTGTAGGGATAATAATGTCCACCTGTACTGGATCCCAGGCCACAAGGGGATATACGGCAATGAGAAGGCTGATGAGCTAGCAAAGAAGGGAGCGGGTCTCGGAGCGGAACACTCTTTGGACGTCCCGATTCCACTCAGTGAAATTAAACATAGGAACTATAGGTATATGATGGACCAGGCTGATAAGGCGTGGAAACAATCGCATGGCTGTAGAGTGTCCAAAATTATGTGTAAGTCGCTCGATCCGAAACTAACGAAATGGTTGCTTTCCCTGAAAAGGGAAGAATGCAGACTTATAATCGGGGTCCTCACAGGACACTGTCTTTTAGCATCACATGCGTTCAAAATGGGACTGGTTGATGAAAGTGAATGCAGAGGATGCGGACTGCAGGAGGAGACAGTGGAGCACGTTCTATGCTCCTGTCCTGCGTTTTCTAGGCTAAGACTTCGGCTACTAGGGAAGGCTTTCTTCAATGATATTAAACATGTATCCACAGAAGAGGTTAAGAAACTCTTGGCATTTGCCAAAGGGACGGGAATGTTCTTCAGTTTGAGTCCGGGCTTCGAAGTATAGGTGTTCATGTTCAATGAACTTTCTGGTAACACTACGGACTTATCTAGTCTATGTGGGGCTATTAGTGGCCAGCCAGTATAACCTAACCTGAACCTTTAACTCGACTTAGGAGGAATACATTTATTGAACATTTTAGCCCATTAGCTCTCTCGCGGAAAGGTGCTCTGAAAAACTTTCATCTCAGACAAAATGTTTGTTCAAAGAATTTTAGGACTGTTTAGTGCTTTGCATTTGGAGTGGCAAAGTACGTATATCATTTTCGTGTATATTGATATATGTACATATGCATGTTTGTACCCTGCAAAAAGTCCCTCAGCAATACGGAATACGCTGGCAGCGCTGCTTGCTGTTTTGCGTTCATTCGTTCTGCTCCAAATATTTAACTTTCTGTTATGCGCTCATATCTCAAATAGAGAGAGAGGAAATTGAGTTTTATGAGCAAAAATGGGCAAAGAGAACTCAATATGTGGCGAGCGTAAAAAATTTCGTACATCCACACCTTGCCCATTTAGTTTTTCTTCAACTAACATGCAAGTAAGCTGCGGACGCTGATCTCATTCCGATACATACATAGGTATATATTTATAAATGTATAAATATTAACGTTTCAACTCTAGCAGAATATATCGACCCTTTGTGCGACTTTATCGTAACGGACAAAAGCAAATTTTACAGGAGAGCATTTTTTTCGTTTTTTTACTACTTTTTATTGGAATTTTGAAACGAAATTGAACACGTGATTAGGTAATTAATTAATATACTGAACCTGATAATTTTTTTCTTGAAAAAAATGTGCAGTTTGCGAAAAAATCATAATTTTGTCCCTTACGATAATTTTCGCTCTCAATTTTTTATGAGTTTGTTTGAATAAATGTCCCTTACGATAATATTTAAAAAAGAGTTTGTATGAAAAATACAAATATTTTATTCCATACTTTTGTGTTTTTAATGATAGGATAATGGTAATATAGTGAGTATTGTACTCGTCTTCCATTCTAAAGTTTCCAAGTTCGATTTCCGGCAGACCAGGGACCGATCTATTGGGAAAATTGGTTTTTATAATATTTAAGTTTGTTGGAAATTTGGTAAATAGGTAGGTTATTTTCTGTATTGTGACGGAGCAATGGAACGAGTGTGGGGAGTAAGAGAAAGGGGAGAGGTAAATGAGCAGGGAGAAGGAGAGGTAAATAGAAATATAAAAATTTTACATTATTCTGATAAATCAATGGTTGGACAGAGCAACATCTGTCGGCGTTTCTAGTCTAAAATATAAAACTGCTCATCGAACGTGAATTTGAACCAGCGACTCCCAATCAGTAAATGTCAGAAATCCTCCAAAAACAAATTGCATTGCAGATGCCGTTTAAAGGCGACACAAGAACAGATAATATTATTGCTATTTTTGTCTAAATAAGTAAGTATTTTTAATCGCTAGTTTTCATTATTTCCCATCCAAATGGGGCATTCTCTTATTTCCATAAATTACTATTACCTGGGTGGTCGAGCTCAGACGTGATTCTTTTCCTTAGAAAGTATTCTATTTCACCATATAGAAATATACAAATATCTAATCAAGTAACTAAATGAGCAAAAAATGGATGTATAAAATTTCACACAACTCAGTCAAACCGTTTTCGCGATAGTTTACAAAGGAATTAATAAAATTAGGTTATGTAGAAATTCCACTAAGCAATATTTTAATTGAAATACGTCGTAAAATACCATACAGTTTTATGCCGGCTCCGAACGGCGAATGTATTTTTTGTGAGAAGCTTTTTCATAGCAGAAATACACTCGGAGGGTATGCCGCCCACTGCCGAGAGGTTACCACTGCTCTTAAAAAACCCAATAATTGGATTTTTACTTATTAGAAAAATTTCTTTGGCGTTTTGCTCGGACTGGGGTTTGAACCCGAGACCTCTGGCATAGCAGACGAGCACTCTACCCACTGCACTACAGCGACCATAGGCATACTATCAGTAAAACGAATTTCCTCCAAATCCGTTCAGCCGATCCCGAGATAGTAGTGGATGTAGAAATATATAAATAAATTAATATATACACAAATATACATACAAGAACAACTCCTTTAAGGTTATAATATAATCCAAACATAATCATGGTACCATGGCTACATTACGCTTACAATCCCCTTCATATTCTATTTTAAATTTCAAAATAAATAATACATAAAATTACTTGCTAGCCATATTCAAAATATTTTTTATATGGGCGATACGATAAATTGGAGCTCAAGAAAAAAGTGTGGATTGTCCCTTACGATAAAAAATAAAGCCAATTTTTGGCATAACTATAAGGATTTCAGCTATAATATTTTACCAGGTGATGGGCTGACGGATGTAGATTAAAATTGCATCAAAAAGTGAAATTCCAGAAAATGACCCTTACGATAAAATTGCGCAAAGGGGTCCATATATTAATAGGCTAACATTTTTTCCATACAAACAATTGCCAGGCTGTTTAGCACATTTAACATACTCATATCCACATAAAATTGATATGGATGTGTTCGTATGAGTCAGGAGCAGTGCATAGGCATATAATTTTTTCTATAAATTATTTAATTTGTCTATAATTAATAAATAAAATTTTTAGTTAAGAGAAATAGATATCGTAAATGTGTTTACAAATATTGTAAACACAGTTAAAGAGTTGCTTTTATTTCAAAGCACTCTCTCTATTTTATATGCATTGGCCCAGTTTACGCTCAGATCAAAATCAACGCGGCCAAATATCTTCTATTGCTTTTCCATTAAAGCGAAAAATGAGAGAGAGTGGGGGAGAGCGCACTGAGTAATTTTAATTTTGACCAAGGCATATCTAACAGGTAGACTCGGCCATGGTATAATAATTTAGAGGTAGGCGCATGGGTGAATTCAGAAACAATTTTTTTTGGTTCCAAAGGTTGAGTTTAATGTCAAAATCCAAGCGAATCCTAATTATGGCCAATAGGAATGAGCCAGTCCCCAGCGAATTCATTTTTTAACCAGGGCGAAATATCATTTTGACATTACACTCTACCAATTACAATAACAAAATACATGAGAAATTTATGAATTCACCACCGGGCCTACCTTCCTAGATCTGCCTTGATTTTGACCATGATTTCGCGTCGGACCGTGATCAAAAGGGCAAATCAGTGTTGCGGTGCAACTGGAATTTGGAAAGTGTTGCTTATCTCCGCGAAAAGGAATAATTTTTGTACCAATACAAAGTTGAAAAAATAAAATGCATGGTCGAATTTCGAGCACCGGCGATACTAGTTCTTATTATTAAATAAGCCGCTAACGTTGCGCAAAAAATGCGAATTATGCAGGTAAAAATGCCTTTTTATAATCCCTTATTATAAGGTATTTAAACTTCATATAAAAAAGACACTGAAGATGGCGCATATTAGCCGAAACTGGTTTGTCTCCAAACCAAAATTGACAAGGGATGACGGAAGACCGTTCCATAATACATCATATTCTTACCCTGTCGGAAAAACAAGCAACCAAAAAGTATTTCATATAATCCCTTATTATAAGAAATGATTCAGGTGTTATTTCCGATGGAGAATAACCCTTCTTATAATCACTTATTATAAGGAATTATATAAGCTTTATTCCCATGGCGGATAAGCCTTGGAAATAAGGTTTTCTCTCAGAGAGAGAGAGAGCACTCCGTACAACCTGCTGACATCAACAGCTTTATTAAAAGTCTTTGCCCATTTTCAGGCATCATTTCGTAAGCCTTTAAATTTTCTGGACTAAACTTCAAATAAGGCGTAGATCTTTTGGAAGCTACATACACATACCTATTTATATGCTATCACCGCAAACCGTCTGAAAACCGCATGTTCGACAGAATTTAGCATAGTAGGTAAAGATCCAGCGCTCCATTGATTGCAAACTCCTTGTTAAGCATACGAGCAAGGTTGCCGAAAAGTTGTTAATTAAATTGTACGTAGATATTTGTATGTGGTAAAATATTTTATACTCCTACACAGCAAATATTCCTATATATGAAACTAGAACAAATCAAATATCATAAATCGCTTAACCACTTCTTTAATACTTTAATAAGGGTGTTGCAGGCGAGAAGCCTTTAAAATTCTAGGAATATCTTACAAATAAGTCAATGTGGAATAAATAAAGAAAGCTTTGAACATAGTTTGCACAACCTGTAATAGTTCAGGGAAGGGTACCAATAGTCATTTTAATTGGCTTTACCATCTACACCTTTTTCAGTTTATATTCAGAAAGTTACAATTTATATTTAGAAAATTACAGTTGATGTTCAGAAAGTTACAATTCATATTCAGAATTTCCATTTCATATTCAGAAAATTATAATTCATATTCAGAAAGTTACAGTTTATATTCAGAAATTCAAAATTGATATTCAGAAATTACATTTGATATTCAGAAAGTTGCAGTTAATATTCAGAAAATTACAAATGATATTCAGAAAGTTACACTTGATATTCAGATAGTTGCAATTCATATTCAGAATGTTTATTTCATATTCAGAAAGTTAAAATTGATATTCAGAAAATTCAAATTCATATTCAGAAAATTACAATTGATATTCAGAAAATTTCACTGTACGAGTGTAAATTTTATATTGTATACATATGTATGTGCTGCTCATGGCAATTCCCAAGCTCTGCGCAATATGCAGAGCTTCAATTGCTGGTAAGTATTTCAACATGAGCAAGGTTTTCAGAACCTTTTTTAACAATTCATTTTTTTTTTTCCAGACACCGAAGACATTGAAAGGAGCACTTACAAGTCTTACTTTTTGATGGACAGGGAATGCATTGTCAATGCCGCTAACAAAGGGAAGGATTGGCCAACCCTAGCCAAATCGCTGGGCATCGCTTACAAAACGGCCTACACTTGGGCTGTAAGTGGAAGACTGGGAAAACAAAGTGCCGGCGGTAAAAAGCTGCGAAAGCTCACAGCAGACCAAGTTGAGCAGGTGCTAACTTGACTGGAAGGTAATTGTAGCCTTACCCTCCGCCAAATACTTAACATAATTTGTTTACACTTTCTACATGTATTGTTACTAAGTGAATATTTTGCGTTGTATGAAAAGAATTACAGTGTTCGTTGCCGTGTTTATTTGTGGAAAGGTTTTTCATTTCTGACTCTCTTTCACCCCGGGGTTGTCTTCTTCATCCTCTTCCTCTCCCTCCAGGTCCAATCAGTTTTTCCAAAAGTCCGACATACACACTGAGAGAAAAAAATATATGGAGGGGTCAAAGAAATTGTTTACCTATTTTGAACACTACTTTCTTTGTTTTGAGTAAATTTTCCTTAAAACATGTTAAAAGGTTTATAAAATATTGTTGTTACATGCGTTACCATGGTTTCATATACTTGTTTTGAAAAAATTCATACATTAAAATAATGAAAAATTCCTTAAGCGCCATTCCATTCCCAGCTTTCCTTGTTTTGAAGACTTGATTTCTTTAATTTTGAGAAATTAAATTCCCATACAAATTCCCATGGCAACGAATTTGTTTGAATGTTTTTTTTTATGTTTTTTCCACATTTTTGAGAAAATTTACACAAAACAAAGAAAATTTTGTATTGGAACGCGTGTTCAAAATAAGGAAAATTATGTCTTTGATCGAGAGAAATTTTTTTTTTGAGTGCATAAAGCCTGCATCCATGTGAAGCTATACAATGCATCCAACATGTTAGATTTTTCTCGAATGCAAGGTATAAAAAAATGATGTATTGTGGAACGATCCTCCGTCGTTTTTCGTTTTTCGTTCGAAAGACACTGAAGATGGCGCATATTAGCCGAAACCGGTTTGTCTCCAAACCAAACTTGACAAGGGATGATGGAGGATCGTTCCACAATACATCATATTCCTACCCTGTCGGAAAAACAAGCAACCAAAAAGTATTTGTATAAAAAAATACCTGAACAACTTTCTGAATATCAATTGCAACTTTCTGAATATAAACTGAAAAAGGTGTAGAAATTTAATAATGTCACTCAGAAAACTTAGTGCAGAATCTAGGAGTAATATCATAGCAAGACCGTATAAGGCATAATAAGACGTTCTAAGAGTTATTAGAAATCTAAAACTGTCGCGTGACCTTGTAACATAGCGAACATACGCAAACTTACAGACATAACACATTCCAAATTTATCGATTCGAAAATGCGTTCAAACGCAAACTGGCAATGATATCAGCAACATATTTCTTCGATATACATAAATATTTTGCATGCCACACAGCACCGTCTGCTTGGTGGTGCATGTGTACGAAACTCCCATTGCCGCAAATGTCATGTTGTCTGTTACTAAATGCGAAGTGTTGAATAATTTGTGCCATGAATTTGTATTTGAATGTTCAAAGCGGCAGCGCTGGACAGTTAACCAGACGTAGACAAGTACATAGATGTATGTAATATGATGCACCTATAACACACATCCCAAAGGATAGATTGATATATGGGGTGTACGGAGTGCGTCTGAGACAAGCAGACAAACGCACACGACTACTTGCGATGACATTGATTACATACGCGTACAATGCAGCTATTTAAGTGGAATTGATAAGCAGCGGATGAAATGTCATGTCATTCATATGTACTATATGCCATAAACCTACTAACATCCATGCCTTCTATTCACCTTTGCGTTCAACTCAAGAAGTTTGCAGATGGATATCTACCTCGTTTTTGTGTATTGCGTTGGGTTTCAGGCGACAGTGGTTGCTGTGGGTATTTGAATAAATTAAGGGAAACATTCAATTTGTGTTTAATACAATATTCGTTTCATTCATCAGTCCCGCCGCGACGTAACTGGCTAGCAAGGGATAGCAAAAAATTATACTATTTGTTCAATTAAAGGGATTGTGGATATCTAAACTTTAAAAAGTGGCATTTTATTTTTTGCCAAACAGCAATAGCTGTGTTACGAAACTTAATCGAGGTGTGAATAAATAATTAGGGGATTCACAACCTGTCATATTGCGTCATATCGTCATAAGTCATAATATTTTGATATTGCATTCTATGCTATATGTGTACTAAATAAATACAACTCTGCATGATATGTTTTTGGGTCGTCGTATTTGATCAGCTGTAGTTGTTTACTTCTTCACAGGGCTTCGGAAAAGTCTTTTATAACTATTTCCGTACAATATTTTAATATGACATATGACTTTATGACACTTTGTGAATCACCTAAATATTTTAAATTGAATAATTCATTGCCCAAAAACGCAAAGCTGTTACAAATATGTTTGTTTGTTTAAAAAAAACACGCACAAAAGAAAACAAACTACAACATGCAACATGTGCAACATGCGCGTCGCAACGCTTGATTTGACAAATTAATCATGCAACGCTTATGTACAGTTAACTTAGAGTATATACATACATACATCCACACATACATATGTAGATACCTGTCATGACATGTTCAGCAGCTAAGAAAATGTGCGAAGGAGAAGCATCACTGACACTTAAAGACATGCAACATGGGTAAATGCCACAACGCGGCAGTAACAGCAGCAGCAACACAGATAAATGTTGCAACAACAATTGCAAACAGTTACAATGTTGCTTACAACACTTCATACATACGAGTACACTCGATTTAGGTGTGTATAGGTAAGTATGTGTATATTGGTGCGTATTTGTGTCAGCTTGTCAGCGCTGCAAAATTCTGCATTTTGTTCGCAATCTAGCCTAATTAGTCGCGCGATTGATAAATGTTTCCAGCGCATCACGGTTCAATAAGCGTAACCGTGGTGCAGTGAGCTGGTGGGAGAGTTGGTGAGTGAAGGGGTAAGTAAACGGGTGAGTGAGTGAGTGAGTGGCTGCTTGTGTAACTAAAAATGCATGAATATGGGCGAAAGAGGGCTTGACAACCGCACATCACGTGATTGATGCCGTTGATGTTAGTCCCGAAAAATTTTAAAATTAATATTAACGACTTATGCGAAGTTAGTTTTTTTATACTCAGCTGTACTAGTACACAGAGTATTATAGTTTTAATCACATAACGGTGGATTGTAACAGAATAAAATAATCCAGATAGATATAGACTTATATATATCAAAATGATCAGCGTGAAAAGAGAAATCGATTGAGCCATGTCCGTCCGTCCGTCTGTAAACACTCTAACTCGCGCAAAAATTGAGATATTTTGATGAAATTTGAAATGCAAGTTGGTATCGGAACTGGGACGGTTGGTATTGAAAATAGGCGAAATCGGACCATGACCACTCCCACTTTTCCTATATAGAAAAAATCGGAAATTTGGTATCTCAGTCACTAATATAGCTGGAGCGATGAAATTTTACCCACATATTGAGCTCAGGCCCCTATGAAGAAATTTGATGAAATTTTGGAAAATGGGCGGTGCCACGCCCACTTATTATGGGTCAAACATGGAAAGTTTTATATGCCATAACTCAGAAACCATTGAAGATGTATCGATGAAATTTGGTATGCGTGATTTACTTACTTAGGCAAACATTTGGATGGAAAATTGTTAAAATCGGTTGACGGCCACGCCCACTTTTATATATGTATATTATAAAGTGACCTAATAAAAACATTTTAAGCGATATCTCTGTCAAATATAAAGATATATCACTGAAATTTTGTCGCATGAGTCCAACTATGGACATAAAACAGAAAACACAAAAATTTTGGAAAATGGGCGGTGCCACGCCCACTTATTAAGGGTCAAACATTGAGGGTTTTATAAGCCATAACTCAGAAACCATTGAAGATATATCGATGAAATTTGGTACGCGTGATATACTTACTTAGGCAAATGTTTGGACGAAAAATTGTTAAAATCGGTTGACGGCCACGCCCACTTTTATATATGGGTATTATAAAGTGACCTAATAAAAACATTTTAAGCGATATCTCTGTTAAATATAAAGATATACCATTGAAATTTTATAGCAGGAGTCCAACTGCGGACGTAAAACGAAAAACACAAAAATTTTGGCAAATGGGCGTGGCACCGCCTCTTTTTATAAACAGGAATATACGAGATTTCTGAGCCCATAACTCGACAAATAATTTATATATAATGACGAAACTTGGTGTGTACACTTTTATTACTTGTAGTAATAGACACGCAAAAATTTATTGAAATCGGTTTATGACCACGCCTACTTTCTAACAAAGATATTTCTGGAACACCCTTTGGGAATTTGTAACGTGACATCTTTGTAACTAGAAGTCATAAAGGAATGAAATGTTGCACTAACAGTAATATTTATATGCTTAGTTGGATGATTGGTACACATTTTGAAAATGGGCGTGGCAGCACTCGCTTTATATAAATCACATCGTATTTCCCTCAAACGCAAACAAACAATGAAAGCATACAGCTGAGTATCTAATGCTCGATTCCACTCGAACTTAGGCTTCCTTACTTGTTTTTATCAAAGAAGGGATTTCGGAGCGAATAGGGGTCTGCTAATTATAATGTGTTAAGATATGAGCCTGTTAAAAAGCTTTTAGAAATTTAAAGTCCTAATTGAGCTTTATTTAGCATAAGAAAAGTTCAATTTCGTTACGGCCCGTAAACAATAGCACTGCAAGTTGAGTGAGATTTTCAGTGCAACCGTAATAACAGGGTGTGTTCAGCGAAAACACGAAATGTCATGAAAATAAATGACAGATAACTGGAATGTCATTTATATTTCCTCATCCCAGCAGCCAAGCAGAGTAATCCGTAGAATGACGCAGAGAAGTATATGTGTAGTGAGGTCGGAAACTATCGATAGTCAGCACCATCGATAGTGTGCGATAGTTTTTTGCAAACTATCGATAGTATATCGATAGTTGACGATAGTTTCGGGTGATTTGGGAAAGTCTACGGCTACGCTCACACTGTAACCACCTTTTGCCGTCCGGCAGCAAACACATCCACAAACACATCTGTTTTAAATGAGCTCACCCGATTTCACCCGAATGTAAACAAACTTTGCCCACCTGTCCTGGTCTTATTCTTACCAATACATGAAAGTAATAGAAGATGATCCAATAAAACTTTTTTCAGTACATTGTTTTGTTTTATTTATTTATTAGCCATTTATTCTTGTTCAAAAAAATTAATATATTAACCAGAGGCCATAACAATTATAACAAATAAATATAAAAATCACTTGATAACAATTATTGAGCAATGGAAATATTTTTTAGATCAGTTCATAATTAATTAAGACTCGACCAAATGATAGCCCTAGCCAAGCGCTTTCATTTGATACCCATTTTGCGGTGTTCGGTATTCTATATTCGTATTACGTATCCATATTTATCCGCTTTTCCACAATTATGAGCAGTTATCGATAAATTTATCGAAATATATCGTAGTCCAAATAAAACCTGGGGCCATCCCCTTTCGTTTGATACCCATATTGTAGTGTAATTTTAATGTTTTTGGGTAATCACATTTTAATCGACCATGCGACTAGAACGCATAGTCGTATTTATGTTGCTTTGACTACTTGCTAGTCAGCAATTCAAACTCTTTATGGAATAGTTACCGTTTGTTTGGTGCCAAGTGGTCACATTTCAAATTTTCAATAAACTATCGATAGTTCAAACGATAGTCGAAAACCATCGATAGTGTAAACGATGTTCAGAAACCATCGATAGTGACGATAGTGCCATCGATAGTTTCCGACCACTAATCAAATACACAGAAAAATTTCTTCTATCGAACACTTTAAAAGAGCAATTTAAGAGTAAGAGTTTGGAGTATTATTAAAGTATTTCATTTTAAGTTTCATTCAAATTTTCTGATCGAAGACAAAAAATCATAAGTCGAAAATGCGTCTCTTGGGAGCTTTTTCGAATTTTTTTTATCATTAGTCATGTTTCGCTTTTACTTTGCAACGCGCTGAAAGTGATTGGCTGGGGAGTAGCAGAACCTACAAAGCGATCTTAGAAAGCCAAAACCTGCCGTCTAACTATCCCGAAATATCGTCAGTAGTAACTTAAATGCCATAAAATCGAAATCCCTGAAATTCACACACACACTCGTAAAACTTGCACTCATCGCTTTGGTTGGTGGGCGTTGTCTACTCACGCGCAACATTGCACATTTGCATGCCTCACTAATTAGTTGCATTGTGTCACAGCAAACGGCACTTGAATTTTGCTTTAGTGCTTGTTGATATTGTTGTTTTTATTGCTATTGTTTCTATTTTTACACAATATCACTGTCATAGTCGTCAAGCTGTCTGTGTCGTGCGCCGCACGCAACAAGTAAACGTACGAAGCTCGTCAAATTCTCCTTCTTGCAATTACGTTCCCACTCCATTGCCAATTTGTCTTCGCCATTGCCGCCGCCGGCAGTCACCTTATTAACTTCCTTAAAAAGCTTTTATGTTTTTTTTACGCTTTAAAACATAGGTGGCCACAAACTAAGCATAAGGGAGCCACACGACAACAACATCAATAAAAATTGCAACAACCTTCTTCTCGGAGTTATAAAAATATTATTTTGCCAAATAACGGTTTATTGCAACAACATACATAAAAAAAATCATACCATGAGCACTTTCTATTCTTAGATGTCATTTTGAAAAGAACAAATGTGCAATGTACCTACATACATATGTACATATGTATATGTAGATATGCTGCAGCTAGGCATTCAAATATTTTGCTAAACAACATGAACGAGGTAGCAGATATAAATGTACAACCATATGTACATACATATGTATGTATGTATGAAGGCGTAACTACACAATGAATGTTGGTCGAAGCTGGACCGTTAGGTTTGAGTGCTCGCCGCCACGACGATTTCTGTGAAAAAAAGAAATGTGCGATATTCTGTCGAAATTGATTTGCTTGTTGTTGGGAGCCACTCGGAGCCACAGCGATGTTGTTGGGAGACAAACGGAGTCACTGGAGCCATTGGGTGGCCATGTATGCTTTAAAACGTGCGAACGCGTACATTATATCAGCGGCAGCAGCACTTTGTCTTCCTTTTATAATCCTTTAATTAGAACGTTTTTTTTAATCCCTTAAAGTTAATGAGTTTTCTCTTAAGAAACGAAGAAAAGGAAAACGGCATATTTTGAGGAGAAAATGTGGGCTGAAAAGATGTCGACGGGGTAGTAGATAAATATTATAATTAGCAGAAATCATAAAAATGCGCTATGTAGTTTTTATGACGGTGAGGCCCAGGCCTTTTAGACTAGGAAAAAAGGTTTTAACCAGTCAGTGGAGAAAAATTTTACATATATGTATACATATTTCTTCATTCTCTCCCCTTAGGTCAATGCTAATATAGCCGAAGATACCACATATACATTTGGTAATATGAATATTGACCCTATACGTCACCCTTCAACGATCACCGATCCGGACTGA
The DNA here is from genome assembly GCA_960531455.1 of Urophora cardui. Taxonomy (NCBI): domain Eukaryota; kingdom Metazoa; phylum Arthropoda; class Insecta; order Diptera; family Tephritidae; genus Urophora; species Urophora cardui. The sequence goes on along the minus strand of OY482670.1, from coordinate 32,833,825 downwards.
AATTTATGTGTGGTATTTCTGACTATGATATTACCAAAGTAGGTGGTGAGACCGAAGAAAATCTCTAATCTGCTTTTAAGGACCACCCTAATGTAAGTATATATCATCGAACCATACGAAAACTAGCATACGATTTTTTGTGGCCGACGAAAAGTAACAAGTTCGACTTTTAGCTGACGAAAACTATCAATTTCGTTTAAACAACAACAATTTTAATGTAAAAACGGTATATAATTACTGTTACTTTTCGTCAGCCAAAAGTCAAATGTGCTACTTTTCGTACAGAATTTTTTAATTGCTGGCTTTCGTCAGAAATTTTATATGTGCTAGTTTTCGTATGGTACGACGATATGTACTTATATTTAGATTTGACCAAGATAAGAAGAGTCAAAAATATTCGATACAAAAAATACAAATACAAATACAAAATACGTAGCAATGTGCTTTATGATCTTGCACCTTTGCTAAAACTCATTTGATAGAGGCTCGATAACCGAAGAACTATTGCAAAGCTATCTTATAATATTGGTGACTAGCGAATAAGAATGTGGACTTACTGTCTTTGATTCGACGCTATGATGAAGAAACTTTCCTTCACGTATCTGTCAAAATCGGCGCGAGAAAAGTCACGAGACAGTCAAGTCTTTCATGGCGGTTTCTCTCTATCATCACTAGCAAATACGCGTTCCATCTCTCTGCTACAAACGCCACTCTTTATCTTCCTCTTCCTCTTTGTCTTCATCTTCCTATTCCTCTTCCTATTCCTCTCTCTCTTTGCAAGAATAATGGCTCTGCTTGTGTGCGTGGAGCTCTTGTTATTATTTTTTTTGATTACCCGAGTCCACAATTTCGGCCATGTCGCCGAAACCTATGAAAATATCGATTGTAAACCATCATTTACCAACGCCACCAATAGTTCCATTCGTTTTATAGTCTTTTATAAAATCGAATTGTGGGTTTATCCCATTTCATATTTTAAGTGACATCTCCGAAACCAGTTAAGATATCGAAGCGAATTTATCCCACACCAAACTGCAGTAAAATCGTCCAAGATAACTCTAACCAGTTTAAGGCCGAGCTTCTTTCCATCTCGAGTTTTGCTCCTGAATTTCTTTTCCTACAAATTAGACATACATGTATACTAATAATGAGTGGGCAGGCGTAACAGTGATATTTCTCGAGCTGAGGAAGTGAAGATTGGGAGAATCGGAGAGGTGGCGGTCATGGTTGATTGTAACAACCGCAATGATCACAACTAACTGGCAGTCAACAATAAATGACACTTGTTAGTTATCTTATATATGCATTTTTTGGTATTTTTCTAGTTTTTTCTGCCATTTCGTCTGCCTGCACTTGGCCTAGCCGATGCGTCGGTTGAAAAGCTGTTATTAAGCATAAAACCGGCATTTAATCTTAAAGCGCATCTGCTGATTTACGCGCCAGACAAGCGCGACAAAGGCGATGATGAGTGGTTATATTGGCTGTGTGTGATGTGGAGACCGTAGCAACGACGAATAAACATACATACAAAAGAACTAATATGGGTATCAGTGGCGGATCCACGGGGGGGGTTTGGGGGTTCAAACCCCCCCTTGTGGTTTATCATAGATCCCAAATTAATGCCTTTATTGATTCTGCGCCCAAATTTCCCAAACTGAACAAGGAAAACTCTATCATTCCAAAAGCAATGGTTGGACCATATAAAATCCAAAAAAAATGTACCTACATGGGAAAAAAGTTCATGTAGGTACCTTTGGACGCACGTGCATAAAATCAAATTTGTCAAATGCTATTCGCAAATTGCCAAATCGCAAATTTATTTTGTTTTCTTTCTTATCCCTATTTTTATCGGGATTGTACAGAATTAATTTGGTCAGAAATGTCTGAATCGTTGGAGAAATTGCCTTTTTCAGAGGCATTTCGCAATTCTTGTTTAAATTAATCTTTTAAAAATGTGAGTATATAAACACAAGAACTTCAATAAAGTAAAAATTCTATTAAAAATATAAATATAACCAAAAAGTACTACATACATATATTCTTATTTATTTTGGCTTTAAATGCAAGGGTAAGTGAAATTGATGATCAATTTGCCACCAATACCATACGATACTCATTCGCACGTACCAATGCAAAAATATTCATACATACGTTATACATGTTATTTAGAACTTCAATTGAAATCTCCTGCACTTTATGTGATGACATACATATTAGGTCCGTTTATTATTAGCTAGTTATGAATAGTTAGCCAAGTTTCGGCTGGAAAATCGTTTCTTGAGTCAAAAAAAATAGCAGAAGAGAGCTATTGACAGCTCCAAATTTCAGCTAGTAAAATTTTCCCTAGCTGAAATTATTTGCTGCCAAAGTAAGAAACAGCTGTTGAAAAAATAAACAAACGAATACTTTTGATTTTTATTACTTTTGAAATTTTCTGAATTTTTGAAATAGAAATAAAGAAAATTAAATGTTATGATGTTTTTGTTTTGGCCAGCCTTCGTTTTATGATTCTAAGTTTTGTTGAGCTTTTTGGCCTTATTTTAATTAAAAAGAATGTTTTGTATACATGTATGTATTTTGTTTATTTATTTATTATTTTGCCCGACGTTTCGGTAAAACTCCTTTACCATCTTCAGGGGTCGACTTTATTTTTGCAAAATCACACGAACATGGAGATATGAAAGAAAACAAACATTTAGATTTAGATTTCGTGTGATTTTGCAAAAATAAAGTCGACCCCTGAAGATGGTAAAGGAGTTTTACCGAAACGTCGGGCAAAATAATAAATAAATAAACAAAATACATACATGTATACAAAACAAAATTAATGTTTTTTTAGAAAAAATAACCATTAACAGTCAAAAAAGGCATTAAAATTACTAATCGCTAATTTTTACTATTATTCCGTTTCTTGATTTTCTGTTCGTTTCGCACTTTATGAGCGCAATTCTTTCCGTTTTGCTCACTTCACAGCTAGTTTCTAGTTTAATAAGAAACAAACCTATTGTTAATTTTGAGGGTTTTGAGTTTGGTGTTTTTAAGGTGCGGGAAATGGCGCACCTAGTATATAGAATAATAATAGTAGGTGGTATTAGTCCATATTTTCACCAGCGCGCATAGGTAGATTTTCAAGTTTTATGCGGCCAAAAATATTTTATTGTCTACATCTATTCCAAATTGCTTGTTTAATGCGTTAAAAGTCGATTTTATTGAAAAATATATACAGTGACTCAAAAAAAAATCATACGCCAAAGTTTTTAAGTTTATTTCAAAGAGTTCTGTCGAAAATTTTACTTTCTTATTTTAGTTTAAAAATATAGAAAATTTTTCAATAAAAATCGTTTTAAGCAGGATTTCTGAGCTTATGGAAAAAATCTGAAAAATCGTAGAAATTTCTGAAAGTGGATTAAAAATTTCAAAGCAAGGCCATAATTTATAGAAGATTTTGAGGAGATTTCTAAGTGTACTGTTATGTAGCCAACCAATTTTAGTGTAAAAAGTGAAATTCTCAATGCTGTGAAAAATTCCGTCAATTTTAGAAGTTTTTTTCTGTAGGGTGTAGGGTGAGACCGTTCCAATTAAAATTCCCGAAAAGCCAATGAAAATTTTCAAAAAGTTGAATGTTGCATATTGTTATATTAAAATTGAATGAATGATTCTTAGCCCCTAATAAGTTTCGACTAGCGGCAGGGCCACCCCCGTTGTCTATAAAAGCCGAGAAGACCCGGTCTATTATAAACGTAGAGGGATTTTGGATTTTGTATTTGTACCAATTTTAAAATTTTCAATTTTGGCCGCATAAATTCGTAAAATCTACCTATGTATGTGCAGCGTCTGCCCTTAAAAACATCTTCCAAAAAAAGAAATTTTCAAAACCCCCCCCTTGCCGAAATCCTGGATCCGCGCCTGATGGGTATACATACATATTTATACATAAACATTCATATATGTATACACATTATATCCTGAAGCTACAACGTGCTGATGGCGTTGAAAATTTGCAAGAATTTTATCGCATGGCAGCAGCAACAACAACCAGCAATAACAATGACCAGTGCGCCTAACTGCACATGTAACTAACCATGACCATGCACCGCTGATGAACTCACCACTCAGCTAGTTGATAATGTAGATGTAGGTACATAGTTAGATGAAATTGATGATGGCAAATGTGATTGTTGCAAGCAGCCACCACTTCATTGGTTTTTGTTTTGGTTTTTTCTAGTCTATAGTCATCGTTGCCTACGGCACATAACACCATAGCAGGTCATCAGCAAAGCAAATGCGTTGGCACTTGGTCAGTTAGTTTGATGATCGTTGATTGTTGGTGTGCAATGAAATTATTCACGCTTGGTAGTTTTTTTTTCCTTTTTGTAAGTTTGCATAAAAATATCTTAATTAGAAAGGAAAAAGAAGAATTTTTATCAAGTTTTTTGGTATAGAAAATTTTAGAATATGTATATTTAGAAGCAAATTTTAAAGTGATAACATCGATATCCTTCCAGGTTGGGCTTTTATTTGTTTCTATTCTTTTCTATTTTAATAACATTTTTTTAAGGAGGATTTTCTTAAACTCTATCGTTGTTAGATCCCCTAGATCTGGGGAGTAGCAAAATCTCGAGTATTTGAACCAATTTTTTCACAGTGTGTGACAATTGCACAGAAGATGCTTTACTGTTTCTGGTTCCCCTCGGTCCCCATAAGCCCTACAATAGTAGTTATAGGATGCACCCAGCCCTTCGAAGACAATGTGGTCTATTTGCTAATAAGTATACCATTATTAGTGATAATATGCACATACAGCGCAAGAACGATCTAGTGGATCGTATTGAGTTCTGAGTACGGCCAGATGAGTTTCGTGTGATTAAAAGTAGCGAGATTTCTTCCACCTAACACTTGTTTTTTTTTTTGGGGTAGAAAGACTTCAGTAAGAGCTTGCTTTCAGGCTCTTAGCGGCTTTAGGTGGTTCTTTCTTGAAACCCCTTTCGCGGATAGTCTATGTAGGACCCGGATGTCGACTTAAGGGACCCGGAGAACTTCATTAGGTTTTCAAACTGGTTCAAGGGTCCTCCACACTGGTCTAAGTGAACCGATATGGCGGCAGCCACTTCAACCTAACCTAACCTAAAAGCTTGCTGGTGGCGAACATTTCAAGCATTCATTCCTGATTATCGTGTTTGTGTGATTGAGGCATCTGACGAAATTTCTTCTTACAGCTGAAGGGTAATTATGGCATGTTATAAGCGGCATAATTCAGACTAAACTACTGCTTCTTCCAATTTTAGAATCTCATAGTCAACTCACATAACCGGAGCGATGTCGGATCGATGACAATTTCGTCTGGCACAGCTATGCAGTGTTTTACAACGATGTCTTTTAAAGTTCAAGAATTTTAGTATATTGGAGCATCCTTGTTGGATTAGCGCAGGTACCGTTGTATTTCCATAACCATCTGAAAACTGAAAATGGAACATTCATTGGAGCCACCTGTAGTGTTCTACGTGCTAAGTTAAGATGGAGGTGAGCTTTAGCTTATCTGATATGATAGGCATACGCTTTAATGGATATTGGCATTACTTTATATGTATATTTGAGAAGTGACTGAGGTGATTTTTGAAGAAGAAGCTATAAAAGCCGGCACTGAGTTACCACTGGACAACTGCTGAAACTCCCTTTGTTGGAAAATTAAGTAAAATAAGAAATATATTTATGAAAGAAGTGAAGGAATATAAAAGTTGTATTTCAACAAAACCTCAACATTTGTAATAGCATTAAAATTACGACAGCACAACGGCATAAGTACGAGTACCTACAACACATCCTGAAAGCAGCACGCAGGCGATATAAGAAAAAACTTGCTTCGTACCATGTACATTAAGGTGGAGTAATTTTTTTATTTTTGAAATTCAATTTGTTCCAAAGCCAGAACGGCACCTTTCTAGCTCAGTAATAAGCCTGTAAAATTTTATCCTCCTCGCATGTTTAGAGGTGTCCCCATAAAGATGACTGAGCTGAGTATTAAACTGTTTTTTTTTTTGGAAACAACAACAACAAAAGTTATTAGAGGTCAAAGTTTATATTACGCATTTTTACATTGCAATTACTCAAAAACTACTGAACCGATTTGCAATATTATATTTGCGGGAGTCAACCCCTTTTTACCCCCCTAACTTTTCAGATATAAAATGTATATCAAATTATAGGGAATCAAAATACCCATCGAATGGTATAGAAATCGGTTCAGTAGTTTTTAAGTAATTGCAATTTAAAAAAATGCATAATATAAATTTTGACCTTTAATAACTTTTGTTGTTGTTGTTTCAAAAAAAAAATTCACATTAATACTCAGCTTAGCCATTGTTTACGCCAGTAGGCTAAACTCAGTTCCTAACCGCCTAATGTACATATATACTTATACCTTTGCCATTCTAATGAAGCAATTGAATAATATTAATTTAAAACTAATTCTGTTGTGTTTATTATTATTATTATTCCCGGCTCTATTGCGGAATAAACAGCCATGTTTATCAATCTTCACACTTCGGTTTTTTGATTTTATAATTTTCGAAATTTAATATTTGTACCAGATCCTGCTTATTGCTTTCAACTTTGCGGGGCTGGGGGCAGTTCAAAACATCATCCTATCGCCACACGGAGAAAACTGTATTGATGTCACATCCATATTTATGGATAATCCTCTCTGATCCATAAACTATTGATGTCATATCAATATTTTTGTATATATTACAAATTTTTTATGGATATAACATCCATTATATGGATATGACATCCATAGTTTATGGATCAGACAGGATTATCCATAAATATGGATGTGACATCAATATAGTTTTTTCCGTGCATAAAATTTTGTGGAGTTCATTAACTTTTCATTGCTGGTACGTTCAAAAAAAGAACAAACAAAAAATCTCCATATGTTTTCACTCCACCTTAATGTACTCGTAATAATGAAAAGAATTACACAAATCAATTTTAAAAAACACAGAATTTCTTTTTCAATAACCATAAAAGTAAATTTAATTTCTCCAAACAACAGTCCACGATTTCCAACTCAACACTACGCCACCTTCATTCCACATTGCCATTCCATTGCAACGAAAAAAAAAAACGCTTGGATACTCAAAATTTATAACACAAAAATTCATTTGATTGAAAATTAAAATTGCAGAATAGCGGCATTTAGTGGTAAGACCACAAAAAAAAAACAAAAAGGCACGCAGTCAGGGCACAGCACAGCAATTCATCGATAATTTTGAGGCAACGCAGGAAACTGCTGCTCGTCTTCTGCAAGAGAAAATAAAATAAACACATTTTGCAAAAAATTTGCGAAAAATAAAATTTTTGTTAACAAAAAAGCTAAAAAAATTGCAAGCAAAATTGATTTATAAGCGTGCACCCGCTGCGTGGCAAAAAACGATTGCTACCATAGCACCACTACCACCGCCGCTCTCCTTCCGTGTTTCTACCGCTCCAACTGCTGCTGCGGTGCGTGCGTTTTGCTGTCGATAGTTGCTTGCACCATTTTTGGGTTTGATTATTGTTGCATGACGTTGATGATGATGAGTGATGGTTGATGGTTGACTGACTGGATGCTGCTGTTGCCGACATTTACGAAATATTGCTGACAACCGGCTGTCAACGGGATTTTTGACGTTAATGCATCAAATATTGATAGGGCCAAACTGAGCAAGAGCGAGCGAGGGCGCTGTAATCAATAAGCAAGTGAAAAGGTGGCAATAAAAAATCGGTACAAATAAAGTAAGAAGAAAGTTGAGCCTTAGTATCAATTGCCTACATGTGTGTGTATGGATGTGCGCCGATTAGCAACAAGCAAAAGTAGCAACAGAACATTTTGACGTTTGTTATTTTGGCTGACGATGATGACAAGGTGGTTGCCACAGCGGTAGCTTACAAATCAATTTATACAATGTCGTCTCGTGGATCGTCGACTCTTCCACTTCAAGTGTGTTTTTTACTAACTTTTTTTTTATTGGTTTCCTATGGAAGAAACGCTTGTAGTAGAAGTAGTGCAGTATTTACGGGACATAGTTGTAAGTGCTATTATTTTAAATCTATTAAACTTCACCTTAAAGAACACGTTACGGAAAATAGAAGTATGACGGTGATTCAAGTAAACTTACTTGGGGGGTGGCAAAAATACTCGGCTGAAACCTCCAAGAAACCTCCGCACAGTGCTTCGTCTCAATATAGTGAATCGGCCAAATTAGGGGAGTAATCACAGAACGATGAAATTTTGTGTACACTCATAAAATAATAGAGATAAGAAAAAAACGAAGTTTTGGCCAAATCGATGCAAGGACATGACTACCTCCCATATGTCCTTGATTTTAAAGTTGTGATTTCAACTTCAATTTCAAACAGAATGACATCAAATTTGGCATATCTTTATAGAATTATGCTTTTAAACTAGGTTATAACTTTCGTTCTTTTATGTGAAAGGATATAAGTACCTCCCATATATCCTTAATTTTAAAATTGTGATTTCAACTTCAATTTCAAACAGAATGAAATGAATATTGGTGTATGTTTATAGAATTATGTTTTTAAACTAGGTGAGAAGTTTCGTCCTTTTCAGTGCAAGGACATGACTACCTCCCATATATCATTTTTTACAAAAAGTAATTTTTGGATTAACATGTAATCACAATACATTAAAAACTTACTATAACATATATAATTATCCTTTTAAAATCAAGGATGGACTACTCCCGTTAGTTATTGCAAAAAATGGTTCTAAAGAAAATTACTCTTAAATTTGTTCAGAAAATATGTTGGTTGTTATAGTTTAATGCACTATTCTATTGCAAAATATCAATATGATTTTGGCACATATCAAATTGTAACTTTAAAAAGCGCAATATTATTAGAGTTAACACAGAAATACTTTTTTATTATAAAATTTTTCCATGTAAAAATAAAATTTTTGGGATGTTAAATAAAGTACTAAATTAGCGATTTCCGGCATAATTTTTGAAACTTTTTCTTTTTTGGTAGCAAGACCTCCTAGCATAGAATCGAAAAATAAAATAAAAAAATTGTCGTTTTTTCTTGTTTTTTTTTGCAAATTTTGTCAAACTTTGTAAAATTTTATGGGTCTCACCTAAAAAAGTTAGTATTACATGTATGTTTTTTTTGTTAGTATTTGTCACATATTTATAAAAACTGTATATTTTTATATCGTCGCTCCCAACGAAGACTAGCACGGTTCTATTTTTTTAAAAACATTTTAGAAATACAAAGATACACACTGTGCACACCTTTTGTGTAGTACCTCAGCACTAGTCATATCTAAATATATATAAATATAGAGTTCCGAGCAATAACTAACGCGGTGTTTTATTTGATGCGAATGCCAGGTTTTATTTGCACAACCTATGCACATACTTAACCCTTCTGTTACATTCAAAAAAACTTACGCATGTGACATTAAGGTCACGGAATGACCTTACCTGTGTTTTTCATATATATCGATATGGAAGTATAATTTCAATGGAAATTTTAAAAATGTATTAGTTCAATTGATTACACTGGATCACAAAATGAAATTTTTTGTCTGTACTTTGGACGTGACTATCCTATCTATATGTAAAATCGGTCGCTGATTCCGAAAATCGGGTTCATTTTTAATTCTATGGGAAGGTTTTTGAGATATCGGCAATTTACCGTTATTTGGCCAATGGGTACACTTAATCCAGTATAGCTCTTTAACACAGTGAGTTATCTTCTTTGGGGTGACACCATACGAAAGAAAATTAAATTTCTTTTTCGCGGCTTCTATAACATTTTTCTCTAACTCTTATAGTTTCTGAAATATTGACGATTAAATTTTAATTTTTTCGATTTTTTACGATTTTTTGAAGAAAAAATTGACTTTGTCAGACAATATCTTTAAAACCAATGTCTTCACCTTCGGTTTTAATATTTTACGTGAAGCTCCATTCCATTAGCAAAAAAATAAGCTATCAACGAAGAAAATCCATGGTAAAATGGAAAAGTTATAGGCGATCAAGTAAATACAGCCAAGTCGCACAATGCCTCTACACGGGTATATTTTATGCATGTTATACCCGTAAATGGGCTTGTATCTACCGCGCTGCCAATGTGCTGCTACTGCAGATGTGTAGGTATTGGTACAATATGCATAGAATGTACGCGTGCAGAGGCATTGCGCGACCTGGCTGTATTTACTTGATCGCCTATAACTTTTCCATTTTACAATGGATTTTCATCGTTGATAGCTTATTTTTTTGATAATAGAATGGAGCTTCATGAAAAGGAGTAAAACCGAAGGTAAAAATATTGGTTTTAAAGATATTGCCTGACAAAGTCAATTTTTTCTTCAAAAAATCGTAAAAAATCGAAAAAATTAAAATTTAATCGTCAATATTTCAGAAACTATAAGAGTTAGAGAAAAATGTTATAGGAGCCGTGAAAAGGAAATTTAATTTTATTTCGTTTGGTGTCACCCTAAGGAATATAACTCACTGTGTTAAAGAGATATACAGGATTAAGTGGACACATTGGCCAAATAACGGTAAATTGCCGATATCTCAAAAACCTTCCCATAGAATTAAAAATGAACCCGATTTTCGGAATCAGCGACCGATTTTACATATAGAAAGGATGGTTGCGTTCAGAGTATTTTTTGGCTGTAGAGCAGTGTTATTTATCGGATTATACACTTAAATTTTTAATTGCAAATGCATATACTTAATATATTTTTAATTTTTATGTTCAAGACCAAAAATTGTGGAAACGGTAACTCTGTACGATTTTCTCCATACATTGGTTTGTCTTTTGTATGTATATGTTTCAACAAGTTGGTCAGTTGTATGCACTTCTGATTTTGTAGAATTATAGAAGCTGTTTCGGTAAATTATATTTTCTATTGTGGTCCTACCACTATTCTGCCTAATCGGCTACGTTGGCCACTCAATATTTCTATCTGTGGAATAATACATGGGTACTACCTTCATTTTCCGATACAAGGTCAATTAATTCGTCGTTATTACTTCCTGCATATTCGTAAGAAGAACCATCGGGCTCAAACTAATCGACTATATTGTCTTCGCCCTCAACTTCGCTACACTCATCAACATCCATATCATTATCAATGATATACTCTATTTGGCTTTGTGTCAGGCGATTTGGCTCTAAACCATACATATATTAATCTGCAAATATATCACAAATAATAAAATATTGGAATTAAAATACTTACCGAAGCTTTCACTCTTTCATTTTTATACGAATTTAATAAAAATCAGCTTTTGCGCACAAAATAACACTGACGGTCACTGAATGACCTGAAGGGGCGCACACGTAACTCTTGATGTTACGACTTGTTTGATAATGCAAAATCCTTCCTTTTATGCTTTTGCGAAAGGATTTTCCTCAATACAGAAATACATTGAGGGAAATTCTAAAATTTTGTTCATATTTGCATTTATGAGAAAATTAAACAAAACAAGTAAGGAAGCCTAAGTTCGAGTGGAATCGAACATTAGATACTCAGCTGTATGCTTTCATTGTTTGTTTGCGTTTGATGGAAACACGGTGTACTTTATATAAAGCGAGTGCTGCAAAAAGTGGGCGTAGCCACGCCCACTTCCAAAATTTTTATCAGTCATCCAACTAAGCATATGAATATTATTATTTGTGCAAAATTTCATTCCTTTATGACAAATTCCCAAAGGGTGTTCCAGAAATATCTTTGTTAAAAAATAGGCGTGGTCACAAACCGATTTCAATAAATTTTTGCGTGCCTATTAACACAAGTTATAAAAGTGTACAAACCAAGTTTCGTCATAATATCTCAATTATTTGTCGAGTTATGGGCTCCGAAATCTCGTAGATTCCTTTGTCTAAAAAGGGGCGGTGCCACGCCCATTTTCCAAAATTTTTCTATTTTTTGTTTCCGATCTATTGTAGAACTCATGCCACAAAATTTCAATGAATTATCTTTATATTTGACAGAGATATCGCTTAAAATGTTTTTATTAGGTCACTTTATAATATACATATATAAAAGTGGGCGTGGTCGTCAACCGATTTCGCTAAAATTTTGAACGTGTATAACTACAAGTAATGAAAGTATACACACCAAGTTTGGTCATAATATATCAATTATTTGTCGAGTTATAAGCTAAGAAATCTCGCATATTCCTGCTTCTAAAAGAAGGCGGTGCCACGCCCATTTTCCAAAATTTTTGTGTTTTTTGTTTTATGTCCATAGTTGGACTCCTGCCAAATTCTCCTGCCGATTTCGACAATTTTTCGTCCAAACATTTGCCTGAGTAAGTAAATCAAGCGTACCAAATTTCATCAATATATCTGCTACGGTTTCTGAGTTATGGCTTATACAACTTTCAATGTTTGACCCTTAATAAGTGGGCGTGGTACCGCCCATTTTTCAAAATTTCACCAAATTTCTTCATAAGGGCCTGAGCTCTACACGTGGGTGAAATTTTGTCATCCCAGATCCATTACTGACTGAGATACCAAATTTCCGATTTTTACTATATAGAGGAGGTGGGCGTGGTCATGGTCCGATTTCGCCCATTTTCAATACCATCCGTTCCTGTCTTGATACCAACCTACATTTCAAATTTCATCAAAATATCTCAATTTTTGCGCGAGTTATCGTGCTCACAGACGGACAGACGGACAGACGGACGGACATGGCTCAATCAATTTCTCTTTTCACCCTGATCATATTGATATATATAAGTCTATATCTATCTCGATTATTTCGTTCTGTTACAATCCACCGTTAGGAAATCAAAATTATAATACTCTGTGTACTAGTACAGCTGAGTATAAGAAGCTCACTCATGCAGATCAATTAGTTAAACTAATGTTATGTGATTATAATTTCAATGTTTATTTTGTTGTTGTATATGTATGCCTTTGTCGCGGCTATATGCTGGTTAATTTTGTAGTAGCAACTAGCAAACAACAACTGTCAGCTGCAACGGCAGCAGTTAGTAGCATTACAGTGGTGACAAGCTGTTTGTTGTTAACATTGAGGTGTGTTGCTGTTGCTGTTGCTACATATTTTGTTGAACATATAATTTTTGATATGTGATTGAAAAATTTTTAGAGTACTATACATCGTAGTATAGTAGAAATATTGCGATCAATACCACATATGTGTCACTCTCATATTGTAGTTTAATTGAAAATTTTCATAGTAAAGCCAAATCATAGTATTGATATTATAATATTAATGAATTCATACCACATGTGTGTCTGAGGCATAAGTATGTGTTATAGAAATATTTTTGGTAGATACATATGTATGTGCCATGTGTGGATTGCGAGTATGTTGGCATTGATATTAAACTGAACTAGGCGATTTTTTACAAGAACAACCGCAACACAGTGTATGCTAGGATGTTGAAGTTTTTACCTTTTCAAAAATATTTAAAACAAGTAAGGAAGCCTAAGTTCGAGTGGAATCGAACATTAGATACTCAGCTGTATGCTTTCATTGTTTGTTTGCGTTTGATGAAAACACGTTGTATTTTATATAAAGCGAGTGCTGCATAAAGTGGGCGTAGCCACGCCCATTTTCAACATTTTTATCAGTCATCCAACTAAGCATATGAATATTATTCTTTGTGCAAAATTTCATTCCTTTATGACTTCTAGTTACAAAGAAGTCTTGTTACAAATTCCCAAAGGGTGTTCCAGAAATATCTTTGTTAAAAAGTAGGCGTGGTCATAAACCGATTTCAATAAATTTTTGCGTGTCTATTAACACAAGTTATAAAAGTGTATAAACCAAGTTTCGTCATAATATCTCAATTATTTGTCGAGTTGTGGGCTCTGAAATCTCGTTGATTCCTTTGTCTGAAAAGAGGCGGTGCCACGCCCATTTTCCGAAATTTTTCTATTTTTTGTTTCCGATCTATTGTAGAACTCATGCCACAAAATTTCAATGAATTATCTTTATATTTGACAAAGATATCGCTTAAAATGTTTTTATTAGGCCACTTTATGATACCCATATATAAAAGTGGGCGTGGTCGTCAACCGATTTCGCTAAAATTTCGAACATGTATTACTACAAGTAGTGAAAGTGTATAGACCAAGTTTCGTCATAATATATCGATTATTTGTCGAGTTATGGGCTCAGAAATCTCGTATATTCCTGCTTCTAAAAGGAGGCGGTGCCACGCCCATTTTCTAAAATTTTTGTATTTTTTGTTTTATGTCCATAATTGGACACCTTCCATAAAATTTCAATGATATATCTTTATATTTGACAGAGATATCGCTTAAAATGCTTTTATTAGGTCACTTTATAATACCCATATATAAAAGTGGGCGTGGTCGTCAACCGATTTTGGCAATTTTTCGTCCAAACATTTGCCTAAGTAAGTATATCACGCCTATCAAATTTCATCGATATATCTTCAACGGTTTCTGAGTTATGACTCATAAAACTTTCAATGTTTGCCCCTTAATAAGTGGGCGTGGCACCGCCCATTTTCCAAAATTTCACCATATTTCTTCATAAGGGCCTGAGCTCAATACGTGTGTGAAATTTTATCACTCTAGCTCTATTAGTGACCGAGATAAAAAATTTCCGATTTTTACTATATAGGGGAGGTGGGCGTGGTCATGGTCCGATTTCACCCATTTTCAATACCATCCGTTCCTGTCTTGATACCAACTTACATTTCAAATTTCATCAAAATATCTCAATTTTTGCGCGAGTTATCGTGCTCACAGACGGACAGACGGACAGACGGACAGACGGACAGACGGACAGACGGACGGACATGGCTCAATCGATTTCTCTTTTCACCCTGATCATTTTGATATATATAAGTCTATATCTATCTCGATTATTTCATTCTGTTACAATCCACCGTTAGGAAATCAAAACTATAATACTCTGTGTACTAGTACAGCTGAGTATAAAAAAGTAGGCAGGTCTGCAATCTCCCGAAGAAAGATCTTTTTTCTCGAATACTTGAAAATAATAAAAAAATGTTCCGCCCAGTACTAGCAAATAAACCACCCTGACTTGTAACTCGCTTGACTCCTACAGGGTCACTCATTAGCACAACTTACATGTACTCATATGACGGCATGCAAAGCCACACACAAAGGTAGAGGTGAAGCAGCAGCAGCAAAAAAAAAAAAAAACAATAAAAACAAGTAAGGAAGCCTAAGTTCGAGTGGAATCGAACATTAGATACTCAGCTGTATGCTTTCATTGTTTGTTTGCGTTTGATGGAAACACGGCGTATTTTACATAAAGCGAGTGCCGCATAAAGTGGGCGTAGCCACGCCCATTTTCAAAATTTTTATCAGTCATCCAACTAAGCATATGAATATTATTCTTTGTGCAAAATTTCATTCCTTTTTGATTTCTAGTTACAAAGATGTCACGTTACAAATTCCCAAAGGGTGTTCCAGAAATATCTTTGTTAAAAAGTAGGCGTGGTCATAAACCGATTTCAATAAATTTTTACGTGTCTATTAACACAAGTTGTAAAAGTATATAAACCAAGTTTCGTTATAATATCTCAGTTATTTGTCGAGTTATAGGCTAAGAAATCTCGTATATTCCTTTGTCTAAAAAGAGGCGGTGCCACGCCCATTTTCCAAAATTTTTATATTTTTTGTTTACGGTCTATTGTAGAACTCATGTCACAAAATTTCAATGAATTATCTTTATATTTCACGGAGATATCGCTTAAAATGTTTTTATTAGGCCACTTTATAGTTCCCATGTATAAAAGTGGGCGTGGTCGTCAACCGATTTCGCTAAAATTTTGAACATGTATTACCACAAGTAATAAAAGTGTACACACCAAGTTTCATGATTATATATAAATTATTTGTCGAGTTATGGGCTCAGAAATCTCGTATATTCCTGTTTCTAAAAAGAGGCGGTGCCAAGCCCATTTTCCAAAATTTTTGTGTTTTTCGTTTTATGTCCGCAGTTGGACTCCTGCTATAAAAGTTCAATGATATACCTTTATATTTGACAGAGATATCGCTTAAAATGTTTTTATTAGGCCACTTTATAATACACATATATAAAAGTGGGCGTGGCCGTTAACCGATTTTAACTATTTTCCGTCCAAACGTTTGCCTAAGTAAGCAAATCACGCGCACCAAATTTCATCGATATATCTTCAATGGTTTCTGAGTTATGGCATGTAAAACTTTCCATGTTTGACCCTTAATAAGTGGGCGTGGCACCGCCCATTTTCCAAAATTTCATCAAATTTCTTCCTAGGGGCCTGAGCTCAACACGTGGGTAAAATTTCATCGCTCAAGCTATATTAGTGACTGAGATACCAAATTCCCGATTTTTTCTATATAGGAAAAGTGGGCGTGGTCATGGTCCGATTTCGCCCATTTTCAATACCAACCGTCCCAGTCTCGATACCAACTTGTATTTCAAATTTCATCAAAATATCTAAATTTTTGCGCGAGTTAGAGTATTTACAGACGGACAGACGGACAGACGGACGGACAGACGGACAGACGGACGGACAGACGGACGGACGGACATGGCTCAATCGATTTCTCTTTTCACCCTGATCATTTTGATATATATAAGTCTATATCTATCTCGATTATTTCATTCTGTTACAATCCACCGTTATGTGATTAAAACTATAATACTCTGTGTACTAGTACAGCTGAGTATAAAAACGTCATCAAATGACCTAAATGTAACAGAAGGGTTAAAAGTAGGCCTAGTACAAGTCTAGGAATATTTGAAACTCATATACATTTCATATAGTTTGGCTTAAGGTTGCTGCTTAAAGTTTTATTGCAGTATGAATTATTGTTCTTGCACTTACTTATCAAATATCTTTCACTCCTCGGACTATCCTCCTCATGTGCTTAACCCCTAAGCTTATTTCTAACAAACAGAAATATGTTAGTTTCCACCCAAACAAGTGAAGCATGTTAGTCTTCCACGCAGAGAAACGAAGTATGCTAGTTTTCCACGCAGAGAACTGAAGCATGCTAGTCTTCCACGCGAACAACGAAGTATGCTAGTTTTCCACGCAGAGAACTGAAGCATGCTAGTCTTCCACGCGAACAACGAAGTGTGCTAGTCTTCCACGCAATCAACGAAGTGTGTTAGTCTTCCACGCGAACAACGAACCGTGCTAGTCTTCGTTGGGAGCGACGATATATAAGGTTCTGCAAAATTTTTTTAAAATTTTAAAAATATGGCTTTACAAAATCGTACAATTTCTACATTTCCGGCAAAAAACAATGCAATTTTTTTACAGATTCTACTAGAACACTTCAAAGTTAACCAAATTCGCTAATAAAAAAATAGTCGTTCTTTTTTATTTTTTTGTTTGACTCTATCAAACTTTAGTAATTTTTTGAACTCCGATAAAAAAGTCGCAAATGTTTCGATGGAACTAGTCACCTTTCTGAAATAAATCATTTATCAAAAGTTATTTCAGCTATTAGGGCATATAATGGTAAGCAAATGTGGCAAGTTTCAGAGTTATCCGATTTAAAATGAATTTTTGGCAATTTTTTTATGTAACACATTAAAAATCGTATTACCTTAAAACAGTTTTGCCTCGAAATTGTACTGACTTTAGCGACCTCTATTGGCAACAAAAGCATGAGATTATAAATTCTACTTATATATTTATTTCAGGTGATATGTTAGCTTCACAAAAATATATATTACTTGAATAAATTACGCAGTTTATTTTATCTCAATTTTGCCTATGGGACGAAGCACTGTGCTCCGTCTCCCTCCCCGATACCCGTTCCTGGTACTTGCGCCAGGTCAGACTGCGGAGGGGAGACCGCGAAGGGCTAGCAAAGGCTGTAGTCCAGTCGAATAGTTCCCCTCAAGGCGCAAGCCAGAGGGGGGAGCTGCGAGGCGGATTCAGTCATAGTTCGAGGTGTCTGACGGAGGGCACAAAACGCATTTTTCTTGTCGTGATGGAGAACAAACCTGATAAAGAATCACAAAACAAGAACAACAACAACATATCGAAAAAGCCTTTCACTACTTGGAGTGCGACAGGTGTCTTTCTCGATATTTCGGGTGCCTTTAGCAGCGTCTCTGCTGCGGCGTTGTTGGAGTGGCTGGATTTGCCGCTGGGTCGGGAACCTTTGGAGTTGTCGGACGGTGACGGATGGGTGGAGCCCATCGGCGATATCAGGAAGGGAATATAGGCGCCCCCGCAAGGGGGAGTACTCTCATCCCTGTTGTAGAATCTAGTGTTCAACAAATACCTACTCTTCATAAATACACAAAATAATCTTCCGAAAATGCAAAAAATACTAAAGCTTGCGAAGTTTTGCCTTTCAAGATTAGTATAACGTCTCCAATACGATGTTGGCAAGACTAAGGACCATATGTGGTCTATGTGAAGGATCAGTGTATCCGGTCAACCTAATCTAATTTAATCTAGGGTTCAGTAGTTCATTTTAGATAATCATTACGTTAGATGGGGACGCATTTTTTTAAACGGTTTTATTTAGCTCACCCCGTTTGTTTTATTTATTATTTATTCTTGGGTCAAATTTAGTAATTAAAATTTCACCGATTAATCTGAAATTTTGTACGCATGTATAACCCCGATGACAATGCAATATTATGAAAAAAAATTCCGATAGGTGGTCGCTATATTTACAAAAATCGCATTTATGGTCCGATTTGGCTGAAATTCGGAACATGTATTACTACCTTGAAATGAAATATTTTCTTTAAAAAAAAATTCCGCTAGGTGGAGCGTGGGTCGCTATATTTACAAAAATCGCATTTATGGTCCGATTTGGCTGAAATTCGGAACATGTATTACTACCTTGAAAGGAAATATTTTCCTAAAACAAACTTCCGATAGGTGGCGCGTGGGTCGCTATATTTACAAAAATCGCATTTATGGTCCGATTTGGCTGAAATTCGGAACATGTATTACTACCTTGAAAGGAAATATTTTCCTAAAACAAACTTCCGATAGGTGGCGCGTGGGTCGCTATATTTACAAAAATCGCATTTATGGTCCGATTTGGCTGAAATTCGGAACATGTATTACTACCTTGAAAAGAAATATTTTCTTAAAAAAAAAATTCCGCTAGGTGGCGCGTGGGTCGCTATATTTACAAAAATCGCATTTATGGTCCGATTTGGCTGAAATTCGGAACATGTATTCCCAATAAACACAGACGCGAGGATGATATCGCGGCGAATTCGAGGCGAGTTCGCGAAAACAGATTTTCGCGAACGTAATTTCTCGGACTCGCCTCGAGTTCGCGGAAAGTTCGAGAAAATCAATTTTCGCGATATTAATTTTTTCAATTTTTTTAAAGTTGTTTTGCACTAAAAAATGATTATAGTTCTGAAATTTTACATTTATACCTGAACTTGAAAATCTTTTGTTATTCATGAAAGTTAAACTTACTTTATAAAAATATTTTAAGTGCTTTGTATTATTTTATACGGATTTAACCCATTGCCAGTAAACCAAACGCTGAACTTTTAATTTTTCGAAACGCCATTTATAAAAAAATCTGAACAAATTTTCGAATCGCCAACGATCAGAGAAATTAAAAATTCTCGAATCGCTAATGATAAAAAATTCGAATCGCCAGCGATGCGAGAATGAACAAATTCTCGAATCGCTAGTGATAGGTGACATGCCTACGAATTCGGATTCGCCGATCTATCGCCGCGAACTATTGCCGCGATAATATAATCAGAGAAAGCGAATCCGACGCGAATTCGAGGCGAATCCGTTGTGTTTATTGGGTTACTACCTTGAAAGGAAATATTTTCCTAAAACAAACTTCCGATAGGTGGCGCGTGGGTCGCTATATTTACAAAAATCGCATTTATGGTCCGATTTGGCTGAAATTCGGAACATGTATTACTACCTTGAAAAGAAATATTTTCCTAAAAAAAAAATTCCGCTAGGTGGCGCGTGGGTCGCTATATTTACAAAAATCGCATTTATGGTCCGATTTGGCTGAAATTCGGAACATGTATTACTACCTTGAAAATAAATATTTTCTTAAAAAAAAATTCCGCTAGGAGGCGCGTGGGTCGCTATATTTACAAAAATCGCATTTATGGTCCGATTTGGCTGAAATTCGGAACATGTATTACTACCTTGAAAGGAAATATTTTCCTAAAAAAACTTCCGATAGGTGGCGCGTGGGTCGCTATATTTACAAAAATCACCTTTATGGTCCGATTTGGCTGAAATTCGGAAAATGGGCGTGGCACCGCCTCTTTTTAGAAACAGGAATATACGAGATTTCTTAGCCCATAACTCGACAAATAATTCATATATAATGACGAAACTTGGTGTGTACACTTTTATTACTTGTAGTAATACATGTTCAAAATTTTAGCGAAATCGGTTGACGACCACGCCCACTTTTATATATGGGAACTATAAAGGGGCCTAATGAAAACATTTTAAGCGATATCTCTGTCAAATATAAAGATTTATCATTGAAATTTTATGACAGGAGTCCAGCTATGGACATAAAACAAAAAACACAAAAATTTTGGAAAATGGGCGTGGCACCGCCTACTTTTAGAAGCAGGAATATACGAGATTTCTTAGCCTATAACTCGACAAATAATTGAGATATTATGAAGAAACTTGGTTTATACACTTTTATAACTTGTGTTAATAGACACGCAAAAATTTATTGAAATCGGTTTATGACCACGCCTACTTTTTAACAAAGATATTTCTGGAACACCCTTTAGGAATTTGTAACGTGACATCTTTGTAACTAGAAGTCATAAAGGAATGAAATTTTACACAAAGTATAATATTCATATGCTTATTTGGATGACTGATAAAAATTTTGAAAATGGGCGTGGCTACGCCCACTTTATGCAGCACTCGCTTTATATAAAGTACCTACACCGTGTTTCCATCAAACGCAAACAAACAATGAAAGCATACAGCTGAGTATCTAATGTTCGATTCCACTCGAACTTAGGCTTCCTTACTTGTTTATTATTTATTCTTGGGTCAAATTTAGTAATTCAAATTTCACCCTCTTCCTGTCAACCGATTAATCTGAAATTTTGTACGCATGTATAACCCCGATGACAATGCAATATTATGAAAAAAAAAATTCCGATAGGTGGCGCGTGGGTCGCTATATTTACAAAAATCGCATTTATGGTCCGATTTGGCTGAAATTCGGAACATTTATTATTACCTTGAAAAGAAATATTTTCTTTAAAAAAAAATTCCGCTAGGTGGCGCGTGGGTCGCTATATTTACAAAAATCGCATTTATGGTCCGATTTGGCTGAAATTCGGAACATGTATTACTACCTTGAAAATAAATATTTTCTTAAAAAAAAATCCGCTAGGAGGCGCGTGGGTCGCTATATTTACAAAAATCGCATTTATGGTCCGATTTGGCTGAAATTCGGAACATGTATTACTACCTTGAAAGGAAATATTTTCCTAAAAAAACTTCCGATAGGTGGCGCGTGGGTCGCTATATTTACAAAAATCACATTTATGGTCCGATTTGGCTGAAATTCGGAACATGTATTACTACCTTGAAAAGAAATATTTTCTTAAAAAAAAATTCCGCTAGGTGGAGCTGAGATCGGGGTAATTAAAACTGAAAATCTTAGGTGCGAAACTGTTTGAAGAAGGTCAAGCCTACGTGGCTCTTAGTAGAGTAAGAACTTTGCAGGGACTACGTATAGAGGCGTTGGACTGCAATAAACTAACGGGCAAGAAACCTTGCAATAATGTAGCACTAAATGAATTAAACAGAATGCGAAATAAAAACTAAAAACTAGAAAATAAAAATAGGTAAAAAAACTTTTTAAGTTAAACGGTTTTATGTTATACATACATTGCAATGTTTAAGATAAATGTACTAAAAACCAAAAAATAATAAAATACAGTCGTGGGAATTATAAACATTTGCATAGACTAGACTAAAATAAAACCGTGGGGCACGTCAATTGTCTACAATCGTTGATTAAAATGTTTGTTTTGTAATGTTACACTATAATTAGGCAGTTGTTCAACCGACAACGATGGACGTGTGATAAGTAGGGCTAGAATGTGGAAAAAGCTAGCAAGCTCGATTATAAGCGAGTTTTAGGGTTTCATAGTGGTGAGCGAGTAGTACTTTTATCATATGTTTTGTCGATTAAAGACAAACTACGAGCAGTGAAACGATTCCTCGTGTGAATGTTCAACGATAAACTAGTTGAAACATCTCTTTTATTAACATGGAGTGTATAACTATTGGAATTTCCATGAGCAAGAAAATAGTAAGTAATTTCCTCACCGTCTGCGGGCCAACTGCCTAACGACGAATTAAACGATTCTTCTATCGCACATTAAGTCGATAATTTGTAGACAATTGACGTGCCCCCCGGTTTTATTTTAGTCTAGTCTATGCAAATGTTTATAATTCCCACGACTGTATCTATTTTATTATTTTTTGGTTTTTAGTACATTTATTTTAAACATTGCAATGTATGTATAACATAAAACCGTTTAACTTAAAAAGTTTTTTTTACCTATTTTTATTAAATTAATAGCAGAAAATAATGTTGCTGGGGATATCAAGGGTGTAATGTTGCTAGCAATATGTTGCGCGTGATTTTGAAGGATGGCGCATTTTTAACGTAAGTTTTTTTTGTAAAATTAAAACGTGTTGTTAGGTCCCAAGTTCAAATCTCACTTGGTTCAAACTTCCATTCCCGAAAGGCGTACTGATGAGAAAAGTTTAAGCCCTTTTCGAAATAGCTAAATTTCCCAGCTTCGCAGTTGATTGTTTTCAGCTAATTTTCCACTTAACCAAATATACATATCTCTTCTTTTACAAAAAATTGTATAAGAATAAATGATGAGACTTCGGAAATACTTCCATAGAAATCCACTGGCCATAGCAAAGCAGGGGGCCTCTAGTGTGCTAGAAAGATCAAATGGCAAATGACTTGGATGGAAAATGACTTGGTTTCCTTTGGCCTCAGTAATCATGAAGCAGAAACCAATTAGGCGCTTTGATGGAATCATAGCTTTAGCCGATTAAGTGCCAATAGATAAATATATAGAATAGATAGTCTCCATCAAAATCAAGATGTTGAAGTTGGTCTTCATGACGTTGAATATGGTGGATTTATTAAGCTTATAAGGACCTCTATTAGGCTCTGAACACTTTACTGAAGTAAAATACTTCCTCTTATGCCATAAAATGGGTAGCGGATATGCTTTAGTAGAGAATCTTCGTCATGTTTTCTTTCTTTAAACAAAAAAAAAGAAAGCGAAAAAATGTATTTGCAAAAGTTGAAAGAATGTGCACAAGTGTTGAACAATTGCGACATGTTGCTGCTAAATACATGAAGTGATTTTACTTGTGTTTAACATGCGCACGCATGCGCCTGCCAGCACACGCAATTTCAGCAACAGCAGCTACACATGTTGCTACCTATGCCTTCGAGTAGGCGAGCAGCAGCCATATCAAAGGCAAAGAAAAAGCAGCGGAAAGGCTGCCTGCCAAACACATTGACGTGAAGTGCGTCCAGAATGTTGTTCAGCTTCATTTGATGCTTGCGTGGCTGTTGCGTATTGCTGTTGTTGTTGTTGTTGTTGTTGTTGTTGTTGTTGTTGTTGTTGTTGTTGTTGTTGTTGGTGTTTGCTGCTGTTGTACAAACGCTTTTGTACTCGTTAATGAAGTAAAATGTTGCGCTCAACGCCGCCTGCTGTTTGCTTTCGCCTGCCAATATTCGCCTTCGGGGGGCGTTGTTGTTGGTTGTTCAGACCTTTGAGCGACTTGCGGCCGTTGGAGTTGCCGCCGCCGCCAGTTTTTGTTTAATAAGTTATTTGTTATATCCTCTTTGCCTCCGATACATTTGTATGTGCTTCAAATGTTGCTGCTGCCGCTGTTTCTTCTATTGTTGTTCTTGTTGTTGTAATATATGTTAAATATTGTTTCTTTTTAATTTTTGTTATTGTGCTCTTACGAAAACACGTCAAAAGTGTCGGTCATTAACGCCATTAAACCAGTTTGAACATTTTAATTAAAACCAGCCACATGTTAATGTGACGCGCCACAACTAAATAATCGCCGCAAAATAACCAACAATTTCCGCCGTTGCCAACAACTTCTTTCGATTGCTTTGGTATTCCTTTTGCGTTTGGTTTGTGGTAGTTAGGCGGTTTTGAGACCCTTTATAAAATTAAGAAAAAAAAAAAAATAATACTCAAACAAAAGACGAAGGGCAGGAACATAATATTTCTGATTCTATATATTTTTACTTCAAGGGGGTATAAACCTATCAAGCGTTGTCTTAAACATAACTTAGACGTGTTATGTCTGTAATGCCCTATTCCTAACCGTAGCATAACCATTAGATACCCAACCTATCTTTAAAAAGAACATGAAAATAATATCGACGGCTGAGAATAAGATCGCCCTATTTCAAAAATTGTTTTAAAAATGCCATATTCCAAAAATTGTTTGAATAACGTCCTATTTCAGATTTTGCTTCAAAAACGCCCTATTTCAGAATTTGTTTCAATAACGTCCTATTTTAGACAATTATTCAAAAACGCCCTATTTCAGAGAAATATATATGGAATTTTATCTGAAATAGGGCGTTTTTGAAGCAAAATCTGAAATAGGACGTTATTGAAACAATTTTTCAAATAGGGCGATCTTATTCTCAGCCGTCTAAATATATGTAAACAAACTAGCTATACCCTAGAGTGGGTCCATTTGTATGGGAGTGAAAAAAGTGAAAAATCGCATATGCGGATAATGTTCTAAGGACTATTCTAACTAACTTTGCCAAAGAAACCATGGGTCTTAAACCAATTCTTAGTCCGCGGGTTTTAAGCCTAAGTTTTTTTGTCAGGTAAAAAAAAATTTTGTATTTCGTAGGCAGACAAAAATGATTCGAACTTCTTACCAAGAAGCCAGGATATACTTTTCCGAAGGATTTTGATGTGCTGAATCCGAATCTGAAGTCAAAATTTCCAAATTCGAAATAGTTTTCGAGATATCTTGACCTAAAAATGCAAGTGCAAAAAGTGCAATTTTCTTCAAATTTTGGAGTTAGGGCCAGCCGAAAGTTATGATTTCATTTAAAGTCTACGACCATTATCTTAACAAATAGGCTTTGCACTTTCAAATGCCGTTGACCTTGTTAACATGTCTTTTTTAGTCTCCGAGATATCGCTGTTTTAAAATCTGCATACTTTTCAGTGCAAACACTATGTATTTTTTTCTTTAAAATACTTGCATTTCTTTGCTGTTATTTTTAACATGTTGCTGTTTCTTGACCATAATTGGTGGATCTGATGACTGCAACAAAAAACGATGAAACCGGTGAACTATCGCAATTGGTTTTAGCGGTGAATTCAACAAAATCGATAAAACCGGTAAATTATCGCTATTGGTGGAAGTGCTCATTATTGGTGCAACCGATGGATCAAAAAAAAAAAACGACGAAAGCGGTGAATTATAGCTATTGGTGGAGGTGCACATTATTGGTGCAAACGATGAATCAAAAAAAAAAAACAATGTCGAAAACGGTAAATTATCGCTATTGGAGGTGCTCATATTTGGTGGAACCGGTAAATGCAAAAAAATTATGAAACCGGTGAATTATCGCAATTGGTCATAATTGGAGGAACCGGTGACTGTTGCTATTGCTGGAAGTACCCATTATTGGTGAAACCGAAGAACGCAACAAAAGCGATGAACCCGTGAATTATCGCTATTAGTGGAAGTGATCATATTTGGCGGAATCGGTGAATGCAACAAAAATGATGAAACCGGTGAAATCGCAATTGGTTCAATTGCTCATAAATGGTGGAACCGGTTAATGCTACAAAAACGATAAAACCGGCGAATTATCGCTATTGGCGGAGGTGCTGATTATTGGTGGAACCGGTGAATGGAACAAAAAACGATGAACCCGTGAATTATCTCTATTGGTGGAAGTGATCATATTTGGTGGAACCGGTGATTGCAACAAAAATTATGAAACTGGTGAATTATCGCAATTGGTGGAAGTACTCATAATTCGTGGAATCGGTAAATGCAACAAAATCGAAAACCATTAAATTATCGCAATTGGTGGCACCCGTGAATGCAACAAAATCGAAAAGCTGTGAATTATCGCAACCTGGTGGATGTATTCTAAAATGTTGGAGCCGGTGAGCACGACACAACCGTTGAATGCGGAGAAATTGTACGGCTGTTGGATGTTTGGTATATTGGTGGAGCCGTAGTTTGACAAAGTAGAAGAAACAGCCACATGTTAAAAATGACAGCAAAGAAATGCAAGTATTTTAAAGAAAACAAGTAAAAGCGCGGCTGTCTTCGGCCGTACCGAAGACTTCATACCTTTCATGAGTGGGGAAATGAAAAGTTACCTATGTATGTATGTACATAGCCGGATTAAGTTTAATTTATAATTTTAATTCTGTGTGTTATTTATGGAAAGATTTATTAGAAAAAATGGTGTCTTGGCTATTTAAATGGAGGAGTTATACACCAAAATCTCCATATCTGAACAATCGGTTGTATGGGAGCTATATGTTATAATGGTCCGATCTTAACAATTTTCGGTAATCCCGTTTGGGCCCATATGGGTACAAATACTTCAAAATTTCACGCCGTTAGCTGTTAAAATGGAGGAGTTATACACCAAAATGTCCATATCTGAACAATCGGTTGTAGGGGAGCTATATGTTATAGTGGTCCGATCTTGACAATTTTCGGTAACCCTGTTTGGGCCCATATGGGTACAAATACTTTAAAGTTTCACGCCGTTAGCTGTTAAAATAGAGGAGTTATACACCAAAATGTGCATATCTGAACAATCAGTTGTAGGGAGCTATATGTTAGAGTGGTCCAATCTTGACAATTTTCGGTAACCCTGTTTGGGCCCATATGGGTACAAATACTTCAAAATTTCACGCCGTTAGCTGTTAGAATGGAGGAGTTATACACCAAAATGTGTATATCTGAATAATCGGATGTTGTAGAACTATATGTTATAGTGGTCCGATCTTGACAATTTTCGGTAACCTTGTTTGGGCCAAAATGGGCACGTCTACTTCAAAGTTTCATGTCCTTAGCTGCTTAAATGGGGAAGTTATGCACAAATTACATCCAAAAATTTCATGTATATCTGAATAATCGGTTGTTTTCTATATGTTATAGTGGTCCGATTGGGCCGGTTCCGACAAATGATCAGCTGCATATAACAACATACCTGTATTCCGAATTTCATTCAGATATCTCAAAAACTGAGGGACTAGTTTGCGTTCACACAGACGGACGGACGGACAGACGGACATGGCTTAATCGACTCAGCTCGTGATTCTGATCATATCGGTATATATTTTGGTGGGTCCCCCACGCTTCCTTCTTGTACTTTCGACAAAAATTTTTTGGCACTAAGTTATAATACCATTTCATTCTCATGAAAGGTATAAAAATACATTGTGTACGCACTGAAAAGTATGCATATTTTAAAACAGCGATATCTCGTAAACCAAAAAAGACACGTTAACAAGGTCAACGGCATTTGAAAGTGCAAAGCCTATTTGTTAAGATAATGGTCGTAGACTTTAAATGAAATCATAACTTTCGGCTGGCCCTAACTCCAAAATTTGAAGAAAATTGCACTTTTTGCACTTGCATTTTTAGGTCAAGATATCTCGAAAACTATTTCGAATTTGGTAATTTTGACTTCAGATTCGGATTTAGCACATCAAAATCCTTCGGAAAAGTATATCCTGGCTTCTTGGTAAGAAGTTCGAATCATTTTTGTCTGCCTATGAAATACAAAATTTTTTTTTACCTGACAAAAAAACTTCGGCTTAAAACCCGCGGACTAAGAATTGGTTTAAGACCCATGGTCTCTTTGGCAAAGTTGCTTAGAATAGTGTATAGAACATTATCCGCGTATGCGATTTTATCGAAAAATAATCGACCCTACCTACTATACCCTGCCAAGCTTTGCTTTGGCCCGCTTCCTTTTATAGGCATTAGAAACGAAAAAGGGCACACTTTACAACAAATGGAAGTACCTGGATGATTGCGCTTTCATCGGAGAAATTTTATCTTTTCAAAAGTTCGATCCTCTCCCCTTACGTTTTCTTCATCGTATTAGTTTCCGACTCCCTTTACCTTTCATTTCCCTTCCCTTTCACTTTCACTTTACCTCTGCCTTTCTTTAACGCACTCTCTCCTACCTCTTCTTTTCTGTCCTTCTCCCTTCCATTCCCCCTCATATTCTCTATCTTTTTCTCTCCTTATCCCTCTTCTTGCCATTTCCGTTTTCTTTTTCCTGCCTCTTTTCCTTTCCCTTTCCCTAGGGAACCGGGTTGAGCATAACATTGATGAGAGTTCTATATTGTGGACATGCTTTTCACTTTTAATTTGAATAGAAGCACTCCGATGAGGCATTCCGTAGACCCGGCCTAGAAACCACAATGAATAGAGGTCTATGTTGAATCCCTAATCAATCCCTCTCAGTTGATACCAATATCGCTCAGAAATATTTAGAGACCCGACCCAGGAATGACAATGAATAATATTCTAGGTAAAATCCGTGCTCTTTCCTACCCTTTCATTTCATACCAATATCGTCCAAAAGGTAACATTCCATGTCATGCAGGGTATAAGATTAAGAATAAGTAGACATTTTTTTATATAGTTTGTGCGCGTTTTTGCAACTAGCCTATTTTATGTACATATCTACATATATAGTATGTGTAGGTTAAAGGCCGTCGTATGCAATTGTTGCTTTACCATTCAACTTGATTTCATTGGAAATTGCCCACACTGCGAGTGTTCTCGCATTTCTTCGAAGAACTAATTGTTGAAGTACTGCGAAAGACTTTCAACAGAATTATAGAATTTAGTAGATTTGAAAAGAGTAGCCATACATATTTCCGTTCGATATAAATTTTTAAATCTGCTCCATTACCGTACGTCGCCAACGCGTAATTAGTGGATCTAATTTATCGAAGAAGTTATCTCTCGAATATTTCAAGTGTCAAAACTCATATAAAGTTGATTTGGTCCAAGCTTCGGCGACGTACATCACGGTGACTGGTAAGCTGATCGATTTCGCCCAAAGTACGATTCTTCACAGGGATGGAAAATGTGGTACAATTGTACTTTTTTTGGTACATTGCGGTAGCCAAAAGTACATAGGTACTACGCTGACATATTTGGTGCATTTTTGTCAAATAATACATCACTGCATCCCAAATCTATTAAAAAAAACAAACAGTATTGTCCCTTTGATTTTAGAGTTATTTCCAAGGCGTGAATTTGACAAAATAGAGCAAATTAATTACTACGTTTATACGGCATAATTCGTGAACTCTTCATTTCATGAATTCGAAAGTGGTCTCGTTTATGCAGCATTTATGAACTCATGAAATCCAGCTTTTTTAAAAAGTGGCAACGTTCTAACGACATCAGCTGTCAAGGCAGATTTACCAGGTAGAGTCGGTGGCGAATTCTGAAACTACTTTTTTTATTTACAAAGGTAGTGTGTAATGTCAAAATCTAAGCGAATTCACATCATGACCAATGGGAATGCGCGAGGCACAAGCGAATTCAGAATTAACCACGGCGAAATATAATTTTGACATTACACTACCAATTACAATAACAAAATACATTGGACATTTCTGAATTCGCCCCCGAGCCTACTTGTTAAATCTGCCTTGACTGAATGAACAGCTGTTGGTTTGGCGTTGCCGGACTTGTACTTCATAATTTCATGAAATGATGGCGAAATTCATGAATAATTTTCGTGAACAATTAAATTCATAAAAATTCGTTTATGCAGGGAAAATTCATGAAATGATTTTATGAATTTGCCAACGGATAAACGTAGTAAATGCTGAGTTTAGAGCTTTAGCAGAACATGAGAGCCTTAAAAATTTAGAAATTTGAGTATATACATAAAACGTTTTTGTTTTTTGAAATATTTTTGCATTGAATGGGGCTGTGTATTTAGAATAATTTTAGTTTAAGTAACTTTTTATTTAATAAAAAATTTATATGAATTTAAGCTTTTATAATGTTATTTTTAGAGGAAAGATTTTGCTTGGAAAAGCAATAATATTTTGAATGGCTAAAGAAGAAGATATAATTTGGGATTAGTATAAGTCCTTAGAAAAAATATGCTACCAAAAATGATGGTACATTTTCCTTTGATTTGGTACATATTACTTGCTCAATTAGTACAAAATCAGAAAACCCATTTTCCATCCCTGATTCTTCATTGAATCAGAGTACGGCAAAATTGTGAGAAATTTTGGGTTGGTGAGCGCAGGCCGATTGGCGCTAGCTTGGTTGAAATGTGTGTATTTTGCCGGTGATTGATTTGAATTCAGTCACCTTAAGTTTTTAAATTTATGTAAAGTCTCACTAAGGAAACAAAAAAGCAAATTGAAAACACTTTCCAAATGAAATTTGCCAGACAATAAACCAGTGAGAGTGAAAGTATTTCAGCGCGCCACCAACGGCAGTTAACAGCAACCGTGTACTCGTAGTTCCAACAGCCTTTAGCTGTGGGCAAGACAGACAGTCTTTTTTTTTTATCGTTGATGGTATTTTCGTCCATAAAATTCTGTGCAATATAAAAATTAAACGGTATTAAACGCGTTGTTGCATTTTATTGTAAGTCGTTAGCTTAAGTGCAGAAAAAATACCATACAATAAAATACAAAAATGAGGAAGGAAAAATAAAGCAGAATATCGTAAAAAATGGAAAGTAAAAAAAAAAACATTAAAAATGCAAAAACATGTCAGTCCGCTGAGCCGAGCTGCTTAAAGTTGATACAAGCAAAAGTAAAAGGTTACCAAGTTTCACTTAAGAATATGTGCCTAACAAAGTGCAACCAACTAATCCAACGTGAATGATGAGGGCAAAAAAGGAGGTCGCGCATAGGAAAATACAAAGTAATACAATGGACTGCAAGCCTTAATCTCGTGTGCTTCTTTTTTCAGCAGAGAAGTAAACCAAAGCAAAAGAAGAAGAAGAAATTAAATAAATTAAGTGCGAGGAAGAAGACGCTGTAGCGGCATTAGACGCGGCGCTAAGTAGGAAACGGATGAGTGAGCGAGCTTAGTGAAATTGTGTGCATTAAGCAAATGAAAACGTTGCACTGCTGTTAATGTTGTTGGCTGAGCTGCTGTAGGTGTTGTTGCTTCTGAAACTTTTACTACTATACAAGATATTACCAAATGCTCGTAAGTCTCACAGCGAAGTTCGCCCATATTTACCAGGTTCGATTAAGGGCCAAGGGGTAGAGTGACGCATACCAACGCAACAGCTTGATGCCCTCTTAGTTAGGTAAGTGAAGCAGAGGCAGCAACAGCAGCTGTAGCAGCAAAGGATTATTACACTTCATTGTCCTTTGGCTATTTGTAGCACTTAAATTTATACGTTAGCTGCATTCTTTTCCTCTCACAATCTCCCTATTTCTATCTCTCTATCTCCCGATATGATTGAAGGTATGGTTGAAAAAGGATTTGTAATCACCAGCAGCTTAAGTCTCTGGCAATTTTATTTAGTATCGACATGTTTTTGGCTGATGACAATGTTAGTGAGAGTGTTCAAAATATTAGCATGGGCTAGTAAATGATAAATGAAATGGAAACACTGAATGCTAGATTGAATACAACAAAAGGCAATAGATAAGCGAAACAATTCAAACACTAAGTCATCAATAGCCGCAGTGCTTAGCAATTGTAGTGAAGGTTTGAAATTATAAGAAATTGAAAAGGCAAAAAAGTGTTAAAATGCATATCGGATAGAAAAATCGCTAAAATAGCAGTTAGAAGGTCGTTAAAGGGTTAAAGGGTTCCAGAAATTTATTTGGCAGAAAATTTCAATAGGAGTTCTATCAAAAAAAAAAAAAAAAAATGCGCAGAGCTACTTATGTATGTGCCACAAAAAAAAAAAAATGATCGCGCACTTAAATGCCATGAATTTGATAGATTAATGGATGTTATTTAATCTCTGGACTTAATGAACTTTCATTAACTCTTACCAGCCGCGTTAAACAAGCTGCTGTATTCATGCACTAAAACTTAATGAAACTTTTTCATATACATCTCTTTCTAATTATATGCTTCTGAATGCAATTAAGCCGTGACCTTCAGAATTTAAATAATAACGCGCTATACTTACGTAGGCCCATGAAGGCTCATACTAATAAAAGAAAACTACCTATATATGTATGTACTAGGGATTCCAATTTTTCCGATTTTTACGATCCCGGGATTTTCGAGATTTTTTTTTATAATCCCGGGATCCCGGGATTTATCCCGGGATTTGGACATTAATTACACAGGCCGACAAAATTTCCAAAAAATTGTTTAACTCAATTAAAATTCTACTTTTCTAAAGGATTTCGGTGCCATGAATCTGAATCTGAAGTCGGATTTTCGGTAATACTTGTAGGTTTTGAGATATTTATGCGATTTTTTGCTATATTCACTGCTCAATCTGTTAAATTACTTACTTTCATTAAAAAATGATTGCAGCTATTGAAAGAACCATTAATTCTCTTGAAAACAGCGCTTTGCTTTCTCGGGTTTCTTATTTATATATCTAGAAATATATGTTTTTGTACAATAAGGTATTTTTCTTCGAAATCAACAGCAGTATTTGTAGCGCTGTTTTAATCGAAATCAAGTTTTGTAGCTGCTCTGCAGAACCATTTTAATTTCAGTATAGAAAATATATACATAGTAGGCCACTGATTGGAATTTTTATTTCAGTCACGCAAAATTTAGTCGTATTTTCGATAAATTAATATAAATTAATTCACTTATTTCATTCTAACGCACAGTTTGTTGTTAATATAATAAACTGCCTAAAAGCGTGCTACAAAATTTTTATTTGCAATATTGCAAGTTACAAGCAAGATATCCGAAAAAGCAAAACATTGTCTTCAAGAGAAATGATCGTGCTTTCAATAGATTTAATCAGTTTTTAATGAAAGTGAGCAATTTTAAAGATATTGAGGAGTGAATATGGCCAAAACCCGCGTTTTTCGCCTCTTTTGGCGTGAATATTTCAAAAAGTGCACCGAAATCCTTTTGAAACGTAGAATTTTATTTCTGTTCAAAAAATTTGTCGACCAGTATTATTTTCCCACATTTGAGGTTGAAAAATTAAATATGTATATTTTCGAGAAACGCTACAACTTTAATATGCAAAGAAAAAATAGATTTTTATTGCCATTTTTTATTATTTCATTACTAACAAAATAAAATAGGAACGTAAAATCATGCTTATTATTTAATAACACTTAAGAGTTACTTTAAAAAACACAATCAACAAAGAAAATTAAATACATTTGGTGAACAAAACATTTTCCTGTATAGTTGGTTTGCTATCATTTGATAATTTCCAATAAAAATTTTTAGAATTTAACGACATATTAAGCGAATATTTCCAAGCTTGCCGAAAAATTCTGAAAATTAATGTGGTTATTTAATTCATTTGTTTATTTATGTATTTATAATAAATAACGTGTGTATTTACATTTAGATATGTATTGAAATTAATTTAAGTATTTATATATATTAATTATTACAATTAAGCTTAGATATGCGTAACTGTCTGTTCGAGTCGTTAAAGCGAACTGAACTCAAAACCTCTGCTAACGTCTTGCGACGTCCGTTGTATTGTGACGTCCGTTGTGTAGGTATATCAGGTATATCCCTGACTGAGATAGATGTATCCTACATTAATGCAACTTCCGAAAATATTTAAAAATCGGAGGCACATATTTTGATATGAATTCCGAGGATGCAGCTGCGTATTTAATTTTAGTAGAGTAATGTAAAACTATCAAGTCTAATTAAAATTTTGTTTGCATTTTCTTCCATTATTTACTTTCCATATGGGAAAATTCCAAAAACCATTTGGGAAATAAATGACCAAAATCAGGAAATAGAAATTATCAAATGAATTTTACCACAAGAATTCTAAAGGCTTTAAAAATACCTAACGTACGTTTCTTTATAACGTGTACTTCACGACAAAAAAATTTGATTATTAAAAAAAACATCAAAAATATCAATCCTTACTTTGATTAATGGACTTTTTTCTTCTGGCAAAAATGTCGCACTTTCTTCGGGCTGTCACATTTTTTGTTCTCTTCCACACAGACTCAACACTTGTTTAAGGCTGTTTGTTCTATTGACAAAATATAAAACTGGCCCGACTACGGGGCAACATCTTCTGCTCTTAGCACATTGCATTATTTTTGTTTCATTCATCACATGAACAATGCAACATTTATAGGGTACAGGGCACATGTTTATAATGGTGCAATGTAGTAATGCAACATTTTCATGCAGAATAGGAAATGCTATTAGTATACAGATCTGAGACCACTAAAAATTATATAAAATACAACTTTTCTTTGCTATAATAGGGGAATATTCTGTCTTTATCTTATCCCAAAAATTCCGGGATAAAATTCTAGCGATCCCGGGATTTTCGGGGTGTCCAAAAGGGCGGGATCCCGGGATCCCGGGATTGGAATCCCTAGTATGTACGTACAAACATATGTATATTTCCGGCTTTCATTAAAGTGCTTAATAATAAGCAAAAACAAAAGCAAAAAGCCAAGCAACAAAACACCTCATAAAACTAAAACACATAATACAATAAAAAGTAAATAAAAAGGCAAGAAAAGTTGTTTGTTTATTCCACAACCACAAAGTTACTCGAACGGCGGAGAAATAAATTAAGTTGAACAAAATTAAAAGCTCACCTTCAATTAATTACAAAAGCATAAACTATGAAAAGGATAATAAAAAAAATAGCAATTAAAACATGCGTTTATTAGGCTGGGACGCTAAAAGCAAAAAAGGTCACGAAAGCACTAAATTATAACTGCACGTGTGTGAAAGTATACGAGTTTTGGCAAAGCTTTTTCTTTTTTGACGGTACGGTCTAATGTATTTATGTAGATATATTTATAGTACATTGAGCTGCATTTCATCCAATTACTCCTTCCTCTATGCTACTCTGCAACTATTTAATTGCCATGGTGAAGTAAAATAAAATTATTGTTAGCATACTTGGAGGCGCGCTTAAGCCTGTAGAAGAAGCAAGCTAAAATATATTTACACATAATTGCATGCAAGTGTGTTGTGCGTATTTCTTTTTATACTTTCAAGCATATTCTACTCGTCTATAGAAAATAGTGAGCTTTTAATTACCGAGCTCTAGTTGGTAACTCTGCACCAACAACTTGCAACTAAAATTTTACAGCGAGATAATATGCAATGAGAGGAAGAGGCTAACACAACAAAGCCCAGTAGGAAAAACGAAGAAAAAGAGAATATCGTCGCTCCGGAAGAAGAAAGACGCATGCCAGTAATTTGTCGACGAAAAAAGGCGCATTAAAAATATGTCGGGGAAGAAAGACGCTTTACAAAACATGTCGACGAAGATAGACGCATTATAAAATATTTCGACGAAGAAAGACGCATTAGCATAATTAACTGCGAAGAAAGACGCATTAGCATTAATATTGACAAAGAAAAATTAAAAATCGAATACGTCTTTCTTTCCTAAAAAATATTTAAATGCGTCTTGCTTTATGGTAAAAAAAAAATAAAGCGTCTTTCTTCGTTATCAAAAAAAATAAAGTCTTTCTTTCGAAAAATATTTTTAATGCGTCTTTCTTTGAAAGAAAAGAAGTTTGCGTCTTTCTACCTCAACAAAACAGTTTGCATCTTTTTTCTTCTATAGCGACGATATATGCTCGGATATGGAACTAATACATTGACCTTTAAGAACCTTTCAGC
Organism: Urophora cardui; assembly: GCA_960531455.1. Classification (NCBI taxonomy): domain Eukaryota; kingdom Metazoa; phylum Arthropoda; class Insecta; order Diptera; family Tephritidae; genus Urophora; species Urophora cardui. The sequence continues at coordinate 32,797,943 of OY482670.1, read as the reverse complement.
AATTTCCAACAAAATGTCTACATCCCAGCCAACCAGTGGACTTTGTAGGCAGTTGCGTGAGGTCTTCCAAATTTTGTACTCCATGTTTTGAGTGTTCCCTTCTCGGTGCTATTTTGAAGCGCTCGAAAATGGTTTATTGGTTCATAAGAAGGAAAAGGCATTTTTTCCTAAAAATACCTAATGGGTACTTGCATGAGTAAACATAAATGCGAGACACGCAGCAAATATGCATTTTGAGCACGTACAGAGATATTTAAATAACAAGAAAATCCCTGTGGGTAAAATTTAAACTAGTCAGTAGAAACTATAGTAAATAACTAGAATATTTAGGCGAAATGACTAACTAATCAGCAAAGTGGTATGAAGATGATGCAGAAGTGCACTATTCGATAAAGTAGTATTGTGATCATTTACTATGGATGCTCCTTTATTTACTAGTCAGCAAAGTGGTATAATGATAATGATAGTTCTAAAGCAAAGACTGACTACTAAGCAATATGGTATGATGATCATGCAAAGATGGACTAGTCAGCAAAGTGGTATCATGGTAATTCAAAGATGGACTAGTCATCAAGTGGTATGATAATCAGAGACGGACTAGTCAGCAAAGTGATATATTTCTAAGGCTTTGAATGGATTGTCAGCAAAGTGGTATGGTGTTGCAGAGGGTGGAGGTTGCCATTATGTGGAACAACGTCGTGTTAAAAATATGAATTGCTTTTAAAAACAATATTTATTTGGCTAGTTGAGTTGACTGCCGGGTTGCTGCAACTCAGTTTACATACAAGCATATACGTAATTGCATACATATTTTACATACATACATACATAAATATACATAACCAGCCAAAAAAATAAAGTTTTCAAAGTTTTACGGGCTTAAAAGAAAATTATAACAACAAAACTTGTGCTTGTATATAAAACAAAAAGGGTGAAATTTATAAAAAAAAAATGGGGGTAGGGGGTTTGAAAACAAAGTTATAGTAGAGCTGAAAACATATTCACTAGTAAGTAAATGAGCTGCTACAACAACAGCTACAACAAATGCGCAATTTTTAATTGCACACTCAGTTGCCAACTTTTCAATTTGTAATTTGAATAAGAAACTGAAACTTAACTAAAATAAATTTTATAAAAACAAAAAAAAAACAAAAGAAACTATGAACTTGCACGATAGAGTTGCATTATTGTCACATATAAATGGAAGTAGAGGCATATAGATATATAGTATGCAAGCATATGCTATGGCAAATATTTTAGGCAAATGAAAATTACAAAGTTTCGGAACACAGAAAAATGTAAAGAAAAAATGGTAAAAAATATAATTTTCAAATAAAAAATTCAGCTAAAGTAAGCAGCGCCACACAAAAGTAAGAAATGAGCCTAGCAGTGGTTTGAGTACTACGGCTAATTGCAGTACGTGTACGCGGCTGGAGGAAGTGAGTTTAATTATGTCTGGCTTTGTTGTTGTAAGCTTTTGCTGCAAGGATTTTTTTTATTTTTGTTACTTTCTTTTGAGTAGTTGCATTAATAATGTTTGTTTTTTTGTTACTACCAATTCGACTCGTCGCACAGTGGGGGCACCTCCATACAAACGCGGCCAAAAATAGTAATAATTAAGCTAGAATCTTGAAACTCGGAACTTAAGCTTTTTTGGTTGAAATTAGTAAACTGTGAAAACTTGAACAAAATCCACCCACAAATACGCCCACCTCCCATATAACGGTATTTTTGAAATTTCAGCATTTTCTTAACTAATTTAGCTAAAATGCTCCATTTTGATTAGTGTATACATTTTTGAAATATAAATCAAATGCAGTAATCATTTTGGAAAAGGGGTAAAGCACTTCACCGTTTTTAAATTAAAAATATATGCACTTTTAAGTATGTTATAAGCATTTATCATAAAACTTTCATACAAAAAAATCGCATTTCAAAAAAATTTTACACCAGAAATGAAATTACACTTTTCTAAAGGATTTCAGTGTGCTAATCCTGAATCTGGAGTCAGATTTTTCAAATTGGTTCTAGTTTCTGAGATATTCATGCTCAAATAGGCAAAAAACACGTTTTTTGGCTCCATTCCCTGCTTAATATCTTTTATGAAATTACTTTCCACTCAAATTCGATTAAACCAGTTGAAAGCACAATTATTACCCTTGAAAACAGGGTTTAGTTTCTTCGAATATCTTAAGTAGAATTGGAAATATCGATATTTAAGTTTCACCATTTTGACAAATAATCCCCATACAAAAAAATTGTAAACTTTTTGAAGCATACTTCTGGGCATTTTGTATGGGAAAAATGTACGAAAATTCAAAAAACACCTTCCATAAAAATGTTCATAAAACAAAATGGAGCAAACGAATTTTTACGATTTTTTCTCCTGTTTATAATACCGGGGACAGACATCTAGTATTTTTTCGTAGTAATTTCATAATACCATATATCTGTCACCAAATATTATAATATTCTTCAAAATACCACACGAGCATCTTAGTATTTTTGTAGTAAAAATCCAACTCTCCGTAGGTTGTAATTTTGTGGTATTCTCATTGTGAATTAGCATTTCCCACTGAACATACCTAAATGTGACAAATGTCAGTCAAAAAACCAAAAACGTTTATTCGAAAAATCAAAAAAAAAAAAATTTAAAATTAAAAAAGCAAACAAAATATTTACAAATTCTAAAAAAGCGTTAAATGGACAAAAATAAACGTGTATATGTACATAAAAGTGATGAAACCCATTTAATAAAAGATATGTGGCGTGAGGACATTCAAAAACTGAGAGGTGTGCATAAGAACGGCCATATCTATCAAAATATGTGCGCAGAACTGCAAAAGCGGCACAATATTGTGCTGTCCGACAAAGAGCTTCAGGCCGAGCAGCATCACCAAGTTCATCGATGACAATTTTAACGTTCCCAGCTGGATCAACATCAACAAGATCAGCTGCAGAGATACCAACAATATCAACAGCTGCAAAACCAAAAAAGGTTTGGAGCTCGCCGAAAGAGACAGCCAAACGGCAGAAAAATATTTGCGTGAAAATGAGATAAAAATTATAAAAATCATTGAAGAAAGTAACGATTTACTTCGGAAATGTTTTCCATTTTTATGTTGTTTACTTCCTTTTTCAGAACTGAAATAACAAGTTACTGTCTGTCATTATGGTAGTATTTTAAATACCACAATAAATTTACCATAATGCAAATACCAGATGTCTGTCCCCGGTATAAAAGACATTTAGGACTATGAAATATTAAACAATTGAGGAGGTAATATTTTTTGTTTTTTTTTTTTTTTAATTTCATTTTAAAGTTTTACAATTTTTACACATTTTTTTTTATATTCCAAAAGAAAAAAGCTGTCAAAGATATGAATTAACGCTGATTAAAAAGATTACCTCATAATTTGAAAGTATGCACCATTTACTGTAAGACGATAAAGAAATATTCGATTATTCTCCTAAATATAAACGTTTTTCATAATGTCAAACTAACATAATTAATGCGTTAACAAAAACGCAGTTTTAGGCCAATGGGAAAAAAATTATAAAAGGAAATGGAGCAAGTGGATTTTTAAAATGAAAATGTAGTTTGATTAAGAATACAGTTTGTCAATTAATTCTTTGCAAAATGAAAACAGTTCAGAAATTTGTTTTCATACTGGTATTTGGTCAACTAAGCTTAACTTTTTAATTTTTTTTAAATGCTAATATTAAGCTAAATATGTTTACAACATTTAGGACCAAAAAGATCCAAAACTTAAAGCATAGAAAGAACAGAAAAAACAAAAGTTCATAAAATTATAAAAAACATTTTGTCAATTAATTCTTTGCAATTTTTTCATATGTGACAGAAACTGAAAAAAAAAAGCAGACCGGATCGTTGAAATTTTGGTGTGACGGCCACTAGCCTCAACCACACATTGTAGACGAAGGGTTATGGAATAAATCAAGTCCTTCAGCCCATAAATTTAGAGTATTTTATGCCATTCTTCCTGAATGGCATTAATTACAACATTTTTCGCTAGTAGACCTTGGTTTTCTGCCTCGTCATTTCAAGAAAGGCCAACATTTTTTGATTGGGTTTAAGCTAGGACTTTGGGCAGGTGCATCCATTGCTTTGGTGCAATTATGCAGTACCAAAGTCCTGCACAGCAACGATTTATATTTAGGATCGTTGTTCAGGTACAGCTTTTACTTGAATTTATTGGCGCTTTTTGGTTAAAAGATGCAATTTTGCATTGCGATTCTCGACTACTCGTGTCAAGCTAAAACTCCTTCGTCATCAGGTCATTAAAAATCCGCAGTCCGCCTTCACCCTTTTTAGAATAACGAACTCGACATTATTGCAGACAATTTTCGAAACATCACATCTGGTCCAATATTCTTCTGTAGCAGAGCTGTGCAAAAAAAATTGATGTTCTTTTTCGGGATGAAACAAAAATACGCACGATGCATCGCGATGGACACAGAAAAAATTCGAGAACGACCAACATTACTGTATTCGTAATCATAAAACGTACGATTACAATTACTGTAATCGTAATCGTTAAATTTTTAGGATTACGATTACTGTAATCGTAATCATAAAACGTACGATTACAATTACAGTAATCGTAATCGTAAAATTTTTAGGATTACGATTACTGTAATCGTAATGGTATATTCAATGATTACGGTTACAGTAGGTACTGTTGATAAAAACATTTCACACTGAAAAACTCTCATTCAGTTTATGAATACACATACTTTCCCCATAAAGGAGCCGTCTACATACATACATACATATATGAAGATTTAGAAATTGAGGAACAAATGCCCTATTTCAAAGAAATATTGCAATTTTTGCCCAAGCATCAACGCTGTGCAAGTCACACTCTGAATTTGCTGGCTAACACGGACTACCTCAAAATTCTCAAAGAAAGCAACGATCTTTACCAAAATCACATTCAGGTATTAAGCAACTAACTAAAATTAATAATACATAAAAATAAAATAGAGATTCTCTTGAACTGTACATCGAATCTTTTCGCCTCATAAGCAGAAAATTAAATACTTTTGAAAAGGAATTTTGAAAAATATAAATTTTCGGACCAAACTAGTAAGCGCCTAAAAGGAAGATAGGTGATATAGTAGACCGCTGTGCGACACCCCTTAATCATCTCCGATCGGGACCAAAATATATATTTGGTATCCCTTAGTGCAGGATTATCGATTTTGGGCATTAGATGTACAAGAAATTAAATTTAATTTTTTCAGTCTCCATAGAGTTTTCTGAAATTTGACCGCTGGGCGACACAACTTAGTCGTCTCCGATCGGTACAAAAATTTATACATGATATCTTCGACTACACTCAAAAAAAAAATTACTCAGATTATGGAAAAATGGGAATGATTCGGCGCTAAAGACATATTTCCATATTTTGATGTACAATTTTCTTTAAAACGTGGTTTTTATTCCTTGATTTGAAGAAAATCGTACATCAAAATATGGAAATATGTCTTTAGCGCCTAATCATTCCCACTTTTCCATAATCTGAGTAAGTTGTTTTTTCAGTGTATATTAGCATCGACCTTGGTGGTCAGGTTCACGAAATATGATACGCAATTTGTTTCCATACATTTGGGGACCACCCTACTTAGTATACATACATATATGTACATAAATTCACCCATTTGGTCCAACGGTACTACAATCATCAATACTTTTCTCCTTACATTTCCGTTAGGGAAGATAACAACTTCCATGACTATGACCGCCTTTGCATGAATGACTTTGTATGGTAAAAAAAGCAATGAAGCGAAAGCGTCAGGTTTTCATTCTTAGCCGCATGCTTCTTTCATATGGTCGTTATTATAATCTTGTTAGGTTTTCACCATGAATGGTAGCATTATTGTGGTGCTGAATATACAGCTGCCTACCATCTAACTTTGTTATGTACTTCATTCGTATACATTTTTCTGTTTCGGTTTACTCTTCTTAACTCCTACTTTAGCAAAAACACATTCCTGCGGTTTGTTGATACGAGGTATTGCAATTTAAACGACGATATGCAAACGTTATTTAACAATGTATATCGTACTACTAATTTAATTTTTATCATAAATCTTTGTCATATATATCTAAATACATACATACATATCGTCGTACCATACGAAAACTAGCTCACAATTTTTTTCTGGCTGACGAATAAAAGCACATTATATTTTTGGCTGACGAAAAGTAGAAATTTCGTTTAAAAAACAACAATTTTAATGTAAAAACAATATATACATACATGTTTGCTACCTTTCGTCAGCGAAAATCAAATGTGCTATTTTTCGTACATACGTGTATACAAACTGTCTATGTAACTACATATATATGGATATATGTACATATGTATAAGAAGTTAAGGGGATGTTCTGGTAATGTATAAGAGGTTTTACTGTACAAAATATAATTAAATCGTAATCGAAATTTTTACAATTACAATTACTGCAATCGTAATCCTAAAAATTTAAAGATTATAATTACTGTAATCGTAATCATAAAACGTACGATTACAATTACTGTAATCGTAATCGTTAAATTTTTAGGATTACGATTACTGTAATCGTAATTGAAATTTTCGCGAATACGATTACTGTAATTGTAATCTTTAAATTTTTAGGATTACGATTACAGTAATCGTAATCATAGAACGTTCGATTACAATTACTGTAATCGTAATCGTTAAATTTTTAGGATTACGATTACAGTAATCGTAATCATAGAACGTACGATTACAATTACTGTAATCGTAATCGTTAAATTTTTTAGGATTACGATTACACTAATCGTAATCATAAAAATTTCAATTACGATTACAGTAATCGTATTCTTTAAATTTCTAGGATTACGATTACAGTAATCGTAATCAAAATGTAATTGTAATCCTTAGCGCCCAGCTCTGTTTACAACTACGTTATAATTTCTGAAAGAAAAAACCATTATCTATGTAATGATGTATCACTCGAGTTCGTATGTTAACAATTAATTGAGATAGAGCATTTTGTATGAGGTGTGTTCATTGAGAAAAAAAAAGAACCTATTTTTTGCTCAACTTTGGGCACCCTGTACAGCTAAACGAAAAGATACTCAACAATTTTTATATAAGCTTTTTTATTATAGGGTAAGAATTTCTGAAACGGGCCACCCAAAACATAAAATATTTCCGTTTTGGTCGGCAGTCGCGTTTTTGGAAAGCTCTTTGTGACACCAACAAACACCTGATGTTGTTTTCGGCGACAAAATTTTTTTTTGTTATATATAAGCAATTAAATTTTTTTGACCTTTTTTTTTTCAAAACGCGATTGCAGGCGATCTACCTAACCGATTTTGACAATTAAACCAGCATTTTCTTTGTTTTAAAAGTTTTTTATTATCATATGTTTAAAAAAAATAAAAAAATTTTTTAAGTTAAATTCTTATGAAATTTCTTAAAAGATGGTCGCAAAAATTGTGTTCTCCGCCTCCTTTCCATAAACAAAAATTATCCGCTTGTGCAAAACTTTACTATCTACCTATAATATTCAGAAGTCAAAAAAAATGGAAAAAATTAGTAATTTTTTATATGAAACTGAAATATGAAAATCTGTTCATTTAAACGCTTACAACTCTTGAACCGTGGTACGGAATCGCACGACATTAAGTACGCTTATTTACTATAATACCATGAAGCCGTAAGACATAATCTAGCCATCATCGGAAAAGTGGGAGTGGTACCTCCCATACTAACTAATGCTTTCAATTCATGTAAATCTTTCAATATTTTTCATAAAATAGTGGCGATAGATAGATAAGTAAAGTAGATGTTGAATACATACAAAAACACTGGAACTTGTTTATTTTATTGCGAATAAAAATAAATGTTATAGGGTTATCTGTGGTTAGTGTAAAGTGTCATTGATACATTTACATAGTATATATTTAAGTCCAGCTTAGCAGCAAACGTTGACGATGCATGCTATGTTGTAACATGGGCTGGTTAAGTGATGTCACAATATTCGTTTTCGGAAAATTTAGTTTTGCAACCCTGATCAAGTCAGCGATTTGCTAATACCCTCACGTCGAATAGTTAGGGAATGGAACTCGAAAGTTTAATAGGTATCTTTGGTAAGATGAAACAAAACAAGTAAGGAAGCCTAAGTTCGAGTGGAATCGAACATTAGATACTCAGCTGTATGCTTTCAATGTTTGTTTGCGTTTGTTCGATATAGGATGTATTTCATATAAAGCGAGTGCTGCATAAAGTGGGCGTAGCCACGTTCATTTTCAACATTTTTATCAGTCATCCAACTAAGCATATGAATATTATTCTTTGTGCAAAATTTCACTCCTTTATGACTCTAGTTACAAAGATGTCACGTTACAAATTCCCAAACGGTGTTCCAGAAATATGTTTGTTAAAATGTAGGCGTGGTCATAAACCGATTTCAATAAATTTTTGCGTGTCTATTAACACAAGTTATAAAAGTGTATAAACCAAGTTTCGTCATAATATCTCAATTATTTGTCGAGTTATAGGCTAAGAAATCTCGTATATTCCCATGCAAGATCGAGAACTAAAAATATGTGATACCTATGTACATTTATTTTTATTCGCAATAAAATAAACAAGTTCCAGTGTTTTTGTATGTATTCCACATCTACTTTACTTATCTATCTATCGCCACTGTTTTATGAAAAATATTGAAAGATTTACATGAATTGAAAGCATTAGTTAGTATGGGAGGTACCACTCCCACTTTTCCGATGATGGCTAGATTATGTCTTACGGCTTCATGGTATTATAGTAAATAAGCGTACTTAATGTAGTGCGATTCCGTACCACGGTTCAAGAGTTGTAAGCGTTTAAATGAACAGATTTTCATATTTCAGTTTCATATAAAAAATTACTAATTCTTTCCCTATTGCGATCCATTTTTTTTTGACTTCTGAATATTATAGGTAGTAAAATTTTGCACAAGCGGCTAATTTTTTTTTATGGAAAGGAGGCGGAGAACACAATTTTTGCGACCATCTTTTAAGAAGTTTCATAAGAATTTAACTTAAAAAATTTTTTTATTTTTTTTTAAACATATGATAATAAAAAACTTTTAAAAACAAAGAAAATGCTGGTTTAATTGAAAAAAAAGTTAGGTAGATCGCCTGCAATCGCGTTTTGAAAAAAAAAAAGTCAAAAAAATTTAATTGCTTATATATAACAAAAAAAAATTTTGTCGCCAAAAACAACATCAGGTGTTTATTGGTGTCACAAAGAGCTTTCCAAAAACGCGACTGCCGACCAAAACGGAAACAGTTTTTGCAGTTGTCGCAAAAATAAAAAAAATATTTTTTACTAGCGTCGAGACGCTCTTCCTTTATTGAATGAAATTATATTTCTGATTACAAAAACTTCTTACAAGCTAATTTATTGAATATTTAAGCTAAGTCAGCAAAATGGGTTTACTTATTGTTCGATTAAAATTATTGGTAATCTAAAAGTGTCATTGCACTTATTATTGTTTCATTATTTACAAATTCTTTATTATTGTGCAATACAATGGTACAATGCACTCAAGTATTTTGTTGGGTGTAGCGTTACGCTGACCAGTCAACCTCAATTCGGTTTTCTGTTGGAGTGGAATGGCCAGGTGACAGGTGACGTAACTCCCCCTTCCCTTGATTGAAAACACTCCTGGGTTTTTGTATTTATGTTTAATGCAATTGCTTTATGTTTGTTTGTAAAATGAACAAAAATTACGAACAAAGCCAAAGCAATTGCTGCAATGAATGAAATTATTAGCCAAATGTTAATTTGATATGTTTTCTTGTGGTGGGTAAGTTCTTCAATTTTTTTTGCGTTTTCAATTTGGGTAATGATTAATTCATCAAAGGTAGGTTCGAGTTGTGGTTGATTAATATTCGATTCAAGATAACGTATTACATATTTCTGTGTAAATGATTTATTTAAATTTTTATAAGTTTCGTTTCTAATTTTAAGTTCACAATCATCGAATGAAATGAGGTGAGTTCCTATTAAATATAAGGTTCTTTCATTACATGTAGTATTTATTTCGATTCCTTTTGTATTTTTTATAATTATTAAGCATTTTTCAATTTCCATAACTTCTTCTTTATCGTTTTTAATTTTCTTACAATTTTTCTTGATTACACATGAATTTGAAACTTTCAGATTCTTTTGATATAAATTTTTTTGAATAAATATATCTAATATTATTGATTTCTATAACATGTTCGCTTTTAAATTGTAGTTCCTCTGAATTTTTATTTGTACATGGTGTTATAAATACGTGCTTTGCTGTAGTTACATTAGTTGGAATTTTAAGGGAAAATATAATATTATTTTCGGATGTGGCTGCTCCTAGTTCGATATTCTCTAACTTAAATACATCTATATTATAGCTACTTATCTCTTCTGGGGTTAGGATGTTGCTGGTCATTAAATTAAGTCTAGCTGACGCTAAGTTATTTTGGATGTGTTCTATGTTATTACTAAGTGTCCTAATTCTGAGTAGGATGTCGAGGTATAGGAGTTGTCGATGTATGTCTCGATTTTCGTGTGGTGGCCCGTTTCAGAAATTCTTACCCTATAATTTGATGTATCTGTCGATCTCTATTTAAAAAAAATTGTTTTACTCATACTTTAATTTTGAATTTATTTTTGGCCGCAATTACCCATTGTGCGTCGTTTTGTCTGCGCTTGTTCGTGAATTTTGTATGAAATGCTATTTAATGGCAATGTATTGAATATTCAATTGGTTGAAATTTAATGGAATTACAAAATTTGTGTGTATAAAAATAGAAAGGATACGCACATACACAGTCCAGAAGTGTTACCACAATATGAACAAATGCCTAGTAATTATGAAAGAGTCTGTCTGCTAGAAAAACTTTGTCGAATAAAGGTAACTTTTACTTAGTATAACTTATAAATATATATATGCGTTCTCAAATTGTTGTGTGCACTTATGTACATATGTATGTTTTCACATATGGGTGTTTCCAGCGTTACGGACGTTCCATGCTGCCACATTATTTTAAGTATAAAACCTATAGTAGGCTTTGGATCAGAATATTTTTTTTTGTCATATGTAGCCTTTGTACTCCTCTATCCAAAGCTATCAAACTTTTTTTCTAGAGATGACACATTACCACTGTAGAAGGATTTAAAGTTGCCGTTCGGACGTTCCTCAAAAGTACCTCTTATTTGAGGTTACATCTGATTTTGATTCTGCGAATTGGTTGATGCTACAAAAAAATGATGTATATGCGACTAACAGAGGAATATACAAGGACTGTCACTACATTAAAGTTATATTTCTGTAGACGTTTTTTATAGGAGAAATGGCGTTTTAATTTTGTTCGGACGTTCCCGTTCGGACGTTCCAAATTTTTCTATGAAGGAAAACATAACTTTTTCATAACAAAACAATTTATTGCAATTAACTCATTAATTCAAAATTTACATTACTTGCACATTCTGAGCACTAAAACGATACTTAATAATGTACTAGTATCGCCGGTGGTCGAAATTCGACCATGCAATTTATTTTTTCAACTTTGTATTGGTACAAAAATTATTCCTTTTCGCGGAGATAAGCAACACTTTCCAAATTCCAGTTGTACCGCAACACTGATTTGCTCTTTTGATCACGGTCCGACGCGAAATCATGGTCAAAATCAAGGCAGATCTAGGAAGGTAGGCCCGGTGGTGAGCGCCTTTAAATTAAAGCGACTCTTCAACTGTGTTTACGATATTTGTAAACACGTTTACGATATCTATTTATCTTAACTAAAAATTTTATTTATTAATTATAAAGAAATTAAATACTTTATAGAAAAAATTATATGCCTATGCACTGCTCCTGACTCATACGAACACATCCATATCAATTTTATGTGGATATGAGTATGTTAAATGTGCAAAACAGCCTGGCAATTGTTTGTATGCAAAAAATTTTAGCCTATTAATATATAGATAGTGGGCACATTTGCCAACGAAGCAAAAACGAAGTAAATAAAAAATAGTACAAATATAAATAAAGTAATAATGTATAATAAAGACGAATTAATTAAAATTGAAATAAAAAGAAAAAGGAAATATAATAAGAAATAAATGAAAATAAAAAAGACCTAACATTAGTGGTCTTCATATAAAGTAATAAATTGTTAAAATTTATCAGTTTATCCGCATTTTTATATGAACGCACCTTGCTAAATAATTGTTTAAACTCTTGTCAGCTGTCAATGTCAACTTGATTAATAAATAAAAAACCCAATAAAATAAACAAAAAAAATGTATATAACATTTTTGTAGAAATTATTTTAATAATTCGTGCTAAAATGCCGAAAGAAAGCACAATTTATTCTTTTGAATTGAAAAAGTAAATCTGACAATGTGTCAGACTTGAATTTTACCAAAATTAATAAATTTACGCAACAAAATCGTTCGGTAAAGTGATAAAATTTGCTTAAATATATTTTCATACAAATTTTTACAGATAATTTATCACAATTATTATTTTATCACATTACCCCATTTACCAGCAGTTTATCACTTTAGATGAATACCCTTATTGAATAAAGTGAAATGAAAATAAAAATTAAATGAAAATAATTGAAAAGTGCACTTATGTATGTATTGGCACAATCTAAAGTAAATAATCTAAAGTAAATAAGTGTGGCATCCATATAATAAAATATATTTGAGCGCCAAAAATGGCTTTGGCAAAGTATTCGATGGAGGTTTTAATTTCAATGTATTTGGAATTGGTTGCTCCCTTTTCTCTATCGCACGGCCTACTTCTAAGAACTTTTGAGTTTTCTTGCGCTCTATCGCCCTAGCATTTATAAAAATCATAATAGAAAATCTACAAATCACTCATAGACAAAGATTTCACTCATAGAGCAGAGATTTGAGTAGATTTTTCGAATGCGATCCCAATGTTCATAAATAAACAAAAAGGAAGAGAGAGAGTGCTTTCAAATTAAAGCAACTCTTAAACTGTGTTTACGATATTTGTAAAAATTTTTACGATATCTCTTTCTCTTAACTAAAAACTTTATTTATTAATTATAAAGAAATTAAATAATTTATAGAAAAAGATATATGCCTATGCACTGCTCCTCACTCATATGAACACATCCATATCAATTTTATGTGGATATGAGTATGTTAAATGTACAAAACAGCCTGGCAATTGTTTGTATGGGAAAAATGTTAGCCTATTAATATATAGATAGTGGCGATGAATATAAAAAAAACTGATGTACGTAAGTACTAGCAAAATTTAATAAGAATAAACAAAGGTATTTTAAATATCGCTGTACGTCCGGCAGTAATATGATGTCCATTTTCGCATGGGAAACTGTGTAATGATTGAAGGGCTGGTATTTGTTTTACTTTAAGCCATCGCATATAGGTAGATTTGCAAGTTTTATGCGGCCAAAAATATTTTATTGTCTACATCTATTCCAAATTTGCCGGAGCATTCTTACCTTCAAATGGTTTTTTTATGTTTTTCCTAAAAATCTTTTTCTCTCTCTTTCTTTGTTTTTGAAATCCTTCGATTTCTGACCATCTTTCATGGGGTTTAACCTCCACCTCATAGCCCTTTGAGCAGAATTCATTGCTAGATAGCTTTATAAGGAACAAAAAAAAAATTATCTGAAGAAAAAAGTGTATACGTTCGGACGTTCCAATGTTTAATATACTTAAACTCAATAATCCTTTTGATTATGGGAAAAAAACTAACGCTGCCCGAAAGAGCACCCAAAACTGTGTTTTGTCAAAAAAAATTTGAAAAATATCACAAAGGTAAGTATGTTTTTTTTATTGCAAAGTATATTTTGCGTCCGAACGCTTGAAAAAAAAGCACTATTTTAGAATAAACTTTATACAAGATTTGAAGTATTTTGTAAATGTATCTATGTTGATATTCCCAGGTCTGACCTTGGCGCTTTTGTTGCGAATTCGTGGATGTATTTCGGAAGTCATATACACTTAGCTAAAAAAAAAAATTTATATGATAATCTGAAAGACGTAATTTTGTAAGTAGCAGTGCTCCAATGTCCATAAAATTTTGTGGCGTGATAAATGAAATACGATATAATGGTATCAAAAAGTTTGGCCTAGGTGCATTTTTAAATTTTTCTCTTTGGTTGACCCATTTTCGGAAACACCCATATCCATTTATCATACATATACATACTTACATAATAGTTAACTGTTTCAGTTCATTGCGCGCAATTTCCTATTTTTTGTTATTATAGTTTCGAGTCGGTCTGTAAAGAGCAATTTATAATTATAAGCCAACATTTAAATTAATTTAGCTGCTTGCTGTAATAAATTATAAGGACCATCCATTTTTCTTTCTTTTCTCTCTCTCTTTTAGCAACAATGTAAAGCGGTTGAACAAAGGCAAGAAAATTTATGCTCACCTTGACGTGTGAAACTGTACTCGAGACATAGGGCAATACAGAACTTGACTAAATTATGTTGCAGCTAATGTTTCGAAAAAGAGCAATAGCACCTGATTCATGATATTTTGTTGGAATCCTATATATATCCTATGTTTGATTTCCTTCATATGATATAAGGAAACGCTATCATATAAGTAAGTTACACAGTAGAAAATTACGCCTTTCAAAGAAATTCGTAAACAATTAACGCATTATTACGTTATGTTTTTGTGATTCAACTTTTACACATTTACATACGTTCAGGAAATGCAGCAGCAAACAGCGAATAACAAAATACTTGACAAATGCTTGTATCGGCATGCCACGCACAGACCCATAAATTTTCGCTGCGGTTAAAGCGCTTCAACGCATGCCATGAATTAACAGCATTGCTGCAAGTGAGCGAGCGAGAGTAGTTAAATTGGAAATGGAAGTGGACGTGGAAATGGAATGAAAATGATGCGAATTAAAATCATTTAACCAAAGATATGTAAATGCATGTATTTTTGCAATCGAATGCACGTGACTGCGTGCACACAAAGAAAGAATGGAAGCAGAGCGCGCTCATCATGGCCCACAGCCAGCAGTAGCCAACAGCGAGTATTCAGCGTTGCCGCCGCCATTAACTTGCTGGCTATAAAAGGCGCGCAAAACAATGGCTTGCATTCCGGCGGCGAAAAGCATTTCCTGCGCATTTCGCTTACACGCGTGTATGTGTCTGTGTGTGCACGTATTTCATGTGTTGGCATTTAACGCTTTGGAATTTCCGAAATCAACAAACATTTCCGCATGGCCGCATTATCGCACGCGCCATTCAGTTATGTACAACAACCCTTTCTCCTCAACATACATACATATGTCATGTCATTCGTTGTGGGTTGTGGCAGCATTTGCTAATTTAAGTTAATGGCTTTTGTCGTAAATTACATTAAATTTAACGCGATTGTGCACATACCAAATGCTTCTATGTATGTATGTAGTTGCACTTACACACGCTATCACCCACTATATAGTAAGATTGTAGTGTGCATTCAATGGTTGAACAGCATTAACAAATATCATCACTTTATTGCTTTTGGCCGCCACTTATTGGCATATGTTGTTACTTTACACCGAACCTTAAGCAAGGAGTTTGATTTTGGCAGCCGCTACTGTTTCTTTATTTACACTTAAAGCGTCGTACGTGGCGTATACGCAACGCCGCTATTACCGCTGGGTAGATGTTAAAATTTACATATGTATGTATGTGCATATTAAAGCTGATCAGGGTAGGAAGAAACTCAGAGTATGAGTGAGTGAGTGAGGAATTTCAGCCTCACGGCATGATGATGAGTGGCCGTTTGCGTTTCTCGCTCATCTCTAAAGCAGAGTGACTGCTTGCCCAGAATGGTGTGGCTGTAGTACGTAGTAAGAGCTGTCAAAAGTTAAAACAGTACAATTGCATTGCAATGCCCACAATGTGTAGCTGTGTCTGTAGCGTGTAGTTGTGGCTGTAGTAGAAGTAGAGTTAACTTTAACTTTGTAGCGCGCTACAGTGTGACTGCTCAATTTTTTAATGACGGAAATTCTAAATGAAGGACGAAGAAACTGAAAAAATGAATTGAACTTGTAAAAAATAAAGAGTTTTTATGGAATTTAAGGAATCCCCTGTACAAAAATATAAAAAATATGACATATATGAGATACACTGAGCTACACCATTGTGTTCACATTTTCGAGCGTTACCACAAAATCAGTCATCAGCTGATGTAGTAAGCTATGTAGTCCGTAGCTGTAGTACAACATTCTGGGCAAGCAGTGAGGATTTTTTTTGTTTCCTCACTCATTTCGAATGAGCGATGAAGAAATGAGGCGCTCACGCTGCGTGTGAGATGAGCCGTCGTAGGATTCCTCTTCTCTTTGTGTAATGCGAGTGAGCGTGTGGGTGAGTGCGCAGAAACTCAGTAAATATTACATACATATATTAGAATGCATACATACATATATTTATGTTGCAGTGTGCAATTTAGTGACATGTTTTTCTAATAAAAAGCATGTCTGGTTGTTTTTCTGCTTTTTTTCATATTTATGCCCGTTTTAGGCGATTGAGTAGGTATGTAAAATCCATATTTCTACCTAAACTTGGTTTTTGTTGTTTTTCATCTATGTATATGTGTAGATATGTATTTAATTCAGCAGATGCAATTACGAATATTTACATACGTATGTATGTAGGTAAGTAGTTAAAAGGAACATTATTTTTAAGAATGTGCATTCGTTGCTTGATATAATGTTTTTTGTATGATAAAATATATGTATGTATGTACCTACATATGTAGGTACTTACCTACTTGTTTAGTTTTTATTTATTATGCGACTAACGCAAAAAAACTATTTATTCGTCATTAGAATCATATTTTTTTTGCATTTGACATTAACAGTCTATTTCTCACAATTTTTTACCTTGACAACAATAAAATAAAATAATTTTGAAATAAAAAAGAAATGAAAATAGGTATGTACCTACAAGTTGTAAATTTAGCAAGCTCTATCTAACTTCCGCTTTTCAATCAAGGGAATGAAGAAGTCCTATTTGCGTACCGTATTGTTCCAAATATACTCAGTACATAGCCATCCTTCTATTTTAATTTTAATTTTCATTATTATTTTATTTTAGTAATTTATTATTCAAATTAAAAAAAAAATTGTTCTAGTTGAGTTTAAAATTAAATGACAATCAAATTGTTCTTTGA
This sequence comes from Urophora cardui, assembly GCA_960531455.1. NCBI lineage: Eukaryota > Metazoa > Arthropoda > Insecta > Diptera > Tephritidae > Urophora > Urophora cardui. The sequence goes on along the minus strand of OY482670.1, from coordinate 32,780,714 downwards.
GGGATAGTTTATCTTTTTTCAACCTACAGTAGAATTGTTTTTGTAGTTTTACTTTCGGTAGATTTTTCAAACAATAAATACAAGAAAAATTCAGAGAAATAAAGTGGTGTCATACGGGCTTTCGTTATTCGATTTCGAACATAAAAGCGCTGCCAAAGAGTTTTCTACTACCATATTTGCCATAAAGTACATTATTTTGAACAAAAGTCAAGATTAAACAAATATTTAATCTTAAAATGCGATAGATTTTAAACGCCGTGCAGTAGATCTTCATATTTAAAAAAATGTGCTGTAGATTTACCACATATGCGTGCAGTGTGCACACTGCAGAGTAAACAAATTTGTAGCATTCATGCAGCTCCATACTGCATACTTACTACAGGCTGCGTCATCGCCAAGCTGTGAGGCGTCGCTCATATTCCTCACTCACTCAGAGCAACTCATGAGGGCGCAGCTGAGGAGAGGCAACGCTACTAGCGTGCCTCATCTTGGCTGCTCACTCTGCTGCCACTCACGCAGAGCGCTCACGCTAATGTGTGGCCTCTGTTGTTTATGCGCTCAGAGGCCACTCATGCAGCTGCACCCTCATGAGTGAAGCATGTGTGAGTGAGGAGCCAAAATGAGGCAAATCCGAACCCTGAAGCTGATGTTAAGTTTATTGCACTTTCATGTAATTACTGTCAAATTGAATTAATTATGAGCAGAAAATTGCAATTTTCATGCACAACATGGCCACAGATGTACATACTCAGTTATATTTACGTGCATGTGTAACTATTTAAGCTGAAATTGGGCAACAACAGATTTGCACAATTCTCCCCATACCAAAGTCGTAGTTTTTGACGTTGTGCGCTTAAATTTTTTATGATGTTGCGGTGAGTGCTGCGAAGATGTATACATATGTGTAGATACTGAATAAATATGCTTGTATACTGTAGTTGCGCGAAACGTGTTTATAGGAAATTTAAGTTGCCAGAAATGTATCAAAAAGTGCACCAAATGCATGTGTCTAATAACTAGACTCTAATTTGAAAGTTTTAGTATAAGAAGAAAAAACTTGTAACTTATTTTGTGATAAAGTAAACCGTAATTACAGGTCAATTCGGCTGAAAAGTTATGATGTAAAAGTAGTGGTAAAAATTGCGTTAGCTTAGGTGATCCAATAGACCACATATGGCCCTTAGTGTTGCCAGTAGCGTAATGGAGGCATTATATTAAATGCCGGACTTCGCAAGTTTTAGTATTTTGTGTATTTTCTGATCCGTAATGCCTACTAGAGACGCGAAGTGTGCAGAAACGCGGCAGTTAAGGTGCAGTCTGCCAAAAGCTGGACATTGACAGAGAAGGAGGTCCAGAGTGCCAACAGCATCGGGTTTGTTGCATGCCGTGCACGGATCCTTATTATCTCAATGATCAGGTTTAAGCCTCCTCCAATCTCGACCCTTGTCGTGTGAAGAAGCCTACAGTCCGTTGTAGGGTTGTCGGGATACTGCCGCTGGCGCAGTGGCAAGGCTGTCTCCGGCTTTACTACGGTTCGTGCATGTACCATGGTGCGAGGTAAGAACGAAGTGTCTTTGTTCTGTATTACCCTTAGCATGGCGCCATCTCGCAGCCCCGTCAGCTTTATAGCAGTGTGCATTACCCGTTTCAAAGTAAAGTCATCGTTGCATTTCAGGATCTTTACTCCCCTGAACCACTCCCAATCCCTAGGCGAAAGAGTGACCTTGTCCGATAGACGGAGCTTAATTTTAACTGTTGCCTTTTACAGGGCTAGGGTTTTGGGTTTCTGCTTGTCCCCCTTACTTCTTTGCCATCCCAAAATGTTACTTGGTCGTGAAGTGTATGACGACTTTAGCAGTTCCTCCTCGTTGGCAGCGGTGATATTGCTCCCTCTGTCGAGCTCTGTGCCTGATTCCACAACAGTATTTTCCTTAGTACGTTTTACATTCACATTTCAACTGCTGGAGCCTGCAACCACTCCAGCAGGGGTGTGACTACTGGCGACACGCAGAGGTGAAACAATTCCTGCCGCATGCCCGCTGGTGGTAGCGGTCAGGTTTCCCACAGACGTTTGGGTCGATATCACGACTCGTTCTTTATCCAGCTTGTCTTACATTACGACAAAATAAATGCGTTTTATGCCTTCCGCCAGGCACCTCTTATCATGACTGAAGACGTTTCGCACAAGGATTACTGCAATCGCAATTTAAAATAAATTGAAAACACAATTATTGTAATCTTAATCGCAGACGGAAAACCGTTCTTCCAAATGTTGGCAGGGTACCTATGTGTGCTTACTTACTTAATTGGCACGTAACCGTCTAGACGATTCTGGCCGAGTCGAATAAATCGCACCAGCCATTTCTGTTTCGTGCAGCATGGCGCCACTTGGGAATACCTAGGGAGTCAGCATAACTGTCCACCTGACCTTCTCAACGCAGTGGAGGCCTCCCTTTTCTTCTGCCTTTAGCGTGTTTCGATAGAAATACTTTCTTGGCCGGAGCACCTTCGTCCATTCTCACGACATGACCTACCCAGGGCAGCCGCTGAATCTTTATTCGCTGAACAAAGTCGATGTCTGCGTACAGCTCGTCGTTAAATCTCCGTCGATACCCGCCCTCGCTAACGCGCAAAGGTCCATAAATCCTCCGAAGAACTTTCCCCTCGAATACTCCAAGCGCCATCTCATCTGATTATGTCATTGTCCATGTTTCTGCGCCGTACATGAGGACTGGAACGATGAGCGTCCTGTAGAGTGTGATTTTTGTTTGTCGAGAGACGACTTTACTTTTAAATTGCCTACTCAGTCCAAAGTAGCATTTATTGGCAAGGGTGATTCTTCGTTGGATTTCAGTGTTGACATCATTCTTGGTGTTAATGCTGGTTCCCAAATAGACGAAGTCCTTAAAAGTTTCGAATTTGTAGCTATCAACATTGGCGTGGCTACCAACGCATGCTGTTTCTTTGTGTGATGGCAGGAGGTACTTCGTCTTGTCCTCGTTGACCGCCAAACCCATTTTCTTAGCCTCTTTATCCAGCTTGGAGAAGGCAGAACATACGGCGCGCGTGTTAGTGCGTACGCCAGCAGTTGCACACTCTTATGATATATGATGTGTGCTTGTCTTCTTTAAAATCGACAAACAGTGTGGACCACTTAAATCAACCATCATGTAAAGTTTCAACAAATATTGAACTAAATCTATCTATGTTTCTGTATGCTTTGTGTAGAGGATCCGATGTGGTGACGACCATATATATATAGATTTAATGACAGCCATTAAAATTAGTTAGACCTTGTGATTTTCCGCTACTATTTTTTAGAATGTTCGAGTTTTACTTCTTTCTTTAGAATCACTGATGTCTAAGTAATTCTCTTAGTCCATCTGAGTTGCATTGAAAAATAGTTTTCTGGCCGCAATTATTTCAATGACCATAATTTCGTTTCGATTCTCACTTAACTTCATCTGATTTTATTACTTCTTAACGCAATTCATTACTTACCCCTTATGCACATATGCACATAAGATTCTTCTTCTTTCACTTCATTTAATTTGCATTCAAATTATTTCCAATTTCCATACATATGGCACAAATAATGAAGAAACTCAAGCTAAATGTGTAATAAAGCAAATAACATAAATACCAAGAGGAAAACGGATGCAATGGGTAAAATAAACCAACAACAAGAACCATTGATAGTAAGCAAATATGTACACATGTATGTATGCAACTAACTGACCATGGCAATGACAATAACACCCAGAAATAAAGTATGACACAAAACAACATTTAGCTACATAAATAGCCAGGCCAAAGCTACTTGAATACGCAGCAGCCAGCAGCCACCAGGGACACATTCAAATGCGCATTGCAATGTGGGAGCCCATTCAACGAACATTCAACAGTAGCGCGCTCGCTCTGCTCTTAAACGTCGTACAGTAAGCGAACGAAAAAAAGTAATTGGGTATGAACATTTAAATGCCAAATTAGAAAAGTCGCGCTTTAAGACAATGTCAACACCATAAAAGCCAAGCACAACCACAGACGACAACCGGCAAAACGACGAGACGGCATGGTGATGAGCGCTGCATAAGCGCGACGCATTGTAGCGTAAGCGCAGGCCAATTCTAACCAAACCAAAAGCCAATGTGGCAACAGGGGGCAACAGAGAAAGAGTGTGGAAAGTGTGAACGAAAAAGAATTGAAAAAAATGTAAGCAAAGAATTTTAAATAAATGCGTGCAGGCTCGAGAGTGCTCCAACAACGGCTACAATGGCTTACTTACGACACACAGTGGGCCAAACGCGGCCAAAAATAGTAATAATTAAGCTAGACTCTTGAAACTCGGAACATAGCTTTTTTGGTTGAAATTAGTAAACTGTGAAAATTTGAATAAAATCCACCCACAAATACGCCCACCTCCCATATAACGGTATTTTTGAAATTTCAGCATTTTCCTAACTATTATAGCTAAAATGCTCAATTTTGATTAGTGTATACATTTTTGAAATATAAATCAAATTCAGTAACCATTTTGGAAAAGGGGTAAAGCACTTCACCGTTTTTAAATTAAAAATATATGCACTTTTAGGTATTTTATAAGCATTTATCATAAAATTTTCATACAAAAAAATCGGATTTCAAAAAAATTTTATACCAGAAATGAAATTACACTTTTCTAACGGATTTCAGTGTGCTAAATCTGAATCTGGAGTCAGATTTTCCAAATTGGTTCTAGTTTCTGAGATATTCATGCCCAAATAGGCAAAAAACACGTTTTTTGGCTCTACTCACTGCTTAATATCTTTTATGTAATTACTTTTCAATTACTTTTCGATTAAACCAGTTGAAAGCACAATCATTACCCTTGTAAACAGCGTTTCGTTTCTTCGAATATCTTAATTAGAATTGAAAATATCGATATTTAAGTTTCACCATTTTGACAAATATTCCCCATACAAAAAATTGTAAACTTTTTGAAGCATACTTCTGGGCATTTTGTATGGGAAAAATGTACGAAAACTTAAAAAACACCTTCCATAAAAAGTGCATAAAACAAAATGGAGCAAACGAATTTTTACGGTTTTTTCACCTGTTTATAACATACATTTAGGACTATGAAATATTAAAAAAATGAGAAGGTCATATTTTTTGTTTTTTGTTAATTTCATTTTAAAATTTTACAATTTTTACACATTTCTTTTTTATATTCCAAAGGAAAAAAGCTCTCAAATATATGAATTAATGCTGATAAAAAAAATTGCCTCATAATTTCAAAGTATGCACCATTTATTGCAAGACGATAAAGAAACATTCGATTATTCGCCTAAATATAAACGTTTTTCATAATGTCAAAACTAACATAATTAATGTGTTTACAAAAACGCACTTTTGGGCCAATGAGAAAAAAATTATAAAAGCAAATGGAGGAAGTGGATTTTTAAAATGAAAATGCAGTTTGATTAAGAATATATTACTTCAAATCATAAAAAAAATTTGAGGAGGTCATATTTTTCGTTTTTTTTTTTTAATTTTTTTATTCAAAGTCGAGCAAAATTTTTTTCTTATCGACATTTTTTGTCAATATTTGAAAATTCATATAAATTCAATAGTGAACGGTATTTACAACTACGTTATCATTTCTGAAAGAGAAAATCATTATCTATATAATGATGTGCTACTCGAGTTCGTATGTTAAAAATTAAATGAGATAGAGCATTTTTTATGAGGTGTGTTCATTGAGAAAAAAAAAGAAGCTATTTTTTGCTTAACCTTTTGCACCCTGTACAGCTAAACGAAAAAAGACTCAAAAATTTTTATATAAGTTTTTTTTATTACAATTTGATGTATCTGTCGATCTCTATTTAAAAAAATTGTTTTACTCATTCTTTAAGTTTGAATTTATTTTTGGCCGCAATCACCCATTGTGCAACATCTTGCCAGCGCGCTGTGCTGTCTCTTGCATCATTTGCAGTGCTGCTGCTGCTGCTACGCTCAAAGGTTTATTGTCAGCCAGTTGCGGCGTTGTACGTTGCCCGTTCTACGTTTGTCCATTTGTTCATTCGCGTTTGTCGCTTTGGCTAATACAATATTTTATTAGTCACAATTTTCTATTGGATTTTCGCTCTTCCACGGACAGCTTTTAGCTTTATGCACTTCACTAGTTAGCGGCGACTTACTGCCCCGCAGCCGCTTTGCCACTGCGCTGCCTGCCGGCCTGCTTGCACAAGTGGCCTGCTTGCTGGCTGCCGCAAGTTGTTGCAAATTGCAAGTAACAATTCTTATTCATTTGCCATTTTTGTGCTACTTTTTTCCTCTGCTCAACTTAATGTACACTTTTGTATGTATGTGTGTGCGTGTGTGTGTTGGTTTGTGTTTGCATTTGTTTTGCCATCTCCGTCTGCGCCTTTCTGCACTTACCCTGCAAAAAATGCGATCACTCCGGGATACATCCGGGACAACTCGCAAGGGAGCATGCGATTACTACCCATTTGTATCTCTTTATATGGGTTGAAGTGTTCTCTTTTGTTTGAGCATGTCCTATGAAGAGACTAATTGTACCCAGTTTGTACCCGAACGGGTAGCAAAGCGCACAATTGTACCCGTTTTGTACCCGAACAGGTAGCAAATGCGACACATCCATTTCTGCGACTAATTGTACCCGTTTGATACCCTTTCGGGTACAATTCGTCTACAATTAGTATACATATGTACCCGTTCGGGTACAATTGGGAACAATTGTAGACTAATTGTACCCGAAAGAGAGCGCTCCCTGACAAATCTTTTTAGAGACTCGTCGCACACTTTTTTACAGGGTAGTTGCGGTTGCCGTTTGCTTGTCAGCGCAGCGAACGGGGCAAGCATTTGTGGCCATTTTCCAATTCAATTATTTTGCAATTCGATTTCGTGCTAAATCAACAGCGTTGCCTTACCTACCTTTACGTCCCTCCCTTTCTCTCATTCATTCCAATTCTATTCTATTGATTTTATATGCATTTTAATTTCTTATTGCATTTATTTATTTTTATACTCAGCTGTACTAGTACACAGAGTATTATAGTTTTAATCACATAACGGTGGATTGTAACAGAATGAAATAATCGAGATAGATATAGACTTATATATATCAAAATGATCAGGGTGAAAAGAGAAATCGATTGAGCCATGTCCGTCCGTCCGTCCGTCTGTCCGTCTGTACGCACGATAACTCGCGCAAAAATTGAGATATTTTGATGAAATTTGGAACGCAAGTTGGCATCAAGACAGGAACGGACGGTATTGAAAATGGGCGAAATCGGACCATGACCACGCCCACCTCCCCTATATAGTAAAAATCGGAAATTTTGTATCTCAGTAACTAATAGAGCTGGAGTGATAAAATTTCACCCACGTATTGACCTCAGGCCCTTATGAAGGAATGTGGTGAAATTTTGGAAAATGGGCGGTGCCACGCCCACTTATTAAGGGTCAAACCTTGAAAGTTTTATATGTCATAACTCAGAAACCTTTAAAGATATATCGATCAAATTTGGTACGCGTGATATACTTACTTAGGCAAACGTTTGGACGGAAAATAGTTAAAATCGGTTGACGGCCACGCCCACTTTTATATATGTATATTATAAAGTGACCTAATAAAAACATTTTAAGCCATATCTCTGTCAAATATAAAGATATATCATTGAAATTTTGTCGCATGAGTACAACCATGGACATAAAACAAAAAACACAAAAATTTTGGAAAATGGGCGGTGCCACGCCCACTTATTAAGGGGCAAACATTGAAAGTTTTATGAGTCATAACTCAGAAACCGTTAAAGATATATCGATGAAATTCGGTACGCGCGATATACTTACTTAGGCAAATGTTTGGACGAAAAATTTCCTAAATCGGTTGACGACCACGCCCACTTTTATATATGTGTATTATAAAGTGGCCTAATAAAAACATTTTAAGCGATATCTCTGTCAAATATAAAGATATATCATTGAAATTTTATAGCAGGAGTCTAACTACGAACATAAGACAAAAACCGTAAAAATTTAGGAAAATGGGCGTGGCACCGCCTCTTTTTAGAGGCAGGAATATACGAGATTTCTTAGCCTATAACTCGACAAATAATTTATATATAATGACGAAACTTGGTGTGTACACTTTTATTACTTGTAGTAATACATGTTCAAAATTTTAGAGAAACCGGTTGACGGCCACGCCCACTTTCTATATATGGGTATTATAAAGTGACCTAATAAAAACATTTTAAGCGATATCTTTGTCAAATGTAAAGATAATTCATTGAAATTTTGTGGTATGATTTCTACAATAGACCGGAAATAAAAAATAGAAAAATTTTGGAAAATGGGCGTGGCACCGCCTCCTTTTAGACAAAGGAATCTACGAGATTTCGGAGCCCATAACTCGACAAATAATTGAGATATTATGATGAAACTTGGTTTATACACTTTTATAACTTGTATTAATAGACACGCAAAAATTTACTGAAATCGGTTTATGACCACGCCTACGTTTTAGCAAGGATATTTCTGGAACACGCTTTGGAAATTTATAACGTGACATCTTTGTAACTGGAAGTCATAAAGGAATGAAATTTTGCACAAAGAATAATATTCATATGCTTAGTTGGATGACTGATAAAAATTTAGAAAATGGGCGTGGCTACGCCCACTTTATGCAGCACTTGCTTTATATAAAATCCATCAAACGCAAACAAACAATGAAAACATACAGCTGAGTATCTAATGTTCGATTCCACTCGAACTTAGGCTTCCTTACTTGTTCATTTTACTTCTCATATTTTCTTGTGCCACATTTTTTTCTCCAGCTTTCTTCCGCTTGCCTTTTTGCATTCCTTTAAATGGTCTTTCTTTCCTTACTTTAAATGTATTTTTACAGCAACAAATGTGGCATTTAAGGTAAACTTCTCTCAGTCGACATGCCTACCTGCCACAACAAAGTCAAAGAGGTGCGCGCGTACACCTGGCACTCGCAGCCGCATTCGCAGTCGCATTCGTAATCGCAATCGCCACGAATCCTTGTTGTGGAGACACCTTTTTTTGTGTGGTTTAAATATTATTGGAATGCCATTTGCCCACATTTCTGGTCACATTGGTCGCAAATTGACGGCATTTCATGCCCGTTTGCGGTAAATAGCGGCTCGATTGGAGGAGTAGGTAACATCTGTTGGTTGCTCCATGGTTGCCAAGCAGCTGTAGCACAGTTGTCCGTTATTGTCCGGCTGAAGTAATGGGTATATGTATTATTATATAAGTGAGTATGTGCTAAAATATGTGCGAAGCGTGTTGCAATTTTAATGAATTTAATTCAATTAAATTGCGATTATATTAGAAAGGGGAAAAAATATAGGCTCATTGAGTCAACAATGTAAATAAAGGCCGATCACTGGTGTTAAAAATTTTCTCGCCAACAAGACAGTGGTGGATGTTTGAATGCGCCTGCCTGCGAATACCACTTGATACTATTACTATCTGTCAGCCTGTGTTCGAAATACAAACCAAGAGCAATTCTCGTTCAGTTCATGGGAGAAGAAACTAAGAAAGCGCCAAGCAAGCTACATAAATTATTTATTGTATCCATATCCAGAACTAAAATTTCTAATTTCAATCTAAAAGCCTCCGCACACGAGCATTTGAAATTACGTTGATTAGCCGAAATCACTTTCCGAAATCACGCGCATTCACACACGTTTTTGAGTAATTTCATTTAGTCGGGGTTCAGTTACGCTGTTCCTGCGCCAAATAAAAATTTGTACATGGTCAACTTAAATGAAAATATCATTAATAAAATACTCCCACCAAATTAAATTTTTTATAATTAAGGAATCGCTAATGCAATATACAATGAGAATATATCTAAGAAACCGTCGCGAACAAATTTAATAGCCGTTCTGATGCCAGAACTCACGGTATGGATGACCAAAGCAGGGTCGTTCTTAACATACGGATAACTGGTGTATTGGGGAGCAACCGAGGTGGGCTATATAGCTGATATGCTGAGGAAACCTCAACGAGCTGCTTGCGTTGCGATAACAGGAGCGATTAAATCATGTCCTACGGAGGCTCTGAATGTGATTAGCAAAATTTCGCTTATTGACCCTTTTGCCGGGAGCTGGGAATCTAGAAGCAGCGCACATACGAGCATGGTCGTATTCGGATCAGCGTTAGCGACCCCCACAGCAATACGAAATAGGGTATATACTAGGGATTCCAATTTTTCCGATTTTTACGATCCCGGGATTTTCGAGATTTACTTTTATAATCCCGTTATCCCGGGATTTATCCCGGGATTTGGACTTTCATTACACAGGCCGAATAAATTTTCAAAAAATTTTCTAACTCAAATAAAATTCTACTTTTCTAAAGGATTTCGGTGCGCTGATTCTGAATCTGAAGTCGGATTTTTGGTATTACGTGTAGGTTTTGAGATATTCGTGTCCAAAGAGGCGAAAAATGCGAGTTTTTGCTATATTCACTGCTCAATCTGTTAAATTACTTAAAAGATGATTGCAGCTATTGAAAGATCGATCATTCCTCTTGAAAACAGGGGTGGCTTTCCGTAATTCGATATTCGACTCTCGTCAGCTTGATATTTCAATTCGATATCGAACGAGCGACGATACCGTTTTGCTTTCTGTATTTCGATAGGAAAACTTTTCTTATGATATTTTAAAAAGTGCATCAAAGGCCTTTATTTTCTTCCAAAAGTTGTGTTCTCACTTGTAAACAGATAAAAAATCATTTAAACCCACAAAAATATTAAAATTTTGAAGTTATATTTTTCTGTGGTTGACATATTCGATAAGGCAAAACGATAGCTAAGGTGGTGTCGAATTGTTTCTGACGATATTTGTGTTTACGGAAAGCAAAAACGATGCTTCGAATTACGGAAAGCCACCCCAGTGCTTTGCTTTTTCGGATATCTTATTCAGATATCTACGTTGTCTTCAAAAGAAATGATCGTGCTTTCAATAGATGTAATCAGTTTTTAATGAAAGTGAGTAATTTTAAAAATATTGGGGAGTGAATATGGCCATAAACTGCGTTTTCCGCTTCTTTGGCCATGAATATCTCAAAAACTACACCGAAATCCTTTTGAAATGTAGAATTTTATTTCTGTTACAAAAAGTTTTCGACCAGTATTATTTTCCCACCTTTGGGGTTGAAAAAAGTAAATACATTTTTAGAGAAACGCTACAACTTTAAAATGCAAAGAAAAAATAGATTTTTATAAATGCAATTTTTTAGTGGCTAGCATGAAATTTTTTTTTTTTATCAATTTTTTCCACTTACCCAAATTAGATTTTTATTGCAATTTTTTATTATTTCATTAGTAACAAAATAAAATAGGAACGTAAAATCATGCGTATTATTTAATAATACCTAAGAGTTACTTTAAAAAGCACAACCAACAACGAAAATTACATACATTTGGTGAACAAAACATTTGCCTTTACAGTTGGTACTTTTAGGATATTAATAATAAAGCCTGTGATGAATTGATAATTTCCAATAAAAATTTTTAGAATTTAACGATATACTTTGTTTAAGCGAATATTTCCAAGCTTGCCGAAAAATACTGAAAATTAATGCAACTTCTGAATAGATAAATATCGGAGGCACAAATTTTGATATGAATTCCGAGTATGCAGCTGCGTATTTAATTTTAGTACAGTGTTGTAAGACTATCAAGTCTAATTAAAATTTTGTTTCCATTTTCTTCCATTATTTACTTTCCATGTGGGAAAATTCCTAAAAACATTTGAGAAATAAATAACCAAAAATCAGGAAATAGAAATTATCAAATGAATTTTTCCACAAGTTAAAAGCTTTAAAAATACCTAACGTAGGTTTCTTTACAACGCGTACTTCAACACAAAAAAATTTAATTATTAAAAAAAATCAAAAATTTTAATCCTTACTTTGACTAATGGACTTTTTTATTCCGGCAAAAATGTCGCACTTTTTTCCGGCTGTCACATTTTTTTGTTCTCTTCGACATAGACTCAACTTTTTTTGGGGATATGTGTTCTATTGAAAAAATATAAAACTGGCCCGACTACGGGCAACATTTTCTACTCTTAGCACAAGTAAAAGGTTGAATTATTTTTGTTTCATTCATCACATGAAAAATGCAACACATGGTACAGAACACATGTTGATAATGCAACATTTTCACTCAGAATAGGAAATGCTATTAGTATACAGATCTGAGGCCAATAAAAATTATATAAAATATAACTTCTTTGCTATAATAGCGGAATATTCTCTCTTTATCTTATCCCGAAAATCCCGGGACAAAATTCTAGCTATCCCGGGATTTTCGTAGTGTCAACAAGGGCGGGATCCTGGGATCCCGGGATTGGAATCCCTAGTATATACGTCCTATACCCAGCAAACACAGTCTCTAACGTTAGAAATTTTGTCGAGATTACCTTAGATAACTAGTGTAATTCTCTATATATTCTCAAATCGATAACTAGGGTTGAAAACTACACTAGAATTCGATTAGCGAGTGATTAGAGAAGGAGCCAAATCTCAAGCCTTTTATCAATTCTCAATATATTTCTGTGATATATTGAATATACATACATATATTGAAATTAGATACTAAAAAATGGTAAAGTTAATATTACCGTAGTACAATGTTTTCCATTAAAAAGTACAAGAAGTACCTTTAATTTAAATAATAAGACTGAATTTTGTTTAAATTTCAGTTCTTATAAATGTGGTAAACATATACATGTCAATATATATAATCATATACAATTTAGGCACATATTGCGTTAATAAAATCTAAACAATGAAAAAATTATGTAAAAGGAGACAAAGCTTTGTTTTTCATTTCAATTGGAAGTATTTGCAAATTCTGATTAGAATCTCATTAGAGAACTACATTAGAATTCGAATCGAGAATTATTATTTTCTCGATTTGAGAATTAGGTACCCTTTTGTTTGAGAACGCTATGATTCTCGATAGATTTTCGAGTCGTCCTCTAACGTTAGAGGTTTGAGAATGAGGCTAGTTCTCGAGTGATTCTCAAATCGATAACTAACCTCAGTGTTTGTTGGGTAACAGTCTTCGATACAAACTATAAGATTGTCTTTCCATCCAGGAAGGACTGGGGAGATGGTAAAATTGCTCAGAGATGCGATGTTTCTATTTTCACTGACGGATCAAAGATAACATGCGAAGTGGGCGCGGATATCTTTACAACCCATCCGAATACTGCCACATAAATCAGTCTCCCGGACACGGCGGGCGTTTTTCAATCTGAACTTTTTGCCATACAAGAGGCGTGCAAGGTACTTGCAGCTTAAAATGCCGGTTTTGGAACAGGATATGAATTCTTCTTGGATAGTCAGGCGGCTTTGAAGGCTCTGGGATCTTCAACGGTTTCATCAGTGCTGGTCGAGTAGTGTACAGAGTATGTCATGGGCTTAGCAAGCCGACATAGCTTGTCTCTGATCAGGGTGCCGGGGCACCGCGATAGAAAAAGAAACGAAGTGACTGATGAGCTGGTCAGGCAAAGCTCCTTTCTTAATATCACAGAGGTTCGGAAGGTTCAGGCGCACCTGGGCTTCAGCAAGGGCGGAATATCGCGGCATTGGTTGAAGGAGGCTAAAATCAGATAGAAGCGGTTGCGGACCTGCAGGGTCTGCAGAAGTATGCGGCCTTCATACAACGAGACGCGTTCCTCAGCCATGATAAATATGGACAGGGGTAACATTTGCCGCTTAACTGCGCTATTCACGGGATATTGGGCTATTGATACCCACGCTGCTCGATTGGGATTGGATCATAACACGCTATGTCCGGGCTGTAATCTTCCAGGAGCAGAGGAGACGCTGTGGAGCTCCTGCTATGCCTTCGCCATAATGAAATTCCATGGCAAACCTTTCTTCGACAATCTCTCGGAACTCAGGTACGTTAGGCCTAAGGAGCTTTTTAGATACCTAAGTTCAACAGGATGGATATAGGGCGATGATATCAAAACGGCATTTCGGCGCTAATTGGAGACTGTGAGACTCGCCATCAAACCAGTCAACCATCTAGATTAGAGAGCTAAGTAGAATCTTAAATGTATATTTTTGAGAGTAGTTGTAGATAGAATAGAATAACTTAAGTGAAATAAATATAATAAATCCTTTACTTATGTATGTGTATTTCCCTTGTAAGAAAATCTTTAGACAGATTTTACGTGATAAATGCGCTCAGTTCCAGTTTATTAATTTATTTTACTCACAAGATACATTTAAGTAATACAAAGTGTAGTAGGTAGTTAATTAACTTTCAGACTACCTCAGTGTCGAAGAGGAGGAAGCGACGAGAAAAGAAGAAGAAAACAAACTACGCTGAAATGAGATGAAAAGAAGCAATTTAAGAGTGGACAACTTAAGAGGAATTCATATATTGTGTGCAGTTCAATGCCAATTTGTTTGCATTTATTTAAATTTATTGTATTTTAAATTGCAAAAGCCGCGCGGCGGTTGGCAACCAGCAACCACCATGGGGCATACACGCCCTACATGAATCACATGAATATGGAAATAATAAAATAAGGTATTATAGTATTATGTATGGAAGTGAAGAATGCGCTGGTAAACAGCAGCAAAGGGAGGAAGCTGAGTACAAATGGAGGGCATGCTTGTGTGTGTGTGTGTGTAAAGCGAAAAAAGGATTTTCATTAAGCAGTTAATTTGATTCTTTGCGCTTTTCTGAATATTAAATCGACAAGCTGCGCAGCAATAACGAAAACAACAACAACAACAGCAACGCCAGCAAGTGCTACGGCAACGTTAAATGAATCTATAATGTAAAGTACGTAGGCCAGATATGAATGTATTCATGTTCGTGTGTGTGCTTGCATATCGACTGCCAACGCCGCATCCGCCGCAAAGCCTTCAAATCACCGGCAACATTTTCAAGCGAGACATGCGTGCGGGTGGTTGCCTGCATGCATGTATATATGTATGTACGTCGCATTTGAGTTGGCGCTGGCGTTGTGGCGTCTGCATTGCATTTCATTTCATTTTATTTGCAATGCGTCGCTTTTGTATGGTACTCGAATCACAGTCGAATTGGTCGAATTATGAAATGAAAATATAATTGGTAATTTATTCTACTCTAGATTGGTGGCATTGAAATGAAATGCTGGCTGCTGCCACACGAGCATGTACGCAGAGATACACGCCAGCAGACGGGCGGGTAAATACGCGAACGTAGAATGAACAGTGCTGAACAGTGTTTTTTCGATTTTGATAATCAAAAAAAAGTCGTTAATGTAATCAAAAATAAACAAACAGACTTTTTATTCCGCTTTATCAAGTATTTATTGCAACCAATTGTAGTGCATACTGCGGCGCTGGCAGCTGGAGGCCGCATTGGCTCCATAAGTATGACAATGGCAACATTGTTGAGCAACATAATATAAATGAATGTATGTATATTAGTACATATGGATGGGTATGTATTCATTGTTGGTTTTAATTCGCATTTTGGATTGCCTGTTCTCGTGCTTTGTAGCATATCTTTAGAGCGGCTCCAGTACCGCCAGTATGACGGCCATATAAATCAAATAGCTATACTTAGGAGTGCACGCAATTACCATTGGCAGTTGGTTGTACTCTGTATTGATTAAAGCAAATGTCAAATGAATGAAAATGTGATTTTTAGTTTTTGTTAAGTATTGGCAGTTTGACCTTCATTTGGCTGCATCAAACCTTTAATTGATTGTGGTTGAGGCATCTAGCATTATGAGGCAATTAAACAGATATCAATGCCAAAATATAGTATTAGCTTTGCCAACACTTTTTTAAGCCTTTACAAAAAATATAAGTTTCAAATAACAAAGTTCGGCATAAATTTTTATTTACTGCCACTTTACTTTATCCTCGTGTTAAGCCTCAACTAAACACATTTCGTTTCGATTTTATTTATTTTGCAGAACATTAAAAATATGTTGCTCCTTTCTCTTTGGACTTTCTAAGTTATTGTAAAAGCATAGAAATATTAAATTTATATTTTTCGAACTGGATTGGTTTGGTGTCAGTTCATGGGCACTTTGTTATGTCACCGCTAACACCATTGCATGATAACTGTACTGAACCATGTTAAATCGCTGAAAAGCAGCCGAATTTCCTTAAAGTACATTCACTTCTTGACTTTACAAAAGCCATTTTTTTTTATTTATTTATGCTTCGTTACATAGTATCAGTGAACAGATGAAAGCAGAAGTTTGATTTTGCGGAGTTGAAACAACGTTCAGTGAACTTTTGGCTTGAGTTCAATTACTTACCTCAAATGTTCCTTGTCGAATTTTTTAAAAAGTTTCTAAATCGCACTCTTCTCTATTTTGCCGAAACTTTCTTTAAAAAAGTGTATTTTATCGTTGTATTCCAGCATTAATCTTAAAATCAGTTGCCATCGAAAAGGTAAAGCCTAATGCCTACACACCAGTGGCGGTCCTAGCATAAATTGGCTGGGCAAGCCATGTAAGAAATTATGTATATGCAAACGTAAAAGCAACTTTTTTTTTTTTCAATATAACTGAAAATAAGCAATTGAATTCTTCTTAGAGAAAGCCAGAAAAAAGCTCTGTTTTTGTGTTTTGAAAGCCTCATAAAAGCCCATGTGTGGAATTGGTAATGCATGCACACTAAGCCAGGTTGTGCTGTGATTGGCTGCACACGTAAATGTTGTTGGAGGTCTAACGCGCCACGATAACTTAAGTAGTAAACACATTGAGGAACTTAAAGGGTAAACACATTTCAAGGATGAATAACCACATTTCAAAGAATTTCGTAAAATGAAATGAACAAAACTATTTAGGCCAGCCGGGCTTTTCGGCTTATATGAAGCGCCCGCCACAGTATGCTGATATAGGCCGTCGATATAATCGTTTAGTCTGATCAACTTAAAATTTGTGTGCTTCAACAACTGCCAAATAATTAAATTTTTCTTATGACACTTCAATAATTGTATATCTCGAAATAAGGCATATGATATTTTAAAGACTCTGAAATGCATAAAAACATACATTTCTAATGTACTTAGATAAGAACTTCCTTTGCTTGCATTTGCATTGCATTTCATGGCTACCTCTTTTTTCTGCACTGATGATTTATTTCCAACAACATAAATGGAAGTTTATATCAATAGATCAACTTTAACAAATGCACTTCAAGTCTAGACGAAATTAGTTTGCTGCTGCCATTGCACCAAATAAGGGGTGGTGGCAGCCAGCAGTCATTATTCTTCACTTACATAGCTTAGCAAAAAACGAACAAAACATAAAAACATAATAAGCACTAAATAATGAGCATAAAACATAGAATGAAACTTGCATGCATAGAAAGAGGCAAGTAAAAAACTAAACAATAACAGCCAAGCAAATAAATAATCATAATGTACCAAAGGGCATGCATCAGGTTAAACTGGAGGAGGCAGAGCAAATGGGGCTGAGGAGTGGAAATAGAAGAGTAAAACTAATTTTTGCTCATATTTCATTGCATAAAAAAGTAAACAAGTCATCAAAAATTAAGGGAGAGAAAAAACATTGTTGCAGCAGCAGCCAGAAATAACCATCATGCAGTATATGCATGCATAGATACTTTCGTATGTATATACATATGTATACATTAGGGTGGGGCGATTTACTAACCTATATCGCCCCATCGAAATTTGGATTCCTCTCATTTTTCTGAGTAGAAAACTCCTCCGCGACATTTGTCTAAAATAAATTTTGATGTTCCGGATTTTGGTTTTTATGAACCAAGACGAATTTTTGAAAATAAAAATTGGGCAAAAATCGACAAAAAAAATATCCAAGCCAATATTAGCATTGAATTGAAGCAGAATTTTGTGCTCAATCCAGATATGAAATCCGAATTAAAATCGGATGATCCGTTTTCGAGATATAGCCTGATTTCCGATTATAGAGACTGAATGCCCCAAATCGCATACTTTCGCGATTATCTCTTGTTGTGTACAATATATCTTAATTTTTTTTTGCAAATTTCTTAAAGATAAGTGAATATAATATATGAACAGTATTTTAAAATATTAATTTGATTTTCGGTATAGGAAAACTAGAATGCACTCTTTTTTCCCTGGCCCAAAATCGCGGTATGGGTTCTCTATGTTATAGTCATACGATACCGATGATTTTCGCCGATCGCGATTTGTGTACAATAAATGCTCTAAATCCAAAATTTCAGAATTTTAGCTGCAAAAATTAAAGATTTATTCCCTAATACGTAGACTTATGCTTCTGCAATTTGTTTTTTGCTTCCAATAGTACGCTATAGCGTATGAGTAACCTTGAGTTTTTTTAGAGTTGAGTAAAGTAAAAAAACAAGTCCCAAACAGCATTCTTCTACGTTTTGGGTTATAACTCTTCAACTTTTACAGCTAAAATTTTGAAATTTTGTATTCATATCTGGATTGCGTATAAAATTCTACTTCAATTCGATGTGCATATTGGGCTGAATATTTTTTTGTCGAATTTTGCCCAATTTTTATTTTCAAAAATTGGTCTTGGTTCATAAAAAGCAAATTCCGGAACATCAAATTTAATTTTAGACAAATGTCGTGGAGGAGTTTTCTACTCAGAAAATGAGAGGAATCCGAATTTCGATGGCGCGGTATCGATTAATTTCCCTCCATACAAATCGCCCCACCCTAGTATACATACAGAGCAGAAAAGTCATTGCCAGCAACAGCAGCATTACTTGCAAAAGCAAGCAACATAATCATCATCAACGTAGCAACAATAACAATAAAAACAAGTGAGTCTCGCGCGTCAAGAAAAGTTTGTCTCTACAAATGGACAAATTGTCACCATGGCAACATTGACAAAAAACAGTCAACGCTTACATGCACACACACATAAACCAACAGCTTCTCAAAATGCATTGCTACGCTTAATCAATGATAAATGGCATACCGTCCATTTGGTGTGTTTACACTTTTTTGTTGCTTCACTGCATTGGCTCTGCTGTCTGACTGCTTGGCTTGGCAATGACAATGGCACTACTTGTAATAGCAACATTTCAAGGGCGCAACATTGCTGATGATGTTGCTGACAAAGTGTGCAACACCAGCAGTAAATGAGTGACTTAAGCTTACATAGCAAGCAAGCAAGCAGAAAGATAATAAAACAACAACAACTATTAAATGCTGACAGCAGCCAATTCGCTGCGTAATATTCGCAGTCAATTGTGCAAGTCAATGCTGTCACAAAGTGCTTGTGGTTGTTGCTGCTGTTTTATGAGTTGCGCGAATGCAGCGCAACATGCAATCATTTGCCTGTTTGCCGTTACCACTTAGTACTGGCTGTGAGAGCTAGTCGTTGCTTTTTGTGTTTCTTCATTTTAGTGCTTTGTTTTTTCTGTTTTTTCGCTCTTTCTTTTGGATTTGTTTCATATTTTCCTACTTTTTTTGGTATTTACAACGACCATCGCTACCTTGTTGTACCTATATTTTATGGCATATTAAGCGGCATAAACATGGCTATTGACCAGCATATTGACGCGACGTTAGTATAGTTTGCTGGCTTACATATATTGCGCTTGTATCCCATAAGCTGCTGCATGCACCTTGCACACAGTGCAGCATTGGCAACATTGACTGTGGCAAACAAGAATAACACTGTGCTACACCAAAAAAATGCAGGGGCTCGCAAATGGTTTTTTGGTTTCATCATGGCCCATAAAACACTACCTCATTTGCGGTTTTCCTCCATCACTTCGTTTTTAATTTTTTTGCGTACAAATATAATACAACCCTGAAATTCTTGAAATTACAAATTCGAGATGCAATAACTTTCTTGTTTCTTGATCGTATTCAATTTTTTTTTATTTGAAAGATGCTACTTTTACCTTTGAAACAAGCAAATCGACCTAAAAATGACCAAGTTTTGGTCTTTTATTCCAAAAAAAAAATAAAATTTTTCTAAAAATATTGGTTTTCGGCGCGTTTTTATTGGATTTTGAAGTTACAAACAATGGGTTTTAAACCTTTATAACAAAATACATAAAATCAGCTTTCCAAAAAGCAAAAGTAAATTAAAATTGATTCAAAATTACGGTAGTAGTGTTTCATAAAGTGAGTAAGCCTTAATGCTGCCAATTTCGTTGTGGTGCTTTGTTACCAGCAAAACAAACAGTTACGCGGCTTTGCGGCATTCACAACCAAAAAAACGCGATTATCGGCAACATCATTATGAGCAATAGCAACATCATCATTATCAAGAACATCAACATAATCAACATCAACAACAGCAACATTATCAACATTTACAGCAACAGAGTGTTGTCCATTTCC
This sequence comes from Urophora cardui, assembly GCA_960531455.1. NCBI lineage: Eukaryota > Metazoa > Arthropoda > Insecta > Diptera > Tephritidae > Urophora > Urophora cardui. The sequence continues at coordinate 32,760,352 of OY482670.1, read as the reverse complement.
ATTGCCTATTGTCTCTCAGTTTTTGTAGTTGAGCACCAGCTGAAGACATTTACCATTTGTTGTTAGATGCTTTTTATGCTTTTTGCTGCTATTTACTATTTATTATTATTTTCTTGCTTGCAGAGGAATTTGGTGTGTGATTTATTTGATGTGTCAAGCAAAGCGTTCAATTAGTGAGTTAAATTGTGGATATGTTTTTGCTGGTGAAAATGTGTAATTGTTGTACATAGGTATCTATGTGTGCGAAGCGATATAAGTGACCTGCAGGAATAATTTGTCAAAAAAATCCACAAAATTAAGCATGAAGGTGTCGATCTGTAATTGACTTTCTTTTGAGGCGTGCGAAATTAAATTGTTTTAAAATTTATTAAATTTAAATTTCTTTGAAGCTTGAGTGAAGCCACGTTAGGGTTAGAGTCTACAGGAAGGACATCAGTATCATCTGCCAAAGTGCCGATAGTGACTCATTCTGCTATTGCGAAGCCATAATTGTAAAGGAGCTACAATATTGGGGCCATAATACTGCCTTGCGGTAGGCTTGCTAAACTCAAGTAAAGCTCAGACTTCTCTACCCCTTGTTTGACGAAAAAGTAACGCTTTTTCAGATAAGATTGTATAAATAGAAAGTAATTTATGGGAAGAGTAAATCTCTGTACTTTTTCTACTGTTCCCTGCCATCTTCTGATGCCAAACTGGTGATTGAATATAATTTTACGTCCTTCTCTTATGGAAAGGAGTCTTTTAAGGAAAAGAACTTTCAAGAATTTTGAGACAATGGGCTAATAGGTATGTAAGACCTATCGTATCATGCGCCTTTCCTGGTTTCAGAATCATTTTCTTCAGAGCTACTTTCCAAAAGTGATAAAATACGTTTCGGAGTGAAATATTTTTGTTGTTAAATTGCATCTAAGAGTAGAATTTTATGAAAAATAGATATGTGGTACATTTTAACCGTTCACGAAAGGGTTCGTTTGTACCCATTCTTCAGCTAGGCCGATTAAAACGGCATTTTGAGCGTCGATAGAGGTTGTTGTAGAATATTATTTAGCATAACAATACAATAGGAGAGTGGCGGAACAGATAAATAATAAAGATTGGAATGATATTACCTCACTGGAGGATGCCGATGAATTGTATGAAAAGATACACTCCACATTCCAAGATATCTACCGAAATTCAAGTAACCAAATAACAAACAGAAGGCAAAGAAAAACAAATAACTGGATGACACAGAAATTAAAGATACTTTGCGACAAAAGAGACAAGCTTTACCGAAAATGGAAGAATAAACCAAACGACAGAAATACCGAAACAGAATACAAGAAATATAGAAACTATGTCAGTAAGAAAATAAACACAACAAGAAATCTTTATTACCAGAATAAATTCTCAGAGTTTAGGTATGATATCAAGAAAACCTGGCAAACAATAAATGAAATACTAGGGAGAAAAACTACCAATTTGGATAATATAATTACCAAAAATTTCAAAAGTTCTAATGTAGAAAATATCTGTGATACCTTTGCAAAAACATTTGAGGACGGAGTAAAAAGTGCGATTCATACCTGTGATATTAGTAGTAGTATAGATATAGTAGCCTCCAAGACGACTAACTCAATTTACGTACCTGAAGCCAGTGAGCAAGAAATTCTTTCAACTATTCAGAAACTTGACGAGAACAAAAGCCCTGGACTAGACGGAATCAGACCAAAAGATTTAAAACAAAATGCAACTGTGATAGCCCCTGTGATAACAAAATTGATTAACCTTAGCTTAAGCCAAGCCTCCGTACCCAAAGCCTTAAAAATGTCCGTAATAAGAGCCATATACAAGTCCGGTTCTAAGTCCGATTCGAAAAACTACCGACCAATAGCAATACTTCCTGTTATTGAAAAGATACTAGAGGAAGTTGTTGTGAAAAGACTCACGTCATTTGTGGAAAAGTACGAAGTGATTTCCAAAAACCAGTACGGATTTCAGAAGGGTAAAAATATAAACCAATTACTAGGTAACTTTGCAAACAAAATAAACGGGAATATGGGGAGAAACATTCACAGTCTTGTGTTGTTTATTGACTTCACTAAAGCGTTCGACACTCTGTCGCATTCCAAATTGCTTGAGGCTTTGGAAAACGCGGACATAAGAGATAATTGCTTAAAATGGTTTAAAAGCTACTTAGAATTCAGGCAATATAGGGTGAAAATCTGTAATCAATTTAGTGCTGAAATTCCGGGCTCACAAGGCGTTCCTCAAGGATCAAAGTTAGGCCCGATACTATATCTTCTGTACGCAAACAGCATGATGCAAAATTTGAAAAACTGTGATGTTTTCGCTTATGCTGACGACACCACAATCTTGGTATCGCATAAAGACATTACAGTTGCAGCGAATACACTCCAACGAAAATTTGACATAATAACTAAATGGTCACATGACAACGGGTTATTAATTAACGCAGTAAAAACCAAAGTAATGCATATAAGACCGCCGCATCTACCTACATCATGTATAAACCTGCGATTCCATAACACTGAATGCATACATAAATCAAAAACTGTTTGTGAGTGTGATACTTACATTGAAGTGGTGCGGACGTACAAATACTTAGGTATAATCCTTGATGAACACTTCATCTGGAATGAACACCTGCTATATTTGCGATGCAAGTTGAGAAAATCTTCATATTGCTTGAAGCACCTTAGCTATTGTAGTAATTACGCTGTTCTTTTTCAAGCGTATATGGCGCTCTCAGAATCATATATAAGGTACGGTATCACAGCTTGGGGTACGCCCAAATGTTGCAACAAAACACAATCTAGTCAGAACTACAGTCTCAAAATATTAGCCAAAAAGAAAAACATTCCGACTACTGGCTCATCACTGAACAGAGAATTAGGTATCCTTGACGTTAAATCAATTTTTAAAATCACGGTTCTAAATGAGTTTTATAATGAAAAGAAGTTTCAAATACCAATCAGGCATAATATTGGCACAAGAAATCAAACCGAAAATAGGTTGCAAGTACCTAGATTCTTAAATAACTACTCCAAAAACACTCTGTCCGTTCTAGTGCCCACCTTTTTAAATGAGTTACCATTAGATTTACTGCATCTGCCTAAAGGTCCTATAAGAAAGAATTTACTTAAAAATTATATGAAAAGCTTATTGTAGATATTTCCTTCTGTATTTTATTATTTTATATGTTATTTTTTTTCTTTTTTTCATGTTAGTGTTAGTTTATGTATGTTAATTATATGCTATATATGTGTGTTAAATACTGTTATGAAGAATATGTATGATAAAATTATTGTTACTGCTAAAAACTATTTGTAAGAATACTTTGTTAATTAATTAAATGTACCTGCAGACAAGCACCAAGCTTCGCGGGTTAATTGTAAGAATTTACTGTAATCTTCTATGAGCGAAATAATAAATAATAATAATAATAATAATAATAATAATAATAATAATAATAATAATAATAATAATAATAATAAAATTTCATTAGAGGTTTTCTCAGACAAAATCTTCTTTTAAAAAATCTTAAACCCCTTGACATGTACAAAAAAATTCGTATACTTTAATTTATACAGTTTTATTGTTCTTTGCTTTAAAAACTACTTATGTTCGCATTTCCAACTGGGTCACACATCTCCTCAACCTAATCATCCTCGTGTACTCAATGCTTTTTGCGTATATTTTTTTTTGTCCATTCATACCTGTTAAACACTCAAATGGCTCTTCGTTTTCGTTTTTCTCTTCTGCAATTTTTTTGGTCTCTGCTAATCTGCTTCTTCGCTGAGCGCTGCTCGGTCTAACTTATTTATGTATGTTTGACATTATTAGTTTAAACTTGACTGCAAAGTTTACGTTCTCATGGCAGCTTCTTCTGTACACACATTATTATCTACTTAGTTACTTCATGAATTGCTAAGTCAGCATAAATACGACTTTGTAATGATTCGCAAAAGACAATGATGATTATGAAGTTGTGGACAGACACTTTTTTCGTTGGCTTGCTACCTATTCATAAATGGTGGCACGAATTGTGTCAGCGTATTTTGTATTTACTATAATAGTGGAGTGATGGCGAAAAGAAAAACGCAATTACAGTTTTTCTCTCTTATTCTAAATTACATTTAAGCACGCTCTTTTTTGGGCTTCTCATGCGCTATATAGAGTTGTGTTGCTTAAGCTGGGAAAATGTAGGATATAAATAAATTGTAATTGCTGCTGTTAGTAGGTAGGCCATAAAATAAATGATTAGTGGTCTGAAGAAATTGTTAATAGCGGGATTTTTTGTAGTTTTAATTAAATGACTAGGAAACTTATTCGTCAAGAATTAGCTCTTCCCCAACCATTTAATTTTAATAGGAATTTAATACGAGTTTTTCTAAAAAAAGGGAGTTAGGACGTGAGCAGATGTTTTTAACTCAGCCCCATCTTTGTTACAAAAAAACCTCCACATAACTTTCCATTTAGTATACAACCATAAATATAGATGCGGAGAGAACTTACCGTTTTCGAAGATTGAACTGGCCAGTATACTCTATCCGGAATGGTAATTTCGAAATTATTTAAGAGCGAGAACCTGTCGCTAGGTATAAATTGACTAAAAGAGTTAGACAACAATCATCCTTAAGCATTAATCTCCGAGCTCTGATCTGGGTTCCGGGGTACCTCGAAATCAAGGGAAACGAAATGGCTGAGCTGGTCAGACAAGGCTCGGCTCTTGATATCGCAGAGTCGCGGGAGTTTCTTGCGCCGCTGAGCTTCATCAAGGGCTGAATCTCTCGGCACTAGTGCGAGGAGGATATAGCCAGATGGAAGCCGTTGCGGACCTGCACGGTCTGCAGAAGTATGTGGCTTTCATATAGTGAGATGCGTTCCTCAGCCATGCTAATGATGGACAGGAGCGACACTTCCCGCTTAACTGTGCTATTCACGGGAAATTAGACTATTGGTAACCACGAGGCCTGACTCAGATTGGATCACAACAATCTGTGTCTCAGCTGTAATCTGCCTGGAGTGGAGGAGACAGTAGAGCACTTGCTATGCGAGTGTCATTCGCAGAATGAAATTGCTTGGCAAGCGTTTCTTTGACAAGCTCTCCGAACTCAAGGATGTTAGGGCTGCGGGGCTTCTTAGGTACAAAAGCTCAACAGTATAGATATAGGGTGTAGGATCTGCCCTGGTTTCCGAATTGATATTCTCTCTTCTTCTGGTTCTGGTTCTTTAGTCACGAGTCGTGGTATGAAAACGGTATTTCGACGCTAATTGGAGTCTGTGGGACTCGCCACACAAACCAACCAAGCTCCGAGCTCGCTGATAGTCTAGAGACTGATAGTTATCTACAAATTTAGCTAGCTGTGTTCTAATAAGATTATAATTATTTATATCCTATTATAAATTAGTCCCGCATTTTCTTTTGCTTAGAACATAAAATTAGACATCTTGGGATGGCACGCATTGGCTTTTAATACTACAGTGGCACTAATAATATTTTCTTTCTTTTCTTTTTTATAGCTATTTCTAATGTTATTAAAATTAACAGCTTCTAAAAGCTATCGATATAGATCTATGGTTATGCTTTTTGATTAGATTTAGTGCTCTGACCTTAACTGGAAATTACCAAAGTATATCTTCGTGCATTTAGTTTAGCCATAAATATTGTCAAGCCATCTAAATGGCTACTATAACAAGTACAAAGAGCAATGGATTAATGCGTCGTATTTACAACACCGACCACTTGAAGATGCTTGCAGAGAGAATGGAATGGCCAACCAACCATACGAGGTAGTGGTAGCGGTGGTGGCGGTGATTCTAGTTATAAGCTGAGCCAATACATCAAAGCTAACGAATGGCCTAGGCAAAATGTTTTTGGCGAAGGAACGAAGAGGGGTCAATGAGTCGGTAAACAAAGCAATAGACATACATACAACACTCTCTGAAAATGGTGTGGCCATAAACAAGTAGACTAAAGTAAAGAAAGCTTAGCTGGCTAGTGTAGGTGCGGCGGAATAAAATCATGCATTTAGCATTAGAGAAGTCAAAGAGCTATGGCGCATGCGTGAGTGCAGGAAAAAAGAATTCAGAATTTCTTTCGTGGTAATAAAAACAGCGCGCAAATTAAATAAATTATTACGCGGCCAGTGCAATGAATGGTTAGCTTGTTGGGCTGGAATGGAAGTTAAGAAGACGCAGGCTCAGAAAAAATAAATGGCTGAAAAGTGTAGAAAAGGCGAAAAGGAAAGCTAAAAGTAAAGCAAAAAGCGAAGCACACTTTATTGGGCAGACTTAATGATGCCAATATAAACATAACTTATGCGAAGGGAACCAACGCATGAGGCACATTCCAGACGCATAAGCAGCGGCGGCGGCAAGCAGCTGCTCTCTCAGCAAATACCAAAATATTACGCACAATCCAAATCAGAAGTAGTTTAATATGGAAAATACAGCGTTGTGAACCAGAAAATGATTGCAAAAAAATTGAGTACAATTTGTGTCGCATTCGCGATTCAATAACAATTCTTCATCTTCAATGAATCCGCGAACTCGCAATGAATTCAACAAAGGGAAAGCAGTGCTACAGCAAATGTAATCGCAATTGAGTTGGTCTCTTTCTAATACACATGCTTCTTACCGCTTTGCTTCTCTGTCTTTTCTTCTTCTTTTTTTTTAGTTGCTCTGTGACGTTAATATTGCTCGCGCAGGTTGCATGCCTCAATGGGTCGTGTCCTTTGCGCAATATTTTTCTTTCCTACACATAATTTATGTGTGTATGCCACTAAATTTTCGATTGATAATAAATTTACTCATTAAAGCAGGGATGCGCCGCAAAAATTCCGAGTACTCCATTCACTCCATTCATCCATGGAGTGCTCGGTATGGCCCAACCGAATAAAAAAATATGGTCCATTTAACATTGCATGTCATTGTATATACTCCAGTCCCGCATAACATTTAAATTAATCCATGGAGTACCTACATTGGATTAATTGATGGAGTGCCTAACAATTAGCCGAACATTACAAAAAAAACCAGATGTTTATCGCGACGACGACGAATGACGTGTATAAATTCAAACATATGTATGTAAGTATACACGTATCGTCGTCGTCGCGATAAACATTTGGTTTTTGTTATGTTCGGCTAACTACGAACCGATGCAGATACATGAATCGGTCGTTTGGGCTATGTTAGTGGTCACTTTGAAAGTACTCCAACCTACCACAAATGGAGCATATAATCCAATGATTTTTGCAGGGATATAGCCCACACATACCAACATCGCTTACATGTTGCGCCCAAAGAGCGGTCATATTTGTTCTCTCTAATGCGGTACTTAGCTTTTCTGATGTTATGGTCATCGTCATTGTCATGGTGGCCACATTTCATGAACCAATATGAGCACAGTAAATAATGTTTTTGGAATTGTGTTAACAGAGAGCGATTGGATCTCCTCATTAAGATGATGCTCGGGCGTTTTTAAAGAAACTTCGCGGCTGTCCTGTCAGCTGTATTCTGAAAGTTTGACCCCATGCCTTTGGATTCTGTTGTTTCCGGCAATAATATTATCCCTCTTCAACGAAAACATCTAACAACCCTCTATCTTTGCTTCAAATCTATATAAACAACACCTTTCCTGTGCCTATCTTTATATATGTATATTACGCTAAGCGATTTTTTGTACGCACCATAACTTTTACACCGTTACACCGATTTTAGAAAATGTGGTGTCAAATGAAAGGGCTTGATCTGTAGATGTGCAGGAAGGTTTAATTTTTTTGAAAAGGGTTGCCAGCTGTTTGAAAATTTAATTTTCCTGTATAGTTTGTTTGATTTTAAAATTTTTGGTACCATATGAAAGGGCTTGACGTGATATTGGGTAATTTAATAAAAATTTTACAAAAATGGTTGCCACCTGTTCAAAAATTCAGTTTTACGCTATAGTTTGTTTGATTTTTAAATTTGAGGTGTCATATGAAAGGGCTTGGCATGGAAATGAGTAATATATTACAATTTTTACAAAAAGGTTGCCACCTGTTCAAAAATCCATTTTTACGCTACAGTTTATCTCATTTTTAAATTTGAAGTGTCATGCAAGCCCTAGAACTGAATATGGGTAATAAAAGGAAAGGGAAGTGGAAAATGAAATGGACGGAAAATAAAATGGATAAAGGGAAAAGAAAGCGCAAATAAAGGGGAAAGGGGAAGAGAAAGAGAACTAGAAAGAAAAAAAGGAGCGCGCCAAATGGCCTTTTGGAGGTCGCTTTAAGGTTACCATAGTCTAGAAAAATATTCGGCACAAAACTTCACTATGGGCTCCTCGGACAAAATCTTTGTATAAAAAATCTAGGTCCACAGAAATTAAAAATAACCAGTAACTATGAATGTATATCAAAAAATTTTCAAATGTGGCAGTAAGTGGTATTCCACCCTCAAATTGTCGCACTGTGTAATAGAAAGCCACAGCATAGCGTGGCCGAGTTTACTAGTATATACATAGTTTATTTCTATAATGATTCGATTTGTAGCTACTTAGACTAAGAGGGTCAACTGGCAGCTACAACAACATCTGCGCTAGCTAGGGTTGCCAGACGTACTGATTTAATCAGTACAATACTGATTTTTCGTGCTCCGTACTGATGGTTTTAAAAACCTTAAGAAATACTGATTTTTTGGATTTCGTACTGATTTGTACTGATTTTTAGCCGACACTAAAAAATTCATTTTTATCACCCTGCACTGTTTTTAATTTTCCAACTGTTTTCATTTGACGTTTGTAATGCCGTGGTTATGCTTACGACAATACTCGACGTGTAATTGTTGTTATGCACTCCGACGAGTGAGAGAATTTTCGGACTCTCACATCGATCAAATTGGCTGGGTGAAACAAGCACTCAGTACGGCGAGGTTTCGGGGTAATAATGTGTTATGTTGTGTATGTGCGCTCTAATCATCGATTTAAGCGTAACCACCTCTCAGCGATGACGAAAGTGTGTCCGGCATAACCATGAAACAATTAGGAAGGAGGAAGCAACGCGAACGTTAAATGTCATAGAAACATGATTGACAGTTAACGATACGGAAACAAAAACCAAATGCCAGTAATACGACGATTTTCTCCGCATATATTGTTTTTTTTTTTTTTTTTGGAAGGCAATGTACTGATTTTTTCGGGAAAGGTATCCGGCAACCCTAGCGCTAGCACAGTTATAATATGAAAATTTACTCTTAAACTCCAAACTGAGAAGATGGCGGTAAAAATTTGCAGATGAGAAATCTATTAAAGTTGATGCGTGTAAAATAGTTGTTGAACTGTTGAGTTCCTAGTAAATTTTACATTTAAATTTTCTTTAACTTCTCTGTAAAGAAATCTCAATTCTTATTACACCTTTTCCCGACTAGAAGGAATCCATATAAATATAAAATTCCACTATCAACTAAATTTGCTTATCAATTTAATCATGCAATAAATCCACTTGTATCAAAAATTGCTGATAAATAGTCTGAATATCCCGCATAGCTTTATTCGATCCAATTTACTATCATTTATCAGCAACAAAAGCATATTACATAAATACTCGGCTATATTTTTTTAATGCGTTATTAAAAGTGCGCGATTAAAAAGCAGAACAAATTTTAACAAAAGCATATACATACATACATACCTACATACAAATAAATTAAATTAAAATCTCACCGAACAGGCTGTAAGCAATTAATTTCCTTTAGTAGCGTTAATTAATAATTACAAAAAAAAATCGTTTAAATGACAAAGAAATTGAGCATTAATTGGGCTTTAAAAATGTTTTGCAGGTTGCATAATTGTTAAATTGTTTAAACATTTAAACGAAAAATTATTACAATGCTTTATTATTATTAATTTTTTTTATAAAAGTGTTTAAGAACTGCAAACAAAGTGGCTTAAAAAAAAACTAAAATCAGTTCCTTTTTTGTCGCTTACTTTTCCGACAGGGTAGGAATATGATATATTTTGGAACGATTTTCCGTCTTGCCATGTCAAGTTTGGTTTGAAGACAAACCCTTTTCGGCTAACATGCGCCAACTTCAGTGTCTTTTTTCGATCTCGGGAACGGTTTGTCTCCAAACCAAACTTGACAAGGGATGACGGAAAATCGTTCCACAATACATCATAATCAGTTCACTTGAACAGAAAAAAAAAACATCTCTTAAGCAGAAAACTTTCCCATTTATTTCCTATAATAAAACCATTTAGATTTAGTACCAAAACATTCCAGGTACATCCATGTAATCATTGATAGTAGGAAATTCGCGTGCATAAAATCAGAGGCCAGCCAACGATGAGCGCAATCAAAATCAACTAATTACAAGCAAAGTTGAAATTTTGCGTAATTGTGTGCGTCAGACTAGGAAAATAAATAAAAAACAACAAAAGCCTGGTTGTAAAAAGCAAAAAACAGTGCGTCAGTGAATAAAACAACAATGGACGATCGTCGAATCAAAACAAAGGCGAACAGCGTAGTAAGTAGGTAATAGTGAGTAGGATGTTCGAGTGCTTACAGTCTAGTACCACCAAGTAAATTTAATAATGCCGTTAGGCATAAGTTTGAGCATAATCGTCCGGAAGTGCTCAAATGTCTATAGAATTTTTAACAAATCAGTATGTAGTTGTTCCTGAGTAATCCATACCTATATACATACCTACATATGTATGTCTTATATGTAGAAGTGTAGACGAGTATTGCTAATTGCATCCTGATCACACACAGTGAGGCACTAGTTATAGCATGCCGGAAGGGGTCATAAAGAATAAGGAATTGGCCAACTAAAATTAACTCATACACTTAACAATGAACTCAGCATATTAATTAGTTTATTGTTATTATTATTATTAAAATAGTTGGCGTTGGCTTGCCTTTTTTTGGAATATTAGTGATTGGCAATGAAGCTGAAATTTAGTTTTGTGTATTTCACAGTGTCACAAAATTAGCTAAAAAATAGTAAAAAAGCGATCTTATGGAAAAATCGAAGTATAAAGAATTTGGCATTCCGATTATAAAAGATATAATAAGTACCCCAACCACTGGTACTTTTCTCGTTGAGCTATTTATTATCTACCTTCGTAATAAGATGCTGCTCTCTTACGATTCGGAATTAAGGTCATGAAGATCAGAGTCCTCAGACTGACATTTTCAAAAAAATTTAGTTATTATTATTACTGAAAGTGTGTTCTTACAAAATAGTAAGTCTGTTCTTGGTTTTTTCGTTTTGTTCAATATCCTAAATTATTTAAATCTCATTTCCTATATTCATGGCTGATTCAAACCTGATAGTAGAGTAGATGTGACAAATTGTTCAACGGTTTTTTAATAACATCACACTGTGTCTTGCTTTCTCATTAGGCTATACGAGCAGAAGTAAATGTAAAAACGCAAAATAGAAATTGCAGAATATTGAAGAATTGAACAGCTGAACTAATAATGGCAACTGCAACTTGAATTTAATTTGCAAGCGTGCAGATACTCTGTAATTTTGTACCGACCAGTTGGATACATACTACATAATTTTTATACCTTTCATGAGAATGAAATGGTATTATAACTTAGTGCCAAAAAATTTTTGTCGAAAGTACCAGAAGGAAGCGTGGGGGACCCACCAAAATATATACCCATATGATCAGAATCACGAGCTGAGTCGATTAAGCCATGTCCGTCTGTCCGTCTGTCCGTCTATCCGACTGTCCGTCTGTCCGTCTGTCCGTCCGTCCGTCTGTGTGAACGCAAACTAGTCCCTCAGTTTTTGAGATATCTGAATGAAATTCGGAATACAGGTATGTTGTTATATGCAGCTGATCATTTGTCGGAACCGGCCGAATCGGACCACTATAACATATAGAAAACAACCGATTATTCAGATATACATGAAATTTTTGGAAGTAATTTGTGCATAACTTCCCCATTTAAACAGCTAAGGACATGAAACCTTGAAGTAGACGTGCCCATTTTGGCCCAAACAAGGTTACCGAAAATTGTCAAGATCGGACCACTATAACATATAGTTCCACAACATCCGATTATTCGGATATACACATTTTGGTCTATAACTCCTCCATTTTAACAGCTAACGGCCTGAAATTTTGAAGTATTTGTACCCATATGAACCCAAACGGGATTGCCGAAAATTGTTAAGATCGGACCACTATAACCTATAGCTCCCCTACAACCGATTGTTCAGATATACACATTTTGGTGTATAACTCCTCCATTTTAACAGCTAACGGCGTGAAATTTTGAAGTATTTGTACCCAAATGGGCCCAAACGGAGTTACCGAAAATTGTCAAGATCGGACCATTATAACATATAGCTCCCATACAACCGATCGTTCAGATATGGACATTTTGGTGTATAAATCCGCCATTTTAACAGCTAACGGCGTGAAATTTTGAAGTATTTGTACCCAAATGGGCCCAAACGGGGTTACCGAAAATTGTCAAGATCGGACCATTATAACATATAGCTCCCATACAACCGATTGTTCAGATATGGACATTTTGGTGTATAACTCCTCCATTTAAATAGCCAAGACACCATTTTTTTCTAATAAACCTTTCCATAAATAACCCACAAAATTAAAATTATAAATTAAACTTAATCCGGCTATGTACATACATAGGTAACTTTTCATTTCCCCACTCATGAAAGGTATGAAGTCTTCGGTACGGCCGAAGACAGCCGCGCTTTTACTTGTTCCTATTAAAATGCGTTACTTGGACTTTTTTGTATCCATATTTTCACTTAGCATATTCTACCCTGCCATAGCCTACCATGCTTTATTTTCAAACATAACAAGTGTGTGCAACGAAGTGTGCAATATGCAAATTAATTCTATGCAAATTAATGTATGTATGTATAATTTGCTGCCAATAGTGGAGACGACAGCATTACATCTATGCTGCCATCGGCGCATCGTCATATCATAAACGCAACATTAGCTACAAAGCAGCGTACATAAGTAGATATATTTGTAATGATAGCCATCCAGTCTGTCAGCCTGCGACCCCAACACCGTTAAATTATTGCTTAATGGACAAGTGAAAATCAACGAGCAGCTTCTCTTATTTTCCAATTTCCGCGCATTCGCACATCCTCGCCGCCAAAGTGGTCTACCCAAACCGTTTCATCGTGACACGTTAATGGCGGCGGTGGCTGCTGCACCAAATGTTGCCACAAAGTGCGTTTGCCTTAACCGCGCTACTACATTCTACTTACTCTTCCTTTCGCTTAATTTAAAGTTTTTTTGCCGAAGTACTTATTATTTTAACAATAATTTTTTTCTACTTTTTATTTTACTTTTTGCAAATTTTCCACGCCGCTTGCTTGTTATTCAATGTTCACTGACTCACTGTGTCTAACTTTTTGCCACCGCAAATTTGCTGGCAACACTGTCAGGGCAGTTAAACACATATTCATTCACACAATAAGGTGGCTTCTGCTTGATCGCTACTTGCACAACAACGCCTACGCTTACATTCCTTTATCGGTATTATGCCGCTTTTTATGTTGCTGCCTCTAACTACTACCCCCAATATTCTGCCTATTCGCTGCCCTTTTTTATTCACCGCAGTCATATTTTTTATGACTTATTAATTTTTGACAGCTGCGGCATATTAACCGCCAACTGAGTGCGCCCAGCAATGATTGATGGATGGCATCACACAGTTATTGACTGACTGACGGACTAACTGATGGCTGCTTGCGCAGGTGTTTGCATAAATTTGTATAGATAAGAAGCAAGGTGGCTGTTTGCAGCGTTAGTTGGGCGTGAGGAGCATGTGTTGTTCATATTGTTTACCTTTAACGTTTTTCTACATTATGTGCGCTTTTTCCCCCACAGATAATTTTTTTCATAGTACATTACACTCTTGTGATTTTCGCGTAGGTTTGTATGAGTTTTTTTTTGTGAAACATTTGTTTGAAAGTTTGACAACAATGAAGTTAGTGGCTTACATATGTGGAAGATTGGGAAGGAATGGCTGGTATTTATGTGGATAGGTTTCCTGACTCTGAAGCTATCACATGCGCTTAAAGTCGTCGATGATCGAGGGTACTTTAACCATACGAAGGAATGTCGACATATTTTAGAAAAGGAATTGTAAATTACTTTGTAATGGCTCTGTGGAATGAATGGAAAACAGGAAGATTAGTGACATGATTTTGTAGGTAGTTCCCTTCTCCAAGCAGGATAATGAGGCTAAGAAAATGGGTTTAGCGGTTAGCAAGCAAAAAACGAAGCACCTCCTGTCATCACACACTGAAACAGCGCGTCTTGACAGCCACGTCTATGTTAACAACTACAAATTCGAAACTGTTAAGGACTTCGTCTATTTGGGACCAAGCATTAACACCAAAAATAATGTCAACATGGAATTCCAATAAGTGCTACCTGGGACTAAGAAGGCATTTGAAAAGTAAGGTCCTCTTTCGACGAACAAAAATCAAACTCTACAGGACGCTCATTGTTCTAGTCCTCATATACGGCACAGAAGCACCATGTCAAAATCAGATGGGATGACATTTGGAGTATTCGAGAGGAAAGTTTTTCAAAAGATTTATGAAACTGTGCACGTTAGCGTTGGCGAGTATCGACGTAGTTTTAATGAAGAGCAGTACGAGCCGTGCGCAGACATCGACATTGTTCAGCGAATAAAAATTCAGCGACTGCGTTGGACAGGTCACGTCGTGAGCGTGGATGAAGGTGCTCCGGCCCAGAAAGTATTTCTATCGAAACACGCTAAAGGCGGAAGAAAAAGGAGACCTTCACTGCGTTGGAAATATCAGTTGAAGACCAACTCGTTCTTCCTTGGCATTTCCAATTGGCGCCAGGTAGCACGAAACAGAATATACTGGCGTACTTTATCGGTATCTGCCAAAATCGTCTAGACGGTTACGCGCCAAGTAAGAAGAAGATCAAAGTAGTGGAACTAGATAATTTGAGATATTTATGTGTGGACTCAGATCCATGTCTGTAAGAATGAAATGTTCCTCTTCTTTAAGTTGCTCTACTCAGTCATTGAATTTCAAAAATATAGAAAACGAAGCGCTTAGAAGATCTGAAAGAACCACTTGCAATAATGTAATCAAAGGAAAAATAATGAGTCTCCCCTTGATACGTTTCCAATCGTAAGAAACCAGTTTAATGAAAATATCCTTCGTGATCTTTTAATACAACAGCGAGTTCTAAGTATTTTGCGAAATTTTAAACTAATGTGAGGTCTGAATTACATCTATTGACATTTTCTTAAATTTTGCCAGAAAATTAGCCAAAATTGAATATGCTAAAATAAACTAAAAGCATTAGGCCTCCCTATTAGCTGCTAATCATTTATCTGCTTGTAAATTTGGCGGAACTATTGATGATGGAGCAGAGTGGTCGCCTAAAGCTAGATTTTAGTTTGTGGTATTTCCTTGAAATAAACGAATATTTATTCGAAAACCACTACTTACATATAGTTACTACAAACCCTATATTATTTCTGATATAGGTACACAGATATTAACAGCTGCCAATAGATTTCTAAGAACTTTTGTCACAAACCCACGGTAATAACAGCGAGTCCGTGGGCTACGCAATTTCAATAAACAATAGGGGTATTCGCTATCCCTAGCAAGATAGCAAGATAGCACGGATTGCAAATATCCTAGACCAAAATATCCTACACATAGAGAGCACCCCATTGCACAGTCGTAGGAAATTTTAAGAAGCAGCTTTTCTTTTTAGCCGAAGGGACGCGTTCATCACTCACTTTTTAATAAATATGTAAATCATTTTATTTTAGTAAATTTAATAATTACACATAAAAAATAACATTTTAAGCAATATTCGAATGCTCAAATTGAAATTGAAATTAGCAATTGGCGAATGTCAGCTGACGCAGGGTCGCAATTAATTTCCTACACTTCATAGCAAATAAATATACATAGGTTTTGGTGTAGCATATTTTTGAGGTCTAGCATATTTCTGTGCGCCTGTATTTTGTTGTTGTGCGTTGTAAAACTTTGCAATCCGTGCAATCCGTGCTACGTGCTAGGGTTATGCTATGGATAGAGAATACCCCTAATGGTTCAATACACGCATTTATTGACAGCCATCGCTCAGGGCATTTTACATACTACCTATAGATACAACGCACAGCATGCTTTGCTGAATGCAGTCTTGAAATAAAAGCCGCCGGTAAAATAACGGAAATACATTGAATCAATGGCAGTAAGAAGAGACCACGCCCACATTAACAATGCGCGCACTACAGATCAACAATTCAAAAGAACAGATGTCAACAAATAAAATGGAAGAAGAAGCAAATAAAAATGGCAAAATACGGCTGCAAATTACAGAGCAGCAAAAAGCAAACAATAAATATGGCTGCCAGCGAAATAAGCACAGAGAGGAATAAGAACAAAAAAAAATTAAAAAAAAAAACATAAAAACATGTGTAAGAAAGAAAGAGAAGAGGGTTACCACTGTTGAAAGAATGCGAAACAAAGCAAACTTTTTAAATATGTGAACAATAAAACTCAACAAGCATTTAAATATGCGACGACTTACTTAAGCTTATTTGCGCGCCAGCAGAGGCAGGAACGCATTGAGTTGCCGCCGAAAGGAGGTGTGGCAAGAAATGTGGTAAAAATCGAGCTTACAGAACTAATGCCTCCCTCCTACCGAGAAAGTATATATTCCCTTGTATGTACATAAATATGTAAAATTGTATGCGCTTATTAATGAGCGCAAAAATTTGAGTGCTCGATAACGAATTAAACGATTACATTTGGAAAGTGGTGGGCATGCGTAACTTTCTTTGTAATTTATATTACTTAAGTATATTTATGTACATATATTAGTGTGATTCTATGTTTACCTTTTACGACATCCGAATCCAAAACAAACTCCACCACCACCAGCTAAACCAAACAGAACTCTGTTTCACTTCATAACACACCATTTCCAGAGGGATTTTAGAAAGCCTCAACTGGATTTTAGAAATGTCAATTGGATTTTCGAAAATGTGTGTAATTAGGTACGTATGTATATGTACACTAAGCTTTCATACGCAATAAAGAATTTCTATTCAAAAGATCCCTGCAGCGAAATCAACTAGTTGTAAAATAATTGACAACTAGTTGGCCATACAGCTCAACTAGTGAGCCAACTATCTTTTTTTCATATTAGCAACTGGTATTTTTAACACGGTGATGACCTAGGAAATGGTAATTGTCAGTATCCACACCAGAGTCATACCACTTGACTGACTAGTCAGTATCCACACCAGAGTCATACCACTTGACTGACTAGTCAGAATACACACCAGCATCACACCAATTTGCTGACTAGTCAGTGTAGATATCAGAACTATACCAGTTAACAGACCAGTTTTACATGCTACTCCAATGAAAATAAAAGTTGCAAAATAAAGTTTCTAAAGCTAAGATCACACGATTTGTACATTTGGCTAAAAATTTGCCAAATTCATAGGCAAACCGTGTGAACGGTAAATTTCATTTGAGACAAATCACAAAAGCCAAATATTTAGCCTCTTGTGGCAAATCAAAAACGGCCCTTGTAGCCAAATCGTGTGAACACAAATGCCATAAAGAAGGTAAATGAAAATGATGAAAATGGACAAATTTTGATTTGCCACCTGGATACAAATGGTTGTGGCAAATATACAAATCTTTTTTGACAACTATAAAATAAATTATGTTTAAAATAAAAAATATATAGAAATACAAGTTTTAAATTGGCCTCTTATAAGCTTCTGCTTTGGCCCTAAGGTGAAAGAAGAAGTCCGGAAGAAACATTATACGGCGCACTGGCTTCTCTTTATAAAATGGAATACACAGATACCCTGCCATTTGAGATGCATAATTTTTTATTTCAGTAATTTGAATTCCAATTTCGAAAAAAAATTAATTTTTGAAATAAATATTATTTTCATTTAGTTTGAAGTTTAATGTCAATCAAACTGTTTTTAATGGAGTACTTAGCTCTGCTCGTGGCCGCTGTAGTGCAGTGGGTAGAGTGCTCGCCTGCTATACCAGAGGTCTCGGGTTCAAACCCCAGTTCGAACAAACACCAAAAAAATTGTTTCTAATTAATTAAAACTCAATTGTTGGGGTTTTAGAAACAGCGGTCACCTCTCGGCAGTGAGAGGCATACCCTCCGAGTGTATTTCTGCCATGAAAAAGCTTCTCAAAAAAATGCATTCGCCGTTCGGAGCCGGCATAAAACTGTAGGTCCACCCAATTAGTAGGACAATCAAAAGGAGCACACCTCGAATTGGGAGAGAGGCCCGGCCATAAAACTCGTCAGAGTATTATTATTATATTATTATTTAGCTCTGTTCAATAGCAAAAAATTGTTACGAATTTTTCGTAAAAAATGACACTCTCCATATGAAAATGACAGTTTTTATGAAAAATAAGTTAACAATTTTTAGTAATTGAACACAGGTTTTGTCTCTTTTCAAGAACTGTTTTTGTATTTTGACTTTCGGCGGGTTTTTCAAACCAAATATACCAGAGAAAAAACGTAGTGTCATATAGGCCGAAGAAACATTTTTTAACATTTAGCTAGAAAAAATTAGGAATAATTTTTTATTCCTTAAGGCGGATTCATCGTTCGAGTTCAGAACTAAAGTTGAATTTGAGTTAACTAATAAAAATGGTTCAGAACTTTTCGGAATTCCCCTCACACTCCGAAAACACAACAACAACCACATGGCAAAAAAGTTCTGAACTCGAATGATGAATCCGTGTATAATGAATACATTTATGACGTTATTCAATTATTCTTGCTAGTCACACAAGTATACTTTTTCAAAAAGTGATTTTTCGAATACTTTCCCATTTTAGGAAAGAATATTTGCCCGAATTTGAACCGAATGTTTTCCCGAAACCTAACCGAATAATTTTCCAAATACTTTCCGGATCCTAAACCGAACCCCAATACTTTCCCAAATCGGGAAAGAATATTTGCCCGAATCTGAACCGAATGTTTTCCCAAATGCTTTCCCGACTCTGAATCGAATATTTTTCCAAATACCAGATCCGAAACCGAACCCGAATACTTAACCTATTATTTTTCTAATAATTTCCCGAATCCGAACCGAATATAAATAAACATGAACCCCTGGTAACAACTCAGTCAGTTTCCGGGCAAATTTAACAAAAATTTGCACGTGACTATATCCTACTATTACTCTAACCATTTCTAAAAATAATCGAAATCGATATATGGTTTTGACCCTTTACTTTCATTCAAAATGAATACATAAACAATTTCTTCATATACGATTTCGACGTATCTGCAACATTTAATTCACTTTTGTGCAACCAAAGTAAACATTTCACAATGACCATTTTTTTGGAGCTCGTTAACACACGTATTCTATTGAATGAATTAAATTAGCTTTATATCATCTTACAGAGAATTACAACAAGTACTATCCAGTGATTTAATACCTATTTGATTAATTTGTGTTTGTTAATTTTTCATAAAATTTTCTTACAAAAAAAAATTTTCGCCCAAAAGTATGCTTCTATATTTTTCATACGACTGTTTTATCATGATTGGTTAAATCGTGTGAACGAATGTGAACAAATTTGCCACTTTACTTCTATGTACAAATGTGTGGCAAATCAAAAGCTAATAAATCGGGCAAATCGTGTGAACGCAAAGCAAATCATTTGCACATCGATATCAAAATGGGCAAATGTGGACAAATTTAAATTTGTCATTTTTTGTACAAATGCGTAAATCGTGTGATCTCGGCTTAATACATTTATTTAGTTATTAGAATATGATATTTAAATTAAAGAATTCAGGCACATTAGATTGTGATCTCGCATATTAAATATTTAGGTAAATTAACATTAACATTGTGAATAAGTAACACGTTGACCATTCTAAGCTTGAAATTTATACTGATGATTTTCTGACTTTATACAAACATATCATGTACTTTTTTCTATGGCTGAAGTAGTATCTAATATACAGGGCTATATTAACATCACAAACTATGTTATATTTGTGGTATTCACCTGATTTAATGATCTAACAATTTGCAACCAACTAAATCTACAAGGGGCCTACTACGCAGGGTTCGAATACTACAACAACAATAAAGAAGTTTTTTTAATTTTACTGCATACGTGTTCATTGCAACCTCCAGAAACCCCGGATACATTCGTTTTTAATTTAAAACCCTTTTTTTTGGCAAAACTTCTTGTTTCATAACTAATCTCAATTTGTCTAGTTGGGCAACTCCCATAATTTATCTAGTCAGTTAACTGGTAGGATGGCTGACTAGTTTGGACTTTCGCTGCAGGGATTCTGTGTAAAATTTACCTTACACACACATTCTGGAATCAAATTCACGCTTTCGAAAATCCAATTTACGTTTTCTGAAATCCAATTTTCCTTTTCTAAAATCCAGTTGATGTTTTCTAAAATCCACCTAGAAATGGTGTAGAAGCTTTCAGTCGATTTTTTCTTCAAATTTTCGTAAAAAATTTAAAATTTTCAAATTCACTCTTCTATATTTCAGAAACTATAACACCTAGAGAAAAATGTTATAGGAACCATGTATAGGAAATTTAATTTTATTTCGTTTGGTGTTACTCCAACGTAGATAGATCAAAGCGTTAAAGAGACATACTGGATTAAGTGGAGCCATTGGCCAAATAACGGTAAATTGCCGATATCTCAAAAACCTTCCCATAGAAGTAAAAATGAACCCGATTTTTGGAATCACCGACCGATTTTACATATAGATAGGATTGTGGCGTTTAGAGTATTTTTTGGCTGTAGAGTAGTGTTATTGGCTGGGCAAAAAAAAATTAGTTTCGCGTTTTACGAATACGTACACAAAAACAAAAAGTAACTAATTTGCTGAAGATTGCGCGCTCGCAACCGAAACGCAAAACGAGCCGACGAAAAAGGCTAAAAGTTTTTAATGACAGCACAAATGATGGCGTTGAGTGACAGCAAAGCACTTCCCTAAAAATCACAAAAAAAAAAAACTGTGCTGCACAATCGAAATGAAATGAAATCATGCGTTGCATAAATACAAATTGTACATTGCCGCGGCGCAGGCGCAAAGGCAACAAGAACACTTACTGCGCACGCTGCTGTGTCGTTTAGTTGTTGTAGTAGTTTTTTGTTGTTATGCTCTTCATTTTGTTGGTTTGTGTTTAACATCTCACACCTTTAGGTCATGCGAATATTTCGCAAGTCTCACTTGCACGTACACACATACCTGTGCAACATATTAAATGCCATGTTGCAAATGAAACGTAAGTATTTCTGTGGAATTGCCGACACTTGTTGCACGTTGCAAGAAAAAGACAAAGAAATGTTGGGCTGCATTCACAATTTTATTATTGTTGTTATTATTTTTTTTAACAGCAACAGCGCTTTTTGTGAATTTTTTTTTGCTATTTTATTGCACCATCTTTCTTTTATTTTTGTTGTTATTGCTCACTCATGTGCCCTCCTACTTTTAACATGATGTTGATGGCATCATGATGCTTCTTCACTTCATTTCATTTGCAACAAGTCAAACCTACAATTTACGCGCTGACGTTACCAGCTGAACAATAATAAGCGGCTGTTGTTGTTGTGTTTAGTTAGTGGGAATAATAGGAAGAAGCATGCGCATTTTTTATCGATACCTCCATTTTATACTCAGATGTATCTACATACGTATTCAACAGAGTATTATATTATATGCAGACATCGCAATTAACTGAGTCAATTTATCCTCAAATCAGGTTCTTGTTAATATAAATGTTGCATGTAATACATAGGTACGTTGAGGTTCTTGTTAATATAAATGTTGCATGTAATACATAGGTACGTTGAGGGTTTAGATTACTTAATGTATCAAGGTGGTGATCAGCATTCATAACTTGATAACTTGAGCAACACTTCAAATATTTGAACAAATGGAAATATTTGTGGCTGCCCTGATTAATTGCCACAACTTTATTTCGAAAACCACAGCTGAGTATATTCTGTTCGCTTCTACCTGCACTTAGGCTTCCTTACTCGTTGCTGTTTTTGTTGCTTCACATATTCGCGCCGTTGACTTTGACATCAATTGGCTGAATAATTTGCAAATAACCCTGCAAAAAAATGTGCGATTAATACCGAAAGTTATTTGTCCCGGATTGATCTCTTTCGAGAACAATTGGTCCACAATTAGTCCCCGATTGTTCCCGTACGGGTATAAATGTAGACTAATTGTAGACCAATGGTTCCCTAACGGGTATAAATGTAGATTAATCGCTTTCATCCCGAACGGGTATAAATCTAGATTAATCGCTTTCATTCCGAACGAGTACAAATCTAGATTCCTTAAATGTAGAAATTTTACAAAAATATGCAATGTATTTAAAAAATTGTAGAACAACCGGTAAAACGAATTGAAGCGATTGATCTACATTTGTACCCGTTGAGGATGAAAGCGATTAATCTAGATTTGTACCCGTTCGGGATGTAAGCGATTGATCTACATTTGTACCCGTTCGGGATGTAAGCGATTGATCTACATTTGTACCCGTTCGGGATGAAAGCGATTGATCTACATTTGTACCCGTTCGGTATGTTAGTGATTAATCTACATTGGCACCCGTTCGGGTATACAAGTTGAACAATTAGTCTCTTAATAGGACATGCTCGAACAAATGCGATCAATTCGCTCCATGTAAAGGGATGTTAAATTGTATTTGTCGCATGCTCCCTTGCGATTGATCCCGGACACGTCCCGGATTAATCGCATTTTTTGCAGGGAAGCTTACACACACATACAAATAAAAAAAGAGAATCGTATCTATGTGTGTATGTTGCGCACCCTCAACACTCTTAGCCACAACGCATGGAGGGGCATGTTGCATGTGATGCCCGTTATGTGCCCAACACAATACATCGTGTCCGCCATCCGTAATTAGCACCTATTGCTGTAATTTTTATTTCCCTGCCACAAAGCAGCGTTGTGTTTCATGAATGTACATGACCATTTTTTCCAATTCATTGTACATACATATACATACATATGGATGTGTGTTTTTGCATGTGCCTTGAGGTTAAGTTTGTATGATATATTGCGCTTGTAGCGCGTTGCACTTGTTATTAAAGCAATTGCAAGTGACTTGGCTCGCAGCAAGCAAACAAACAGACATATCTACATATATATACATACATATGTACATACATATATTTAAGTCATAGTTAGCAGCCATTTTGTTCTTGTTATTATTATTTTTGCCGCTTTCACAGCCATGCCATGACACGCCTTCTTTATTTTCACCACTTGCTAACCCGCCCTCACCCTGCTACACTGCGCGCAGATATTGTGTGGAATTGCCCATTTACAAACAAGCAAATCATATTCATACATACGTACATCATGCATATGTACATCCGTTGCACCGGCTCGTTTTATTTACGTGCCACCAACGCGGCGCGTTTGCTATTTAGAATGATCGCCATATTATTTACATTTTTTGCAATGCTGCTTCTTTTTTACCTTTAACTAACTTCTCTCGACTCTCCACTAGCTCGAAGTGTTTCATGTCAAATAACTCTTGTGCCAAATTTGGTATAATCGTAGTAAAAGCGTTCATTGCCAACTTATCAATCTCTTCTTCTCCTTACCGTTCTGCTTCTTCTTCTTGTTCTTCTTCTACTGCATCGCCTTTCGCTGTTCTTGTTGAAATTCATAATTGCTCGTTAACCAAATGGACATGAAAGGTGTTGCCAGCGCAAAAACTGAAAAAATAAAAATGCAGGTAAATAAGAACTTAGTTAGACAGCCAAATTGTCTATCTAACTCCTTCGTTCACTTTTGTCAGCTGTGATATGTTTTTGGTCTAATTGTATGGTTACGTTCCGCACGAGCAAAAAGTTTGGCGTTCTCTCGGAGAAAAGGATGGATTGTGACGTGTGAAGTAATCATCGAATCATCGAGCCCTATTAGCAAGTCAATTAAGCTTATTTGTGCTGTTGGATAATAAATATGTACGGGGAACATGGTTTGTGAATGCGGAAGTGTGGAGAAGTAAATTTAAGCGCGGGGTAAGAGAGATCAGACTGAAAAAGTCCGGAATAACAAATACCAGCGTGATAGAGACCAAGTAACAGAGATCAAAGTAATAGAGATCAAACAAACTGGAACCAGAGTAAGGAATACGAAATTAATAGAGACCACACACATTGGAACCAGTGTGGCAGAGACCAAACCAAGAGAGAACGGAAATCTGCGCAAGAGAGAACAGAGCACAAAAACA
This sequence comes from Urophora cardui, assembly GCA_960531455.1. Lineage (NCBI taxonomy): Eukaryota > Metazoa > Arthropoda > Insecta > Diptera > Tephritidae > Urophora > Urophora cardui. Next base: position 32,736,022 of record OY482670.1, on the reverse strand, counting down.
ATAGAGCAAAAACTACCAAAATAATAGGAACTAGCGTAGCAGAAACGAGAGTAATAGAGAGTAGAGTAACAGATACATAAATACCAGAATAACACAAGCAGAAACCACTTCCCTTCATGGAGTACTAGAAAGGGGTGGGATAAAAAATGGAAAACAACAAGAGCGGATTCCTCGCTAGACTTCCGGTAGTAAATCTTGTTTCAAGTGTAGAATAGGATCCTCATTCGTTCAGCTTGTTTAACCCGTATATGGTCCGTAATAATGGCACTGATTTTCAAGAATTCATATCTAGAGCTCCCAAGCTATTCCTTAGTCTTTTTTATTTTGTAATCTGGACAGATGAGCTTCGTGATCTTGCATTTTGCCAAAGATTTCCATCAAAGTATGGTTAGTTCCTTCTGGTTATTAGTTTATTCTATTGCTCCTAGTGGCCAGTTTGGCATAGCTGCCCTTGATAGGTTCGTTAACGCACAATTTTTTCCAATTCAATTGTAATATCAACAGGGACCGTAATCATTATGAGTTTTATAATAAAAGTCGCCATTTAATCATTATATGTTGAGTTTTTTTATATTTCATCAAAAATAATCATTATTTTTTGATTTTGATTTTTTTTTTTTATCAGAAATAAGTTATTTCAAATAACACATATTCCTGGAGCGATATTTAATCTTTCAGAAATAATCATTATTTTTTTGGTTTTATTTTTAGATCAGAAACAACACTTATTCCTTGAGTGATACATATATTTGTCATTCAGAAATAATCATTATTGTGTGAGTTTTATTTTTTTCGACCAAAAATATCACTCATTCACGAAGTTATATCGATGGGATTTTTTTAGTAATTATGTTCTAGAGCACTTCAGAGAAGATTTGAGTTTCTCGACCTAAGCAAGTAAATAAAACTCAAAGAATAATTTTTATTATTGAGCGATAAATATATCACTCTAGGAATAATTGTTATTTTCGATCAAAAAATAAAACTAAAAAAAAAAAAGGTTTATTACTGAGCGATAAATATATCACTCAAGGAATAAGTTTTATTTCTGATCAAAAAAATAAAACTCAAAAAATAATGATTATTTTTGATTTTTATGGATATCGCTTAAAATTTTTCGATCATAGTGGATTCGGATAGTGCTCTTTCAGATATGCACACACCCAAACTCAATACTCTTTTACGATTTTTGCAAGTATTTGATTTTTTTCACTGGAAATATAACGAGTAATGATTATTGTGGGTCCCTGAATATAAATATTCCCCAGCTCTGTAATACATATGAGCGAAATGGTAACGTCTTCAACTCGCAGAAATCAATTAAGTTCTGATTTTTTACGTTAGGGTTGGGTAGGCGGGCGTCCGACATGTTCTCCACTAACCGTACTATGAGTGTGTATGTTTACGTAAACCTCGTGTTTTCTAACTGCAGATAGGTTCGGAAGGTTAGAAGGTTTCCCACAGAAAAGCCCAGATCCAGTCCCTTTACCGTCTGTGCAGATTGGGATTGTTTCCTTATCCTGAACGCTGTAACTTCTCCACTAACCTATAGAGCGAAGACTCAGCTTAGATTCCCTTTTTCAGTGCCGTATTATCACATCGAAGAGCCTGTTTAGATTATCATAAAGAACATGGCAACCTTTAATTTTTTCTTTGGTATTATCCTGGAAAAACAAGCAAGAGGAGGGAGAACAAATTAAAATTTTTATTAGATTTTTTCATCTTAAAAAATAAGAAGTAAAACAAGAAAGTACATAGCGAAAGCAAAAAGTAGGTACATACGTAAGCGAGAGAAAAAAGGATTGCTGGTTGCTACAGAAAATCTAACAGACAATTCTTTTGTGACTTAAACTTCTCGTTGGCTTTTAATTTGCACTTCAATGGCTAACTTTGGTTTGCTCCTTTTCTTTTGCTGCTGTTCAAAGGATGGATGTTCAAGTATTTATTGGCTGGAAGAGCGTACAATAAAACAAATGAAATAAAGTTAAATCGAACGAAATGAAACGAAAACAAGTAAGGAAGCCTAAGTTCGAGTGGAATCGAACATTAGATACTCAGCTGTATGCTTTCATTGTTTGTTTGCGTTTGATGGAAACACGGTGTACTTTATATAAAGCGGGTGCTGCATAAAGTGGGCGTAGCCACGCCCATTTTCTAAATTTTTATCAGTCATCCAACTAAGCTTATTAATATTATTCTTTGTGCAAAATTTCATCCCTTTATGAGTTACAAAGATGTCACGTTACAAATTCTCAAAGGGTGTTCCAGAAATATCTTTGCTAAAAAGTAGGCGTGGTCATAAACCGATTTCAATAAATTTTTGCGTGTCTATTAACACAAGTTATAAAAGTGTATAAACCAAGTTTCGTCATAATATCTCAATTATTTGTCGAGTTATGGGCTCCAAAATCTCATTGATTCCTTTGTCTGAAAAGGGGCGGTGCCACGCCCATTTTCCGAAATTTTTCTATTTTTTGTTTCCGATGTATTGTAGAACTCATGCCACAAAATTTCAATGAATTATCTTTATATTTGACAAAGATATCGCTTAAAATGTTTTTATTAGGCCACTTTATGACACCCATATATAAAAGTGGGCGTGGTCGTCAACCGATTTCGCTAAAATTTTGAACATGTATTACTACAAGTAGTGAAAGTGTATACACCAAGTTTCGTCATAATATATCGATTATTTGTCGAGTTATGAGCTCAGAAATCTCGTATATTCCTGCTTCTAAAAGGAGGCGGTGCCAAGCCCATTTTCCAAAATTTTTGTATTTTTTGTTTTATGTCCATAGTTGGACACCTTACATAAAATTTCAATGATATATCTTTATATTTGACAGAGATATCGCTTAAAATGTTTTTATTAGGTCACTTTATAATACCCATATATAAAAGTGGGCGTGGTCATCAACCGATTTTGGCAATTTTTCGTCCAAACATTTGAATAAGTAAGTATATCACGCGTACCGAATTTCATCGATATATCTTCAACGGTTTCTGAGTTATGACTCATAAAACTTCCAATGTTTGCCCCTTAATAAGTGGGCGTGGCACCACCCATTTTCCAAAATTTCACCATATTTCTTCATAAGAGCCTGAGCTCAATACGTGTGTGAAATTTTATCACTCTAGCTCTATTAGTGACTGAGATACAAAATTTCCGATTTTTACTATATAGGGGAGGTGGGCATGGTCATGGTCCGATTTCGCCCATTTTCAATACCATCCGTTCCTGTCTTGATACCAACTTACATTTAAAATTTCATCAAAATATCTCAATTTTTGCGCGAGTTATCGTGCGCACAGACGGACAGACGGACAGACGGACGGACATGGCTCAATCGATTTCTCTTTTCACCCTGATCATTTCGATATATATAAGTCTATATCTATCTCGATTATTTCATTCTGTTACAATCCACCGTTAGGAAATCAAAACTATAATACTCTGTGTACTAGTACAGCTGAGTATAATAAACTGAGGTTTATTGTATAGAAGAAAAGCGTGCCTAATTGCCAATGGTAAGAAAAAGAAAGTGTACACTCAGGGAAAACCAGCATTTTAAAATCAAAAATAAAATTTTTGTTTTCATAATGCACGTTTTAAACCAAACCATTTTTATACTTTGAAATAAGCGGAAAAATCCAATTAGCTCATACAGCGATGGTAGATGTGATAGCTATTTCGAAGAAAAACCACTTTCTTCATCATCAGACATCTTCTCGGGAGCACACCAGGCTTTGAACCTACGCTCCAACCATCAGTAGCCGCAGTGCTTAGCGTTTCGCTAATATTCGACTACTGATGGTTGGAGCGTAGGTTCAAAGCCTGGTGTGCTCCCGAGAAGATGTCGGATGATGAAGAAAGTGGCTTTTCTTCGAAATAGCTATCACATCTACCATCGCTGTATGAGCTAATTGAATATTTCCGCTTATTCCAAAGTATAAAAATTAAAATTAAAAATAATAATTTCGTGCTAGACACTAACATACCTAATAATGTTAAATTATAAAATTGTGCTGTTGTACATACAACTACTGTACACAGCGCCCGCTGTCCGTCAGCTGCTAACCAGTATTCAACACTTGCATAGCAGATGTACGAAAATCGTACACTAAGTGAGGTTAGATTGAATAGAGTAATGGCATATATAAGTGAAAAATCCAACAGCTCAGCAGGACCATCGGTAGCCGCAGTGCGTAGCGTTTCGCTAATATTCGACTACTGATGGTTGGAGCGTAGGTTCAAAGCCTGGTGTGCTCCCGAGAAGATGTCTGATGATGAAGAAAGTGGTTTTTCTTCGAAATAGATATCACATCTACCATCGCTGTATGAGCTAATTGGATTTTTCCGCTTATTCCAAAGTATACAAATTAAAATTAAAAATAATAATTTCGTGCTAGACACTAACATACCTAATAATGTTAAATTATAAAATTGTGCTGTTGTACATACAACTACTGTACACAGCGCCCGCTGTCCGTCAGCTGCCAACCAGTATTCAACACTTGCATAGCAGATGTACGAAAATCGTACACTAAGTGAGGTTAGATTGAATAGAGTAATGGCATATATAAGTGAAAAATCCAACAGCTCAGCAGGACCATCGGTAGCCGCAGTGCTTAGCGTTTCGCTAATATTCGACTACTGATGGTTGGAGCGTAGGTTCAAAGCCTGGTGTGCTCCCGAGAAGATGTCTGATGAAAGTGGTTTTTCTTCGAAATAGTTATCACATCTACCATCGCTGTATGAGCTAATTGGATTTTTCCGCTTATTCCAAAGTATAAAAATTAAAATTAAAAATAATAATTTCGTGCTAGACACTAACATACCTAACCATATTTATTTTAACAACGAAAATTTTTAAATTAAAAATGAAATTTTTAAATTAAAAATGAAATTTTTGAATTAAGAATGAGATATTTGAAGTAAAAATGCATTTTGGACTTAAAAAGAAACATACTTAAATTAAAAATGAAAATGAATGTTGATTCAAAAACTCGCTCTTTGTTCAAAATTTTTTTGTGAGAAAAAATTTTTTTGTGAGAAATCCAACAAAAACAATAATGAGAATCGATTTTTTTTTAATTTTGTTTTTACAATGATTCATATAATTCATGGATTCTTTTTTAGGAAAAGGGAAGTATAAATAGGTTACTACAATTCAATATAATGTTTAATGTTCCACTATGTGATGGCGTTGGATTGAATTTTAGGTTGGTGTCATGGTTCGAATTCGGAGGAGAATATAAAATAAAAAAGAAAAAGGAGAATAAGGAGAATAAGAAATAAAGATAGCAAACTGTTAAGGCGAAGTAGAAAAGAAGAGAAGAACAGGTGGAGGCTATATTTTTGTAGGTGGGTCTTGTATTGAGAGAAGATGAAGAGAATGCCGTTGGATATAATTTCGAATCCGGAAGAGAAAATCATATAGAGAACACTGCGGCGTTTTTTTTTTCTCATAGTGCTTAAAATAAAAATAATACATTTTTAAATTTAAAATGTTTTTCTTGATTTAAAAATTTTACAATGAACATTTTTAAAATAAAAATGTTGGTATTTACATCACTTTTAAATACGTTTTTGTCCATTTTAAGCACGTTTTCATATGTTTTTATAATTTTTTTCCCTGAGTGTATATGTATATAAGATTGAAAGAGAAGAAGAAGAAAAAGGGAAAGGGGGTTAAAAATGAAAAAGAATTTGAGAAACGACTAATAGAAAAATCGAACTAAAATTGTTGAAAAAGTCAAGAAAATCAATGTAGCGAAAGCAATAAAAACGAGCGTAGAGCGCGGTAAGTGCGGAAAATGGGCAGCAAATGTGCAAACGGACAAAATGCTTGGATGCCTTGGGCGGCGACGAAATTGACTAACACACCAACATTTGTGAGAAAATATGGCTGCGAGGTGTAAAATTTAATTTCTGCTTCAATTAATTAAATTAATTGAAAGTAAATATTATTCTAATGGCGCCTACGAGTATATTTGTGTATGTACTTATGTGCATTTGTCTGTGTTTGTACGTGCAAATTATGTGCTAGCGCCGCGGTTCAATGAACAATCAATTGTTGGTGGAGAAATTTTCAATAAAATAAATACGCAATGAGAAAGGGGAAAAATGAGAAAAATAGCTTGAATTAAATTTAGCGTTGGGAATATTAAATTCTCGAAGTTGTTCAAATTGCAGATAAAGCACAGATGGCGCTGGTGTGTGCTGAAGAAAGCGAAGCAGAATAATAGAACTTAAAGATTGCCAAACAGACTCCAAATGAAAGGTTACGTTTCTCCTACAAATACAAGTGAAAATAATGAAATACGTATATATTTACTAAAATAAATACTTAAATAAATTTAAAGCGCATATTTTCTAGCTTTAAATTTCAATGAATTTATTTTGCCAAACCGCCAACCTCACACTAAACATTTGATAGAGTTGCATGTGTTGCCAGACTTTGACGGAAATGCTTTGGGGCGTCGAAAAAAGTATTTCCTGACGAAAATTTAATAAAGTCGTTAAGTGTGCAAAATGCAAACAACTAAATTCACAAAAAAAAAGTATAAAACTGGAGGAAATCAACTGCAAGAAACAAACCGGAAAGGCAATAGTGGTAGATATAATGAGAAGAAGAGCAACTGAGCAAAATGTGGCAAGGAAAATGTTAAGAATATAAGAATGCGTGGGGTTGGGGGTTAACGGGAATTAAAAAAAGATAAAAAATTGAAGTAGATTTCTATGTTGAAGTAAAGCATTAAAACATATAAGACAAAAAATATTTATTAAGGCAAGCAAAGCGAGTTAAATACAAAAGCGAAGGAAATGGATGACGATTCGCCATCGATTCGCAAGCGAGGTCGGATCGAACAAAAATGTTCGAACCCATAACGCTCGCTACCATTCACATATAAATTTGACAGAGAGAAATTTAAAGCGAGCAGAGAAATTGTAAATTGAAAGCGGCTAATAAAAACTAAATGGGTTGGGAGGGGGAATTTATGAATATTAAATAATAAGTCGAGTAAAAGCTAAAAACTTAATTTTTGTATTAGCTTTTTTTAATGCACCATTGTCATTGGAGAATGTCTGTCACAATTCATTCCCCTTTCTTCTTTTAACTTTCTAAGCGATTTTGGTCGAGTTCGTTTCTGATTCGTGATGAGACCTCCTTATTCTTCTGCTGCTATTTCTGGTTATGGAGCATCTAGGCCGCAGCCGCTAAATTTTGTGTAAATTTCGTACAGCTCATAGTTAAATCTTCATCCCTTGAGTACTCCAATGCCATCCCCCAACTGATGTTTATATCGTACATGCTTCGGCGCCATATATCAGGACGGAGAGATTTGAATTCGCTTAATAGATTTCGAGAATTATTATTTGCGAAGATGTTTAACCCTTAGAGTTGTCCAGTCGTGCTATTCACTTACAAAACCAAAATATATATGTTTTTGTTCCAAGCTACGCCAGACAACACACAATAAACAATAAGCAGAAAATCTTTGAATTGTGGTAACAACTGAGAGGCAGCTAGCAAAACAGTCGAAGCAATAGCGTCAAGCTAAAAGCGCTCACGTCACAAGTGAAAGACCACAAGCGAAACAAGAGTGACCATGACATTGTGTCAACACATTTATTTTTGATATCTATACTAATTATATAAAATTGATTGTATGGAAAATGTATGTAACGCGATAACTCAAAAAGTACTGCACCGATTTTAATAATTCTTTTTTTAAAATGTCAGAAATGGTAAATTCTCGACAACCATGTACTTTTTTTGCGCATTTCTGAGACTTCAATACCTTTTCCCCGGTTTTAAATTTCGAAAAACTCAAAAAAGTGCAAGCATAGACAGATTCGTTTGGTCATTTTCCGTGTTCAGTGGAGGCGTCGCAGTCGTGCCAGGCAGCGCAGCGTAGGCGACTCATATGTTTGTTTTTGCACGGTTTGTTGTTTGTTTCGGTGGCAATCAAAAACCTGTTTGCATATGCATACTATGCTATAACTCAAGAACGCCTGCACCTACACCTGCGATATTGGCATCAAATGAAAGGTGTTGAGCAGGACTTCAAAATAGAGTTATTTTCATTGTGATGCCTAGACATCCTCCCCAGTCTGGGTAAGAATGTGGACCCAGATGACTCCGGAATGTGGTTGAACGATATTGGTATGAAATTAAAGGTATTGAGCAGGGCTTTAATACAGACCTATTTTCATTGTGATTTCCATGACGGGTCTTCTAATATGGGTCAAAACGTGGAACCGGATGGCCCGGAATGTGTCTGAGTATCGAATAGAAAGTCTTGATCTGCACTTCAACGTTTTAATAGTGATTCGCAGGCCGGGTCCCCAGATATGGATCAAAACGTATATTCGGCTGACCATCGAATCTTTCTGAGCGATATGGGTATTAAATGAAAGATCTTGATCAGGAATTCAGCACAGAATTCTTTTTATAGCGATGCCTAGACCGGGTCCCCACATATGGGTCAAAACGTGGAACCGGATGGCCCGGAATGTTTCTGAGCATTATTGGTATCGAATGAAAGGCCTTGATCTGGACTTCAACACAAAACTTTTTTAATTTTGGTTCCTACGCCGGGTCCCCAGATATGGGTCAAAATGCAGAACTGGATGTTTTTCAGATATTTTTATCAAATGAATTGACTTGACTTGACTTGATTTAACTTAGATTAACTATTATTCGTCATTGCGAAGCAACGGGTATTTGCTAGTTTATGATATTTAGCAAGTAAACTTGACGGAAATGCATACACAAAATCTTCCAAGCGAGAGCATGATATCCTATAATGCGGACCAACAACCGAAGTGACAAAAAGCACATATCAACAAGTTATAAAAGCTGCAGCAGCAGCAGAGCCAACAACGCGAAATCAACAACCATGTCATTTTTTCTCAGCTAACAAACAATTTTTTCATTTTCTAACATTTTTGGTTTTTGCAATACACACCCGCAGCAGAGCGTAACGCAAGTGTAATAACAACATTTATGTTGCACAAACGACGACGCATCGTTAGAGTTAACAATTCATATCCTTAAATTAAATATATTTACTATTATTATTACTTATACAACGTACATACATTCGTACTTAAATCCATTCTTCTTTCTTTTGGTGTTGTGGTGTGTTTGTGAGTTTTGGATTTGTGTGCCTTGTGTTTGAGTGTTTGGCGCAAAGTTGTTTGTTTTATGATTCCTTCCGTTTCTTTCACTTCTATGTCCATTTATTCATCATTTTAGTCTTTTTATTATAACGAAGCAGCTTTCTATTTTGTAGAAGACCATCCGCATGCATTTTGCCTCAAATGTACTTATATGAGAATACATACATATCTATTAGACCGTGGTAAGCTTGAAAGAGAAAAGTTTTGCGTCTAGTTACAATATATATTTATGGCTATTTCTGATTCTAATTTCTAGCATTACAGCTCCTTAGCAATACCACGTCTCAAATACCTCATCATCACACCTGCTTAACATCGTTGCTGCTACAACGCCAGCCCAATATTATGTGACAGTTTACGCATCAGCGTCATGTCTTTGTCATAACATTGTCACATTTTCTACAAATTAGCGTCACATATGTATTACAGTTACAACATATCATTTTTGCACATACATTATATAATTATTGGGTATTGAAGAACTATTTGATTTCCATACACATACATCGCTACTTTTGCATGTATTTTATCACTCAGATGTGACATTACAATACATCACACAATATTAAAAAAATCTACAAAATTAATTTTGTGCCGGTATAGTCTAATACAGCAAAAATGTATTTTTATATAAATCCTTGTTATAATGACGGTGCACATTTTTTTGCTGTTTTGCTTTAGCCATAAAAGCTGGCGCTGCTGTGGATGACCGGAAGTCGGATGCAGAATGTGTGACATAAAATGCTGCGCGGTCACTCTTCAAAGCTAACAATTCATTTTGTGTGTTGTGTTAATAAATTTTTTTTGTTTATAGGTACTCGTATGTTTTTGTTGTTGAGATTTATACAAAGTATGTTTATTGCTATGTAGTTTGTTTGATTCAGTTTCAGTGTTGTTTACTACTAAGTGTGAAGCGCATCACTTATCACAGTTCTAGATTATGCTTTGTTACGGAATCTGCTATAGGGAGAGGCGTTCACTTCAGAAATCGTTTCTTCTAGAAAGTAATTTCCTTCTAAATGATGAGAACTTAAGCAGTTGCAGATTTGTATGGTTTGGATCTCAGCCAGAATTTCCATGCAGGCCCTACGAGAGGGGGGAGGCTGAGGGGGTCAATTGCCCCGGGCCCGGGCTTTAGAGGGCCCGGGAATCTCAAAATGATATCCAAGTTTTTGCTACAGAAAATAAACAAACAACACCTTTAATCACCTTTCGTAGATAGCAATCATTTTAAATTTCAACAAATTTTATAAATCTCTTAACGTGTCTGCATCCCACTTAAGGAATTGTTGGTTTTTGGCGTCGACTTTGCAGCATAAATTTGAATTCGTTTTCTGTTGCAACAGAAAAATTCGGTATGATGCAAATTCTTATACAGCGATATGGGTATTTCCTGGGCGTTTCGGACGGTATGTTCGCACGATTTTTTGAACTTTTAAGGCAGAAATATCGCGAAATATTGTATCGTTTTATGATAAAAGGAAAGATTTAGGTCACAGCTAATGACTAAAGTATGTTACCGACAGAAATTTAGTTTAATGCCTCTGTGTAAGCCACTTAAACTGCGTTCCGGACGCTACAAAAACACGTCCATATTATAAAAGTAGCTAAAACAGAGGCATTAAACTAAATTTTTGTCGCTAACATACTTTAATCATTATCCGTGGCGTAAATCTTTCCCTTTATCATAAAACTATACAATATTTCGCGATATTTCCGCCTCAAAAGTTCAAAAAATCGTGCGAACATACCGTCCGAAACGCCCAGGAAATGCTCATATACATATGTACGTGTATGTATGTATGTAAACAGCGATACGCCGAAAACAAACAAAGCTTGCGAAGCTAGAATTTGCTTTGGTGCTTCGTACAGTTGAATTCGATTGCTGTTTCACTAAAGCGTTCAGCAGAATCAGTCTTTTGATATACTAAATTATTACCAACAAATATTTGTATTCCAATTTAAAGAAATTTATTTCATACAAATAAAGCAATATGTATTTAAACAGAATTCATTCAGACCTATGGTCCCTTGGACAATATTACTCAGTATGACACATGGATTCGGAAACTAGATGTGCCTTTTGACAATACATTTAACCCACCCTAATATGTATATTTCTATGTAAACATATTTACTTGATCTGTATTAATGTATAGATAAATTAAAGTTCGTAACTATATATTCATTGAATTTTGATTTTAAGAATTTGTTCATTTAGTATAGGGGCCCGTAGTTATTTTGACCCCGGGCCCGGATTTTCTCTCGGCGGCCCTGTTTCCATGACGTTCCGCTATTACCTACGCTTGAATCCAATAGCGATAATTCAGTTTATAACATTACAAAAATTTAGTTATGCTAGAGTTACGCCTACTATCGAAACACTGCAATTTTCCTTTGTGTTTTCTCATAAATAAGATGCGGTTATAATTTTTATACTCAGCTGTACTAGTACACAGAGTATTATAGTTTTGATTTCCTAACGGTGGATTGTAACAGAATGAAATAATCGAGATAGATATAGACTTATATATATCAAAATGATCAGGGTGAAAAGAGAAATCGATTGAGCCATGTCCGTCCGTCTGTCCGTCTGTCCGTCTGTCCGTCTGTACGCACGATAACTCGCGCAAAAATTGAGATATTTTGATGAAATTTGGAATGCAAGTTGGTATCAAGACGAGAACGGATGGTATTGAAAATGGGCGAAATCGGACCATGACCACGCCCACCTCCCCTATATAGTAAAAATCCGAAATTTTGTATCTCAGTAACTAATAGAGCTGGAGTGATGAAATTTTACCCACGTATTGACCTCAGGCCCTTATGAAGAAATGTGGTGAAATTTTGGAAAATGGGCGGTGCCACGCCCACTTATTAAGGGGCAAACATTGAAAGTTTTATGAGTCATAACTCAGAAACCGTTGAAGGTATATCGATGAAATTTGGTAGGCGTGATATACTTACTTAGACAAATGTTTGGACGAAAAATTGCCAAAATCGGTTGACGACCACGCCCACTTTTATATATGGGTATTATAAAGTGGCCTAATAAAAACATTTTAAGCCATATCTCTGTCAAATATAAAGATATATCATTGAAATTTTATGGCAGGAGTCCAACTATGGACATAAAACAAAAAACACAAAAATTTTGGAAAATGGGCGTGGCACCGCCTCTTTTTAGAAACAGGAATATACGAGATTTCTTAGCCCATAACTCGACAAATAATTTATATATAATGACGAAACTTGGTGTGTACACTTTTATTACTTGTGGTAATAGACACGCAAAAATTTATTGAAATCGATTTATGACCACGCCTACTTTTTAACAAAGATATTTCTGAAACACCCTTTGGGAATTTTTAACGTGAAATCTTTGTAACTAGAACTCGTAAAGGAATGAAATTTTGCACAAATAATAATATTCATATACTTAGTTGGATAACTGATAAAAATTTTGGAAAATGGGCGTGGCTACGCCCACTTTATGCAGCACTCACTTTATATAGAGTACAACGTGTTTCCATTAAACGCAAACAAACAATAAAAGCATACAGCTGAGTATCTAATGTTCGATTCCACTCGAACTTAGGCTTCCTTACTTGTTTGATTATTTTTTTGTTGCTATTGCACCGCTACTATTTCGTTGTTGTTGTTGATGTTGATGTTGCTTGTCTTCCTAATTCTTACTTCCCTTTCTTTTTCTCCTCTTACCTTTCCCTATTTTTTCTTACGTTCTTTTTTTATCCTAGTTAATCCTTGTATTTTTGTTTATGTTTTAGTGCTTCTTCTTATTTTTTTTGTGTTTCTGCATCTTTCGAACCGACACACCACTTGCACCCAAACATGTTTAGATTTGCATAGTAAGTTTGACTAACTACAGCCAAGGCGCTCATGCATGCACACTGACACAGCCCTGTTCTGTTCTGGTCAAAATCGTGCAACAACAACCATACGGCAATTTTCCAACGGCGCTTTTTCCAACCATTTCTAATGAAAATTTACACAGTTCTGTTTGAGAGCAAGGTATTCTCTAATGGTGTTCCTATTTTTAAAATCGGTTCAGTATAATCGACGGAGAAGCGGGAACAAAATTTGTGTTAGTGTATTAATATTATCGATTTTTATATACGCTTCGGTTACTAACTATAAAGCTGCCAAAAATAAGTTTACGTACACATTTAACTTTACAAATAAATCTCGATTTCATATTTCAATCAACGAATTCATTTTTTAAAGTTCACCTCTTTATTTTAAAAATCGATAAAAGCTATAAACGCCCTCGAATATGCAATAAATTTAATTTTCATTATAACTGAATGTCTGCATGCATCGTAGGTATTTAAACGCTTCAAATTTGTGTTGCTTTTTGTGCGATGCCGAAAAAATGCATTTAAATACATTGAATATCAATTGCATAAGCTTTTTTTACAGTGAAAATTTTTATGCATAGCAATCAATACAAATGTACATACATACACTGAGAGAAAAAAAATATATGGAGGGGTCAAAGAAATTGTTTACCTATTTTGAACACTACTTTCTTTGTTTTGAGTAAATTTTCCTTAAAACATGTTAAAAGGTTTATAAAATATTGTTGTTACATGCGTTACCATGGTTTCATATACTTGTTTTGAAAAAATTCATACATTAAAATAATGAAAAATTCTTTAAGCGCCATTCCATTGCCAACTTTCCTTGTTTTGAAGACTTGATTTCTTTAATTTTGAGAAATTAAATTCCCATACAAATCCCCATGGCAACGAATTTGTTTGAATGTTTTTTTATGTTTTTTCCACATTTTTGAGAAAATTTACACAAAACAAAGAAAATTTTGTATTGGGACGCGTGTTCAAAATAAGGAAAATTATGTCTTTGATCGAGAAAAATTTTTTTTTGAGTGTACATACATTTCTATGTGGTCTACTTTTCGGGAGCAACGCTTTTAATGCGAATGAATAATAAATCGGTGCTTGAGAGAGTTACGATGAATTTTCAATTTTAATAAATTCTTTATTAGTGGCACTATAAATGCTAAATGTATGCAGATAAAACTACAACTGGGCTACACAAACATTTTGTAACATACAGTTTTGTAAGTTAAGCAAAATAAAATGTAAAAGCAGTGATTTGTTGCATACATTCAGGTATTTAAAAAATTTACGTATTTAATTTGGGGAAAAGACAGGTACCACATTTTTTACGTAGAAGTTGTAAGTAATTTTTCGCTATGATTACTTTTTTTTAACAAATATAATATATGTCATAGCGTATATATGTATTTCCCCTTACTTAGCTTGAGCGCTTGAAGTAAATAGGCCAAGTGTCGTCAGCAAAAAAAAGGGGATGAGCACAACGGTGGCAGCCTTCGATTCAAGCCAACAACTGCGCAAATGCATAAATGCAGCTCATATAAAAAAGAGGGGAAAAGGTAAAAATATTGAAAAAAGCTATGAAAAGCGCGAAAAACTACAATACAATATACTTAGTTTTGCACGCGCGCACACATACACATGCAGCATGCAACAACGGCAAGGCGAGCAATTGAAAAGTATAGTAGCGCAAGAAAAGTGCAACAAGCGTTGGTAAGGCTTAAAAAAGTGTTAAGTGTTTTTGTGCGAAATCGCTATATGAATGTGTTCTCATATGCATATGTATATGAATTTGAACATACCAGCACCAGCAAGCCAAAGCGCACGGGCAGGCAGTACTACGAGTATTACCAAACTGAAAGAAAATGGAGTGGTTGTACTATTTGGCTACATAAAAAGAGGTTAGGAGAATGGGTTTGATGATAAACGTAGACAAGACTAAGTATCTATCTTCTGTCATCACACCAAGAGTCATCGCATCTGCGTATTGGCAGCTACGTCAGTATTGTCAGATATAATTTTATATGCAACAGGGCTTACTAGTTCATTCAATATATATTTTTGTTTATTTTGGCGTTTTTGGTTTGGTCTGTTTGTCCGGTTTCGATAAATTTTCGATGCAAGAATTGAGAAGCCATCGATTTTACCGGCGTTGGCGAGAGTGTTCAGGATGAACAACGTTGTCCAATTTTAATTCGCTCTCAGAATTGTGTATGGAAATTATCGTCGATTGGCACTTGATTTGAGGTCGAACAACGAATAAGAGAGCGAACACCGACCGATCAGAAAAGCGAAGGACGTGTTGTGGAGACATGCTGTTAGAATATTTACTTTTTGTTAACTGGGTTACATATAGTATACATATAATACATAAGTATCTCATGTTCATATGTACATACATATGTATGTATGCAGATTTTGATTCTGTTTTTCATTTCATATTTTTATTTTTTTGCAACGAAAATCCATTAAATTCGCACACACCACAAATATGCCGTGCCATGGCATTTTATGGTGGCTGTTGACATGAGTAGCCATAGCCATAGCCGTTGTGCACAATTGCTGTGTTGCAGGCTTAAAAGAAAAGCGCAGTATTTTTTATATTTTTATTTATAAATAAGTATAAATCCTCTTTTTTGGCATATTGCATTTTTTGTTGACATATAAATATGATATAAATATGTATGTAATTTTCACTTACCACGTAAATGTGACGCTAGCAAGTGCAAGCCTTTTTTATGCGCAAAAGTTTATTATATGTAATGGAATTTCTTTTCGTCCTTGCTGCACTCACTGGTTACCTTTTTCTGTTACATTGAGTTTATTTAGCATAATAATGTCATGAATGAATGCAACGGCTAATGAGGAAAAAATAAAAAAAGTAAAAGGAATTGGTTTTTTGGTTTCACTCTTCGCCTTTCTTTCAATTTTTATTGGTATGCTTTCGCTTTTAGTAGTTATTTATTAAATTAAGTATTCAATTGGGGCGTAAAAGCGTATTCGACGAGGATAAATTCCTTGCAAAATATATCTATAGAAAAAATTGTTCTTTCAAAACCCTCTAAAGAAGCGATTTAAGAGTCCCAAAACACTTAGACTTATGGACCCCCCAAAAGATATGCATACTTTGGCGATCAAGGAAGTCTTCGTTTTGACATATCTTTTATTTTTAGCTACAATATTTGAGGACTAAGATAAATCACATAAAATAAATTGCCGGTTTAATTATGTATGTATGTATGGATATTTAAAGCATTAACACACATTTATTTAGCCACATTTGTGTAGTCCACTTTCAAAAATCGCTATGTGAAATTTTTTCAATATTGAATTTTTAATGGATTGTGTACAAGTATTTAAGGGTGTATAATGTCCATTAAGAATTTATTGCAAAATCCTTCAGTATTCTCTTTCTTTCTTTTCTAATTTGTAACTTAATGTAGAAAGGCGAAGTACTAATTTTTCTCATAAAAAATAAAGATTTTCAGACTGAGTACGAAACATTTCCATCCTCAAAGACTTCTCTTAGGAGCTTTTTTAAAATCCTCTTTCGCTCTATTTCAGATCGCATTGCCAGTAGAATATTTTGTCACTCCGGTCTTATATTAAGGACTAAGTTTTGTCTTAACTTTTATTAGTTAGGTTAATAAAGTTCGAATTTAAAATTTTTATAAGAATTTCTTGAAACTTTTCGATGAAGATATAACTTTTAAAGTGCGATCTTGGCCATTTTTATACCTTTCATGAAAATGAAATGGTATTATGACTTTGTGCCGAAATCCAAATCTTTAAAGTACCAGAAGAAGAAGAGTTAGAACCACGAAAATTTATACCGATATGATCATGATCATGAGCTGAGAAATGTTCATCTGCCTGCCTGTCTGTTTGAAAGCATAATTACAAGTCCCTCTTTGGGGATAACTTATCCACTTAAATAGCTAAAGAAATAAAACTTTGCAGTATGTGTACCTATATTGAACTAAATAATTTTACCGAAATTCATCAAGATCGGACCACTATAACATATAGGTGCCAACCAACCTCTTGTACGAACATACGTACATGTATATTTTGGGGTATAATTTTTCCATACAAACTTTAAAAAGTTAAGATAATGGCATTTTTTTCTAATAAATCTTTGTATAATCAACCCACAGAATTGAAAGTGTAAATTAAGAAAATCATACCAAGTATGTAACGTTTGATTTTCCCACTCATGAAAGCTATGAAGTCTTCGTTGCGGCTGAAGACAGCCGTGCTCTTATTTGTTTTACGTACAGCTTGCACCCGAACTTTGATTGCCTTATTACTATTTAATTAACACTATCTAGCAGCGCTATTTATCACTTCAACCTTTTATTTCTTTGATTTGCAGCTACCAATACGCAACCACGAGTAATTAGCCATAAATATGCAAAAAGTCTCTAAGAAACAATTCAACATTAAAATTAATTGAAACGTTATGCCTTTGTCATCGATATGAGAAATCGTAAAATGTAAATGTAAAATGTTCACTTGGAAATAAATTTTTATTATCGCCTTGTACCTAGATATGTTTGCATATACATACATATGTATGTGAAAATATTTAACAGCTATCGCTTGCAAACATTTGCCATAACTCAGAAATGCTTAATTAATGGTTTCGCGATTTCAATTCAATAAAACGATTTTTATTGCTTTTATGCGCAATCTCCCACTAACAAAGCAACAGCAGTAGCAATAACAGCAGCCAACCAACTGATTAAAATGCAATACTTGCAACATGTTGCAATTACAATATTATCGCGCTATAATTATCATATAAATGTGCATTAAAACAATTTTATCGCTTAAAAGCTGTGCAAAATCAGAAACGCTTTACATTGTGAACAAAATGCAGTTGAAGTTGTGGTAGGTGAAGTGTATAGAGAGGCAACAACAATGAAAACCATAAAAGAAAAAAAGCATACAAACAAAGCGCCAACGAAATAACCTTTTAAAATTTCATTATCATTAACATGGTCATTACCAAAGCCACAAACAAGCAACAATAGCGTATGAGCCAGGCAAGCTTGTATGTATTCACAGTTGTTGCTTTTGTTGTTGTTGTAGCAACTAAACTGCAGCGTAAGTATTGTCACTGCAACTTAACCCTTCTGTTACATTTAGGTCATTTGATGACCTTTTTATACTCAGCTGTACTAGTACACAGAGTATTATAATTTTGATTTCATAACGGTGGATTGTAACATAATGAAATAATCGAGATGGATATGGACTTATATATATCAAAATGATCAGGGTGAAAAGAGAAATCGATTGAGCCATGTCCGTCCGTCCGTCCGTCCGTACGCAGGATAACTCGCGTAAAAATTGAGATATTTTGATGAAATTTGAAATGCAAGTTGGTATCGAGACTGGGACGGTTGGTATTGAAAATGGGCGAAATCGGACCATGACCACGCCCACTTTTCCTATATAGAAAAAATCGGAAATTTGGTATCTCAGCCACTAATATAGCTAGAGTGATAAAATTTTACCCACGTATTGAGCTCAGGCCCTTATGAAGAAATTTGATGAAGCTTTGGAAAATGGGCGGTGCCACGCCCACTTATTAAGGGTCAAACATTGAAAGTTTTATATGTCATAACTCGGAAACCGTTGAAGATATATCGATGAAATTTGGTGTGCGTAATTTGCTTACCTAGACAAATGTTTTGGCGAAAAATTATCAAAATCGGTGGACGGCCACGCCCACTTTTATATATGGGAACTATAAAGGGACCTAATAAAAACATTTTAAGCGATATCTCTGTCAAATATAAAGATCTATCACTGAAATTTTGTGACATGAGTTCTACAATAGACCGGAAACAAAAAATAAAAAAGTTTGGAAAATGGGCGTGGCACCGCCTCTTTTTATACAAAGGAATCTACGAGCCTATTACTCGACAAATAACTGAGATATTATGACGAAACTTGGTTTATACACTTTTATAACATGTGTTAATAGACACGCAAAAATGTATTGAAATCGGTTTATGACCACGCCTACTTTTTAACAAAGATATTTCTGGAACACCCTTTTGGAATTTGTAACGTGAAGTCTTTGTAACTAAAAGTCATAGAGGGATGCAATTTTGCACTAACAATAATATTTATATGCTTATTTGGATGATTGATAAAAATTTTGAAAATGGGCGTGGCTGCGCCCTGTTTATGCAGCACTCGTGTCATATAAAATACACCCTATATCGAACAAACGCAAACAAACAATGAAAGCATACAGCTGAGTATCTAATGTTCGATTCCACTCGAACTTAGGCTTCCTTACTTGTTATTTATTTATTTTATTTTTTTTTTATATTTTTTACATTTTTATAAAAAAAAATTAAATTATAAAAAAAATCAGTCACCTTGATATCGACCGGATTCGAACTTCCGACCTGCTCAATTCCAAGCCGGACGCCTTACCACTGTGCCATCTCACCACTTGTATTGAGCATGTCAAATGCTGCACTTAAACTGTACTTGTCCTCAATTATAACAAATAATTTCATAAAATCTATGAAAAAATTCATAATATTTTATGAACCCGTTCATTGTTTCGTTCATATTCATAAACCTCGTTCATTAAAATCTCGAGCTTATGAACGCCGTTCATTAATTTTAATGAACACTTTAGTTGGTTCAACATCAACTATTTTTTCATTAATATTAATGTTGAAATACATTAGTTTTATGTACGTTTTTCGTTCCGTGTAAGTGGTGCTCCGGCGACTTCAGACAGCAGCCTGCTGCGGTCCTTAAATCAGCATTTTTTCAGGCTTGGAGCTTTCTCATTTGCGTTCTGCAAGTCCTGGCCACCATACTGCCAATGCCGGCCGATAGCTTTTTAGGTGACGATGAATGTTTCCTTGTCTTTTACCCAAGTGCTACCGGTTAACGATTTAAGCATTTTGTTGCGATTTTGGACCATGTTCGCAATCGCGGTCGTATGGGTGGAGAAGGAGACAATATTTTCGAATTTAAAAAATTTTTCGTTTGTTTACGGTAGGATTGGGTATATCCTTATGCTTAGCTCCAGTCCTATGCGCTTTGTCCATGTCGTAAACATGGTCGCGAAAGACTTGTAGAATTGTAGTGAGAGGGATTTCTAGTCACTTTGAAACTAAGAAAGTTTCCCGAACCCCAGAATATTCGAACTTCAATCATCAGGAGCTAAAATGCAAATTTGAAACTAGATTATATTTCGCTTCATTACAAGTTTAATTCTAAAGTTTACGCGTAAAAAAAATTAGTCCTTGCTAGCTAACATCGCGCAGCGTAATATGTACTTAGTTCGAAGTGGCTTGTAGTCGTTTTACAATAGGGCTATCATTTCACAACCTTAGACCTTCGCTGCTAGAGTACACAGCCTCTACTCCGCAACTCCGCAATTCTCAACTCTCACTGGATTGTCGCAGCTGTTTGATGAATATACATCACACAGCAGAACCGGATATTGTTGTTGATGGCAACCTATTCTTCTTGAATACGTTAGCTAACATATCCTATCCCAACTGGTTCGCTCCGATATGTTTTATATAGAATATTCTTCTTAATTGGCGCGTAACCCTCGAGACGAATCTGGCCGAGTCCAATAGAGCGCGGCAATTGTTTCTGTTTCATGCAGCATGGCGCCACTTTGTTGGAAAAAAGAGTAACCGGAAAAATAGATCTGAAATATAAAGTGCAAAAATACAAGTCCTTAGCCCGCTGCCTATTCCTTCCCCAGCACTGTAATTCACTTGACGGTGTGCGCAGTTGCTTTACAAGCCAGGTCACATGTACCTCAATTCACACACTTAGCAGTGCGTTTTTTGTTTTTGGACATTCTTTTGCCGTGCGTTTACTGCATGACTGCGTGCCTCTAGCGCGCAGTTATGAAATGCCGTTTGCTGCGGATGCTGCCAGCAGAATTTGCTTGCTGTTAATGCTGTTTTTGTTGTTCTTGGTGGCAATCAAGTGGCAGCGCCGAACACATACATTTAACCAAATACATGTACACAAACATATTAATATGGCTTGTATTGCCATTTTTGGCGACACCAAACGATTGGTAACAAGTAAGGAAGCCTAAGTTCGAGTGGAATCGAACATTACTCAGCTGCATGCTTTCATTGTTTGTTTGCGTTTGATGGAAACACGGTGTATTTTATATAAAGCGAGTGCTGCATAAAGTGGGCGTAGCCACGCCCATTTTCAACATTTTTATCAGTCATCCAACTAAGCATATGAATATTATTATTTGTGCAAAATTTCATTCCTTTATGACATCTAGTTACAAAGATGTCACGTTACAAATTCCCAAAGGGTGTTCCAGAAATATCTTTGTTAAAAAGTAGGCGTGGCCATAAACCGATTTCAATAAATTTTTGCGTGTCTATTAACACAAGTTATAAAAGTGTATAAACCAAGTTTCTTTATAAGATCTCAATTATTTGTCGAGTTATAGGCTCAGAAATCTCGTATATTCCTTTGTCTAAAAAGAGGCGGTGCCACGCCCATTTTCCACAATTTTTCTATTTTTTGTTTCCGGTCTATTGTGGAACTTATGCCACAAAATTTCAATGAATTATCTTTATATTTGACAAAGATATCGCTTAAAATATTTTTATTAGGTCACTTTATAATACACATATATAAAAGTGGGCGTGGCTGTCAACCGATTTTAACTAATTTCCGTCCAAATATTTGCCTAAGTAAGTAAATCACACATACCAAATTTCATCGATATACCTTCAACGGTTTCTGAGTTATGACATATAAAACTTTCCATGTTTGACCCTTAATAAGTGGGCGTGACACCGCCCATTTTCCAAAATTTCATAAAATTTCTTCCTAGGGGCCTGAGCTCAACACGTGGGTAAAATTTCATCGCTCCAGCTATATAGTGACTGAGATACCAAATTTCCGAATTTTTCTATATAGGGGAGGTGGGCGTGGTCATGGTCCGATTTCGCCCATTTTCAATACCAAGCGTCCCAGTGTCGATACCAACTTGCATTTCAAATTTCATCAAAATATCTCAATTTTTGCGCGAGTTAGAATATTTACAGACGGACAGACGGACGGACGGACATGGCTCAATCGATTTCTTTTTTCACCCTGATCAATTTGATATATATAAGTCTATATCTATCTCGATTATTTCAATCTGTTACAATCCACCGTTATGTGATTAAAACTATAATACTCTGTGTACTAGTACAGCTGAGTATAAAAAGTATATGAATGGGTAGATGGGCTTATGGTGGAAGTCAGCCGGCAAGCGCGCTAGATAATTTAGCGAACAGAATCAGCAGCGGTCAACCACCAGCTCCTCAGCTCTCCAGCTGCATTTCCTTATAACACATAATGCTATTATTTACAATTAACGTACGCATAATATTTTTTTTTTGTTAATTTTTTTTATTATTCCAAACGTTACAAACTTCAGTTGAACTAGAGGCTCGCTGGTTATAAGTAAATTGTAAATAGGAAAATCGATGCAAAGAAAGATTTTATTGATATCAAAAATGTATTAAATTGGTACTAGAGAATACATATATGAATATGCGTTTTTTCCTTGCATCAAATGATTTGTAGTTACCTACATTGCATTCACTATTCGCGCACAGATATTACCAATGATCATGAGCTATGATAGTTTATTTTGCCATACAAACTAAATAACACTTACAATCTATATATGTTTTTTTGTCTTCATTGAGATACATTTCATGATATGCTTCATTTTAAATTTTAATTAAAATATGCATTGAATTGTATCGATCGTTGACCAAATGCGCACTTTGTATGCAAGTGGGTTATTCCAGCAAAAGTTTAATTTCTCTACATACTCCTTACCAGCTGTGATAAAAGTCATTTGTGACGAGTGTACTTCATAAAAAAATATCTGAACAATTGCCAGTGTTTGGATTGTAGCTTTCTGAACTTGAATTGTAATTTTCTAATCAATTGTAATTTTATGAATTTGAATAGTAATTTCTGAATTTTAGTTGAATTTTTCTGGACATAATTGTAATTTTCTGAAGCTAAATTGTTATCTCCGAATTTGAGTTGAAATGTTTTAAATTTGAATTGTTGTTTCTGAATTTCAATTGTAATTTTCCGAACTAGGATTGTAATTTTATGAATTTTAATTGTAATTTTCTGAATTTTACAAGGAAATTTCGGATTTGAATTTTAACTTTCTGAAGTTGAATTGAATTTTAGTGATAATTTTCTGAATTTGACATTAGAACTCAGAATTTTAAAATTTAGAAATGTTCCGAATTTTAATTATTAAATTTCAATTGTAATTTTTAAAATTGAAATGAAAATTATGGATTTGAATTGTAATTTTTGAACTTTGATTGTAATTTTCAAAATATGAATTTTATTAAACTTGAAATAGAAATTCTGAATTGGAATTGCAGCTTTGAACTAAAAAAATTTGTAGAAATCTGTGATAGAAAAAACTTTAACAATTAACATATGAAAATACATACATTGCAGGTAATCGTTTAATCTATCACTTGAAAAATTGTTGGCACAAATTGTTGAACACATTTCTACTAAAATTACCCACAAACAAGCAGTTCTCTGCCAAGTTATACATACACTCATACACACTGGAACAAATTCATCATGATAATTATTTAAAAGGTTATAAAAATCGATGCATCAAATCATTGGAGAAAACGATCTTGTTACTTAGCAAAAAGCAACAAGTAACTAGGTACTTTAGTAGCTGAGAAGTACACTTTTGCATGACTTATGCATGCATAAACATACATATAAGGTCGGCCAAAACGAAACTAAGCCCATACTAACTAACTAATATTGCCTTGTAATTGACAACTTGGCCACCAAATAAGAACATAAATGAATACATGAAATGGAGAAAAAATGTTATTACGAGATTGAATATGTATGTAGGTACCTACAAATATGAATATGTAGCAACACAAAATTGGTAATTGTACTTCCTGCATGCCAACAATAAAGCTTGCCAATTGATTTCAATGCCTAAGTTATACATTCTCAATTGCTGATAAGCACATTTGTAACTTCTTGAATATGAATATAAATACATGTATATGTATGTGTGTATATATGTTGGTACTCGTATGAAGAAAGAACACATGATGGGAAATAGGGTGCAGCCGGTTGAAAGGCAGACAACCGAATAGTATATCAATATACCTTTGTATATTTGTATGCGCAAATCTTCTTGTTCAATTAACAAAACAAGCAATCGATAGATAAAATGGTTTATAAGTGCAACTGTAGGTAAGAGTAAGACCAAGGATGGGTGAGTGTGAGAATTGCCAATAAGTCAGATTTTATGTAGTTAATATGCATTGGCGAATATTCTTTAACCTTTGTTTATGGACAGTGATGATATCCTAGCTGAGAGTAGTTGACTTCGTCACCACATCAAACTGTGGTAAGGAAGGATACGAAAAATTGCATCACTGTTTAATACTCGGTTCAGGCATTTCAATTAACTCAGTAAATTTAACTCAAAAGTGCATCAGTGAATTTGGTATATGTATGTATGTGTCTAGATCTTTAATGACATTTCCACTGAAATTTACTTTTCTCACAAAACAATCGAGCTAAGTAGCGGCTAGAAATTGGTGGCAGCTTCTTAATGGTCTATTGGGCTCCTAACTGAACATATTTTTATAAAGCACGCTTACCCCCGTTTATCAGTTAAGGGTTAATATACAAAACCTCAAGAGATTTATTGCCAAATCTAGATACATATATATGTATCTATAGAGCACTTAACCAGCGAAAATTGATATTTGTAAGCAAATGTTAGATTTGGTTTCCGTCTTCAGTTAGATGCTATTAAACATGGTTATAGGAATCATATATGTATATATGTAGATATGTATGTAAGTATGTATGTATAAGGGTATTTGTTTTGTAGCATTTAATTTGAAATAACTTTTCAATGACACTTATGAGAAAATAATTCGGAATATTGCTACAACTGGAAATGTATGTATGTACATTAATTATGGAAAAATGCAAAAAATGCTAGTCAAGATTGACCAAAACTAAAACAAACTTTTTAAGCTCTCGGTTAACTTCAAAGGCAGAGAGCCAGATAGCCATCAAGGCAATACTGTCGTATAGCATTTCCTCTCTATAGGTGCGGCGAAATGCAAATAGACGCTAAGCGAAATCAGCAGAACAAGCTCAGCGCTATACTGGATTCGGAATATATATAAGAGAATACAATGAAACAGAGGTCAGACCAGTACGAGTGTTCAATTAGGAAGAAGTTGAAGTTAAAAATCCGGCGCTTTTGGCCCAATGGAACTCGAGGTTCATCGGAGAGAAATCGGGACCTAGAACGGCTTGGGGCATGCGGTGTTTCAACTGAAAAAAAGTTTAATTTCAATCGAAAAAGGTTTCACTTGAGTTGAAAAAGCTTGACTTGACTTGAAAAAAGTTTAATTTTACTTAAAAAAGTTTCATTTTACTTAAAAAAAGTTTCACTTGACTTGAAAAAAGTTTCATTTTACTTGAAAAAAGTTTCACTTGAGTTGAAAAAGTTTCACTTGATTTGAAAAAAGTTTTACTTGACTTGACAAAAGTTTCATTTGTCTAGAAAAAAGTTTCATTTGACATGGAAAAAGTTTCACATGACTTAGAAAAGTTTCACTTGAGTTGAAAAAGTTTCACTTGATTTTCAAAATGTTTCACTTCAGTTGAAAAAGTTTCACTTGACTTGAAAAAGTTTCATTGGACTTGAAAAAAGTTTCACTTGAGTTGAAAAAAGTTTCACTTGACTTGGAAAAAGCTTCACTTGAGTTGAAAAACTTTCACTTGACTTGAAAAAAGTTTTACTTGACTTTGAAAAAAGTTTCATTTGACTTGAAAAAGGTTTCATTTGACTTGAAAAAAGTTTTACTTGACTAGAAAAAAGTTTAATTTTACTTAAAAAAAGTTTCGCTTGACTTGAAAAAAGTTTCACTTGAGTTGAGAAACGTTTCACTTGACTTGAAAAAAGTTTCACTTGAATTAAAAAAAGATTCACTTGAGTTCAAAAAAGTTTCACTTGACTTGAAAAAAGTTTCACTTGAGTTGAAAAAATGTTTAACTTGACTTGAAAAAAGTTTCACTTGAGTTGAAAGAGTTTCACTTGACTTGAAAAAATTTGACTTGAGTTGAAAACAGTTTCATTTGACTTGAAAAAAGATTCACTTGAGTTGAAAGTGTTTCACTTGACTTGAAAAAAGTTTCACCTGATTTCAAAAATGTTTCACTTGACTTGAAAAAATTTGACTTGATTGAAAAAAGTTTCATCTGACCTGAAAATGCTATATCAACCTAGACTAGATTGTGTTGCACATACATATACTGGATACGTTGAGTCTAGTTGTACTTTTTGGTATAACTAGTTAAGATTTAATCGCACCTTAAGCCTAGTTTTAAAATCCGTTAAAATATTAGTCAAATAAAAAGTAATTCTATTGTCAATTACCGAGTTCCTTGGTTATATTTTAATCTTTTTTGTTTAAGGTCCTGCCTTAAAAACGTCTTGAGAATGAGCTAAAAGCACATATTTCATGGGTCATAGAGAGTTAATTTCTACTATGTAAATATTCTTCATTAAATTCTACTGCAGAAATCTCTGTTCAGAAAGTTCATTTGAAGTCGTTTTATATCTAAAACGCATTTTTCTGTAAAGTAATTTCAACACAAACGGACAAAATCCCAATATTTAGCTCTCCTTAAAAAATGGCAGAACCTCTGAGCTACATTGTATACTACGCGGCA
Organism: Urophora cardui; assembly: GCA_960531455.1. Taxonomy (NCBI): domain Eukaryota; kingdom Metazoa; phylum Arthropoda; class Insecta; order Diptera; family Tephritidae; genus Urophora; species Urophora cardui. The sequence goes on along the minus strand of OY482670.1, from coordinate 32,709,145 downwards.
TCCCTCAAGAGATATCCACTTTCATAATTAGTAGCGTTTCTTTTCGTGTTGTATAACACATTTGTAACATGTATTGGACGATAAAATAAAAAAAAAATGCTAAAACCCACAACAATCTTAACAAATAAATCACACTGAATTTTATCTATAGCATTTCAAAAAGAGAGAGTGAGAGAAAATGCAGTTTTAAATTAAATAAGTTGTAAGTAACATGGTTATTCTGCTTCTTCCTACTTTAAATAATCACCAATTTCACTAATGCAAACCTCTAAATACTTTCAATTTCTTTGCACATTTTAAATTAGCTACCCAAACCGCCCAGCAAACCAACACCACCTCCTACGAGCGCGATTGTAGAAGGGACCACCGCAGTTTCAAGATAATGCTGATAATAAAAATAAGTTAAATTCTCCACAAGCTAAATTAAAATTGCAGTTAGAAATGTTGTCTATTAATTTAGCTAAATGAAAAGGATTCCAGCACCACAGACGGACAGCGAACTATTTGTGTATGTGTAAGCAAAGCCAACTGATTTCAAATGGCTTAACACCCATTTCATGCGAGAAAATGTAGACGGTGGGAGTAGAGTAGATTCGAGCAGAGCAGATTCGAGCACAGCATTACATACACTAAGGATGTGGAAAATTAAACGAAATGAAATGTAAAGGCAAAATAAAAGAAAAATATTTAAGATGAAAAGCAAGCAACACTGCGCGCTGTTTATTAAAGTCTAGGAAATTTAGCAAATAACTACCAGCGCGCTTGAGCGCCGAAGGAATCCTTTTCTTGCGCAGGCGAAAGGTTATGCGTCTGTCGGTGCATTAAAAAATGTGGCAAATCAAAGATGAAATGGAAAAAGGTAAGAAGAGATTTTGTGGTTCAAATAAGCGGGCAGTATACGGCAGCAGGAACGAGCAGCAGCACCAACATTCACACAGAATTCCTGCCACAATCGCTGCTTTTATTATGATTACACAGAGTAAAAGCATAGACACAAATAGATAAATGATGTGGGTTTGTTTGTGTGCGCCACGTACCCTTTTGCACGTGCAATACCTTGACTAGCAACACATCCCCACCCACCCGGAAGGTCAAGCAATTTTCTGCAGGTATTGTAGTTACATATTTTGCGCCAAGACTTAGTACAACTTGACCAGCTACCGCTGGATCATACCTAACAGTACCTACACTTACTTGTGGGTGTGTTTGTGTGAAACGAGCTGCTTGCACGGACATTTAGCAAATAAACAAAAGGAATTTACTGCGATTGCAGCACAGCCAGCAAAATGAAGATGCCATTTACTGAATATCTACGTTCGCGCGTGCGGTGGGAGACGGGATGGCTTTTGGTGATTGCTGACTCTTGGTAAGCTTAGATATGTGCTCGAACCCGCATTTGTACGCTTGCTTTGGCTTTTGTGTGTATTTCTATTTCTTTTTATACTCAGCTGTACTAGTACACAGAGTATTATAATTTTGATTTCATAACGGTGGATTGTAACATAATGAAATAATCGAGATAGATATGGACTTATATATATCAAAATGATCAGGGTGAAAAGAGAAATCGATTGAGCCATGTCCGTCCGTCCGTCCGTCCGTCCGTCCGTCCGTCCGTCCGTCCGTCCGTCCGTCCGTCCGTACGCACGATAACTCGCGTAAAAATTGAGATATTTTGATGAAATTTGAAATGCAAGTTGGTATCGAGACTGGGACGGTTGGTATTGAAAATGGGCGAAATCGGACCATGACCACGCCCACTTTTCCTATATAGAAAAAATCGGATATTTGGTATCTCAGCCACTAATATAGCTAGAGTGATAAAATTTTACCCACGTATTGAGCTCAGGCCCTTATGAAGAAATTTGATGAAGTTCTGGAAAATGGGCGGTGCCACGCCCACTTATTAAGGGTCAAACATTGAAAGTTTTATATGTCATAACTCAGAAACCGTTGAAGATATATCGATGAAATTTGGTATGCGTAATATGCTTACTTAGGCAAATGTTTTGACGAAAAATTATCAAAATCGGTTGACGGCCACGCCCACTTTTATATATGGGAACTATAAAGGGGCCTAATAAAAACATTTTAAGCGATATCTCTGTCAAATATAAAGATCTATCACTGAAATTTTGTGGCAGGAGTCCAACTACGGACATAAAACAAAAAATACAAAAATTTTTGAAAATGGGCGGTGCCACGCCCACTTATTAAGGGTCAAACATTGAAAGTTTTATATGTCATAACTCAGAAACCGTTAAAGATATATCGATGAAATTTGGTACGCGTAATATATTTACTTAGCCAAATGTGTGGACGAAAAATTACCAAAATCTGTTGACGACCACGCCCACTTTTATATATGGGTATTATAAAGTGACCTAATGAAATCATTTTTAGCGATATCTCTGTGAAATATAAAGATAATTCATTGAAATTTTGTGATATGAGTTCTACAATAGACCGGAAACAAAAAATAAAAAAAGTTTATAAAATGGGCGTGGCACCGCCTCTTTTTATGCAAAGAAATCTACGAGCCTATTACTCGACAAATAACTGAGATATTATGACGAAACTTGGTTTATTCACTTTTATAACTTGTGTTAATAGACACGCAAAAATGTATTGAAATCGGTTTATGACCACGCCTACTTTTTAACAAAGATATTTCTGGAACACCCTTTTGGAATTTGTAACGTGAAGTCTTTGTAACTAAAAGTCATAGAGGGATGCAATTTTGCACTAACAATAATATTTATATGCTTATTTGGATGATTGATACAAATTTTGAAAATGGGCGTGGCTGCGCCCTGTATATGCAGCACTCGTTTCATATAAAATACACCCTATATCGAACAAACGCAAACAAACAATGAAAGCATACAGCTGAGTATCTAATGTTCGATTCCACTCGAACTTAGGCTTCCTTACTTGTTATTCTTTCAGCTTGTATTTTTTCCTTTTTATTCCTAAGCAATTTAATGCTCCTCTGCTCTATGTGCTAGTTAACCTTTGAGTCCTGCCGCCTCGCTATCTGTGGTGGTCTATCTCTATGTATGTATGTGTTGGAACGCTGGCAATGTGAAACATTTTCTTCAAAGCAACATTTCTTTACTTTTACCTGTACGTGCTTACTTATTTCCCGCTTTTCGCAATTTCATTACTCAAGAATTTCCTTTTTTTGCTTTCATTTTTTCATTAATTTTTTTTAAGGTTTTTGGGTTGTCTGTTGTGGGCATCTCGATCTGCTCGCTTTTGTATTTGTATCCTTTTATTTGACCTTATCCTTTTTATTCGTTTTGTGTGACCCACCACACTACACGAATTTTCGCCAATTTACAATTGTATCTTTTCTATTGCGAATGCCAATTTTCTTATATTCATTTAGCTGCTTGTAAGCTCTCAATTGACGGCACACTCCAGCGTTGGTTTGCCTTCGTCTTTTCAGCTGCTTTAGGGGCTATTGCTTAACTTGTTTTCTTTTATTTATCCGTCCATCAACCTATCAGCTCATCAGCTGTTCATTTTGTACCAACCAGTGTTATTATCAATGCCACGTGCTATTTTACAACATCTTAGTCCGCAACCTGCTCCAGCTAAATATATATGTACATATGTATGTATGCGGCTGCGCTGTACCGTAATCCTTTAGATCGGCTGGTTGCACATTACACCTGTAAAACATTTGAACATAAACAAGCCAAGCGTAATGAAAGGTAATACTGAAGAAATGGCAGCAGTCGACGCAAAAAAAATTTTTTTCATGAAAAGGAAAAAATTTAGCAGAAAATTGTTGGGCGAAAATAAAAATATCTAACAAGTGGTGAAGAGGCGCGTGTGGCTTAGCTGAAGTTGGACATTTCACCATCAAAGCAAAAAGAATGTCTTTGCTTGTATTTTCTTGGGACTATGCTGGTTGGTTGGTAATAAAATGAAAAAAAAATGCTCAAATTTGAATTGCTGCTTCCAAATTCATTAGAGGTAGATAGTAGTAGCAAGCTTGATATCGATTATTTGCTAATAGGGTAGGCGGCTTTATCGTTGTATCCAGGCAATAAGCTTTTGAGGTATATTCACATCAGGGATTATCACACTAACACTTTCACAAATTGTACATGTGTTAAAAGCCCAAAAAGCTCTCGCTCATTGATCCTAATAAAAATATTACGTAGAAAATGTAAATAAAACAAACCATCCCCAGACACAATCATTTTCAACTGTTCAGAGACTGCTCGGGTAGCACAATCTACTAGCTTAACAGCTAACTCGAGTGAAAATTGTCGCGCACGCGAAGAGCTCTGTGGTGCCGGTCTGGGGCTGTCAGTGTGAAAGATATAAAAAGCTTTTACAAGCGGGCAGAGGCCTTGATAGTCACTGATTTACATACATACATTTGGTAAAAAAATTCGATTTAAATACGCATTTTTCCCACTTTAAACTGCCTTGCTTTAATTGTTTTTAGCCATGAAATTCCAGTTATTGATATTTTTCGATTTAAAAGAAGAAATTAAACAATCGGTACTTATATAGATAAAAAAGCTTTAGCAGTCAGATTTAACGAAGATTTTTGCTCTAGTATTTTTCTCACTTTCCATGGCAGTTTAGAAAGCTCCATCTCGTCTAAAAAGGATACAACCATTCATTTCAATCTTCTGGAAAAAATCATCAGTATTTCGATAAATTTTATCCTGCTTTATTTACCGCTTTCTGTGCTCAGTTTTCTCATACATATGTACATACATCGTATATGTACCGTAACTTCCTCGGCTAAAGTATTTTATTGCGCCCGTATTTCCCAACCTACTTTCTACTTTGTACTATCCCTTTTTGTTCGTTGTGTCTTATTAAGAATTTTTATGTTACGAGGACTTGTTCATATTTATTTTTCTATTATTTGGTAAGCTTATCTTATTTTCTTTTATCGTCAACCATTTTCTAAGTGAATATTTCATGTCCTTTTCTGATGAAGCACACCAACTTACACGCTGGTGCAAGCTCGTGTTTAACTTAAATTTGTATCTTGTTTTCAAATATAGTCCAGTTTGTTAGCAGGCATGTTACAACTGAGCAAATGTTAACGGTTCTAATCCTGCCACTTACATTCCTAAAAATTTTTCATAGAGTATAGTTTTTACGAATGTGTTTTACTGTTGACGCGTCAAGACATAGAAGTGCCATTTTACATTTCTGTGTTGCAAACTTATTTACATACATATATATGTAGGAGACAAAAAAGTTATTCTGGCGTTTTTTTTCGAGTTTTTTGTATTGTACAATGTCTTCTTTCATTAGTCAATTTAATTTAATCATTGAAGAACAATTTGCCTTTCTTGTCTTTGGAATTATAAAAGAACTCAGACGTGCTGGAATAGAAGTTTGTTCGCCAAAAATGAATAGAACAACGCTCTCTTTCAGAAAAATTTCGTTGTTACTCTGTTTGGAAAAATTCTGTTGGACAGTGTAATTTACAGTGCAAGTATTTCAACAGTCAATGTGATGATCCAAAGACAGACAACTTCGCCAGCTCATGACGATTCATCGATGAGATTGTTGTGAATTGAAGATGAAGCTTGAAACTGTTGACTGGGCTTACATCTTGCATTATGCTTTTATAATCTAGAGGAAGAAATTTAAAATATTATACTATAACTACTCGCAGTTTAAATCATCTTTTTAATATTCGTACATAAAAATTATAAAACTTAAGATCAGATAGACTTTAAAGCTTTCCGTACACTCAGTCAAGACTATGTTCTAGTTATTTGTCTCTTTAATGCTTAAAGCCCTTTAGGAATCATGGGAGAGTAACATAACCTTAAGGAAGCGAGTGAAAGATGCTTTGCAGTTCTTAAAAGGCAGATTTTTTAAAGAATTTTTTTTGGTTGGACGTCATACTTACAATTCTCCTTGCACAACTAGAGCCGACGTTTCATAAATTTCTCATAGTAATATACATAGATAACCACTAAAGTCAGCGAGGTATGTATGTAGATAAATTTCAAATGCAAGCACATTACTTACTTACAGATACAAGGCTGTGCCCCCTACGCAAGGCAACCGAAGTAAAGAACGCATAAAAAATTAACAACATCCGATAGCAAAGAGAAAGAGCAATAAAAAGCAGTAAAAAAACAAACAGTGATGAAATTACATATGAACTTTAATGCGCCTAAAAGCAGGCAATAAAACAATGCGCCCTAAAGTAGACTACAAGTCAATGCGAGCAAAAAAAAAACATTAAAAAGATCTTAGAACCGACGGACCCCCACCATCGAAAACATGCTTCTGCACATACGTAGGTATCTACATAAATTCAAGATGTGCACACAGCACAAGATTTATGACCAAAGCGAACGTGGAATTTTCGAAAGCAGACCAAAAAAACATTTGCGCTCCGTGATTTTAACACTGAAAAAAAAGAGAAAAAAATGGCGCCTAATGTGCTTCTGTGACGTAGCGCGCTTTTCGTATGACCTCTATACTTATTTTGCGGTTGCAAAGTCGGATGTTGCAACACATTTTGCTTTTAAGTGGCGGTAAAGTTGTGGCTGTTTCCGCGTCGTCATAAAAAGTCTCCCACGTAGCTGTGTTTGAAAAGATAATTTCGAAATGGAATTTAAACTTTTCAGTAATTTGCTTAATCGTAGTTCAACATGCATTTAATGCGTTTAAAATATTTGTTATTTTTTTTTTTTACTTCGCGCTCCGTACGAAATTGATTTCTATGTGTGGGCATGTTCAGTCAAATTCCCATAAACTTTGTGGCAAATACAAAGTATAATAGCTTTTAGCCGGCGATTTAGAGTATATATAAATACACTAGTTTTGTGTGCTATGCAAAGACTGGCGCTTCGTGTGTGTCAAATGTTCTGCTGCCGCTTGCTGCATTAACATTCTTTGAGTTGCTTGCCGCGCTACTTGGTATGTACTTAAATATGTATGACAACCTGTGCTTACTAACTGCATGTTATTTGGCCATACCAGAAAGCATTTTTTTGTCTATTATTTGACATTTGTTTTAAGCCCATACAATATTTGGGTCGATTTTTAAGTTAAGTCATTGAGTTCGTCGCGCTTGTGCTCATGTCCGTGTCCGTTGCCGTCGTTTCTTTTTGCTGCAGCAAATTTCAATTCAATTTCACGGCAAATTTATATTTTAAGTATGTATTTGTTCATCATAAAATTGCTGCAATATTTATGATTGCCGCCTTCGCTATGATCAAACAAACAAACACATACATACATACATATGTTTGCTAACAGTCGACGCGCACCACGCCCAGTTGCAGCGCACGTAGGAGCCTGCTGTGGCGCTTCTCGTTTGGCTTTGTGTGACGCTCATCAACTTATAAAATTTTTCAATCAAAACCATTTTAAAATGGTTTGCTTTTTTATGCACATCGAATTATTTCTACGCTTTTCCTCTATGCTTACCTCTCAAAATGCCCTGCTCTCACATCTCGTATTACCTCCAACAAATCGCCCAATTGTGGTGGTTTTTGATATTTTGGTTGCGCATTTTTTAGCCATAAAATCTATTGGCATTTGCTTTGGTCACACTGCTGATGAGCTAGAAGCAGCAAAGTAGCTGCGCATGGCTATCACTATACATCTGTTTTGCCATTAGCCACCAAATGTTGCTGCGGCAATGCGGCATTCTTTGTCTTCACAAGCGTATCTGCGTCCGCTTCCAGTGCTTGCCGCTTATATTTCAATTACAAATTGCTTTTTTCCTACTTTTTGCTAATTTCCATTGCATTTTTTTTGCGTAATTCAATTTGCTTCAATTTTATGGATAACAGTTTTGGTTTTGAGTTGGTAATTCTTGTGCTGCTCACTTATTTTATTACCTTTCATTGTTTATAATATTATCTGTAACAAATGTAGTTAATAAATAATTGTAAGTAAAGTTTGCATTATAAATTGGCTAAGTTCGTTTTATGTGTTTTGTAGGATTGTAATTGGAATATTTTTCACGGAGTTCTAAGTAGAGTTGTTTTCTGTTTTGTTTGCAGCAACAAGCTTATCTATCCTTGAGGTGCTTGAGTTGCATATTTGCCTCTTTATCTATCTTAGTATATAAATATGTATCTACCTATCTGCCCATCTATACGATCCATCTAATTTTCTCACTACTCGTTGAAGTTGGAAGTTTGTGTACCTAATAGCTTCATCCGCTCTAGGTCAGGTTTGCTCGGTAGTCCGACAGATTGTTTCCGCAGCCCATTTAGCGTTGGCCTGTTCTTTGAAGTGGGTTTATATGAGTTTAAGATAGTGCACATCTACCTACAGGTTGGTGACTAAGAAAGTAATATTCCAGACTTGAGAGGCTGGTTTGACAGAGCATATAGCGAAGTCGATTTCTATCCCACGCACTGTCTATCTAGACACAGTTGTTCCAAAGCCTATTTAATTCGCTTTAATCACGAGTGGAATCCAAGATGACTTCCCATGCTAGCGGTGCAATTTCCCGGGTCCTTCCGTGGCTCAGATGCATTAAGCCCAACTGCATTGCCAAACTTTTGCCTAGGCGAAAAAGGTTCATTAAAAGGAATTCAATACATTGTAGAAAAATAATAATAATAATTGGAAATAAAGTGACCATGAACACTCAGCAAAAAACGCACGTAAATCTGACTATTTACACCTTGATTTGACTATTTTTACCAATGGTTTTGCGCCTAGGATGAAAATAGTGATTCTGACTACGTTGCACTTCATACCATCATAATAAATATTAAGTAGTTAAAATGAAAATTAACCATACTCGACTTGAAGTGTTGTCATAGTAAAAACAACTATGAAAAATAGTTGTCCTAAATATGTTGAAAAATGCAGCATATTCAAATTTAATATTTTTATAGTCAAGTTAAAGTTACAACATAGTTGTTTTAAAAAATGTTCATATTGAAGCTGACTATGACATATTCTTAAGTTTACTATGATTCATATTGAAGTTCAATCTGTTTTTATTCAACTCTAAGAGAGAGCATATTTGTTTTAAATATATCTCATATTTAATTTAACTATGTGTCTAAACTTTGTGTGTACATATGCACATATATATGTACATATGTGCTTTTTTAAACCCTTTTTATGTATTCACGTGGGGGGGAGCGCTGTAGCTCCAAGGTTCGGCGAGAGTGCCAACCTCTGGGGTACGAAAAATTGCTTTAAATAAGCCAACTCATTTCCCTTGTGGAAAATGAGTTATATTTCAGTTGCTCAATCATGCTATATAGCTCGATCAATGTATAAACCATCTAAGAATTACGGAAATTTGAAAAGCCGCATTCAAATGAAGGAACGAAAATCTACACAGCATACACTCAAAAAAAAAAATTACTCAGATTATGGAAAAATGGGAATGATTCGGCGCTAAAGACATATTTCCATATTTTGATGTACAATTTTCTTTAAAACGTGGTTTTTATTCCTTGATTTGAAGAAAACCGTACATCAAAATATGGAAATATGTCTTTAGCGCCGAATCATTCCCACTTTTCCATAATCTGAGTAAGTTGTTTTTTCAGTGTAAATGTCTTTTACTGTGCTAAATATTTAAGTTTACTATGAACCATATTCAAGTTGAAGCATCAACAGTAGTTAAACTAAAAATGTTTCAACTTGAATATGACTATTACAAATTTTATAATGACAGGTGTTAATACTTGTCCAGTTGGATTAGTATTTACTAGTCAACTCAAAGTTTTTCATATTCAAGTTGAATATCTTTCATACTTGAACGGTTGAAATAATACGTTTATATGGGTAAAAATGTCCTATGCTTACGATTTAGACAGTCTCATTCCAATTGTCATTCACAATCGCATTCACCTTATGCAATTTACTAAATATTATGCAAAATGAAATCGGCAATTGATCACAAAACTGCACAAGGTAGTCATTACTTGTGCAACACGCAAAGTGACATGCGAACAAAAAAGACAATCTAGCGTGTCTAGGCCATCGCTCCAAAGACATAGCGGCCGGCTAGAGCACCACCACCAGAACACGCAAGTGCCAAGCTGCATGGCGCAGTAATGAACAAACAAATGAAATGAAGTACCTATAAACCAACATTCGAAAGCTTTAAAATTCGCCTTGGCGTTTGTGTTCGGACGCTCGCTCGCTCCATCACGCGCTCAAGTGTCACTGCTTAGGCAAAACGATCATTTTATGTGTCATTAACTGTCAAAGTGCATGGCGCACATACATATAAAGTGTACACTCGTATTTATTTAGTTACTTCGCATGTTTGCATGTGCACTTGGAGCATGCAACATTTCTGCAAAAGCGCGCAACAGTGCAACACATCACAAACTGACAATTCCAAGTTCAAGGCGCTGCTTGGCGAAGCGTGTGAGTTTAAGCAGGCAGACTCAACGTTCAGCTGGACAGCAGCAGCAAGCGAAGAAACTCTCAGCTGCTTGAATTGATGGCGCATAAATGAATTCGGACATTGATATGGACACGATCATTTCAAGTGTAATTATATAAAGTGAAATAAAGATGAGAATATGAAAAATCACACTTTACAGCATGCTCATCTTTCCAGTCCTCATGTACGGCGTTGGCGAGGGCGAGTACCGACGGAGATTTAACGATGATCTGTACGAACTGTACGCAGACATCAACTTTGTTTAGCAAATAAAGGTCCAGCGGCTGCGTTGGGCTGTTCATGTGGTGAGAATGAATGACGGTGCTCCGGCCAAGGGAGTATTTCTGTCGAAACCCGCTAAAGGCAGCAGAAAAGGGAGACCTCCACTGCTTTGGAAAAATCATGTGAAGACTGACTCGTCCTCCAACAATATATCCGCTAAGCAATACACACATAAGAAACATATGCCAAACTATGCACTTTCGCACTCAAATATTTCAACGCAATTTCTTTCGTCACATTGCCGTCTGCGCTTATCGAAACTCACTCAGACCGAAACTCACAATTCCTCCTAGCTAAATCATTCACCTTCATTCATATGTATGTACATAAATGTCCTTTGTGTTGCATTATCCTTCAAGGCAGTGCGAGCCAAGAGCCCAGCTCAGCACAGTCCATCTTGCCCTGGCCTGGCAGGCAAATGCAATGTTAAATGATTACGGAAACAATTCAATTGTTCGCTGATGAAACATTAACTGACAATGACGGCCACACCGAAGATACTATTCATTGATTATGGTCATGACGTTAACTCCAGAGGCTTGACTGCTGGCAAAGGGATTGCAATTCGTTGTATACCTAGGAGGACGATGGCTGTACATGGCCCAACAGCTAGCTACTTAATACAACCATGACAATAGAGCATTCACTAAAACGCGATTAAAAGCCTAGACTCTAGGCGCTAGAGAATATCAAAACAGAGAAAGGGAAGAATGTAATTTCCATATACTTGCAAATGTGCCGTTAGCTGCATATAGTATACATAGTAGTGTACAGCAGCGGCCAAAATAAAGTGGACAAGGAATTGTTTTTTTCATATAGTTTTAAATTGTGTTCGTTAGCAGTAAAAAAAAAATGCTCTAAGTTTATATTTTTATTGAAATAAAATCAGTTAATTTTTAAATGCGCGCATTTTCCATAGTTAAAAAAAAATCTAGAACACTATATTTCTGTCGCACACTGTATCTATGTACGTAAGCTATAAATAAGCGAAAAGCGAGTGTCAATTTATAGATTCAGGTCGTTGATTGGGTCTCAAATTCAACGATGCCATTATTTTTATACTCAGCTGTACTAGTACACAGAGCATTATAGTTTTAATTTCATAACGGTAGATTGTAACAGAATGAAACAATCGAGATAGATATGGACTTATATATATATCAAAATGATCATTGAAAGTTTTATATGTCATAACTCAGAAACCGTTGAAGATATATCGATGAAATTTGGTATGCGTGATTTGCTTACTTAGACAAATGTTTTGGCGGAAAATTGTCAAAATCGGTTTGACGACCACCCCCACTTTTATATATGGGAACTATAAAGGGACCTAATAAAAACATTTTAAGCAATATCTCTGTCAAATATAAAGATATATCATTGAAATTTTATGGCAGGAGTCCAACTATGGATATAAAACAAAAAACAAAAAAATTTTGGAAAATGGGCGTGGCACCGCCTCCTTTTAGAAGCAGGAATATACGAGATTCCTTAGCCTATAACTCGACAAATAATTGAGATATTATGACGAAACTTTGTTTATACACTTTTATAACTTGTGTTAATAGACACGCAAAAATTTATTGAAATCGGTTTATTACCGATATATAACAAAGATATTTCTGGAACACTCTTTGGGAATTTGTAACGTGACATCTTTGTAACTAGAAGTCATAAAGGAATGAAATGTTGCACAAAGAATAATATTCATATGCTTAGTTGGATGACTGATAAAAATTATGAAAATGGGCGTGGCTACACCCACTTTATGCAGCACTCGCTTTCTATAAATCACACCGTATTTCCATTAAACGCAAACAAACAGTGAAAGCATACAGCTGAGTATCTAATGTTCGATTCCACTCGAACTTAGGCTTCCTTACTTGTTGTTATTGTTGCCGTCTCGCACTCTATTTGGCATAAAAAGCAGGATTACGCTAAAAGGGACTTTTAACTAACGTGAAAAATGGGGCATACTTTTACCAAAAGCTCTTAGGTACACATATCTACCAATATACATATATACATTCATATATAGTACATGACAAAAGGGATTTATACATATTATATTTACTTATGTTTAAAATTGTACCGGAAAGAAGACAAACAGGAAAATAAATAACTAGACATTCATATGTAACGAAGTCGGCGTAATCTGCACTCTAGAAACCCGAACTAGTTGTCTCGGCGGACCCGGGCTTTTCTACATCAGATATTGAAACTCCTAAAGACCCGCATTTCAAGCAAGTTCTAATTGCCTGTACTGTTGCTAACACTATGAACCTATACTGGTATATGTGGAAATCTTAGGATTGGTCAACTTAACCTAACCTAACCTATCCTAGACTACGTTTATTAATATGTACATACATATGCATATATGAGTTTCGAAATAGACTTTATACCCTGCAGGAAATGAATCTAACGTAAAAGTAACTTTAAGTTGCTTACAAATCAACTGGTATTGATTATTTACTGTCAATTTTCATATACTCGGACTAGCTATTTTTGTTCGGTGATGGCCACAATCCGGTCAACTATGGTTACTTCTGCATGAGATGTCAACCAACTATTATGTAGCTACTTTTCGAACACAAAAAAGTCAATGGCTATTTTCTGACTACATCTAAACCAGCTAGTAGCTAGTTGGTTTGACATTACTTAGAAATTAGTAAAAAAGGTTGTAGTTTAATAAAAACTAATAAAAACCAGATTTAAACCCGCTGTTAAAATAAATAATTTCTGTTTATTTAAATTAATACTCCACTTATTATTATAATATATAATACAATGGCGCTATTATAACTCTGACGAGTTTTATGGCCGAGCTTCTCTCCCAATTCGAGGTGTGCTCCTTTTTGTTTTTCCTACTAATTGGGTGGACCTACTGTTTTATGCCGGCTCCGAACGGCGAATGCATTTTATGTGAGAAGCTTTTTCATAGCAGAAATACTCTCGGAGGGTATGCCGCCCACTGCCGAGAGGTGACCGCTGCTCTTAAAAAACCCAATAATTGGATTTTTACTAATTAGAAAAATTTGTTTGGCTCGGGCCGTGGTTTGAACCCGAGACCTCTGGCATAGCAGGCGAGCACTCTACCCACTGCACCACAGCGGCCACTTATTATTCACATTAATTAATACAGATCTATGTATGTACATATATATTCTGGAAATCAAGGTGAAGATCATCACCTAGAGCAACCGAAGCACCAAACGCCGCTGCCGCTGGTGCTGTCACTGCCTCTGCCTCGCTAATACTATTTAATCTATTTAAATAAATTTCCTTTTGCTTCTTTACCAATCTACGCTTATTCCTTCAGCTACAACCTCTTTTTAACATTTTTATACTCAGCTGTACTAGTACACAGAGTATTATAGTTTTAATCACATAACGGTGGATTGTAACAGAATGAAATAATCGAGATAGATATAGACTTATTTATATCAAAATGATCAGGGTGAAAAGAGGAATCGATTGAGCCATGTCCGTCCGTCCGTCCGTCTGTCCGTCCGTCCGTCCGTCCGTCTGTCCGTCCGTCTGTAAACACTCTAACTCGCGCAAAAATTGAGATATTTTGATGAAATTTGAAATGCAAATTGGTATCGAGACTGGGACGGTTGGTATTGAAAATGGGCGAAATCGGACCATGACCACGCCCACTTTTCCTATATACAAAAAATCGGAAATTTGGTATCTCAGCCACTAATATAGCTAGAGCGATGAAATTTTACCCACGTGTTGAGCTCAGGTCCCTAGGAAGAAATTTGGTGAAATTTTGGAAAATGGGCGGTGCCACGCCCACTTATTAAGGGTCAAACCTTGAAAGTTTTATATGTCATAACTCAGAAACCATTGAAGATATATCGACAAAATTTGGTACGCGTGATTTACTTACTTAGGCAAACGTTTCGACGGAAAATAGTTAAAATCGGTTGACGGCCACGCCCACTTTTATATATTTGTATTATAAAGTGACCTAATAAAAACATTTTAAGCCATATCTCTGTCAAATATAAAGATGTATCATTGAAATTTTGTGGCGTGAGTTCCATAATAGACCGGAAACAAAAAATATAAAAATTTTGTAAAATGGGCGTGGCACCGCCTCTTTTTAGACAAGGGAATATACGAGATTTCTTAGCCTATAACTCGACAAATAATTGAGATATTATGACGGAACTTGGTTTATACACTTCTATAACTTGTGTTAATACCCACGCAAAAATTTATTGAAATCGGTTTATGACCACGCCTACTTTTTAACAAAGATATTTCTGGAACACCCTTTGGGAACTTGTAACGTGACATCTTTGTAACTAGAAGTCAAAAAGGAATGAAATTTTGCACAAAGAATAATATTGATATGCTTAGTTGGATGACTGATAAAAATATTGAAAATGGGCGTGGCGACGCCCACTTTATGCGGCACTCGCTTTATATAAAGTACGCCGTGTTTCCATCGAACGCAAACAAACAATGAAAGCATACAGCTGAGTATCTAATGTTCGATTCCACTCGAACTTAGGCTTCTTACTTGTTTTATTTGTATGTGTGTGTAAGCTTCCCTGCAAAAAATGCGATTAATCCGGGACGTGTCCGGGATCAATCGCAAGGGAGCATGCGACTAATACAATTTAACATCCCTTTATATGGAGCGAATTGATCGCATTTGTTCAAGCATGTCCTATGAAGAGACTAATTGTTCAACTTGTATACCCGAACGGGTGCCAATGTAGATCAATCGCTTACATCCCGAACGGGTACAAATGTAGATCAATCGCTTACATCCCGAACGGGTACAAATGTAGATTAATCGCTTTCATCCTCAACGGGTACAAATGTAGATCAATCGCTTCAATTCGTTTTACCGGTTGTTCTACAATTTTTTAAATACATTGCATATTTTTGTAAAATTTCTACATTTAAGGAATCTAGATTTGTACTCGTTCGGAATGAAAGCGATTAATCTAGATTTATACCCGTTCGGGATGAAAGCGATTAATCTACATTTATACCCGTTAGGGAACAATTTGTCTACAATTAGTCTACATTTATACCCGTACGGGAACAATCGGGGACTAATTGTGGACCAATTGTTCTCGAAAGAGATCAATCCGGGACAAATATCTTTCAGTATTAATCGCACATTTTTTTGCAGGGTTATTTGCAAATTATTCAGCCAATTGATGTCAAAGTCAACGGCGCGAATATGTGAAGCAACAAAAACAGCAAGGGGTAAGGAAGCCTAAGTGCAGGTAGAAGCGAACAGAATATACTCAGCTGTGGTTTTCGAAATAAAGTTGTGGCAATTAATCAGGGCAGCCACAAATATTTCCATTTGTTCAAATATTTGAATTGTTGCTCAAGTTATCAAGTTATGAATGCTGATCACCACCTTGATACATTAAGTAATCTAAACCCTCAACGTACCTATGTATTACATGCAACATTTATATTAACAAGAACCTGATTTGAGGATAAATTGACTCAGTTAATTGCGATGTCTGCTTATAATATAATACTCTGTTGAATACGTATGTAGATACAGCTGAGTATAAAATGGAGGTATCGATAAAAAAAATGTCCATATCTGAACAATCGGTTGTATGGGAGCTATATGTTATAGTGGTCCGATCTTGACAATTTTCGGTAACCCCATTTGGGTCCGTATGGGTACAAATACTTCAAAATTTTACGCCGTTAGCTGTTAAAATGGAGGAGTTATACACCAAAATGTGTATATCTGAATAATCGGATGTTGTGGAACTATATGTTATAGTGGTCCGAAGTTGACAATTTTCGGTGACCTTGTTTGGGCCAAAGCTTCATGTCCTTAGCTGTTTAAATGGGGAAGTTACGGACAAATTACATCCAAAAATTTCATGTATATCTGAATAATCGGTTGTTTTCTATATATTATAGTGGTCCGATTCGGCCGGTTCCGACAAATGATCAGCTGCATATAACAACATACCTGTATTCCGAATTTCATTCAGATATCTCAAAAACTGAGGGACTAGTTTGCGTTCACACAGACGGACGGACGGACAGACGGACAGACGGACATGGCTTAATCGACTCAGCTCGTGATTCTGATCATATCGGTATATATTTTGGTGGGTCTCCCACGCTTCCTTCTGGTACTTTCGACAGAAAATTTTTGGCACTAAGTTATAATACCATTTCATTCTCATGAAAGGTATAAAAATCAATGGCTATTTTTTGACTACATCGAAACCAGCTAGTAGCTAGTTGGTTTGACATTACTTAGAAATTAGTAAAAAAGGTTGTAGTTTAATAACAACTAATAAAAACCAGATTTAAACCCGCTGTTAAAATAAATAATTTCTGTTTATTTATATTAATACTCCACTTATTATTCACATTAATTAATACAGATCTATGTATGTACATATATATTCTGGAAATCAAGGTGAAGATCATCACCTAAAGCAACCGAAGCACCAAGCGCCGCTGCCGCTGGTGCTGTCACTGCCTCTGCCTCGCTAATACTATTTAATCTATTTAAATAAATTTCCTTTTGCTTCTTTACCAATCTACGCTTATTCCTTCAGCTGCAACCTCTTTTTAACAATTTTAATATTATAAATACTTACTTTTACACAAAATTTACAATTCAACACACAAATTAAACTTTGCACGCGGCCGGTTGAAAATTAAATTTTGTTTGACTTCATCAAACAGCTGATTGCTGTCATTGGCATATGTGCTGTCACATTGCCATTTTAATTTACTAACGAGTAAAAGTGGTAATCGAATTTTGGATTCCCCTGGATGACTTATGGTCCAATTAAACGTTAGTTATTCTAAGTACATTAAAAATTAACTATTTTCTGCAATTGCCATAAAGTAGTTACTTATAAGCTAGCTATTTTTTGCAATTGACATTTTTTTACTGCAGGGTAGGAATCTAGATCTTATACATAATCTACATTCCAATAAATTATTCTATTATCGCTCCAAATTGAGTACTTTAGACTCCTTTTGGCTAGGACCGTTTATGAGCCTTAAAACTGAAAATTTTAAATGCGAAAATCACACATAAAAACAAAATCATGCGCAAAAAAAGCATACAAGACGGAAGTAATGGCATTTGATTATCGTCGACCGTCATCATTGTTATCATCGTTGGTGACAGCAAAGGCGCAGACGAAGGAGGCGACATATTCCTTCTTGTTATTTCAGGCAGTGTGGAAAGCGAAATAAAATGATTTTTCATTATCCTCACAAGGCGACGATTTTAATTTTTCCGCCGATCGGCAGGCAAGTGTTATTTTGTAGTAGATGTAACTGTATATGTGTTTGTGGAATTTGGCTTTTTGCCTCTCTTTGTCGGCAACAACGTCGCGCCGCACAATGGGAACGTTTCATACAAAAAACGGTCATAAATAGTAAAAATGGACCTAGAGTGCTCATATTTTGAAAATAAGCTTTTTTTATGAATATTAGTACATGGTGTAAAAATGAACTTAATCTGATGACAAATACTCCCACCCCCCATATAACGGGTGTCGCGAAAAACCACGAAATTGCAATTATTTTCGAAATTAATCAAGTTAGAATGCTCAAATTCGGTATACAAGCTTTTTTGATGAATATTAGTACATGGTGTATAAAGGAACTAAATCTGATGACAAATACTACCACCCCCCATATAACGGGTGTCGCGAAAAAACATGAAATTTCAATTATTTTCGAAACTAATTAAGTTAGAATGCTCAAATTCGGTATACAAGCTTTTTTGATGAATATTAGTACATGGTGTATAAAGGAACTTAATCTGATGACAAATACTACCACCCCCCATATAACGGGTGTCGCGAAAAAACATGAAATTTCAATTATTTTCGAAACTAATTAAGTTAGAATGCTCAAATTCGGTATACTTACAAGCTTTTTTGATGAATATTAGTACATGGTGTATAAAGGAACTTAATCTGATGACAAATACTACCACCCCCCATATAACGGGTGTCGCGAAAAAACATGAAATTTCAATTATTTTCGAAACTAATTAAGTTAGAATGCTCAAATTCTGTATACAAGCTTTTTTGATGAATATTAGTACATGGTGTATAAAGGAACTTAATCTGATGACAAATACTACCACCCCCATATAACGGGTGTCGCGAAAAAATATGAAATTTCAATTATTTTCGAAACTAATTAAGTTAGAATGCTCAAATTCGGTATACAAGCTTTTTTGATGAATATTAGTACATGGTGTATAAAGGAACTTAATCTGATGAGAAATACTCCCACCCCCCATATAACGGGTGTCGCGAAAAACCAGTAAAATGCATTTATTTTCGAAAGTAATTAAGTTATAATTCTCAAACTAGATATATGAAATCCATATTATGGATGCATTTCTTTCTTGAAATATGACAATTTCTATAAAATCTTAACCTAAAATATATATGTATGTGGGATCTGCTAAAATCAAAGCTAGTGTTGAGGAAATCATGGTAAACCTTAAGGCATCGCGATTTGTGCTTATGGGCAGCGGTCCATATTTTTTTAAATCTTAAATTCAAAAAGCGTATTTCTTGATTTAATTTTTGCAAATTGATATTTACATCAGTCTTGCTTATAATAAGGTTTTCCATGATTTTAATTTTGTCTTTATCTCCTTCATTTGAGGCTAGCCACACTTCGAATAACTCAGCTATTTTAATTGAAGTAGTCACTATCGAATAAATAAATAAATTGATTACAACACCACACAATTTTTCAACATAAAGATGACATACTTGCAATAAATTTTATCGAAATTACTTATTCGGAATTTAATTAGAAATATATGTAATTAACACTTTTAAACCACTTGGACTTCAAACTTGTTTTAAAACTTCACTTTAATATAAAAATTAAATAAAGGCAGTGACAAACAATTTTTTTTTATCAGAGGGGTAAAAAATATAAAAATGTAAAGTAGTCACTTTTTCACTTCGCTGTTTAAATTTTAAACACCAGAAGAAGCAATCATAAGTAATTATATATATATTAGTATATATTTGTAAATACTTGAAAAATCATATAAATGTAATTGTCTACGTCATACTTATTTAAAATTTGTACTTTTGGGGCATGGATCCCCAAGCAAACTCCCATTTCTTACGACCCTGCCAAATGCAGTTTGCATTTAAAAGGTAACGGTACAGGTGGGAGACAAATAGATAAGTGCAATTATCAGCAAGTAAAATGCGTACCGAAGACGTTATACCATTCATGAATGAGAGAAATAAATTTTATCTGTTTAATTGAAGAAGGTGTACTCAAAAATATCTATATCTAACAATCAGTTGTATGGGAGCTATATGTTGTACTGGTCCGATTTGGCCGATTCCGACAAATGATAAATTGTACATAAAAATACGTCGTGTTTGGCACAAAGTGATAATACTACTTCAGGTTCATGAATGGTATAACAAACAGCAAATGAGAGTATATCTCTCACTTACTTCAATACTATCATATCTCAGTAACCTTATTTTACGAAAAAAAAACCTTTGAGTTTTCAGCCGCTATATATTTCAATAGTAAATCAAAGATAATTTTTTGATCTCAAACTGTCAATTTTCAATCTATCAGACCGAAATTTCGTCATATAATGCACATACATATACATATACACACATGCATGCATGCCCATACTTAGCTGAAAACTCGCGTTTTTGAGTTATGATACTTTTAAAGTAAATAGGCTAAAAGTAAGTATATATGTATATATTCTATATAAAATTGCATTAATTAATATATTAGCGATTTTAAAGCATAAACATCTGTCAAAACTGCTCATCAATGCTTTTCTCTCTAGCTACACATGTATGCATATGTATGTACATCCATAGTGATAGCGCGCATATACACCTCGTCGAAAAATATGAATTAGTGAGAAGAGCGCGGGTGAATGGTAAAACTGACTATGGGGGGTTTTTAAGCACACCTGGGACCAACATATATTAAAAAATTGAGGATACGTTTTTTTTTTATTTTTTTTTTATTTTGTTCTAAAGTTTCCCAATTTTTTTGATAATTTTTTTTTTACCCTGTATAAAAAACAATATATAATAAAACCTGTGCAGCTAATTCAAAAGTGAGCTACTGTATTTCATAATATGAACTATTTTCTATATTACAGAGAAATATTGAGGGATAAATCTCGTATAAACATTTTTTTTTTTTAATGCCGAATATGTCATGATAAATGTAATTTCAAAAATGCACTTTTGGCCCATTAGGAGAATAATTAAAACTCGCGAGAGCGCGGGTGAAATTAATTTCTGTTAATGTGATATGATAAAGAATATGTTAGTTCATCACACAAAAAAAAATCCAGGATACGTTTTTTTTTGTTTTTTTTATTTTATTGCTTAAATTTGGCGAAGAAAAAATATATTCGATATTTTTTTATCCTTATTTGAAAAATCATATAAAATCAGGTTTCGAAGATAATAAAAAAAGGATTACTTCCTGAAAAAGTAGAAGCCATTATCTATATTTAGGTGTCAAAACCAAGTATATGCGTCAATAAATGGTTTAGATAGAGCATTTCGTATCAAGTCATATAATTCATAATTCAAATGGCACATTTTTTGTTCAACTTTGGGCACCCTGTACGGCTAAACGAAACGAAACTCAGAAAATTTTACATGAGCTTTTTTTTTGTCCTATAAAATATCTGTCGATAGCTGGTAAAAAAAATGGATTTACGACTACTTTAATTTCGACTTTATTTTTGGCCACGAATTCCCATTGTGCGCCGTCACTTATAAGTACAAGCCATTTATTTGGCTCTATGGCCATAATACACACACAAACATACAAAGCGAATACGCGAAATATCCTTATAAGCCTACATTCATTCATTTGCCTATTTGTTTGTCACAATTCAACGCCTCTACGTCAACCGTCGTCCTTTGTTCTAGTTGTCCTACTCAACTTATATGTATGTATATGGCGCAATGTAATGTGGCGGAAATTGCCCATTATTTCTTGGCTGTTTGTCTTCTTGCCTCGCTTTTTTTTCTCCTTTGAATAAAGTTATTTTTGTGAACTTTTAAATTTTTGTTTGAATTTTTATTTTTTGAATATATGTATGTAAATAGTTGTAAGTGTTGTGCTATTTATGCGTTTCAATGGCGCGAAATTCGCATGATTATACATTATTGCCATGTTTTCTTATTCTTCTTGCAGTTAAGCTTATGGCGGTCGCATTCGCTCGACAATCTTGAGATAAGTGTTGACAATTTATTGGTATGTAGATGAAGTAATTTAATTATGTTTATACAAGAAGCGACAAGTTAATTTTTTATGCATGGAAAATAGCGAGAAAAAAAGATTTGGGTTTTAGTTTTAAGCTGGTTGCCTTTTTTTGAAGCTTAGCGATGCGAAATTTAAGTGTAGTAATTCTTTGCTTCTTCTTTTGTGGAGAGCGGTGATTCAGTGCGCAAGGCCCTTGTGACTGGATGCTGGCATTATTATGTGATTGTAATAGTTTGTAAAGTAATATACGGCACAGTCCCGAAAAACGACAGTCTAGAACCAAGGCTGCTCAACAAAATAAACAAAAAAAATTTGTTTCAATAAACATATAAAAAAAATATCAAAAATTTATATTGCTTTGCTGCTTATCAAAACCAAAATATTTCCGATTCCAAAATTATCAATAAAATTGTATCACAATTAATTTTGCTAATTTGATATCAAAACAAAATAACAAAAAGGATTTCGTTTTGTTTATGTTTGTTTGTTTGTTGCTAAGATATACATACGTATGTATGTACATATGTATGTATGAATGCATATTTATATGATAGGTTTTCAGTTTTTTTTATAGGCACAGGAAACAAAATTATTTTGGTAATCAATTTTTTGTTTGCAGCTGAAACAATATTTTTAAAAAAATTTTGTTTCGGCAATTATCGAAACGAAAAAAATTTTGATAATTTTTTTGATTTTTGTTGAAGCAATTTGAATTTAGTTAAATTTTTTATGCTTTTAAAATGAAAAGTTTCAACATAAACAAAATTATTTTTTGTTTATCGATAAAAATATCAATAAATTTCAGCCCTGTCTAGAACTAGAGAATTCAGCTCATAACTGGTTCTAAAGGGATGCAGAGCAGGACACTGTCCTGAGGACAGTTTGTAATTGTGACTTCCTGAAAAATTTATGTTTACAGCTATTACTTTAAATTTCAGCAACAACAAGTGTTGAACTTTATAATAATGTTCCGTTTTGCTGTCTTTTGCTGGGTGATATCAAATGGAACTTGGTTTGGCATTTTATAATATAATAATGCTGCATTAATTTTCAGCATGTTAAGAATTCTGCTGAGGATTATTTTTATAATGCGCGGCCAATGAACGACCATTTTTGAACTAGGCCTGAAGTGCTTCCTTTTGAACTAGTCCGAACTACTGATTTTTGAACTATAAAAGGACTGTCTATATAGGACGTAGTTTAGAACGCGTTCCAAAGCTCTGCAGAGGGGGATAATTGTCACTTCGTACACGGAACGAAAAACGTATATAAAACTAATGTATTTCGACATTAATATTAATGAAAAAATAGTTGCTTTTGAACCAACTAACGTGTTCATAAAAATTAATGAACAGCGTTCATAAGCTCGAGATTTTAATGAACGAGGTCTATGAATATGAACGAAACAATGAACGTTTTCATAAAAAATTTTATGAACGGGTTCATAAAATATTATGAATTTTTTCATAGATTTTATGGAATTATTTGTTATAGTTGAGAACAACTACAGCTTAAGTGCAGAATTTGACATGCTCAAAATAAGTGGTGTGATGGCACAGTGGTAAGGCGTCCGGCTTGGAATCGAGCAGGTCGCAGGTTCGATTTTTTTTATACTTTAATTTTTTTTATAAAAATGTAAAAAATATTTAAAAAATAAAATAAATAAATAAAAAGACCGGAGGGATCGGAAAAACATAATTAGTCAACTAATACTTCCCCAGAAATTATTCAGATAAAGGGCAACATTTCATTTCATATATGTAAGTGAAGATGCAAATAATAAACTCTTTATACCAAGTGCTTCATTAGTCATCTGAGAATTGCAGAAATATGCAAAGCTATAGATTAACAAACGAAGGTAACACATGGAATTTGTCTTTTTCATACCAATTGAACAGCAATGAATTCTATGAATAGCATTTATAAATATTTTTCATAAGTAATAAAAACTGTTAAAATTTTGAATTTTGTCCTACGACAAATTCATGAACTTTCATTCATTAATTTTATGAACGCCTTCATTAAACTTTATGAAATTCTTGATTAAATTTATGAAAAATTCATTAAAATCAATGAATTTTTTCATAAAACTCACTACAGAAAATTAATGAACGCCGTTCATTCAAAATTAATGAAATATTTTTATCCGTGTAGGACATCGCCGTGCAAAAGACAGTGGAAAGCATTGCTTTGGTATAGAACGAGAACCAACTCTCACTATCCTGAAACTAGCTCGATTTTATGCGGGATACTTATCAATTAAGATGAACAATACCTTTGAATGAGAATTTTTAATGGGCTGAAATTTTATTATATTCTTATATGAAAATTTTATAGGAGCTGGAAAATGCTCTCAACTCTCATAAATATGTCATATCTACCCGTTTCTATGGATATAACTGAGATAAATTAAGTGTCATAACACCTTATCCAGTATCTAAACCATGTTTAATTCCGACTAGAATTCACTGAAAAACTGTTGGCCAAATTTGCGCTTAAAAAGCGCAAAGATAACAGTAAAAGTACGCTCTTAGGGCATCAGTTGTATATTAAGAAAACTTGAGAAAATTAGGTTTATACGCTGCTCTGAAATTTAATAAAGTGTATACCCACAACAAGTTATAAAATTATAATATACCTTTAAAGTTGCCAAGCAATACAAACATTAAAGGCGGCTCCAACGACCAATAATGCATACTAAGATAACTTCAACCTATCCATTGCCATAAACTTCCTAAGAACTGTCAATAGCTGCATTGATTTGACAGCCACACAGTATGACATTGACAGCAAAAAAATGTTTTTTTTTGTATTTGTTTTGCATTGCAAACATTTACTTAATTATGCTAAAGCAGCTAATCAACTACAAAACATATTGTAGGTACTCGTATGACTTTCGTGTTATACCTTGTCCTTATGCACAAACGTGACAAGAAACTTATTAAGAAGGAAATTGGTGAAGCAAAGAAGCATAGTAAAAATGAAAAATATATGTACTTCTTAAAAAGGTTCAAAGTCGAAATAATAGTAAAATAATAAGAGTTACAGATGAGGCATTAGCATTGCGAAGAAAAATCTCTGAAATAAACAGAAAATAGCTAGAGAAGTTATAAAGGAATAATTGACTTAGATGGAGCCCTCTTTGTTTCTTGCACTCTCTGTCAACGGTGCGCAAAATAATTGCCTTTTAATCAGCTGGTGCATGACAATATCAAATAAAAACTGCATAGGTACTATCTAGGTATCTCTTTCTGGCACACATAAATTAGCTACATACATTGAGGCGGCACCGCTAAAGCGTTACAATTTGTTTTCTTTTCAAGTGATGCATGATGATTGCATTGACCACCTTAAAGCACCACTTTCTTTGCAGTAATCATGCAGCATATTTAAATTCAAACAAATAGGTGGTCTTCAGAGTGAGGAAAACCAATTTGTCAAACAAAACTATAATAGTAAATCATAAACTTCCGACAGAATAGACAAACAGATGCTCAAGTTTGAATTTGAATTCAATGCAAGTATACACACATTTCTTGCGCTTTTTGTAACCATTCCTTCTCTTCTCTTCCTTTTACTCAACTAACAAATATTAATTTACGCCATGACGTGGGTGTTCCTTGGATCTCTCAGCTCTGTTGTTTGAATATTAAAGACACCATTATTAAATAAATTTAGCTAACGACCAACATTTACATATATCAATGTTGGTGAAGTTCTGGCGGCTTATTTGTACTTATTGTTGTTAATTCTTCTTCTCTTTCTTATTCTTGTTTAAATCGTAAATTTTCTTTCTGTTTCTAATTTGACTTGCTATATGATTGACTGACATCAGTTATTTAACTTTTGCGCGCACAATGACAATACACCGCAGAAGATGTAGGCAACAAAGCCTTGAAAGGATGCGCGCAACTTTAGCTTCACTCAGTCATTGCCCCGCACACAGCTCATGACATAGCCATGGGTACAATAACACCAGCGCCAACCGTGGCGCCGCGCACGGTTCTGGCGCAATAACACCTTTAGCGCAATTGCCATGGAATAATCGATAAATAACACTTGTTCGCTTCTTACTGTCTACTATACCCGTTTTATTTCTTTTGGCGCAATTCTGCTTACATACACGCTGGCAGAATAATTGTGCCACGATTAAATTTAATTTTAAAAATAATTTGCTTATATTTGTGAAAATATGCTGGCATCTCGTTTTTCGGCATCTTCATTATGAAATACGAGGGTCGGCTCCACCCTATTAAAAAGAAAGATTCCGGGTCCGGGCGCATTATATCGAAATTTCCCCTTACCATTTAGTATGCGTAATAAAAATATACTATATGCTAATAAATATTTTATTTAATTTATTTTGTATTATATTTTTCTCTCCTATTCACAGATAATGTCAATTTTGTCTTCTTTATTTGTGAAAGTAAAATACCAATACCCTTTCGTATTAGCGATGGTTCGGTATTGGCGTTAGCATACATAATTGTGACGGTGTCATATAGGCTGTGCTTTTATTGGCTTTGTGGTGGTGCCATTTTACACTAGCGCTATATTGGTGCTGGTGTTAGCGCACGAAATTGAGTCAGTGTTATATTGCAATAGCGCATCATTGAGTTGGCGCTACATTGAGTTGGCGCTATACTGAGTTGGTGCTATACTGAATTGGCGCTACATTGAGTTGGCGCTATACTGAGTTGGCGCATTTTCCAAATCGGAGTTAGCGCAATAACACCAGGGTTGGCGCCAGCGCAATTGCGCGGCGCAGCGCAGTGTTACCCATGCCTATCATGCCATTCTCATTCATTTGCTTCCAACACAATATTACTCTGCACAAAGTGTAGGCTTGAAGAAAGCATAATTTCTGCGCTAAATAACTTCAATATTTTGCTTACTAAGTACACTCCTTTGGTTTGTGCGCTATTTATTCTTAGCTTAGCTAGAGCTGACTGCGGCGGGCGGCTTACTTTGGTTGCTCATAATGCGAATACGAATGTGTTCCTCTTACATAATTCCAATTAGTATTCAAATCCCTTACTGCGGGCTGCTTCTTTTGCTTCACTGGAAGCATGACCAAGTGAGGGTAGTTGTTGCATAGGCAAGGCCATTGACGTGAGTGCAGTGGCAGAGAGAGGGTGCAAGAGTGGGTGGAAAACAAAAGCAAGAGTTTTCAATGCACTTATTGCTGACACGGTTGTAAAGGTGTTTTATTTTTTGAAGTCTTCCTTTTTGTTGTACTTAAATAAATAATAATTTGTTGTAGGTATTTTTCGTTTTACTCATCAACAATGCCGTGCGCTTTAGCTGCTTTTCAGGCGATTTATGAGTGTTGGTTATGGATTGGACAGCGATAAGTAGCTAACAGCTTGGCGAAAAGAAGTTTGTAGGCTTAGATCGAGCTATGAGAAGATGGCACCTCACTCAAAACTCAAGATAAACACTACTAAAGTTCAACGCAATTTTGCATGACTTGAAAAGAACAAAAATGTTAACCCCTTATCGGTGCCGCTTTAAATTACATAGCGGATTTGCATATGTGTGTTCGAAAGACACAGATAGTATAGATTTTATGTTTTTATCGTCAATTATCAGTTAATTAAAAGAGCAATTATGTATACCCCTCCCCCTATAAATGGCAGAGAATGTAATAAAAGTTTCCATTACGAATTTTTGTTGGTGGTCAAATTTTTGAGAAAAGATCACTCTGCCCTCTATTAGGATTGTTCCCATTTAACAAAAGAGCGTAGACAGTTTTTTGACGGGGCAGCATAAAGGCGTACTTTTTGTGTAGGAAAGAAAAAGCCAGTAGTAAAATTCATCTGATCAGCTGGGCATTATGAATATATAACAGTAGTAACACTAATCGTCCAAGGGCGCTATCTAGAATGGTACAATATTCACAATGTTCATTCTAATTTTGATTGCTATTACGGTAGAATCACACAAAAGTTAACCAAATGGTTCCAAGGGCATTTAACTTTTCCGAAATATTAACTTTTCCAGGTGGTTTTTAAATCTGATAGAATACGGTAATAAACATAATTTTTGGGATATAACATATCAAATTTATTTGAATATCTCAGTTTTAATCATTACAAAGCAGAAACTTATATTTAATTTACATACATAAAAGTTGCTAGCCATCCATCACTTGCATAGAAATTTTTTCCAGGGTATATTTTGGCAAATTCAAGCTTAGCTCTTGATTTTAAAATTGGACCACTAATTGCACAATTGCGTTGCCTTTGGTTCAAAAAACATTTATACAACCTTGCCTCCAGAACGGGATATTCCAAATTCTGCAAAGTTTTCTTGGTTGCCAATTTCTGGTGCTTGCCACTGCTTCAAAATTTCATATCATTTTTTCTTTCGTTTTGAGATGGCCACTTTAGATACACTATAATCTAATGCCAAGCGGTTTCCGTTAATACCTTCATCGAGTTTTCTTAAAATATCAGCTTTTTTGCTTTTTGATGTAAATTCAATCTAATTTGCGATGATTTATTCCGCTTTGTTGCCATTTTTTAACACGCTTTTATTAGTTTCACCTGTATGTATGTATGTAATTTCTTGCTTAGGTTATAACCACCGCTATGTTCCAACAGATGGCGCGCATGTATTTATATTTTTAAAATATTCACTTATTAACGCACAAACTATGTTTATACCACTCAATAGTTCAAACGAGTAACTACATTTGTACCTCGCGACACCGACAATATTTTTTTACACAGAAATTCGAGGCATGCACGCAAATTCCGGAAATACATAGAAACAAGGGGAATGAGCTTGTTTTTGCTGAGAAATAAACGGTTGGATTGGAAAAAAATTCGATAAGCTCAGAAAAGTTAACCAAGAGTTAACTTTTTAGAGCCGTACGTGGACGCTCAAATTTGGTTAACTTACCCGAAGGTTTAACTTTCTCGCGAGTTAACTTTTATGCGATTCTACTGTATTATATACTCTCTAACTTCTCTTCATAGCTAGTTAGTTATTTCGATCATCATAATTTTTCTTCCTGCTTTGCATTGCGCTTCGTCATAATTTATCGCACGCATTTTGCATTTATAATTCATTATGACTGTTATTTTTTGCAATGGCCGCAAAAAAAGCAATGTAGGTACGAGTTGTACACGCTCACGGGCTCTCTATTTACTTACATAGATAACGCAACATTGACTGGCTTTAAACTGCAAGCGTGTGAATTAAATGCATGAATGTAAAAGCCCGTCTCCACATAACTTGATTCGCCAGAGAAACATCTCGGCAAACATCTCGCTAAATAACCCGTCTCCACGTGGCTGAACGTTATTCAGTTTAACATTTCTATTTCTTGTTCTTTTTAAATGTTTGTATGTTTGCTTATTTTTGCGTTTTTGTTTTGGGCTGTATGAGATTTCGATAGATTTTCGATACAAAATTAGAGAAGGCATCGATATCATCGTGTTTGGCAAAAGGATTGAGAACGAAACAAGTGTTTCTATCTTCACTCGCTCTCAAAAATGTGTATGGAAATTGGCGAGTTTCGGCACTCGTTTTGAGGTCGAAACAAGATTGAGAGAGTGAGTGCAGAAAAAAAGAGCGAAGCACGTTATGTGAAGACATGGTATAAAGTTGGATGTTGATCAGCAATTATCGCTTAAGTCGGACGAGAGATAAATAAATAATAGCTTAAAAAAACTAAAAATTACGCTTTAATCTTAAAAATCGTACTAAAAATTGAAAAATAATTTAATTAGAAACAAAATAATGAACGAAAATATAAGTATTTAAGGAAAAGCGTGTGCTGCTCAGTATGTCAAAACATATTTAAAATCGCTGTTTTTTTACTAATATTTATACTCAGCTGTACTAGTACACAGAGTATTATAGTTTTAATCACATAACGGTGGATTGTAACAGAATGAAATAATCGAGATAGATATAGACTTATATATATCAAAATGATCAGGGTGAAAAGAGAAATCGATTGAGCCATGTCCGTCCGTCCGTCCGTCTGTCCGTCCGTCTGTCCATTCGTCTGTCCGTCTATGCGCACGATAACTCGCGCAAAAATTGAGATATTTTGATGAAATTTGAAATGTAAGTTGGTATCAAGACAGGAACGGATGGTATTGAAAATGGGCGAAATCGGACCATGACCACGCCCACTTTTCCTATACAGAAAAAATCGGAAATTTGGTATCTCAGTCACTATTAAAGCTAGAGTGATGAAATTTTACCCACGTGTTGAGCTCAGGCCCCTAAGAAGAAATTTGATGAAATTTTGGAAAGTGGGCGGTGCCACGCCCACTTATTAAGGGTCAAACATTGAAAGTTTTATATGTTATAACTCAGAAACGGTTGAAGATATATCGATGAAATTTGGTACGCGTGATTTGCCTACTTAGGCAAACCTTTGGACGAAAAATTGTTAAAATCGGTTGACGGCCACGCCCACTTTTATATATGTGTATTATAAAGTGACCTAATAAAAACATTTAAGCGATATCTCTGCCAAATATAAAGATATATCATTGAAATTTTATGGCAGGAGTCCAACTATGGACATAAAACAAAAAACATAAAAATTTTGGAAAATGGGCGGTGCCACGCCCACTTATTAAGGGGCAAACATTGAAAGTTTTATGACTTATAACTCAGAAACAGTTGAAGATATATCGATGAAATTTGGTACGCGTGATATACTTGCTTAGGAAAATGTTTGGACGAAAAATTTCCAAAATCGGTTGACGACCACGCCCACTTTTATATATGGGTATTATAAAGTGGCCTAATAAAAACATTTTAAGCGATATCTTTGTCAAATATAAAGATAATTCATTGAAATTTTGTGGCGTGAGTTCCACAATAGACCGGAAACAAGAAATAGAAAAATTTTGCAAAATGGGCGTGGCACCGCCTCTTTTTAGACAAAGGAATATACGAGATTTCTTAGCCTATAACTCGACAAATAATTGAGATATTATGACGAAACTTGCTTTATACACTTTTATAACTTGTGTTAATAGACACGCAGAAATTTATTGAAATCGGTTTATGACCACGCTTACTCATTAACAAAGATATTTCTGGAACACCCTTTTGGAATTTGTAACGTGAGATCTTTTTAACTAGAAGTCATAAAGGAATGAAATTTAGCACAAAGAATAATATTCATATGCTTAGTTGGATGACTGATAAAAATTTTGAAAATGGGTGTGGCTACGCCCACTTTATGCAGCACTCGCTTTATATTAAATTTCCCGTGTTTCCATCAAACTCAAACAAACAATGAAAGCATACAGCTGAGTATCTAATGTTCGATTCCACTCGAACTTAGGCTTCCTTACTTGTTTTATTTTGACTTTTTTGAGATTTCATATATCGTACTCTTTGATTTCGCAACTAGGTATATTTTTGTACTAGTTGTACGAATCGAATATTTTCATGTTCAAATATTATTGAGCACCCCCACGCTTTTCCTTAAATACTTATATTTTCGTTCATCATTTTGTTTCTAATTAAATTATTTTTCAATTTTTAGTACGATTTTTAAGATTAAAGCGTGTTTTTTAGTTTTTTTAAGCTATTATTTATTTTTAACTTTTTAGTGAAATTTTTCATTAAAGGAAGTTTTATGCGGACGCAAGAATAAAAGTAAAAAGAAGTCTGATGGGATGTGGTGTTCTCCGAAATAGATCTACATACATATGTATTTATAACTTCTACCAAAAATCCCAATATGCAGTGAAGTAAACTAGCTTATTATGCAATATTTTCCAAACCCTTTTATTCAAAGTTTTCCAAACTAGTTTGGAAATACAAAATTTCCCAAACGTTTTGTTATATTTTACAATCAGAAAGTGAAGAGAAGTTGAGGTGAAGCATTTGAAAAGAACAAAAAAAAAAGAAACCTGATTGAATAAATTCGAATTTAGACAAGAAATTTCCGAATACGTTTGTAGCGTAATAGTGAGGTATGCTGCCTACGGACCAAGGAGCTGAGGTTCGAGTCCCGACTGGTGCATTTTTTTTTTTTTTATTTTTTTTATTTTTATTTTTTTATATTTAGAGAAATTTTTTTCACCTCACGTTTACAAAACATTGTATAAAAATTGCTTTCCAAACGTGAAATGCAATTATAGAATTAGGGTTCCTTTTCGTTGATTCAGCACTTACTATTAAATGAATTACAAACAAAACCAGTTCTTGCTTTGCATACGTATGTATGTACATGCGGCTGATTTCATTGCAAATACCACACCCAAAACAGAAAGCTTCAAGCTTCATTTTTGAGTGAATTTATGCATTGAGTTTATCGCCATCGCTATGAGCGATCGCTGGCTGTTGTGCGTTAGTTCGCTCGCTATTTGAGTGGTTATACGTTTTTCTTTGAACATTTGTTTGTGATTTGAGAAGAATGTATTTTTGAGCGTTCGTGAGTGAGTTTTTCCGTACCCTGAAAGCTTGTTACTTATTGGCTTATATACGGGAGTGAATTGAAATTCATAGAGGCTATTTTGAGGAAATGTAACTTAAAAGCCGCAATTAAGCATGACTGCTTGCCCAGAATGTTGTACTACAGCTACGGACTACATAGCTAACTACATCAGCTGATGACTGATTTTGTGGCAACGCTCGAAAATGTGAACACAATGGTGTAGCTCAGTGGATCTCATATATGTCATCTTTTTTATATTTTTGTACAGGGGATTCCTTAAATTCCATAAAAACTCTTTATTTTTTACAAGTTCAATTCATTTTTCCGTTTCTTCGTCCTTCATTTCGAATTTCCGTCATTAAAAAATTGAGCTGTCACACTGTAGCGCGCTACAAAGTTAAAGTTAACTCTACTTCTACTACAGCCACAACTAGACGCTACAGACACAGCTACACATTGTGGGCATTGCAATGCAATTGTACTGTTTTAACTTTTGACAGCTCTTACTACGTACTACAGCCACACCATTCTGGGCAAGCAGTGAAGTATAATGTTGAATGTCCTACTATATGATGCCGTTCGGTTGTTGATGTCATGTTTCGAATCCGGAGGAGAATAGAAATAATAGAGAGAACACAATAAAAGTGAATGTTTGAAAGATATAATAATTTAGTTAAATGTTACAACTTTTAGGATGGGATGAAGTTACATACATACATACATACATACATACAGGTGAAAAGCGTGTTAAAAAAGGTGGAAAACTTACGTGAATATTCCTTTAGCGCTAAGTCTTACCGAGGCCGAAGAGGGGTTCTTGACAGCAGTAAATAATTCACTAGTGATGATGATTGCTCATGTTATCATTCTAATTCTTTTATTAATTTGGCATCGTCCGCCACCTTCTCTTCTCGTTACACTTTTCGTAAAGTAAATGATTCGTTCACGTTTGTCTTGTGGTTTCAAGTGTTTGACTAATTGCTTCCATTTTCGGTGCTCGCTATTTCTATGTAGTTTAATTTCAATTAGTTATCAACTTTGTTATCTTGACTTGCACATTCAACTTGTCTTTTGGTGGCTCATTTTTATACATTTTTAGCATAAAAAAAATAACTATGCAGACGAAAGAAGTAATGTTTTTGCATTGCTTTGTCAGCATCGTGTTCTCTTTGAATTATTTGTCGTTTGTGGGCAAATGATCTGTACGTGATTGTGTGTAAATTAGTTCGGCAAAGGCGAATGATTGTGGTTTTGTAGATTTTATGTGCGATAATCTCGCAGTGATTACATTTCGCTATTTATATACATATACGTGCTCATGATCTCGTAAATTATAGCAAGAGGATATATTGCTGTGATAATGACTACATGTCACACTGTGGTGTGGTTTGTAAGTAATTCCTGGTGGTGCCGGGTGGCAACTTGTGATATGTTTGCGACGATCGCGTTGATTTCTTACAATGTATGTACCTACAGCGATGCTAGTTGTCTAGAATTCTAGTAAAGGCTTTATATTTACATATCGTCGTACCATACGAAAACTAGCACTTTCGAAATTTTTCACAAAGAAATTCTATGAAAGAAATTTTAAAAGTGCTAGTTTTCGTATGGTACGACGATATGTGCTAATTGTATATGGTATGTATGTATATATGTATGTATGTATATTTTCAACGAAATACCAAATAAAAAGTGTAAGACATGATAGATTTAAAATGCAATATCTGAGTGAATGATATTTTAGCAAACTGAACGGCATTTGAAGGAGTAAATTTTATACATTGAGACAATGTTCAAAGTTTTTGACTGAAAGAAGATTTACGATGCTACATTTCACATGTTATTTTAAAACACTTGAGTGGTGTCAATATAACTTTAATATAAAATTTAACACCATTGCAATTAAATTAAAAATTTACCAAAATACCCAAAAATAATAAAAACATAGATACAAACTCTTACTACTACCCAACTCAAGAATATTTGGTAATGGCATTCTCTTCTAATTACATATTTACCATTTAATTAGAAAATTGGCCAATTTGCCAAAAACTTTCAGTAAAATTTGCATTCTCAATATCCAGCTGTGCGACTGACATCAGCAGTGCAGCAAGAATGTTGCCAATACATACTTACATTGAGCAGCATGTGTATAAACATACAGAAGTACTTAAAAACATTTGAATGAAACTTTCTTAGTTGAAGTTTTTACACAAAATTGTTACATACATACACAAATATATGTACATATGTTCGAAAGCTCCATGCAACATGTACGTGTTCTCTATGGTGAAAAAAGGAAAACAAGGAAAGCAAATAACATAAGAAATAAATGTAAAAAAGGAAAAAGGGGAAATAACATAACAACACAGCTGTTTAAACTGTCGCCCATTATGCCACATCTTATTGTGGCATGTTTAAGTTCACTAAAATTTTCAGCAATTCACTACATTTGGCTAAAATGGTCAGTGTGGGGCAAATCACTTGCAAAGATGTACAAATACTTTGCAGAAAAAATTTTAATTAGGTTTGAATGATAAATGATGTACGATGTATGATGTACGGTATATGATATATGATGTATGATGAAAGATGAATGATGAATGATGAATGACGAATGATTAAGATGAATAATAATGATGAATGATGTATAATGAATAATGATTGCCGAATTGTGAATGATGAATAATAATAATAATAATAATAATAATAATAATAATAATAATAATAATAATAATAATAATAATAATAATAATAATAATAATTATAATAATAATGATAATAATAATAATAATAATAATAATAATAATAATAATAATAATAATAATAATAATAATAATAATAATAATAATAATACCCAACGGTTTACCCTCCATTTCCCGCCCGACCGACGCGAGGGGCGCAATCCGCATGACGCACGGATATATTTTTTAATTTTGCCAAGGTGTTGAGTGGCTTGGAGTTTGTTAAACGTCGAGTTCTTATGCTGCTCAGCTACGGAATAGAAATTCATCAGCTGATTACACATACATAAGTTTATATATACACTTAGAAGCAATTACTTAGTTAACAATAAAATACATATTATTACTAAATTAGTAGAAGGAAACTATATCTAGTAGACAATTTGTTATTTGTTAAGAATTGAAAGAAGAGTTTTCCTTATAATGGATAGAGAGTCAGAGATGTCAAAGTAGGTAGAGTATGTGTTAAAACTTTTGCATAGATATCGGAATGGCTCATTTAATTCAAAATTAGTTTTACATTGTTTTAAAAAGATGGGCTGGTAATGTCTTGATGGACGGGCAGGAATGTTTAAGCTTATTTCAGAAAGAAGAAATGGGCTATTTATTGATCCCTTCAGCAGTTTCGTTGCGAATATTACACCCAGAGTTTCCCTACGACTAGCTAAAGTTGGAAGGTTAATAAGCTTTAAGCGACTAGTATACGAGGGAAGATTGCAATGAAGGTTCCAATTCAAATTTCTTAATGCAAAAAGTAAAAATTGTTTTTGAATCGATTCAAGTCGATCAGAATGAATTTTATAACTCGGATTCCAGATTATAGATGTATATTCTAGTGTCGGTCTTACTAAAGTTGTGAAAAGGGCTTTAGTTACGTAGGGGTCACTAAATTCCTTAGACCAACGTTTTACAAACGCTAGAACACTTTTACATTTATTTATCATGACGTTGATGTAAAGGTTGAAATTAAGTTTATAATCGAATCTTACACCTAAGTCGACAAACTCATAAACTCGCTCCAGATCATGATTGTTAATGGCGTAAGCTATAGGTACGACATTACTCCGCGAAAAGCACATAAATTTACATTTATTTAGATTTAGTGGCATAAGATTTATATTGCACCACGTAACCAAACCGTTTAAATCATT
Organism: Urophora cardui; assembly: GCA_960531455.1. Lineage (NCBI taxonomy): Eukaryota > Metazoa > Arthropoda > Insecta > Diptera > Tephritidae > Urophora > Urophora cardui. The sequence goes on along the minus strand of OY482670.1, from coordinate 32,672,869 downwards.
TTGAAGGAGCGATCTTTCCTCCGGTGAGGTGTAGGACTTGAAAAGTTTCACATCATCTGCGTACATTAAAACTTTAGAATAATTTATAGCAAATGAGATGTCATTAATGAACAACAAGAACAGAGTCGGTCCGAGATGGCTGCCCTGCGGAACCCCAGAGGACACATCAATAGTAAATGAATAGGCATTCTTAAAAACAACCCTTTGTGTTCTGTTAGAAATGTAAGAAGAGATCCAGTTTAGGAAGATAGGTTGAAAACCCAGTAGTTGAAGCTTGTGGATAAGTAAATTGTGATTAACCTTGTCAAAGGCTTAACTAAAGTCAGTATAAATAACATCCGTTTTAGCACTTTCCCTAAACCCATTAGAAACACCTGTTGTAAATTCCAGAAGGTTAGTGATGGTTCATTTACCCCTACAGAAACCATGCTGAGAGTTCCCAATCAATGACTCAATCGAGTTTTTTTATCTGGTTGCTAATAATCGACTCAAACAGTTTTGGGATAACAGACAATTTTGCTATGCCTCGATAATTTTCAATTGAAGATCTAATACCACTTTTGTGTAAAGGAATAATAAAGGATTCTTTCCAAGCAATAGGAAAAATGCCAGATTTCAATGACAAGTTTAATAGCTTTGACAAAGGTAGATAAATATGATCCGCACATTTTTTAAGGAAACATGCGGGGATCATATCCGGACCATAACTAAAAGACTCTTTCAGTGATTTAAGGTGATCTAAAACTTCATCTGAATTTATAAAGGCAACATTAATTGTATTATTTTGAGAAAGATGGTACGGGTATATGCTGAAATTTAAGTTATCTTTGGAATAATTAGATTCGAAAAATTGTGCAAAGAGATTGGCAATGCTTTGATTATCACTAGACACACAATCCTGAAAACTCATAGATGAGGGAAATCCGCTCACTCTGCGTTTTGAATTCACAAAACCATAAAACGATTTAGGGTTGCGAAAAATGTTCTTTTTCATTTTTCTCAGATAATCATTGTAGCATTTTTTGTTCAATACAAAATATTTATGTCGTAAAGTTGAGTATTGAAGGTAGACTTTCTGCAAGCCTGTCTTCTTATATAATTTAAAAATGCGAGATTTCTTATTTTTTAAGGCTCTCAAGTCTTTAGTTTCCCACAAATGAAGGGGCTCAACATATATGTATTTCTGTTTGGGTACAAATTTATCAAACAGACAGTGGATCGTGTTAATAAAATGCAAAACATTTTGTTCAATGTTGCCATCGTAGTTTGGCCAGACTAGTTTAGATAGTTCTCTATTAAGTTTTTTATAATTAGCCTTAGCAAAGTTAAAACGAAAACCCGATTCAGACGTTTTTGAGCTACAATGATCATCATCGCTTATAATTTCGTGTATTAACACCAATGATGGATGGTAAGCATCTTCAGGGAAAATAAGAGGGTCAGTTCTATTCACATAGAAATTAGAAACGTCATCTACAAATATCAAATCAAGTACCTTTCCGAATTTGTTTTTAAAAACGTTTACCTGATGAAGACAGAGATCTGACATTTCTTCTAAAAAGTCAGTACAATTTGCCTTAGATGTAATCGGCATGATTTCATTGTTTTCCTCGCTCCATGAAACGTGCGGAAGGTTAAAGTCGCCCAAGACTATAAAAGAATCCAAGGGCGTCTTTTTTGACTCGACACGTTTCAGCAGGGAAACACTTTGAAGGTAAACTGACTGTTCGGAAGAAGGAGGAATGTAAATAACTGCCAGGTAAATGTGAATTACGAATGATTAAAAATGAATAATGAATGATGAATGGCGAATGATGAATGATGACTGATGAACTATAAATGATGAATAATGAATGAGGAATGCCGAATTATGAATTATGAATGACGAATGATGAATTAAGAATGACGAATGAGGAGTGATGAATTACGATTGATGAATAATGAATAACGAGCAATGAATGATGAATGACTAATGATTAATGATGATTAATGAATGATGAACGATGAATCACGAATGATGAATTAAGAATGACGAATGGGGAATGATGAATTACGATTGATGAATAATGAATAACGAGTAATGAATGACTAATGATTAATGAATGATGAACGATGAATGATGAATGACGAATGATTAATGATGAGTTATGAATGATGAATGATAAATGATGAATAATGAATGACGTATGATGTGTGACGTACGATGCATGATGTAAGATGTATGATGAATGATGAATGATGAATAATGAATGATGAATGATGAATGATGAATGATAAATGATAAATGATAAATGATAAATGATAAATGATAAATGATAAATGATAAATGATAAATGATAAATGATAAATGATGTCTGATGAATGATGAATGATGAATGATGAATGACGAATGAGCAATGATGAATGACGAGCAATGATGATGAATCATAAATGGCGAATTATCTAGGAACATTAATAAGTATACCAAAGTAATAATAAGTAATAATTTTTCCTACAAACAACTGGTATTTTTTAAAACTGGATGTAGATTTCTTTACTTTTTATACACAGATATGTACTACATACGTTGGCATGCAATTGGTATTGATATAGTTTTGTGGAGTGCACATGTTGCACATGCCACATTAAGTTTTTATTTTCATTTTCATTAAAGTTTTTGCTTTAGTGGCTTGCCTGCCAATACGACAAATAGGAAAGAGTTACAACTGACAGACACATTCATACATATATACACACATATGCACATACAATGAAATTTTATTTCCGCTGCCTTTTTATACTCAGCTGTACTAGTACACAGAGTATTATAGTTTTAATCACATAACGGTGGATTGTAACAGAATGAAATAATCGAGATAGATATAGACTTATATAAATCAAAATGATCAGGGTGAAAAGAGAAATCGATTGAGCCATGTCCGTCCGTCCGTCCGTCCGTCCGTCCGTCCGTCCGTCCGTCCGTCTGTCCGTCCGTCCGTCCGTCCGTCCGTCTGTAAACACTCTAACTCGCGCAAAAATTGAGATATTTTGATGAAATTTGGAACGCAAGTTGGTATCGAGACTGGGACGGTTGGTATTGAAAATGGGCGAAATCGGACCATGACCACGCCCACTTTTCCTATATAGAAAAAATCGGAAATTTGGTATCTCAGCCACTAATATAGCTAGAGTTTTAAAATTTTACCCACGTATTGAGCTCGGGCCCTTATGAAGAAATTTGATGAAGTTTTGGAAAATGGGCGGTGCCACGCCCACTTATTAAGGGTCAAACATTGAAAGTTTTATATGTCATAACTCAGAAACCGTTGAAGATATATCGATGAAATTTGGTACGCGTAATTTGCTTACATAGACAAATGTTTTGACGAAAAATTATCAAAATCGGTTTACGGCCACGCCCACTTTTATATATGTGTATTATAAAGTGACCTAATAAAACCATTTTAAGCGATATCTCTGTCAAATATAAAGATCTATCATTGAAATTTTGTCGCATGAGTCCAACTATGGACATAAAACAAAAAACACAAAAATTTTGGAATATGGGCGGTGCCACGCCCACTTATTAAGGGGCAGACATTGAAAGTTTTATGAGTCATAACTCAGAAACCGTTGAAGATATATCGATGAAATTCGGTACGCGTAATATAATTACTTAGTCAAATGTTTTGGCGAAAAATTATCAAAATCGGTTGACGGCCACGCCCACTTTTATATATAGGAAATATAAGGGGGCCTAATAAAAACATTTTAAGCGATATCTCTGTCAAATATAAAGATCAATCACTGAGATTTTGTGGCAGGAGTCCAACTATGGACATAAAACAAAAACTACAAAAATTTTGGAAAATGGGCGGTGCCACGCCCACTTATTAAGGAGCGAATATTGAAAGTTTAATAAGCCATAACTCAGAAACCGTTAAAGATATATCGATGAAATCTGGTACGCGTGATATATTTACTTAGCCAAATGTGTGGACGAAAAATTACCAAAATCGGTTGACGACCGCGCCCACTTTTATATATGTGTATTATAAAGTGACCTAATAAAACCATTTTAAGCGATATCTATGTGAAATATAAAGATAATTCATTGAAATTTTGTGACATGAGTTTTACAATAGACCGGAAACAAAAAATAAAAAAGTTTGGAAAATGGGCGTGGCACCGCCTCTTTTTAGACAAAGGGATATATGAGATTTCTTAGCCTTTAACTCGACAAATAATTGAGATATTATGACGAAACTTGGTTTATACACTTTTATAACATGTGTTAATAGACACGCAAAAATGTATTGAAATCGGTTTATGACCACGCCTACTTTTTAACAAAGATATTTCTGGAACACCCTTTTGGAATTTGTAACGTGAAGTCTTTGTAACTAAAAGTCATAGAGGGATGAAATTTTGCACTAACAATAATATTTGTATGCTTATTTGGATGATTGATATAAATTTTGAAAATGGGCGTGGCTGCGCCCTGTTTATGCAGCACTCGTTTCATATAAAATACACCCTATATCGAACAAACGCAAACAAACAATGAAAGCATACAGCTGAGTATCTAATGTTCGATTGCACTCGAACTTAGGCTTCCTTACTTGTTATGTATTCATTTGTATGTATGGATTTTTTCGCAAGTCTTTAGTTTAGTTACTTGCACTAACTTTGCTTATGGTTCTAGTTGCTGTAGTTGCTCTCGTTGCCATTTGCTATTACATATTAAGTTTTATGCAGAAATGCATTTGTAATTAAGCATGCAAAACTTTATTAATAAAAGTTTGCCATTTTATTCAATATTTACTGATTTTATTTTGTCTCATTCACTTAGCGTGTATGTGCAAAGAGGGCAAAGATGTTTGTTTTATCTATAATTGTACATATATATCTATACATAGATATCTAAATTCGAATTCAGTGCGGCTTTCTGAGTTTCTTTTTTTCTATCATGAGCTCCTCTCTTATTGTATGTAAGAAAAGGTTGAGGTCAAGCCGGTGGTCCTCCGACTAGATTGGCTACCATTCCATTTCCTTCTTCTATTCTTCTGTGTGTGTATTTCCAGCACCTATGTTTTTAGGTTTTCGGTACACTCCAGAACCAGTGAAGAATTTATCTTACATGGGGCTATTCCCTCAGTATATCTCGCTTTTGACTGTTTGACTGAGTATAATTTTCTAACCAAAGTTACAATGACTCACCGTGAATATTTCCGCCTGTGAATGCTCGGCAAACGCTTCATGGAATTTTGGCCAATATTGGACCACAAATGCTAGCGTCTATATGCACTGGTATACCCGACTAGAAGGCGCCAGTGTATCGCACAGTAGTCTTTTTTGAAGCTTATTAATCCTGAATTCATCGCAGGTTGATCTAACTCGGAGCTCGTTGCACCAAGCGCCGTATTTTAGCAAGGCAACTTCTCTTCGTCTATATATAGTTTATCGAATATATCTCCCATTTTAATTCGGATATCTACTCTGTTCAAGTTGTTAAATCGCATTCCCGGGTAGCGATCTTCTCTTTCTGAAGGCAATGATGACTATATGACCGAATTGAATTGAGGGTGTTCTCAAATTTTCATGCATTGTACTGCATTGTTGGGTAGGAATTGCAAGAAGCGCTCGTCAACCACCAGGCTACACAGGAGTGGAGATAGCACTTCTACTTGCGGATATTCTTTGGTGGCTTTTAACGGTAATATGTCTTAACCAATTAGAGTTTCGGCCAAACTTGCACTACTAAAAAAGCTCAACTCTATACTCTTAAGAATTTCTGCTAAATTCGAAGCTGCCACTTCACCTGCTCAATGAACATCAAACTCAAATATTTGTAAAATGCCAAAAAAAAATAATCCAGGAAAACTTTTTGTGCATAGAAAGCAGATTCATCTACTTTGAACATCATATACCCGTACTATGGTACAGCATCGCAAACTTTAATTTTATAAAAAAAAAATGATGAATAAACCGATAAAGTGGACTGCGAAAAAGATTTATTAATATTCAAAATCTAAAATAAATAAATAAATAAGCATCCAAAAAGAAGCGTCATTCCACTTCACCAAAAAAAAAACACTCAAGTTGAGCTTGCAGTTCGAGTGCCAACGCACAGGAAGTTGGATGAAAGGAATTGAAATGAAAAAAAACTTTGTTAGTGGACAAAATCGAAACAGCTCTACTTGACTAATGTCCGCACACATTTCAGCCCAGCTCTTGCTAGCATTGAACAGAAACGGAACCAAAACCCAAACCAAAACACAAACCAAAGCCCAGACCAAAATGAAATGTCACCGCGCTACAAACATGGCCACCACCGCCATCTTAAAAACTTTAAACTTCCACATTCAACAGTCAACAGTTTGTGGCATAAACTTTTAATGAGATCTTCTTATTTGTGATTTAAACGATCTTATAACAAGTCGCACTCTTACTTGCCTACAATGCGCGCTTTGCTTAGCTCGCTTCCCTCTCTATTTCTCTTGATGTGATTGTGTGTTTTACTATGTTTTTGGAATCATTTTTCTGTTTCTGTTTTTGATTTTTCTTTTTTGGCTTGCATTTTCTTTTTTTTCTCTAGTTATTTTTTTTTTGTTTTTTTTCGGTTTGGTTTTTTCTTTTTATACTCAGCTGTACTAGTACACAGAGTATTACAGTTTTAATCACATAACGGTGGATTGTATCAGAATGAAATAATCGAGATAGATATAGACTTATATATATCAAAATGATCAGGGTGAAAAGAGAAATCGATTGAGCCATGCCCGTCCGTCTGTCCGTCTGTACGCACGATAACTCGCGCAAAAATTGAAATATTTTGATGAAATTTGGAATGCAAGTTGTTATCAAGACAGGAACGGATGGTATTGAAAATGGGCGAAATCGGACCATGACCACGCCCACCTCCGCTATATAGTAAAAATCGGAAATTTGGTATCTCAGTCACTAATGGAGCTGGGATGACAAAATTTCACAGACGTGTAGGGCTCAGGCCCTTATGAAGAAATTTTGTGAAATTTTGAAAAATGGGCGGTGCCACGCCCACTTATTAAGGGTCAAACCTTGAAAGTTTTATATGTCATAACTCAGAAACCATTGAAGATATAGCGATGAAATTTGGTACGTGTGATATACTTACTTAGGTAAATGTTTGGACGAAAAATTTTCAAAATCGGTTGACGGCCACGCCCACTTTTATATATGGGAACTATAAAGGGGCCTAATAAAAACATTTTAAGCGATATCTCTGTCAAGTATAAAGATAATTCATTGAAATTTTGTGGCATGAGTTCTACAATAGACCGGAAACAAAAAATAGAAAAATTTTGGAAAATGGGTGTGGCACCGCCCCTTTTTAGACAAAGGAATCTACGAGATTTCGGAGCCCATAACTCGACAAATAATTGAGATATTATGACGAAACTTGGGTTTATACACTTTTATAACTTGTGTCAATAGACACACAAAAATTTATTGAAATCGGTAATGACCACCAAATGTTGAAAATGGGCGTGGCTACGCCCACTTTATGCAGCACTGGCTTTATATAAAATACACCGTGTTTTCATCAAACGCAAACAAACAATGAAAGCATACAGCTGAGTATCTAATGTTCGATTCCACTCGAACTTAGGCTTCCTTACTTGTTTTTGTTTTTGCTGTTTGTTTTTATTTTTTGTTTTGTTGTTGTTGTGGTGGTTGTTATTACCGCTGCTGTTACACAATTTTATGACCAGACGCAACAAATTGCATAGCAAATTGTAATTCCGTCGCACTTTTCGTTTCATATCCGCTTCGTTGCCCTGCTGCCTTTTCCTTGCCGTCCCTCTCACATCACCCATCCGCAATTTTCTTGAGCTTTTGAGCTTAAAGTATAATTTTTCGCATTGCTTAGCAACCATAGCCACAACTTTCTCATCTTTAAACTGCTTCAACTTCAAACGCTGCCTTCCTTCCACAGTTTTTTTAATGCAACTTGCCTTTCTATCTCCTTCCCTCTATCTCTCTCTCTCTCTCTCTTTGTGTCTTATCGTTTCCTTAGTTGCTTGTTATTAACAGGTTCCCTGTCCAATGAATCATATATGATTCACGCCAGCGATTTTGTACCGTGTCTGATACGTCCATGTATCATATATGAGCAAATTTGGATATGTTTTTTATGATTGAAATAATTTAAACATGACGAGCTATTTCGGTTTATTTTATGGGATATGGTTGGATATACCTTATAGACTATAAAATTGAAAAGAAGGCTGGTGATTTTCAAATATTCGCAAATGAAATTGAGCAATAAAAAGTAAAAATCAGAGCTTTTTTTCAAAATATAACGACTTTATTATCGTATCTTTTAATTATTCTCATTGAAACAGTTTGGACAATAGGCTTTATTACATTTCTTGCATTCCATATCCACTAAAAACAAAAAAAAATTGCTCATATATGATTCAAGAACGTACAAGAGCAAATTTTTTGCAAGTGCGTTTCGTGAATCATATATGATACATGATTCATGGACACACAGCATGAAAATTCGCTCGATTACGTTCGAGAATCATATATGAGTAAATTTTTTTTTTGGTTATTTTTTTTTCTAATAACCTCTAACTGCTTATATCTACAACTTTTGTTCTAACGTAATAGAGGATCTTGCAAAAAACGATTGGACGTGGAGCGCTCCGGCTACACTTTTGTATGGGGACAGGGAACCTGTTAAAGTTATTTTCTTTTCTATTTTTGTTTATATTCATTAATTTTTTCCGTTCCTTTTTGCTTGCTAATGCAACTTAAGATTGCGTACGTTGCGTAATACACGCTCTGCACACTTAATATAAAGTTACGTATACGCCATGGCGCATTCAATGGCAATGCCAAAAGGAAGTCAGTTTTAACAGGCAAAGCCAGAGCAGCAGAAAAAAGTAGAAGTAGTTTGAAGAAGTTTGAGTGCAAGTATTTGTGTGTCTGTCTGTGATTATGTTTGTGTTTTCTGCGTTACAACAAAATTAACGGAAAAAAAAATAAACGCAAACAAAGAGATGAAAGAAAAGCAAAAATTATTATAAATTTATAAATACGAGTATGTATATTTAAATATATGTACGTATGATTAAGTTTTACTTTAAAGTAAAATTCTGCGTTCATTTATTTATTTGAATGTGTGTGCGTATGCACTCAAAGTACTTTTTGTTGCGTCAAAGCAATAATCAAGCGTATACAAAAGCAAAACTTTAAATTGAAAATGGTGTGCCCTCCCGCCCCGCCCCGCTCCGCTCCATCATACTTGCTGGCTTACTTGCGTTCTTGTAAAATGTCAAAGCGTTCGCGTTTCTCAATCGTCATAGCAGGGGATGCGGGAGCAGCAGCTTTGTAAGCATGTTCAAAAACTACTTTAACAAAGTTGACAACAAGAAAAATAAAGGCAAAGCAAAAAAAGAAGGTAAAAAAGTAGAAGAGACAAACGCACAAGCAGACAAACGCAACAAAATAAGAAATTGCGCAGAAATAAAATTTTTTTAATTAAATCGATTGAGAAGTTTTTGCCGCCGCGAAGCAATGAATGGTTTTTGCGAGAAAATCACGCAAATTATTTGCAAAACAACAACAATAACTGCGGAAGATTGAGCGGCAGAGGGCGCAAAGCTTGTCAACTTATTTTTTCCATCAATTTTTTTTTTCTTGCTTTTTTCCGGTTTTGCTGCAACTTTTCCTCTTTGTGGTATTACTTACTTATCTTTTTTTTTTGTGTAACAGGCACTTCCTTCTTTCTTTTACGTACTCATTAGCTGCAGAATTATCGTGGCATGGCAAACAACTTGAGTTACACTAGTAAAGTATAGTAAACAAAGTTTATTATAAGACAAAGCAAATAAGAAATTTGTTTATAAAATTTACTTTTAAATACATAATTAATTATAATTGGCGTGGTTTTAAAATTTTTGTAAAAGTTTCGCAAGTAAACGAGCTCTAATTTGTTGGAAACTGCTTGTATGTATTGTTTCAGATGACAAGTTAATGAAAGCAAAGACGTAAATAAATGCATACCACATTTTAAATAGTTACTACAACTTTAGGTTCTCTTGTGCTCCCTTTTCCATTATACCGGCTTATTTTAGGAGTCTAAAAATCATAGGTTGTCTACTTAAATCTAGGGCAAACTATAGGGTTGCCAGTTCGATTTTTAAATAAAGGAAAACATGGGTTAAAATACATATTTATGAGTAGTCCACTCTCAAAAGCGTACACGGAGAAAACTGTTGTGCATTATTTATGCACAAGCTGTTCATAACTATAAAATGTTTAAGAACATTTTTGAATATGCAACTTTGCGCATAATCTATGCCTAATAATCATAAATCAATAATCTATTAAAATTGTGCATAAGTTATACACAAAAATGTGCACAGTTTGTGAACATTGTTCATAGCTTAATTATTTGAAAATCAAACACAATTGATCATAATATGTGAACATTGTGCATAATATGTGACTATAAACACTTTCTTTGTGTCAAGAGCGACAATAGTTGAATTTAATATTGTTGAGAAATATATAATTGTGCAAATTAAGGAAACCAGAGGTAAGTATTGAGTTATTATCATATATTTATTACTGCAATTATGACATTTAACGATGGTTTTTTTAATAACGAAATATTGCACATACTTTGAAGTGCTAAATATGGACAGAAGCTGACATTAAAGAGATTTTTAATGATGAAATTGGCACACGCATAAAGTTTTGTAGCCTAGTAAATGAGTGGCGACTTGCAAATGTGAGAAAACAAATTTTATATGAAATATAGTATAATACATATATCGAATTTTTTTAATGGCAGAAATTGGCCCCAATTTCAACATGTTGTGGCAAACATTCAGACAAATCTTCAGCTAGTGGCTCAATCAGTCAGTCAGACTCGATTTCGTCATTTTCAGAGTCGAGTAGCTCTACTGTAGAGCCTCTACATAAAAATTTGTGTAACACTTTTGTCCTCTCACAAATATCCGATATATAACAAATTTTTAATATTTCAGAGTTTACGTAATTTCTTGGATTCCGCAATTGGAATAAAAATTTGTATATATGTATATAATATTAGTTAGTAAGCAATTCTACTTTGAAATAAAGACATTAAATTAATTAATTTTGAAAATAAAATAAAATTTTGTTTCTTTATTATTAGCAGGAGGTGTAAAAATTGTTCCCATTTGTTCACAATCTATGAAAATGTTGTTCATAATCTATGCCCAGTTGTTCATAGTCTTTCCCATTTGTTCACAATCTATGAAAACGTTGTTCATAATCTATGCCCAGTTGTTCATAAAACATTCTCTTATTGCTGGACGTAATTTATGATAAATTGTGCATAGATTATGAACAACTGTTCTTGCTCATTTTTCTTGAACAATTTGTGCATAAGTTGTGCCCATACCGCATAATTTCTGCACATATGTAATTCTCTCCGTGTATATGTGAATTTTTATCGATATTGAATTTTTCGCTTTCTGAAAGCACTTTCTTGCGTCGCTTCGTCTGGCTGTACCCTTTCAAAAGTCTCTATGTTTCACTTTTGATTCAATGTTTTATTTACACTATGTGAAAAATTACTGTCTCAAAGCTTTCTATGTGAAAAAATCAGGGACGTAACGGTTATAAGAGAAATGGTGTAAAAGTAATATTTAATCATTACCCTGAAGAATTTGGTTAATTGCTTAACACCTTTCGTTTTGATACCAATATCGTCCAAAAATACTTAGAGAAATTAACAAATAAATAGACTTAATTTTTATTTATTTATTTATTTATTTATTACAAAGTGGAACAATTATAAATAATTGTTACACTTATATCTAAACAAGCACTGGCTGCCAGGACCGCCGGCTTAGCTTTTTTGACAAAGTTTGTTAAAAATGTGGCTATTTAAATAAAAGACGTATCTACATATGTATGGTTATATGCATGAGTGTATGTGTGTATGTGCTTGTACGTATTAAACGTGAATGCACTAAACACATACAGTCATGCTTAGCTGACCAAAAAAAAAAAGAAAAAAATCTGGATAACGGTTATTCAGGCCCAAAACAGTTTTTTGTTTGCCATAACGGTTATTCAAGCCCAAAAAGTTTTTGGCTTTTATAATGGTTATTACCACAGTTGGGCAAAATTTATTCGAATAAGAATAATAGATGAATAAATTTTTTTTATTTTTATTTGAATAATAAATAATTTCGTTTATTCAAACAAAAAATTATTCGAATAATAGATAATTTTCATTTACATATGTAAGAACAAACAAACATACAAACAAAAAAAAATATACAAATTTTTTTTTTACTATTACTCAGTTGTTTTTTTTTTGTTGTACCCTGAGTTTTTATTTATTATTTGAAATAACGAATAAACCTCAGAATAATTATTCGAATGAATTTATCTGAATAAAATTTGAAAAATAAATTTTTATTCAAATAATTATCTAAATAAAAATTTATTCGAATAATGCCCAAGTCTGGTTATTACTGACCAAAAAAAATTTTTTCTCATTATAATGGTTAAAAATTCCCAAAAGAAGACAAAGTTTATTATTGTGTAATCTTTTCACCACAGTAGAAAAAATAATCGTTATTTTCGGTCGCTGGAAAAATACTCTCTCAAAACTAGCTAGGTATGTAAAATATTTAACATTGAATTTGGAAAAATCTGTCATATTGCTGTTTTACATAGGTACTTTTGAAAGTGAACTGACTACTCATATCCTATAGAAATACTTTGTTAGAAAACGTATAGTAGAATTACACGAGCTTTAATTTTGTAGAACACATTAACCCTCTAACACCTCCAGGAAAAGGTCCATTTGACCCCTTTATTAAAAAGTTAAAAAAACAAAATAGTGATTTGAGGTCGATAGAGGGTTAAAAGGTTCTAGAAAATTATTCGCCATACAATTTCACTATGGCTCCCCTCAGACAAATACCCGTAAAAGACCACAGAAAGCAAAAAAAGACAAATATGCAAAAAGATCTAATGCTTTCTTCCCATTCGTTGCTATTTTACTCAAGCTTGTCATGTGAAAGTCGTGCCCAAGTTACCAGTTCTTGTTCTTACTTTTATTTATTTGCATTTCTCACAACTCACTAATAAATAATTTAATTGTACATTATTTTCTATGCTCTAATGAAGAGATCTCCACAAAGCCCTTATGGACGCGCGAGCAACGGTACATTGAAATAAAAATCATGGCCGACAGTAAGAGCAAAAAAATTGCGGCCGCCCACTTCCTCCATTTTTAAAAGTACACCCGAAAAATTTCGAAAATTTATAAATTGATATTTTTTTTATTTTTAAAGAGAATAAATTTATTTCTGGGTATTTTTTCAAATGTTTTATATAATTTTTAACTTTTTTTTTTAAATTTTTTAATTTTTTTTTTAATTTTTTTTTAAGTTTTTTTTTTTAATTTTTTTTTGGTCTTGAGAAAAAAAAAGAATAAATTTCACATAATTCAGGGACTGGTAATAGTGCAACATAAAAAACAAAAATAGACTGTTGTCGGAAGAAAATTAGGAGAATGTGAATATGAAGAACAATAAAAAAGGAGATAAAGGAAACGGAGAAAAATGAGATACCTATTTTGAAGAGTTCTCAATTAATTTGTCGATATCTATCTCGATTTTTGTGGTAGATAATTTAATAAGCGCTTCTAAATGCTTATTTGTTAATCTATTTCTGTGATTTGTTTTTATTTGCTTAAGATACGAAAAGGCGCTTTCACAAATATAAGTACTACCAAACATTGAATAAAATTTTAAAATTTCTTGACGCAGTATTGGATATTTGTCGTTGCTTATAACTTTCCAAAAATCAATGCCCTTTAAATCCAAGAATTTTAGTTCAGGGTCGCATTGTAAGTCGCATAGCTCCATTTGTAATTCTGGCTTCTGCTCATTTATATTGCATGTCATTGGTATAAAAAAAAATTGGTAGCATTTTTTTGATAACTTCAAAGTCTTGGAATCTGTTAGAAAAATTATTTTTTAAATCAGCGAAATACGTTATAAACAGGGAGAAATCAAAAGTTAAAATATCAAATTCACTTAGTACTGACTTTAAGAAAGGAAAGTGACAAAGTTTTGTAATATTTAAATCAGCAATAAAAACTTCTATTTTTTTTATAAAGCCTTCAATTATGCTAACCATTTCAAATATCGATTTTTTATTTCCTTGCATACAGGTGAAGCTAATAAAAATGTGTTAAAAAAAAATCTACATAAGTACATACATATCACACTATTGAATTCCGTATCAAATCTTAATTCACAACAATTTGTCTCAGTGTGTGGGCGGCGACTCGCTGTAGCCCGCTTCTGCAGAAAATAAAAAAGAAAAATGGAAGCCAAAAATGCCGTGTACACAAACCCCGTCGGAATTGATTGCTTTGAAAATTCAGGTTTCATTAAATACTTTTAAAAGTGTTCAATATAATAAAAGAAACTAACACCATAATTTGTCTTCCAGGTCTGATAGTGAAAAAATTGTTTGATACAAAAAATATTCCAAAATTATTCCTTTATATGTAATTTTACATGAATTAATAGTAATTTTGCGCTGCTGTTCCTAACGGGTGTAGTATTAAACTTCGTTTGTAGGCGAGACGATAGAATGCGCGGTCGCGGTGATTTTCGGCGCGCTTGCCTATGCTTAAGCGCGGCACAAAAACAAAAAGCGCGGAAGCGCTTAGGCAGTGGAGACCCTTGCTCTAATGTATTATTCTCTTATAGCAATAACAACAAAAAAGAAAAAACGAAGAAAGAGACAGCATTACTGGCGATCCGCAACAAGCAATAAAAACCATGAAATTTATGCCGCATAGAAAAGCGCAAGGCAGGAACTAACATTACGTTAAGCTAAACTCATTTCTTTGTTGTTTTTGTTTTTCTTTGGCTGCTAACTAAACAACTGTTAGCTTTATATGCACTCAAAAAAAAAATTTCTCTCGATCAAAGACATAATTTTCCTTATTTTGAACACGCGTCCCAATACAAAATTTTCTTTGTTTTGTGTAAATTTTCTCAAAAATGTGGAAAAAACATAAAAAAACATTCAAACAAATTCGTTGCCATGGGGATTTGTATGGGAATTTAATTTCTCAAAATTAAAGAAATCAAGTCTTCAAAACAAGGAAAGTTGGGAATAGAATGGCGCTTAAAGAATTTTTCATTATTTTAATGTATGAATTTTTTCAAAACAAGCATATGAAACCATGGTAACGCATGTAACAACAATATTTTATAAACCTTTTAACATGTTTTAAGGAAAATTTACTCAAAACAAAGAAAGTAGTGTTCAAAATAGGTAAACAATTTCTTTGACCCCTCCATATATTTTTTTTCTCTCAGTGTGTTCTCGTTGCTAAGTATCGAACAACAAGGCTAAAAAGGCTCAGCGCATAAACAACAAATGCGATCACATTGCGATCGTGTCAATGAAGGATGCAAAGATCTGCACACAAAGCGGCTGCTGTTGTGCTACTGTTGTGTTCCGGTGTGTGTCTTTTTTTTGTCTTCTTTTTTTTACTTTTTTTTTTGTTTTGAGCTTTAAAATTAAACCAAAAGTACGGCCGGTCAATGCCACCAAACAGCATCATCATCATCATCACCAACAGTAGTGCTGCTGGCATCACATTTCGTAACAAACGAACTCTCAGTATGCCGCCGCGTGGTAGCGCTAGAACGAGATATTCTCATTCTAGCCTCACTTTTGTTTGCTGGCTCGTCATCTCATTTATTTTGCTTTGTTTTGTTCGTTGGTTGTCATGTTCGCATAAAATTTACATCCTCCATTTGGCTTAAAACATGCATTAAATTCTACATGACCAATAATTTTTGAACAAACAAACAAACAACCACCGAAACCCCCTCCACGGAGCTCCAGTTGGTTGGCACAAAGAATTGCTGGCCGCACATTGCGCTGCGCTGGCGATCATCAGCACTTTTTGATTTTATTAAAGCCATTTTTTTTTGGTGTGAGCTTTTGGCTTTCTACTTTTTTGTTGTTATTGCTTGTTTTGCACTTTTTTGTAATCTTTTACTTATGTAATTTGCCATCGATCGTTTTGCGCTGATTCCATTCCATGCCATTCCATTCAAATCTTGCGGTGTTTGTGCTTGATTTCGGCACTGCGATCGCTTCCTCATTGATTGCCACGTACACAAATTCTGCTCTTTTTTTGTAATAAAAGTATTATTGCCATTGTTGTTGTTGTTGTTGTTTTTGTTGTTGCCGTTGTTGTTGTTGTTTTTGTTGTTGTTGTTGTTGATGGTGTTGTTGTTGTCGCCATTGTTGTTATTGCTATTGTTTGTTATACCCTTTTGATAAGCGCCGCCTTGTCGTTAATTTTATCCAACAACATCTGCAACTGCGCAAACACCATCTGCTGCTGCCACCAGCGTGTCCACATTGAAGCAGCAATGCTTAGTAGTTGCTGAGTTATTGCTGCGAAGTTGGTGTTGTTGCTAGTGCCGCTGGTGTGCTGCCGGCGTGCAACGAGCATCATGTTAGCAACAGGAGCATCGTTTGCATCGCTGATTTGCCTTCACGCGGCGCTGTCTCTCTTTCTCCCCCTGTGTACCGCTTATTTCCCTTAACACTTGACGGCTGTTTATGTTTTTTGTTTTTTGCTATTTTCTGTTGTTGTTGCAGTTGTTTGAATTCAATTAATTTACGCGAATTCAACATTTGATACCATAAAGAGCATAAACACGCTAAAAAGGTATTAAAAGCATTTGGCCAACAGCAGCAACCAACACCAACCAAAAACTAACATACACAAATAAATGAAAACACAAAGTAAACGTAGAATCAATGGCCAAAAAGGCGAAGGCCAGGCCCGGGGAGAGGGGGGGGGGGGGCAGCCAAGGAAATCGCCCTGGGGCCCGGAAGGTTTTTGGGGGCCCGGAAAGGCAAAGCAGTATTGACAGTACTCGAACTAGGATTTCTTAGATATATACATAGGTATTTTGTTGCTACAAAAAATTGTTTTAAAATTGAAGTGTTTAACTTAACCAAATCACCAAACTAAAATTATAAGCATCCAATCAAATACTTACCTTCTTTATACATGGGCAAATCCTAGAAAAGTGAGTTGAAATTGAGGAAAATCGACTTTGATTTAGAGTTTCCTAAGTACCGCAATTGGTAAGGTGGTGAACGAAGATTCTCAGAAATATTTACTTTTTCAATGAAAAATGTTGGTAACCCGGTTTAAATTGATTTCAAAAAGTTAAGGTATACAAAATTTAAAAAATTATTAAAAACAATACCATTATCTATCTACTATTATTTCCATGATTTTATAGTTAGATACTAGAGTTATTACCAGGAACAAGTACAAGAAGGATTAAATAAATAAACTGACATTGGGATTAAATTTAGTTTTTTGTGGAAATATCAGGATCTGTCGGAAGAAGAGCTCAGAGAAAAGGCAACGGCATTCTGCACGATTTATGGCATAGATATTTCTACGGATCTAATAGATGAAATCATTTATCTCAAAGCCATCCACTTAACAAATTTGGGATGTGATTCGCTGCCACCATTACAACTTCTGAACAAAGTTCATAACTTGAAAATGGAAGTATTATTTCCTAACATCTGCATAGCATTAAGAATATTTGGCACACTTCCAGTCAGTGTGGTTGAAGGGGAGCATTCTTTCACTCTATTGGCTCGCGTGAAAAATTTTTTGCGTTCTACTATAGCTTGACAAGCCTTGGAACATTGGCATTGGCGTCCAGCCTTGCTCGCAGCATTAGTTTTGACTCAGTAATTTCCATATTTGCAGACCAAAAAGCATGGAAGGTTTTCCTTGGATGATTCAAGCTCTTAAAATGTATTTAAAAAAGTTAGTGTAAGCAAATCAAACAATGAGATCTAACATTTCATTTATGTATGTATTGGGGTCTATACACATTGCGTCTGACTCGCGAGTCATCTGTGTACGTGTTGACTCGCTGTCATTCTGGGCTCACTTGCGTCATTCATTTGTGAATAGTTTTCATTGCAGAAGGTTCGAAATGAATATCTCAGACGACCTGTATACTTCGATGAATCGAACTTATTGGCAAACATTTTTGAAAATAAAATATATTTTTTCTTTTCGTTATTTATTTTTTAAACGGTTTGGAAATTAACTGACAAAATTTGACAGGCGAGTCACAGCAAAATATCAAACTAATTTTGATTTTCTTGAGTCATGCCAGAGTCATGTCGGTGTAACTACTACATGCGCATTTTCACTAATACACCTAAACTGACTCTTGAATCGGACGCATCGTGCATAGACCCTATATGTAAGTGCTCTAGTAAATCTTATTTTATATGAAATAAAACTGACAATGTGAATTGAAAAATTTTTGTATGTTATTTTTTTACTAGATTGAATTTATTTTTAGGGGGGCCCGTAAACGCGAACTGTCCCAGGGGCCCGGCTCGGCTCTATGCGGGCCTGGCGAAGGCAGATATAAATTGATCACACAATCCAGCAGCAACACAAACAAAGTATCGTTCATGATTTTTTTTTGTGAAATTCGGCGGATATTGAACGTACATTTTTATACTCAAATGCGGGAAATATTGCAAACAGTTTTCAAAGTAATCAAAATTTTCAAAGGCAATACAAAATTTTACGCTGTGAGTGCAAAACGATTTGGAGATTTTGCTATATATATGTATGTATGTATATACGAAGTTTGTTTGATAAGTCCGTGATATTTTGAATAACAAATAAAAATCTTTTCGGCAAAAATTTATTTTATTTTTCCACATAATCTCCTCTAACTCGAACTTAGTCCAGCATCTTTCCAAATTTTTTTATTTCTTCCAAAAAAATAGGATTTTTCAATTATTACAAAAATGGGCATTTGTTTCTCTGATGACCTCTTCACTTGACCCGAATCTCTTACCACCTCGCCATTTCTTCAGGTTTGAAAACCGGAGGTAATCAGAGGGGGCTAAATCTGGAGAATATGGTGGGTGAGGTAGCAATTCGTAACCCAATTTATGAACCTTTGCCATGGTGACACAGTGTCTACATACGTGTTCTGTCGAGCATTGTCACAATAAAAAAGAATTTATTTCTTGCGAAATGTGGTAATTTCTCCTTCAAATCAATATCCTATCAGCCCAAAAGCTCTGAGTAATATTCGCCGGTAATTGGTTTACACTTTTCAAGATAATCGATACCGATGTAAATGACACCTCGTGCATCCCAAAGAAAACTGTGGCCATAAACTTATTGGCTGACATAATCGCTTTGGCCTTCTTTGGTGCACGTACAGCTGGATATACCTACTGTTTTGATTGATCCTTTGTTTCTCGTGCGGTGTGATGCATCCAAGTTTCATCTACGTTAATAAAACAGAGCAAAAATTCGTTCCATTTGTGGTTGAGACTCCTTTCAAGTTATCAAACGATTACGATTATTGTCGAGTGTAAGCAATTGCGGCACCCATCGCATGGGTAAGTTTTTCGTGTCTAAATATGCATGTAAGATGTGATGTATTCGCTGAGTTGAGATGTGTGTCGTCTCAGCTTTTTACGCACTTTTATTCTCCGATCATCAAATAGCATTCCATGAATTTTACCGACGATTTTTGACGTGGCTACTTCTTTTGGGCGACCTAAACGTTCGGCATCACTTGTGCTGGTACGACCACAACGGAATTAAGTAAACCAGTTTTTACCAATTGAATATTATGCAGCGGAGTCCACACAGTATTTGTCATGCAGTTTCTTGGTTTATTTCATGGTTTGCTTACGAAAAAAAATAAAGCTAAATCAGCTCACGAAATACACTTTTTTCCATTTTTGTTAAAATGCACGATGTTTTCGGTTTAACTAGCTACCAAACACAAAATAAATTTCGCAGGTTGCTCAAATTTTTACAGTGGTCTTTTAGCGAGATGGTAGTTGACGAACTTATGCTATTACACTGTGTACTTTTGTGAAACATTCCCAAAAAAATTTCAAGCATTCAAATTGATCAGCCTCTTACCTGCTACCACATGTTTAATTTTGTTTTGAAAATCCCAACTGAGTATCTAATTACCTCATATTCGGTTCTACACGAAATTACTCTTCCTTTCTTATTTGCGTTCTTGCATTTGATTTTCTTCTTAATATATTTCTGCCTTATGGTGTTTTTGGTTTGTTTTTTGCTTCACTTGTTGTTTTGTTTGTTACTGTTTCTGCTCTTATTTCAGCTTTGATAAACTCTCTGCTATATTTATCGGCTGTTATTGCTACTTTTTGTTGCTCCTAATGACATTACTTACTCCGTTTTCTCCGCATCACATGTTACAGTTAGTTATGCATACGATCTGTGCTTACTTGTATTTAGTTCAATACAGAGTTCAGTTGAAGCGTTTCGTTTATGGCTTAGATTTTATCAATACCGTTTGGCGTTTTATATATACATACCTAGTATATTTTATATCGACACTAACTGGCATTTGCAACATTTCCTGTGTTGTTCTTAGGAGGATATTCACTTTATTTTTCTGTTTCATAGCTCCTCCCCTCGTATGTAGTAGAAATCGTTTGTTTGGGTATTTTTTTTTAATTCTATCACTTTCTTTAGGGTTAACCGAGTCTTATTTGTATTAAGTAGATGCCGTTAGATTAAATCGCTTATCTGGATATTTATAGACAACAATACATTATTGATTGTTATTCACATAAATACAGATATGATCACCTACGAAGGGATGACCATTTTCTATAATAAGAGAACCTAACCACTTCAGGAGTATCAAATTGCAGTATGACTTTGTTTCAACTGCACACATAGGTCGTTTTAGGTACTAGAATGAGAAGAATTAGACTCAGTATTCTTGCTGCGTTTTTCCGTCTATTGCATTGAAATGTTTGTTCTAACTAAAAAAAAAAGCAACCAAATAAGCTGTTTATACCAAACATTAATTCTCGACCAAAATAATTTCATATTTGTTCCAATCATATTACATAACAAGCTATTATCGTTGTTATTTCTATTACAAGTATGTAGTTTTTCTATATGCCTTTAGCTCACTCTTAAATTTCCCTGCCGCCTTGCATTGCGCTGTAGGTACTGTGTCCACTTTTCTGACTGCCAAAGTAAGATTCAAATGCCAACAACAACAACAACAAAAAGGGCAAACAGCTTTGCTGCTTGCGTGCTAACATATCGTAAATCAGAAAACCATTTGGGGCTTAGCCAATTGAACCACTTTAAGTTATAAATTGAAAAGTTGGCGATTTGGCCCTTAAGTGAGACCACAAAATCGACGAAAAACGCCAAATCGTACGTTGAATGGGCAAGCACAGGCATAATATGCTGGTGCAAACCAGACATGGGCATACTCAATTACATTTTGTAATTGATTACACACAACAATTACAATTAATTGTAATGGAAAATTTTCCAATTACATTTTTGCGATTGTAATTGAAATGCTGCTATTAGAATAACTCAGTTTTATTCAATTATATGTAATTATTACCGAATAGTGTTCAATTACATGTAACTGAACAGTGAATTAGTTAATTTTTTTGGGTGCTGGCGCATTCCTAAGCTAATACATACCTACATCTAAGAGCATACATAGCTATTTTGAGCATAAAAATCAATCAAAGTGGGTGGATCATAACAGCAGACTTACATGTAATTGATGCATTTCATTCACAATTACCTGTAATTGATACCTTTTTGATGACAATTACATGTAATTGTATCTGAAGTTTTTCAATTACAATTATAAGTAATTGTAATTGGAAATTTTTAAATTACAATTATAAGTAATTGTAATTGAAAAATTTTGTAATTGCAGATGCCCATGTCTGGTGCAAACACACAAATATACATTCATTATTTCATATACATATGTACATTTGTATAAGCTAAAAAAACTAACTTTGTCGACTCACATGTTGGCTGGTCTAGCGCTGTTAAAAGCATGTTGTTGCGCCAATTCAGAAAAAGTCATCGAATATGAGCGTAAGCACCAAGCAGTGAAGTGACCAAAGTAATAATGTTTCTTTTTCCTTAACAAACGTTCTAAAGGCTTATGTACATACATATATACACTCTTGCAACATGCAATGAAAGTAGCAACAACAGCAATCCCATAAAAAGTATACACTGTACCTTCAACTTTGTGGCGAACGCTGAAAAATATATAGTTAATAAGTATTTAATATGGATATCGAAATTTTCTCTTCTTCTTCTTAGTTGGCACGTAACCACCTAGACGTTTAAGGACGTGTCCAGTAAAGTGCTCCAGTCGTTTCGCTTTCTTGCCATTTGGCACCAATTGGAAATGCCAAGGAAGACAGCACCGCTGTACACCTGATATTCCCAATGCAGTGCAGTTCTGACTTTTCTCTGCATTTAGTGGGTTTCAATAATAAATAATTTCTGGTCCGGAGCACCTTCATACATTCTCACAATATGACCTGCCCAACGCAGCTGATAGATCTTTATTCGCTGAACAATGTCGATGTCTCCGTAAAGCTCGTACAGCTCATCATTAAATCTCTGCTGATGCTCGCCTTCGCTAACGCGTAAAGATTCATAAATCCTCCGAAGAACTTTTCTCTCGAATACCGTGTCATTTGATTTTGACATCATCCATGATTCTGCGCCGTACATGAGGACTGGAATGATGACCCTACTTTAGAGCGTCATTTTGTTGGTTGGGAGAGGACTTTACTTTCCAATTGCCTACTTAGTTCAGAGTAACACTTATTGGCAAGAGTGATTCTTCGTTGGATTTCCGTGCTGACATTATTAAGATTGGTTCCCAAATATACGAAGTTCTTAACAGTGAAGTGGCTGCCAAGGCGTGCTGTTTCTTTGTGTGATGACGGTAGGTACCTACTTCGTCTTGTCTTCGTTAACCGACAAATTCATTTTCTTAGCCCCTTTATCCAGCTTGGAGAAGGCAGAACATACAGCGTAAACATTCCTTTAATATATCAGTTCAAGTCTATCTATCGTTTGTAAAGATAGATAGCGAAATATCAATGATTCCATGTTCGAAAATGATAATTTTGATTAGGGGTCCAACGATACCACCGAGTACAAGTAAATAAACGATACTTTTGTTGCGAAACCGAGTACTTTTTTACTCGATGCTTTTTCACTCCGATATTTCGCCGATACCAATAAGTATCGATACGTTGGAATTGGGGCACCTGCAAATAAAGGACTACTCTAATAATATTTTCCAGTCTTACTTCTGTAATAGAAAGGCAGCTTTCTGCAGGTAGAGCAATAATTATTTCAAAAAAATGTAAATATGAAGAAAAATCCAAGCCAAGCTCTGCCCCGCAATACGTTTTTTGGGACCACCATACGCATTTGGCAATTGGACAGGAAAGGAAAAGAGCTGAGAAAAATATAATAATCGTTTCGTATTATTGCAACAGGAAAATTAAGCTACCATTTACAAGCCTATTGAGGTGGTTCGAAGTTCCAGACTTTTAGCGGAAAATTCAGTAACTGCTCCAGAATAAGGCTGTTTAACGATTTTCGATACCAAGTATGTATCGATGCTTTTCATCCGATACATACTCGAGTACCGATACTTTTTGGCGATACTAGAAGCAAGTAGAAGTATCGATACCTTAATGGTATCATTGGAACCCTAATTTTGATATACGAGTAGTCCACTCTCAAAAGTCTCTATGCGAATTTTTTTTTTTTCGATATTGAGTCTTTGATTTAAAGTTGTACAATGTCGACTAAAAAAATATTGTAAAATCCTTCCGTATTATGAAAAAAGCATTAAATAAAAAATTAATCTATCAAAAGTCTCTTTATTTCATTTCTGTGGCCGCAAATTAAACTAGCCTAACTCGAGATAGTGCGAAATTGAGTTATTGTTATAGTGTTAATCTTTGGAGGAAAATCCATCGATCTGTCTTATCCCCATTTAGATCGGAGTAATAATTAAAAAGTTATTAAGATATAAAAATTATCCTAACTCAAATAGAAACATTTTACATCAGTTAAAGTAACTTATCTTCACTTAAGTCTAATATTGTATGATTTTATTAAAACGTCCTAACTAGAGTTATGTGGGCACATTTATTTGTGTTTTCTGTTTATTAAAAACAATTAACTCGAGTTAAATGGAGACAAAAACCTTGTTGGAAAGAATTCAGTTCTATACAAAAAACTTAACTAGAGTTAATTGAACTTAACTTAATTCTGCTTTTCATAAAAATTGTATTCAATAAAAGCACTTAAATTATAAAAGTTAATTTTTTCGCCATAAACTTTGCTTTAAGATTTATCTTTCACAACTATTCCTTCTCTAACACTAAAAATCAATTGTTTGCAGTTTTAAAAATCCGAATTGGTCCAATAGTTTAAGTTTTGAGAAAAAATCGATTTTTCTCCGTTCACCATATTTTGAGTTAAGCTACTTTAATTTAACGGCACAGATTTATACACTCTCAAAAGTCTCTATGTTTTATTTATACTGTCAAAAATTACTGTCTCAAAACTTTCTGTGTGAAAAAATACTCTCTCAGAACTAGCTATGTGAAATATGAAACATTGAATTTGCAAAATTCTGTCATATTACGTTTAATTTTTTATATCCCTAAATTCCTTATGGGCTAACCTTGAAGTAATAACAAAAAAAAAAATTCAAATAAAATAGAGCTTGAATGTTTTTTTCTAATTTGTGGCTTAACATGAAAAATTCACATAGGGACTTTTGAGAGTGGACTAATATAAATATGTATGATATTTATATATCAATATCTGGGAATAACCAGCAATAAACTATAAAACGTTCATACAAACAGCCAAGCAAAAGCACATTTACTATACATTAAAGCACAATAAATCGTAATAAATGGTATGCAACACGGAAACGCAGTCAAAATTTGTATGTGTTACATGACATACTAACATAAAAATACACAGAGAAGGCAATAGTTACACGTAAATATCTCCGAACTCAATACTTTTTCACAACATAAATGATGAGTAAATTTACATTGGAATGAAAAATAAAGGAAACAATAATAAATATGACACACAATAAAAGCTTCGAAAAAGCATTAAATGTAGTGTAAACACTAAAAAGCAATAAAATAAAAACATGGTTGCCAAAAAGAGGAAATCATATATGTGCAGAGTTATACTGTATAACGGTAGTTATTGTAAGTGCGTTTGATTTATCAGCCATTTGCGTTGTCATCAGGTGACCATTTGTAAAACTAACGACACAACTGTGGCAATGGCAACGGTAACGGCAACGGAAATGAATGGAGCAATAAAAAAGTGTTGAATGTAGCAGAAATCGCATTGTGCTAACAAATAATAAATATATGTACTTTTAAATGTACATACATTTCTTAGAAAACAATGAGTTTGTATATGTTTCTTCGAATCTACAGTAGCAGTAATTTCGAAAAGAATGACTGAGAAGATGAAAGATATATAATAGATCTATTGATAGAGGTCGCCCCGATTATTCTAAAGTTGCAATGTCTAGTTTGGAAGGAATATTTTCAAAACTTAGCCTTACAATTGACAAAAATTAAATCTAAGAAGCTCTGAAAACAATTTTCGTTCCACTACACTGCTCAACAATTTGAAAGTTCTTTGCACAGTGCCAAAATCAGTGATTACCTATTTCTTTCTACACCCTGATACGGTCTAATATGCTTGTAGGATCACAAAAATAGACGCATTCACATACAAATATAGGTACTCGTACCTACATACATATCTATGTTCCGCACTAAATGTCTTGCGACGCGGTAACAATTCATCTGCTGGACATTTATTGTCGCCAAAAAAATTTCGACAACTCTAAAAAAATGTGAACTTTTGGGATCAAAGAGGGGACAGAAGATATTAATGTGTTTTTTTGTTTTAACAAATTGCAAGAGCGAAATATATAATGAATGGACAATAAGCGATGCAGTGTTTAGTTATATGTGTCACCTTTTGCTGACAAATATTTGGTTCAGTGTGCCGTAAAATGCCCAAATACAATAAGCCAAGTAAATACAAGTGCACATGAAATATAGGTGAGTAATTGTGCTAACTCATATTGGGTTAAAGAATATTGTGCAATTCGACAAGTTTTTTTTGATGTTATATAATCATAAAGCTTAGCGACAGGAGATCACACACACAATTGCTGGAAAAGCAAATATCCCATTTTGCTCCCAAAAAACTATAAGACATCACGAGCGATGAAGGCGGATCTTCTGGTTGCCTGAAACGTGGGCGCTATTCCTGCTCACCAAGGGAGCGCTATAGATATTTTAGACTAGAATAGTAATGAGTTTTTATAACCATGGAGATGTTCCTTGTTCGGTAACTTTTTTCGATTTAAGTAGATCAAGTTCCCAGCGGCTATAATTAATTACAATAATACTCTGTGTACTGGTAAGAGTAAATTTTCTGCAGCAGGACTTTTTTCAACCACTTCAAGATGACTTCATGGTTTAAACAAACGTTTGGCAAGAAGCTTACATTTCGTCGTTTAAACTTCATAATCGCCTAAGTGAAACTTTCATAACCGCCCATGCCAAAGTTTAGATTTGATAAACTTTAACTCCTAGCGCCCAGCTCTACCGATTAATACCA
Organism: Urophora cardui; assembly: GCA_960531455.1. Lineage (NCBI taxonomy): Eukaryota > Metazoa > Arthropoda > Insecta > Diptera > Tephritidae > Urophora > Urophora cardui. The sequence continues at coordinate 32,646,228 of OY482670.1, read as the reverse complement.
TAAATTTGGTATTATGGAAACTCGTGAAGCTCTACATATCTGTGCCCGCAAATTAAAGTAGCCTAACTCGAGATAATGCGAAATTGAGTTATTGTTATAGTGTTAATCTTTGGAGGAAAACCCATCGATCTGTCTTATCCCCATTTAAATTGGAGTAATATTTAAAAAGTTATTAAGATATAAAAATTATCCTAGCTCAGATAGAAACATTTTGCACCAGTTAAAACAACTTATCTTCTAGCAAATATCTTAAGTCTAGTATTGTATGAAAAATCGTTTTATTAGAACATCCTAACTAGAGTTATGTGGGTACTACATGGACGTATTTATTTGTTTTTCAGTTTATTAAAAAAACTTAACTTGAGTTAGGAATTATAATTTCTTTTTATCAATTTTGTTTTCATAGCCTAAGTGAAAATAGGTTATTTTAAGTGATTTTTTTTTATTTTTACACAATTTATCTCGAGCAAGGTTTTTTTGTTAGAATATTTTTCTCATTTCATGCGTTATTATCTTCAGTTAGGTTTTTTTGTTGGAAGCAAGTGGATATGATAAACTGAGATAAGAGATTTTTTCAAGGATATATATTATAGAAATTCAATTAATTATTATATACTGTATACATAAAACACCTTTTTTCATCAATTAAACTTTAATGTGGCCGCTGAGGTGCAGTGCGTAGAGTGCTCGCCGGCTATACCAGAGGTCTCGGTTTCTAACCCAGTCCGGACAAACACCACAAAAAAATTTTATAATTGATTAAAACCCAATTATTGGGTTTTATAAATAGCGGTCACCTCTCGGTAGTGGGCGGCATACCCTCCGAGTGTATTTTTGCCATGAAAAGGCTTCTCACAAAAAAGCATTCGCCGTTCGGAGCCGGCAAAAAACTGTAGGTCCACACAAATTGTAGGAAAAACAATAGTTAAGAAGCACACCTCGAATTGGGAGAGAAGCTCGGCAATAAAACTCGTCAGAATTTTAATATCGCGAGTGTATTATTATTGTTATTTTTTTATTTATTAATGTTGATAGTTAAGCTTAAAAGCTAGAAACTAACAGACATTTTTTTATATAGCACTGGCAACTCAGGCCTTCGGCTGGTTATTATTGTTATTACACTTTAATCGTGTAGCCTTTTACAAGGTATGGATCCTGGTAACATGGAGGAAGAAGACTTTCTAAATACATATATACTAATTTTTTAACGATAGTCAGTCGGACATGGGGTCATATAGTGCTGATTAGCCTATGCCTTCCTACACCTTTTTGCGATCTTCTGAATATTTTTATAAACGCTTTATACACTTTTTATTTAACTGTACATGGCTGTGTTTCTGGACAACCTACGTGTTATATGTGTCATGAGACCCTTGCAAATCGTGGTGGCAATGGAATAGCATCGTGCTTATTCAAACACTTAAATAGTTTACCATTCAATATTAAACATGTCGTTTTTATAGCGATTGCTGTCCTGGCTAAAACCAAAACTCTTTTATTAGTACTATGTTTTAAATCTTCATGCAAGGTGATACAAACATTGAGAAAATTTAGCACAAGTTTTTGGTTCCTGGTCATACGCATATGGACTGTACTGTAGACATGCCTTAATTGAACGAAAAAAAAAAACAACAAACGAATATAGAGATTCATCACTGGGTTTATAAACATACATATGTATTTTGAACATGACTATATCGACGGCTGAGAATAAGATCGCCCTATTTCAAAAATTGTTTCAAAAACGCCCTATTCCAAAATTGTTTGAATAACGTCCTATTTCAGATTTTGCTTCAAAAACGCCCTATTTCAGAATTTCTTTCAAGAACGTCCTATTTCAGACAATTATTCAAAAAACGCCCTATTTCAGAGAAATATATATGGAATTTTCTGTGAAATAGGGCGTTTTTGAAGCAAAATCTGAAATAGGACGTTATGCAAACAATTTTTGGAATAGGGCGTTTGTGAAACAATTTTTGGAATAGGGCGTTTGTGAAACAATTTTTGAAATAGGGCGATCTTATTCTCAGCCGTCGATATGTCGATTCCATCACAATTACCAGCTGTTTTCTATCAAACAGTGGTGCTACCGCGCCCCTTTTTTTGGCGGTTCCAGCTGTTATAGCTTTGAACCTCTCGCTTGGGAGTCTTCATTAATCATTTTCGGATAAACCAAGCTTCTTGTGGTGGTTTCCCTAGTACCATGCCTTTTTCAGTATTCGGTAAAATAAAACGCAAATTCAGTTCGGGTTGAAAACGATCCGCGGCGTAGGATTATGGATTATTTTTTTCAGGCCCAAACAACAATGATTAGCGAAACGATTTTTATTTTATTTCATTCATTTCAAACAAAAATTAAAAGTCAAAAACTCTAAGACTTCTAATTCCACTACTTAGTTAGTTATATCCACTTAAATGGTCGTTTCGGGTCGTTTTCGACCCGAACGTAGGTCTACGCTTAAAAACACTTAACTCGAGTTAAATGGAAATAAAAACCTTATTGGGAAGAATTCAACACAATAAAAGAACTTAACTAGAGTTAATTCTGCTTTTCGTAAAAATTGCATCCAATAAAGGCACTTAAGTTATAAAAGACAATTTTTTGCAATTAACCTTGCTTTAAGATTTCTGGTTCACAACTATTCCTTCTCTAACACTACAAATCCATTATTTCCCCTTTTAAAAATCCGAATTGGTCCAATGGTTTGAATTTTGACAAAAAATTGAGTTTTCTCCGTTCACCATATTTTGAGTTAGGCTACTTTAATTTGCGGGCACAGATATATTTCCTTTTAATGTAATTTTCTGCTCTAATGTCGTAGAGTTATATACACTTTGGAAAACTTGTATCGGTTAGGCAGTTATCAAAGTCTCACTTAGGCGTTTTAGAAGTTTAAATGGCGATTTTTTTGATTTACATATATAAATTTTTTCGACCAACAAAAACTTTATTATGCCAACGTGTAGATTAACTCACTAATATCATATTTCTTAAGCATCTAATAAGCATACATACATACATACATGCATAACTTCAAAGCAGCTCTATCTTTTTCACGTGGTCAAATGCATATATGTATGATACTTTTCCAAAGGCGGCAAATTTCTCTTTACATTCCTTTTAGAGTCTTATTAAAAGAATTTGCTTTTGACTTCTTTAAAAGTAATTACTAATTTTCGGTTATGACCTTTTCAAGTAACTTCAAATTAATATATTTGTACATTAAGGGTGCACATATATATTTATGTATAAACACATGAGCCCGCATAAGGAATTTGAAAGTCAAAATTGCCAGCGAAGAGTTCCATACAAAGACCGCGCTGTCATAAGACTTTCATTTTATTATTGTTTTTTTTTTTGTGTTTTTTGTCGACGTTTCTATGCATTTGCTGTACAATACTGGGTGCAGCAATGTCAAAATTAAACATTACAAACATATGTACATAAAGGAACTTCATTTCAAGTCATACGAGTAGCAACCTAAGCCTTTACTCCGCGCTCGCGTCGCGTTCCATGCCACGGTCAAGTTATGTTCGGTGTCGCTGCTAATGCCCCATTGTCGTCGCCAGCAGCAGCAGCATCGTTTGTTGTTCACTGTCTTTGTTTTTGTTGTTTTTGCCGACAATTATTGACAACACAATGGCTTGAATGTAATTAATCCTGACATAATCTGAGCAGATAATTTCCTACTATGGTGCGTGCCTGCCTCCTGCTCCAAGCCGAATCGCTTGCCAGCTTGGCTGCTTGATTGGTAGCCGAGCCGTTGAGTAGTATAGTATGTACCTAGTACCTTTTGAGTTTGCCTGCTGATGGGCAAGCTACGCGACAAACCATCCGTGTATGGTCGACCGCTATCATACTGGGTAATGTTGGTCTGTTGGGTGGTCAACCGTTTATGTTAGCCGCCGTGGCCGTGGCCGTCGTCGCCACCGTGCTTTGCTGTCAAATGACAATAGACAGCGTGTGACAACGCTTTGCCATGCTAAGCTATGATCTTACGGCTTATACAGTCCGTGCATAAACACTTATCAACCGATCTATGGATGCTGTGGTTGGTTACATTTGTGTTTAGGTCTTTTGTCAGCATGGCTGTGTTCAAAATTTATGCAGTTGTTGATATGTCATTTATGCTGTTGACACTGACCCTTTTTTTGGTCAACATATCATTTTATGTTTATGGATGTTACTTAAATACAAACAAACGTTAAGTTCAAGTTTTTTACAAGACGAAAATTCCTCAAATTTATCCATTAGCCAAATGGAGGAATAGGGAAGTTTGTGGTTAAGTATAAACAAATGATTTTGGAGATCATTTCAGACAAACAGAGTCGTACGTATAACAATGGGGAATGGATGTTACTCGCTCAAATATCTAAATAAGAATGTATGCATCAGTGGCGGGCGCTTCATACAAGCCGAAAAGCCCGGCTTGCCTAAATATTTTCGTTCATTTAATTTCGAATTTCCTTAAAATCTGGCCATTTTAAGCTTGAAATTTGTTTACTATTTAAGTGCTCATGACGCGTTAGTCCGACAATAAGAATCAGGTTTATTTTATTTGTACAGCTATTCATAGCGAAGAAAACAAAAAATTAGCTGATGTCTTAGCACAATCTAGGTTAGTGAGCATTTTAGAACAGTTTCACACATGTGCTTTTATGAGGCTTTCAAAACAGAATATCACAGACTGTTCTCACGCTTTCTCTAAGCAGAAATAAATTTGTTACTTTCAGAGTTAAATTGAAAAAAGGTAGCAAACCAGTTTTTTATTTTCGACATAACTTTGTATGCGAATAATTATTTCGCCGTTCGGTTCCGGCATAAAACTCTAGGTCCACTTAATTGGTAGAAAAAACAAATTAAGTAGCACGCCTTCAATTGGGAGAGAGGCTCGGCCTTAACACATTCGGCTTCAATAAAATTTAGCGGGTGGCTGCGAGAGAATCAATTTTTTTTACATTTAAAAATGAAGAGTGTGAATTAACGCTGTTTTGCATTCCCATTATTTCTAAGATACAATATAATAATAAAATGGCGCTATTATAACTCTGACGAGTTTTATGGGTGAAGCTACAGTTTTATACCGGCTCCGAATGGCGAATGCATTTTGTGTGAGAAGTTTTTTCATGGCAGAAATACACTCGGGGGGTATGCCGCCCACTGCCGACAGGTGACCGCTGCTCTTAAAAAACCCTATAATTGGATTTTTACTAATTAGAAAAATTTTTTTGGTGTTTGCTCGGACTGGGGTTTCAACCCGAGACCTCTAGCATAGCAGGCGAGCACTCTACCCACTGCATCACAGCGGTGGTTGATAGGATGAACTAATGTGCGGGAAATCCCGCAGTTATTTTATTGAAGTACACATGAATGACGGGAATTCCCGCAGTCAAGCCGAGTGTGTTAAAACTCGTTAGAGCTAAATATATCCGCGCCATTGCATAATAAGGGCTTACCAAGCCCATTTATGCTAGGCCCGCCACTGGTATGTATGCAATCATTTGGCTTAGTGTAAATATATCGATTTATAATAAACAATACATTTTAACAAATAACTGATATTATCAAATTTCAAAAAGTGTGCCGTCAACAAAGCATTTAACTGCAACAATTAATAGTTGCGCTTTTTTTTGGCAATTGACAGCAATTTTGTTAACACAAAAATTTAAATTAATAATGGAATGCTATTGATATAAACAAGAATTTACATATTTTCAAATTATCGAAAGACTAACAATTCGTAATTATATTTTAAGTTCAACTCGTTTGTTTGTTTGTAACCAGTTACAATCTGTTCATGACCGTCACATCGAACCTGCTCATGCCGCCGTATATAGGTATACGCGTATGTAATAAACTGTATTCAAAATGAATTATAGTAGATTAAATACAAACTTTCAACCAGACCTGGGTAATATCAAGTACCAGTACGACTTGTGACAAGTACATTTTAAAAGAATTGTACTAGTACTGGTACTTGCATTCCCAAATTTTCAGGAATTAAAGTTTTAGCAAATACTTCAAAGTAATTGAAAAGAATTGAATGTACTTGAAAAGAATTGAAAAATGTACTTGAATCGATTTTTCAATTCTTTTCAAGTACTTAAAATGAATTCAAAAATCGATTCAAGTACATTTTTCAATTCTTTTCAATTACTTTGAAGTATTTGCTAAAACCTCAATTCTTTTTCAATTCTTTGTACTTGTACTTGTACTAGTACTTGAATATTCTGAAAGTACTTAGTACGGACTCATTACTTCAAGATCAAAATATAAAGTATTTAAGTACGTTGTAGTCCAATTACTACTCAGTATTACCCAGGTATGCTTTCAACTAGCATGTAAACAACTACAGATTTTTTTTCTGTTTTTTTTACTGATTTTATTGCTTAAATTCGTGTTAGCGGATATTGAATTTGTTGCCATTTGCCCACAACTTCTATCTACTGGCATATCACGAAATGGCGACCGCGGCGGTTTATTAAAGCGCACAAGAAGGGGACAAAAACAAAAATAGAGTTTATCGCAATTAATTAAATGTATTATGTTTCCAATATAAACAAGTTTTTTTTTTGTCAATTTTTATATTCTTGCAAAAAAGAGCTACGTACATATGCAGCTACTGGTATTTTTTTATGAGCTGTAGTAGGAGTTAATTATACAACACATGTGTGGGTTTGCAGGGTAAACTGTTAAGATCACATGTTCTATGTAAAATAATTAATGCTTTAGTAAAATACTTACGTATGTTATGTCTGGTATAATTCAATTTTATTCCAAATAATTACGGCGTTTCGATAAAGCTAATACAAAGGTCTTTAACACAATATTTTTAAGTGTTCAAATGAGAAAACTTAGAGCTGATGTGTTGAGAGTGACAACCCATAGGAAAAGAGATCATTAAGCGAGTATAAAGCGCTCCCTCGGTTAAGTGGGGAAGCTCCAAAATTGTCTAAAACGTGTTCAAAACGTTGCAATTTAAGATATAGCTTCCACTTGCTTTAAGATTGAGAGAATAGAAACGACAGGCTTCTTCGGCAATAATGAAAGAGATAAGATTTTGGTTGATATATTCTTGATTTCTCCGTCAACTTTTTAATTAAGAAAAATTATAAAAAATATTCCGGCAGGAATTTGCTCCGTTCTTGAAACCTTCAGTAATCCGCATAATTTTCGAGCATATTTCCTACCCGCTAGCATCTCAAGATCCTCATACTCGCACCTTTCATCCTCTCATTTCTTCTTTCGAAAAACGGGCCTCTCTTCCCTCCTCCCCATTCGATAACACTTCCATACGCTTCGCATTGCGACTGTACATAATGTGGCCCTGTAGGCGGCGTTCTTTCTTTCCGAGGCATCGTGGCTTTCCTTATCGTACCAGGTATTTATTCAGGCTCGCTCTTATCCAATAGTTCCTCAGCGGCGCACAGTGGTCGGAATGAAAATTCTAGGTGGACAAAATTATTTCTTACGTCCAAATGGTCACAAATGTCCTTTCCAACTAGTTTTCGGTTGCTGATGTCGAATTGGTTGCTAGGTTCAAAAAATTTCAGGTTTTTGTGTCATGAAATGCAGAAAATTATTTCAAGTATTTTTATCTGAGTTAGAAATACATATGTATGTAAGTAGATTTAAAGAAGTCCTAAAAATATGAAATCAAATAACAGAATAGAATTACTGAATAGTAAGTAACACATTTTATTATAATTTGCAGAGTTCGTTGTTCTAAAACAAACCATATAAAACCAGGGGAAAAATAAAATATCATAGCATAGATCCATTATATAAACTAAAATATCTGGCAAAGTAAGAAAAAGTAATGCTTAAGATTTAGTGCACGTTTAGTACATATACTTCTTGATTGGGAAAAATAATTTTCTCTTTGGACGAGTGTGGCACTAAATTTTGGCACACTGTTAAATGCTAAAAATAAATATTTTTTTTATATTTACTTAAATTGGTATTTTGACTGACCTCATTGAACAATTTATAAGCTTCTAATGACCTTAATACAAAATCACAATTCTCACAATAGTTCGAAAAAGGAAAAAAAATGTTACACTAAAACTTTGGCCTGCTACGCAAAGATTATTCAAACTCTTTGCTTTAAGAAAAAATTATATATGTATGTAAGGTGGGCAACTTTTGAAGACGCGTAAATACCAGGTAGAGTCATAGAATGAGTTACGATTTGGACAGTATTGTCACTGGACATTCTATAATAGTTGGGCGACAGAATTAGGCTGGTTTTCTAAGTTCGAGTTTGAGACTTTTGTCCACCTATTATTCTCATTCCGACCACTGTGCGACGTTACGAAATGAAAGAGCTATATGCTGCCATTCCTCGGATACATCGTTTAATGGAGGATTGCTCTCAGAAAGCAGGAGTGAGAGCTGAGTGAAGTATTCATTGGCTTTCTGCGTCGTGTGCAGCCTCTCGACATCAAACTTTGCTTGCGGTCCTATGGATGCATTCTTTGTTGCACATGGTCGTCATCAAACTACACTAGAACACTAAAAACTAGTTTAAGTGAATTGAAGAAATCAGAGTCGTTGTCTGGTGGTGTAAAATTTTACGTATGTATATTCTTTAAGTTCAGCTCATTAACTGAAAAATCCTCGTATATCACAGGAATATAGCCGAAACAACAAAATAATACAAAAGCTTTATTTTAAAAGTAAAAATCACAGATATTAGAAATAATTCAATCTTACTTTCGAATAGGCCCACATCAACGCCAACAGCCAGTCTGATCCAGTACCATCGCTACGAGAAAAACGTATAAAGCAAGCGATACTCGTACCTTCACATTTGGTTGAAAAATTTTGCGGACACTTGCACATGAGTGCAACCATAACAACAACAACACCAAAAACAAAGCAACAACTGTGCCGCTGTGACAGTGTACGATAGCAATGCCAAACCAATCTAGCGACCTTATCGCAATCCACCTTATCGCGCTTGGCATCTCATCTCGCAGACATCGCACACAACCAACTAACATACGATTGTGGTGCCACCAAACAATCTGCTGGATAATCGAAACGATCGAAACATTCTAAATGTCCAAAAAACAATAACAACAACTTGAGTTGCAAAGTGCATCAAAGAAAGCGGCAGAAGGACAGGTGAAGCGCAGTGGAAGCTTGCTGTTGTTGTTGTTGCTGTTTTTGTGTGAATGTCATTTACATTAGCGCTTGATGAAGTAGAAAAGGATGCACTTGCATGGCAGTGAAGGGAGACAAGTGAAGAAGTGTAAAGTGTGAGTCAGGCTGGGAGGGAGCGAGGCAGTACAAAGCTATGCAATTGCGGCATTGCGCTGGTTGCACTTTGAAATGTCACACGAAGTGGCAGCAGTGCAGTAAGAAATGAGCAGCAGCGGCGGCGGCGACGGCGAAGGTTGCAAAAAACACCCAAGTTAATTACAATACGTTGCACGCACCAGCCAACAAAGCATTGCAGTTGTTATTGTTGTTTTCTGCTGTTATTCTCACTGCGCGGTCTTTGTTGGATCTGATCTATTCTTTCTGCTCAGCAATGCATCTTCTTTATCGCTTTGGTTTGTTAGTGTGCAACAAATAGCACAAACAACAATGTTGCATCAAATGTGCTGGCTGACTGGCTGCATAACATTCGATATCATTCTGCCACAGCTGCCCTCATTCCCCATCCCACATTCTTCGCTCAAACGCCCAATCATTATCCATGCGAAATCGACGTGCAAATCCTTCTTCCGTAAGTAACATATGAGCGCGTGATAAAGATCTATGGAAACTAGTTTTGTTTGCGGGCGGTTACCACATTTCACTCTGCCACGCAAACACACACAAACAAACACACGTGTAGTTCATATAATGCCGCTTGTTGGTCGAGATCTCTGGCTTTGGCTCGGTCGATATCCGTGTGGAAGACAGTTACAATATTTTAATTACGAGCACCAGCGTCCAGCAACCAGCGCCAATGGATGACGACAGGAGTGGTGCATATAAATTTTCGGTTATCTATTACTGGCTTGTGGAAGTATAAAAAAAAAAACTTGGAGCAAATATGCTGGCGCTGTCGCTAGCGGATCGTATGGGCATGAGAGAGCTCTGCAGCCGATACTAAGGCTCAAGTTTGACATTGCATTGGCTTTGTATTATGGAGTGTGACTGTTCGAGTTATTACTCGTTTTGAAAGGTTACACATTTAAAAGCTTTCGGACTAAGGCGTATCCACCATACTACCATAATACGACCCCATATAGCAGGATTGTTCTAATGATCGCAGTGCAAAACCATTTGAAAATGCTGAGAATACGAGAAGAAAGCATTGAAAGCCTTTACCGCGTCAGTGTGGGACTCCACCCCGAACTAAACCTCCAACTGTCTTCGTACCGAATCTCTCGGTACTACCGTCAAGTTACCGTCGGAAGGTTGGTTCAGCACCAGACTCGAAGTCCGTAGTGGTCTCGTTATTGCCTTCAGTGTACCTTAAAAGGCCCGTTTCCTAATTTATAAAACGTACTGCGTCCATCATAACCATGGTTGTTCATTACCGATTAACTCCTATACGTATCCGTAACGGATGCGGGAGGCCGAGCTCCTGTACGTATCGGTTCCACTCGAAGTGGTCAATGTTAGGTAGACTGTAGAGGCCAAAGCTCCACACCACAAGATTTGAGGAATGCAGGAAACTGAACTCCTGTATCTATCCGGTTCACGAAAAGTATCTATATTTTGTATAATCTTGCACGCCGCTAGTATATTTAGTCGCCGCTGGTTCGTCGGAGTCTACTTTGAACTGCTTTCTAGCATGTATCTTATGGACGAATAAGGTGAGTAGTCACATCCACATATTATGCGAAGCTTATTTCTAGGTTCTAGCATCTTGGACACTCTTTTACACGTGTATAAAGCAATATATGCGGTGTTTTGTCGCTCATGCTTTCTGTTCGGCTTGCTTTTTGTCAACAGCTACAACTAGGAACTTACCCTTGCCGGCTAGCATCAGGCGAACGCCATTTAGTTCTACTGTAGAGGACAAGTTCCACCTTGTTCGAGTTGACACTTACCCCGCAGACATATTTTCATTGTTTTGATGTACAATTTTCTTCAAATCAAGGAATAAAAACCACGTTTTAAAGAAATTTGTATGCAGAGCAATGAAAATATTCCTTTATCGCCGAATCATTCCCGTTTTTCTATAATCTGAGTAATTTTTTTTTTTTTTAAGTGTGCAACGCATCGCACAAGGTGTGTGGGAACTTCCCTCTCTATGCTATAGCCACCACCTTTCTGCCGGGTCAGCCTGTGTCTCTTAGAAGTGGGTGCGTTTCCATAATAACAGGCACGGGACTCCGCCCTGCCGTGTGCCTCTGGTGACAGAGCCTGTAATTTCAACCTCGCCCATTGATGAAAGTACAATCTTTCCTCTCAAGGGTTGACCAACCAACCCGATAAGAGAGACGTCAATCCGTGAGTTGCTTAGGACATTGCTAATAGCCTCTGAGTTGATATTGTTAAGATCGTCTTCGATGTCCAGAAGGGCCATAAGACAGAAATCCTCGTCGGTCAAGGATGATTCGATAGTAGAAACCAGACTGTGAAAAGGGGGTTTAAGAAACGAAATTAAATCAAATGAGAAAGAAAGTATAAGAAAATAAGAAGGAATACTACACCTTTTCCAGTTTAAGTTCAGAAAGTTACAATTGAAGTTCAGAAAATTACAATTGAAGTTCGGAATTTCCAATTGAAGTTCAGAAAGTTACAATTGAAGTTCAAAAATTACAATTGAAGTTCAGAAAATTCCAATTGAATTTCAGAAAATTACAATTGAATTTCAGAAAATTACAATTGAAGTTCAGAAAATTCCAATTGAAGTTCAGAAAATTACAATTGAAGTACAGAAAAGTTACTCATATGCCCTATGTACATGGTGTCTCGGTTGCAGGAAAATTGTATGGATTTGTTTGAAGATTTAATAAAAATGTAAATTCTCGTGTCTTTAGCGCCCTTCGTTGTACATATGTAGATGCAATTTTCAAACTTTTCAATTGCATAATAGTGTTTTCAGACAAAGATGATTTGTATGTTCATTTCGCATCATAAAACGTGTAAAGACTACGGCATGGTATCTCTAAGGCAGCCGCGTTCTTAAATACTTGTTATTTACATATGTATTTATTCCGAAATAATGCATTTTATGTAAATAATTAATTTATTTGCTTATATGTATGCAATTCCGAAAATATTTAGCTTCATTGTTCATGAAATGTAATAACATCAGTTTCATTCCATGTGAATGCGCGAACATTTTTTTCATATACGGTTTCGATTTACACCCATTGCTTGACGCACTTTCTTGCAACCAATGTCAAAATTTCTGCATATGTAAACGTTTGTTTCAAGCCCTATAAAACATATATGCGATTAATCGAATTAAAAATGCATCTACCCCGAAGGGCGTTAAAGATACGAGAATTTACATTTTTATTAAATGTTCAAACAAATCCATACATTTTTCCTACAATCGAGATACCAGGGCGTATGAGTAACTTTTCTGAACTTCAATTGTAATTTTCTGAACTTCAATTGTAACTTTCTGAACTTCAATTGTAATTTTCTGAACTTCAATTTTAATTTTCTGAAATTCAATTGTAATTTTCTGAACTTCAATTGTAATTTTCTGAAATTCAATTGTAATTTTCTGAAATTTAATTGTAATTTTCTGAACTACAATTGTAATTTTCTGAAATTCAATTGTAACTTTGTGAACTTCGATTGGAAATTCTGAACTTCAATTGTAATTTTCTGAACTTCAATTGGAATTTTCTGAACTTCAATTGTAATTTTCTGAACTTCAATTGTAACTTTCTGAACTTCAATTGGAAATTCTGAACTTCAATTGTAATTTTCTGAACTTCAATTGGAAATTCCGAACTTCAATTGTAATTTTCTGAACTTCAATTGTAACTTTCTGAACTTAAACTGAAAAAGGTGTAGTATTAGGTGCAGTGAAATAACGCCCATGGAATTAAGGCCCGCGGGCGTTATTTCCCAAAAAGGAAATAACGCCCGCAGGCGTTTTTTCTTTTCTTGAAAAAGAAATAGCGCCTGCGAATAAAACGAAATTAAACCCGTGGGTATTATTTCCACTCAGAAAGGGAAAGAACGCCCGCGCGCCCTATTCGGCGATGTGGGCTTTATTTCCCTTTCGAAAGGGCAATTAAGCCCGCAGACGGGGTTTTTTTTTTAAATATGGTGTATTAGGGAAAAAAGCGCCGCAGGGGAAAAATTGGAATAAAAAATCGCGCGATTTTTAATTCCAATTTTCGATTCTTTCAATTTTTTTTAAATCCCTTCTAAATATTCAAATACTCAATCGAATAAACAAAGCTTCAGTAAATTTCTATAATCATTTATTACTAACAATTTTCAAGGTCTGTAAGTAAGTAAATATTTAAATACTCAATCAAAATAAACAAAACTTCATTACATACATATTGGCACTTTCAGACCACAATCTAAACAAATACTCTTATAGAGTTTTCAACAATTTGACGACAAACCGGGCACAAAATATTTCTATTGCCATTTAGAATTGCAACCTTACTGTGCTCTCCAAAGCAATCCGCACACAATTTAAGGTGATTGCATGGGCTTAAGAGAATATCACGTGGCTTGGTAAAACAAATAACACACAACAACATGCTTTGATTCTCGCAAAAATTGTCCGCCGCTTTTCCCAATAATAATACACCATATTTCAAAAAAAAAAAAACGAAAATTGGAATTAAAAATCGCGCGATTTTTTATTTCAATTTTTCGCCTGCGGCGCTTTTCCCAATAATAATACACCATATTTCAAAAAAAAAAACCAAAAATTGGAATTAAAAATCGTGCGATTTTTTTTTTCCAATAAAACAAACACCATATTTAAAAAAACTAAAAATTGGAATTAAAAATCGCGCGATTTTTTATTCCAATTTTTCCCCTGCGGCGCTTTTTTCCCTAATACACCATATTTAAAAAAACCCGTCTGCGGGCTTAATTGCCCTTCCGAAAGAGAAATAAAGCCCATGGATCAAACGAAATAACGCCTGCGGGAATTATTTCTTTTTCAAGAAATGAAAAAACGCCCGCGGGCGGTATTTCCTTTTTTTTTGGGAAATAACGCCCGCGGGCCTTAATTTCATGGGCGTTATTTCACTGCACCTAATACCCTAATTCACTGCACCTAATACCCTAATTCCCAAAAAGGAAATAACGCCCGCAGGCGTTTTTTCTTTTCTTGAAAAAGAAATAGCGCCTGCGAATAAAACGAAATTAAACCCGTGGGTATTATTTCCACTCAGAAAGGGAAAGAACGCCCGCGCGCCCTATTCGGCGATGTGGGCTTTATTTCCCTTTCGAAAGGACAATTAAGCCCGCAGACGGGGTTTTTTTTTAAATATGGTGTATTAGGGAAAAAAGCGCCGCAAGGGAAAAATTGGAATAAAAAATCGCGCGATTTTTAATTCCAATTTTTCGTTTTTTTCTGAATATGGTGTATTATAAGTGGAAAACGCACCGCAGGCGAAAAATTGGAATAAAAAATCGCGCGATTTTTAATTCCAATTTTCGATTCTTTCAATTTTTTTTAAATCCCTTCTAAATATTCAAATACTCAATCGAATAAACAAAGCTTCAGTAAATTTCTATAATCATTTATTACTAACAATTTTCAAGGTCTGTAAGTAAGTAAATATTTAAATACTCAATCAAAATAAACAAAACTTCATTACATACATATTGGCACTTTCAGACCACAATCTAAACAAATACTCTTATAGAGTTTTCAACAATTTGACGACAAACCGGGCACAAAATATTTCTATTGCCATTTAGAATTGCAACCTTACTGTGCTCTCCAAAGCAATCCGCACACAATTTAAAGTGATTGTATGGGCTTAAGAGAATATCACGTGGCTTGGTAAAACAAATAACACACAACAACATGCTTTGATTCTCGCAAAAATTGTCCGCCGCTTTTCCCAATAATAATACACCATATTTCAAAAAAAAAAAAAAACGAAAATTGGAATTAAAAATCGCGCGATTTTTTATTTCAATTTTTCGCCTGCGGCGCTTTTCCCAATAATAATACACCATATTTCAAAAAAAAAACGAAAAATTGGAATTAAAAATCGTGCGATTTTTTATTCCAATTTTTCGCCTGCGGCGCTTTTTCCAATAATAGTACCCCATATTCAGAAAAAACTAAAAATTGGAATTAAAAATCGCGCGATTTTTTTTTTCCAATAAAACAAACACCATATTTAAAAAAACTAAAAATTGGAATTAAAAATCGCGCGATTTTTTATTCCAATTTTTCCCCTGCGGCGCTTTTTTCCCTAATACACCATATTTAAAAAAACCCGTCTGCGGGCTTAATTGCCCTTCCGAAAGAGAAATAAAGCCCATGGATCAAACGAAATAACGCCTGCGGGAATTATTTCTTTTTCAAGAAAAGAAAAAACGCCCGCGGGCGGTATTTCCTTTTTTTTGGGAAATAACGCCCACGGGCGTTAATTCCACGGGCGTTATTTCACTGCACCGTAGTATTATGTGAGCTATATTTTTTGCGGTGCAGTTTGGTTTGTTCACACAAATAAGATATTTCAAAAACTGGTGTAGGTACTAGTTTTCTTTCAAACAGACGGACAGACGGAGTTGGAGGTGGTCTTATCAACTTATTTTCTGGTACTTATATAATCCTGCTAAAATCAAGTGATTTATGTATGTATTATTTTATTTAATAAACTTGCTCTTCCACATATAGACATAGCTATATATCTCAGCCGTCTTTTCATGTAAATCTTGTTGTATGTTCGTACCTCTGCAGCATTGCCATCAATGTGGTTAATTCTTTACTCACATGTCACTCCGACACTGTTTAATTGAAAGTTAAGAAATTTATGTACCTACTCGATTTTATTAGATTTGTAGCACAACATATTTTGTCAAATAATAAATTTCTGAGAAGTTTAATAAGTAAGGAGAAAGATAGGAAGTTTCTTTCTTTATTCTCTCTATTAGGAGCACGAAAATGTATGGATATGTACAGAGGGATGCGTATCTTTTGCAGGCAAAACGAACACCTTTACGTGGGACATACACATATATGTACAAATATAGGCAGGCTTGATCAAATATTCAGTATTAATTTGTATGATATTAAGTCACAGCCTTTTTCATACTTTACAAATCGAGAAAAAAGTGTTTTTAATTTTTGTCACTCGATATGTATTAGATAAATGGGGAGGGCTTTTCTGTGCTTAACTTCAATAAAATAGGCGCTTTCATACGTCTTCGAACAAGCGTGGTCGGATCGAAAAGAAAAGTGTTCGAAAAGTACTACCATACTCGCTAGTTGGACGCTATATACCTAATTTCTTCTGCTCGCTACATTTCATATATCATTGCTTTTTGCTTTGATTTCTCCTTCAGACAGAAAACGTTTTATTATGTGTGAAAGTACTATGTTGAACGCCTTTCTAGATCACACACTAGACCTTTACACCGTAGAATGTTATACAATTTTTCTCCTAAAATTTCATCACAACGATAAATGAAAATTATTTTAATGTAATGTAGGTACAAATCGTAATTTAATGCTACCTAGTAACTTTTCATGATTGTAATATGTACTACTTTCATAAAGATATTCATTGCCAGCAAGAGGCAACAAAAAAAGAATAATTCTACATATCACAATTCATTAGCTATAAACACTCATGTAAATACGTACAACTGTCTGCTCAGTTTACAGCAGCAGTGGGTTAGTTTCGCCAGTGCTGCCAAGCCCATGCAATATATCAAATAAAGTGTGATACATATTTTTACACTCAAAAAAAAAATTTCTCTCGATCAAAGACATAATTTTCCTTATTTTGAACACGCGTCCCAATACAAAATTTTCTTTGTTTTGTGTAAATTTTCTCAAAAATGTGGAAAAAACATAAAAAAACATTCAAACAAATTCGTTGCCATGGGGATTTGTATGGGAATTTAATTTCTCAAAATTAAAGAAATCAAGTCTTCAAAACAAGGAAAGTTGGGAATGGAATGGCGCTTAACGAATTTTTCATTATTTTAATGTATGAATTTTTTCAAAACAAGTATATGAAACCATGGTAACGCATGTAACAACAATATTTTATAAACCTTTTAACATGTTTTAAGGAAAATTTACTCAAAACAAAGAAAGTAGTGTTCAAAATAGGTAAACAATTTCTTTGACCCCTCCATATATTTTTTTTCTCTCAGTGTATTTATTTTATTTATTTTGTTTTTATGCATATTTAGAGAGCAATAAAAACTATTTGTAGTTATTGCCGATGAAGTCGAACGATAACATACGTTAATATGCTTTTTATTTGAACTTGCTTTTTTATAACAAATGGCAAATATTGCATTTATTACAGTTTATTATTGCATTGTGCAGTAAACTTTTGTAGTTGTGCTCGATTGGCCACACCTTTGCTGTGGTGCGGTAAACAGCCGGTCGACCGGCAACATAGAAATTAGTCAAGGTTTCAGTCATGCAGCAAATAAATAAACTATCAAAAAATAAAACACAAATGCAGCCATAAACTAATAAAAAGTGACATTAATGAAAACTGAAGAAAAAAATGTTAAAAGAAACTAAAAAAATAAAAAAAGCTTGTAGTCACAAAAACTTAAAAAAAGCAAACTACAATAAACAAGTAAGGAAGCCTAAGTTCGAGTGGAATCGAACATTAGATACTCAGCTGCATGCTTTCATTGTTTGTTTGCGTTTGATGGAAACACGGTGTACTTTATATAAAGCGAGTGCTGCAAAAAGTGGGCGTAGCCACGCCCACTTCCAAAATTTTTATCAGTCATCCAACTAAGCATATGAATATTATTCTTTGTGCAAAATTTCATTCCTTTATGACAAATTCCCAAAGGGTGTTCAAGAAATATCTTTGTTAAAAAATAGGCGTGGTCATAAACCGATTTCAATAAATTTTTGCGTGCCTATTAACACAAGTTATAAAAGTGTATAAACCAAGTTTCGTCATAATATCTCAATTATTTGTCGAGTTATGGGCTCCGAAATCTCGTAGATTCCTTTGTTTAAAAAGGGGCGGTGCCACGCCCATTTTCCAAAATTTTTCTATTTTTTGTTTCCGATCTATTGTAGAACTCATGCCACAAAATTTCAATGAATTATCTTTATATTTGATAGAGATATCGCTTAAAATGTTTTTATTAGGTCACTTTATAATATACATATATAAAAGTGGGCGTGGTCGTCAACCGATTTCGCTAAAATTTTGAACGTGTATAACTACAAGAAATGAAAGTGTATACACCAAGTTTCGTCATAATATATCTATTATTTGTCGAGTTATGGGCTCAGAAATCTCGTATATTCCAGCTTCTAAAAGGAGGCGGTGCCACGCCCATTTTCCAAAATTTTTGTGTTTTTTGTTTTATGTCCATAGTTGGACTCCTGCCAAATTCTCCTGCCGATTTCGACAATTTTTCGTCCAAACATTTGCCTGAGTAAGTAAATCACGCGTACCAAATTTCATCGATATATCTGCTACGGTTTCTGAGTTATGGCTTATACAACTTTCAATGTTTGACCCTTAATAAGTGGGCGTGGTACCGCCCATTTTTCAAAATTTCACCAAATTTCTTCATAAGGGCCTGAGCTCTACACGTGGGTGAAATTTTGTCATCCCAGATCCATTACTGACTGAGATACCAAATTTCCGATTTTTACTATATAGAGGAGGTGGGCGTGGTCATGGTCCGATTTCGCCCATTTTCAATAACATCCGTTCCTGTCTTGATACCAACTTACATTTCAAATTTCATCAAAATTTCTCAATTTTTGCGCGAGTTATCGTGCGTACAGACGGACAGACGGACAGACGGACGGACATGGCTCAATCGATTTCTCTTTTCACCCTGATCATTTTGATATATATAAGTCTATATCTATCTCGATTATTTCGTTCTGTTACAATCCACCGTTAGGAAATCAAAATTATAATACTCTGTGTACTAGTACAGCTGAGTATAAGAAGCTCACTCATGCAGATCAATTAGTTAAACTAATGTTATGTGATTATAATTTCAATGTTTATTTTGTTGTTGTATATGTATGCCTTTGTCGCGGCTATATGCTGGTTAATTTTTTAGTAGCAACTAGCAAACAACAACTGTCAGCTGCAACGGCAGCAGTTAGTAGCATTACAGTGGTGACAAGCTGTTTGTTGTTAACATTGAGGTGTGTTGCTGTTGCTGTTGCTACATATTTTGTTGAACATATAATTTTTGATATGTGATTGAAAAATTTTTAGAGTACTATACATCGTAGTATAGTAGAAATATTGCGATCAATACCACATATGTGTCACTCTCATATTGTAGTTTAATTGAAAATTTTCATAGTAAAGCCAAATCATAGTATTGATATTATAATATTAATGAATTCATACCACATGTGTGTCTGAGGCATAAGTATGTGTTATAGAAATATTTTTGGTAGATACATATGTATGTGCCATGTGTGGATTGCGAGTATGTTGGCATTGATATTAAACTGAACTAGGCGATTTTTTACAAGAACAACCGCAACACAGTGTATGCTAGGATGTTGAAGTTTTTACCTTTTCAAAAATATTAAAAAAAAAGTAGGCAGGTCTGCAATCTCCCGAAGAAAGATCTTTTTTCTCGAATACTTGAAAATAATAAAAAAATGTTCCGCCCAGTACTAGCAAATAAACCACCCTGACTTGTAACTCGCTTGACTCCTACAGGGTCACTCATTAGCACAACTTACATGTACTCATATGACGGCATGCAAAGCCACACACAAAGGTAGAGGTGAAGCAGCAGCAGCAAAAAAAAAAAAAACAATAAAAAAAGTCCAATATCAAAATGTGACGCAAAAATTTGTGTTGTGTGGCCCAGATCTTAAAGCGCTGATAATGTGTACAATATTTAATTAAGGCCAAAACGCCAGCGCGCAGTTTTAATAACAAGCGCAACAACGCAAAAAAAAGTAACAAATTTCATTAAATTAGAACATAAAAATCTCTTATAACTTATGGCTAGAGTTTGGTGTGGGAAAACTTGCAAAGCGCGCCTTGGAGTTAGAAAAGGTTTGTGCCATTCTAACGCTGAAAAAGTTCAAAAAGTCAAATAAAAATAATTTTTTTTCGCTTTTTTTATTGCTTCCTCAACAACAACAACCGCAACAAAAAAGTTATGACATTTTATTTTTAACTATTTAAAATAAGAAATACGCTCACTTTGCCAACTAATGTGTATGCTATGTGTGTAAGTTCAAAGAGCTCTAGACCAGCTTTGCCTTTATCTGTAATTGTTAATCGTAATTGTTTTTGTTCTTGAGTTATGTAGGTAAGAGGTTAGCAACAAAGAAAAAAATAGACAATCGAAAAGGATTCTAGCTGAAAATAATAAAGCATTTGACGAGGGAAAAGGCCAAAATGTTGCAAAATTTTGCAGCAAAGTTTTTTTGAATTCATTTTTTTTGTAAAAGTAGATTTTCTAAGGCATACATACATATCGTCGGTCTCCTGCCAGAAACACGAATGTGAAAATTTTTTTAATTGCGATGTCTGCTCTTTATCGGGTGTAGGTATATTGATGTATTAGCAATTAATATTTGTATAAATTCTTGTGTAAACATACATGCATAATATGTACATAAGCATATATACAAATATTAATTGTTATTATATCAATATATACCCGATAAAGAGCATACATCGCACTTAAAAAATATTTCACATTCGTGTTTCTGGCAGGAGACCGACGATATCTCATATCTAAGTATTTAGGAAAATAAAATTATTCTACCGTGTTGGAGTGTTATTGTCTGGGGTGAGAATGGTTTCAACTTCGAATGAATAATCTTTAAAATAGGTACATATATTACCATTTTAAGTTTGCAATACGAGTACTGAAGGGTTAAAATGTTCTAGAAAATTATTTGCCATACTATTTCACTATGAGCCCTCTCAGAAAAAAAATTTCACAGAAATAATATCTACCTAGAGTATTTCTGCCATGAAAAAGCTTCCCACAAAAAATGCATTCGCCCTTCGGAGCCGGCATAAAACTGTAGGTCCACCCAATTAGTAGGAAAAACAAAAAGGAGCACACCTCGAATTGGGAGAGAAGCTCGGCCATAAAACTCCTCAGAGTTATAATAGCGCCATTGTATTATTATATTAATATCTACCTACATACATAGCTAATATGACTTTGTTTTATTTACTGTGAAATTATACAAGAAAAACGTTATAAATATTTCCATTTCGAAAGTTTGCTTTTTTGGTTATTGTGTAAGCACGAATTACTTTTTTTCCCCAGCTCTCTGCAAGCTAAGCAAGTCTTCATATTTTTCTTTTTTTCTCTTTTTCTACTATTATTATATCTTATATTTAAGTATTACGAGTATCTTCCTAATTTTTTTCTGATTGTCAAGTCATATTTTGACAATACATAGCTCAGGTGTGCCGACGTGAATGCCAAACCCCTTTTAGGTTTTACAGGTTTGTCATGTCAAACTTGTGTATATCTACACTCGTATATACATACCTTTAACTTACTGTTGCAATCACCAGCTAACTATGTATGTAATACAATTTGCTGTGCGCAAGAGCCACCGATAGCGAAAATAAAACAAAACAAAATTAGTAAACCAAGTTTTTAATAACTTTCAAAGTGTCAGCTACAATGCGCGCGGCAAAGAAATGACAGTTCATCAACGATTTCTGCTTTATTTGACACTTCGGCGCGACGTTTCGGTGGCGAAAATGTCAAAATGTTTTTAGTTAGTCGGCAAGTGGCTTTGACATTGATTGTCATTAAGTAAGTACACATGTAACAACTACTTCTTCTGTTCTGGTTATAGAAGTTTGTTGGCTGTACACAAAGGCTTCAATTTTATGATGAAATCTACGCACGTACCGTTGTCTATAACAAAAACACCAACTATTTATTTATTATTAGGTAACAGGGACCGTAATCATTATGAATTTTATAATAAAAATCGATATTTAATCATTTTATATTAAAATTTCAATATAAACTCTAGTCATACAAAATTCAACTGAAATTGCACAAGAACTAAGAAATTCATACTTCAATTTTGCCATGGCCTCAAAGAGCAAGTGCAATCACTGGCAACAGAGAGATAGAGAGAGAGAGAAAACAAAACCATTCTAGTGCTTACTTAGTTTTGTAACCAGCGTTCCCACTTAAAAAATTTTAAATTTACCAAAATACAAAATAAAAGTAACCAAGACTAGAAACAAGTAACCAAAATAAATTATAGTATAGGCACACATATGTCCCATTAACGTTAAGGCTATTTATTTGGCAGAAAAACAATATATACGGTTAACAAAAACTGAAATATATAAATTGTATTACATCTTTAAGCCTTAAAGAGATCCAACGTCGAGTGAAATATCGCCCCGTCGTAGCGTTCTATCAACATTTAAAAACACGGCCAGATATGAGAATGAACAGAACCAACTTGGGTCAACTAAGGTTAGGTTAGGTTGCGTTGGCTGAGGTCTGAAGACCCCTCACATAGACCATAGACCACATATGGTCCTTAGTGTTGCCAACATACAGGAGGCATTATGTTATTATTAGGGCAACCAAAAAATTGCTCTAAAAAATGCTTTTTTGGCACCAAAAAATTGCCGTTAAACTTAAAGAATTGGCACTTTTTAGCCTTAAAAATTTTATTTATTTCATTTCATTTTCTTAAAACATAAAACAAAATAAAATAAGGGCCGATTTCATAATGAAACTCTTAAAACTCCTTTTGTTAAAAGTTCCTTTTAGTTGAACAGCCATTCAGTCGTAAGTACCTACTTTAAAGTAGGAGTGATTTCATAATAATACATATACATAATATTAAAATGCTCCTTTAACCGAAAATATTGCAAATGGCAATGCCATCTTCGACAGTTTCACGTCAAATTATTGTCATAAATTTAAAAATATTGAAATTTTTTTTCTGAAAATAAATAAATTTTTTGATTGTGGCTTTAATTTTTTTGTAAAAAAAGTAAAAAGAAGCATAATTTGGAAACCCAGTGCAGAAAAAATAGGAAGCGGTCATCCAACCTCACAAAATATTAAGAAGATGAATATTGCATTATAGGACTCAACAAACAAAATCGGTTGAAACATTTTAATAAATTCTTGATATTTGATTTTAACAGACTGCAGAAATTAAATTTTTTCCGGCAAAAGGGACCTTTAAATCACTTAAATGCCCGTTTTTGGGTATTTAACTTTAAAGAAAGTTTTATCCTGAAAAAGACTTTATGAAATCAATCAACAAATTAAAGGCTCCTTTAGATTTTAAATGAACTTTTAATTTGATTATGAAATCGGCCCTAAAGTAAACTAAAATAAAATAAAATAAAATAAAATAAAATAAAATAACGAAATGTAAACTCTTAGGTACATGTCTCAAAAGAGAAAGACAATATGCCGGAATCGTAATTTGGCGTTAGGTCGGTCGCGCGTTGATCGTACCTCAAAGTTGCTTTACTCTGACATTCGATATTACATGTTGAAGTGAAAAAATGCTAACTGTCACTAATATATTTTTTAGAATTTTTTACATACTTAATAGATTTGAATTTATTTTTTCATCGATATTTACAAAAATTTTACGATCAAACGCTTGAGGTCCAAATGCGATTTGCTCCATATATTTTTATACATTTCTACTCTCCTGTCAAAAGCGCGACCGACCGAACGCCATATTTGGATTCCGGTATAAAAAATTTAATTCATATTGCCACATACGGCATCCCCGGTCAACACAACAAAAAAATGGGAGCGAGAGCATAGCTAAAGAAAAAACAAACTTTTGCTCCTATGCCCTGGTTGTGAAGAAATATATATGGGGGGAGGGGGGGTTAGACCTGCAATAAAATTTTGTTGAAATTACCCGACGTCTATACATGCCATATCTGGAGCAATTCAATTGACAAACATATTTTTCCCGATAGTGAAATTAGCATAAATTAGCATTTATTATGAATTTGGCGATTTTTAGCTCTATCAAAAGTAGGTCAGAATGTATAATTTTTCTTAAAAACTACCCTAAATTAAGCATTATGTGATAGCTACCATAGACAAAAACTTGCTTGTGCCAATTTTTGGTTGCCCTAGTTATTATATTATACTCGGAATGCAGGTCTTCGCAAGTTTTAATATTTTGTGAATTTCCCGGTCCGCAATGCTCTCTAGAGACGTGAAGTATGCAGAGCCGATACAGTTAAATCGTAGTCTGACGAAAGCTGGGCATTGGCAGAGCAGGTGCTGCAGAGTGCCTACAGCATCGCCCTCATTGCAAGCCGTGCACGCCTGACTCTGCACCAATCCCATTTTGAACGCATGAGATGGTGTGAGACAGTGCCCTGTTAGTATGCCGACAGCCAGTCCGCAGTCTGCTCTGGGAAGTGAAAGTAGGTAGTTTACGGTTTCAGCTTTACATGACCGAAGCATGATTTTGACGTTCTTGCAGGATGACCCCACTGGGAATCGCCTTTACGCATCAATGCCTGATCTATTTGAGCTTTTTGGTAATTTAGAGCAGGGAAAACGTCTTCCGCATTTACTTGCGCTAATGATGCCCCGGCTTTAGCTGGCGCGTCCGCCTTCTCGTTTCCTTCGATTCCCTGGTGCCCTGGTACCCAGTATATGGTAACGCGTCTAGACGCACAGAGTACGTGTAGCTTGGCCTTACACTGCTCCACACACCGAGAGGTAGTGGTCGCTGCCATGCTCGCCTTAATTGCTGCCTGGCTGTCAATGAATAAATATATTCTAGATTTCGACGACGTTAGTTCAGCTGCAAGTTTCGCCGTTTTTGGGGCAGCATAAACCTCAGCTTGAAAGATACTTCAGTAGTCCGGGAGTCTAACAGATTTTTGTATCCCAAGCTCCGAGCAAACTACTGCAGCTCCCACCTTTCGTCCATCTTAGATCCGTCTGTAAATAAGTTGAAGGAATGACGATTGGCTCGTAGTCCTTTCTTCCACACGTTCTGTTCTATTATTACATGTGGTCCCCTGCTGAAGTTGGTTATGGGAGTAACGTAGTCAGAGCTGCCGTTTAGTCCTCGTATGTTGCTGTGTCCAAATGGCCGTTGATTAAAATGTCCTGTTACTTTAAGCCTTAGCGCTGTCTTTTCAGCTACGCTTTTAGCCACAAGGTCCGCGGAGTACAGGTTGAGTATCCTATTGAGCGCCGCTGAGGGGGTTTTGCGTAGCGCTCCCGGAACAGAACCAAAAAGCTGACGAAAATCGCACGACGAAAATTCATCAAATAAATTATTTGGCCTTAAAAGCTTTTTAGTGGTTAGCACGAAAATTATATAATTATTTGATTTTTTATTGTTGGGGGTAAATGGAAAAATTTCAACAACTATTTCCAGTGAAGGTTGAGTATAGCTATTTCACGAAGAAACCATTTTCGATCATTAGCACCCTTTTCGGAAGTGGATGCTCCTCACGGGGATCGAACCCGTGATACATTCCATCTTCAAATGTGAAAGCTGTTGACTTTTTCCCACTTTTGCCTTATTCGTGAAAAGCTCAACATTCGCTGGAAATAGTTGTTGAATTTTTTCGATTTCCCAACAATAGATTAGTTGGAATTTGATAAAAAAAAAAATACAACAAAACAATTTGGATAACAAATATCTTATAGTTTGGAAAAAATTAAAAGCTTATTCCTAAAAATTGAATGTAACCATGGTGTACTCAATACATGGACCTTGAATGTAACCAAAATCGGCCGAAAGTAACCAAGCAACCAAAAGAAAATATTGTAACCAATTTTGGTAAAAAGTAACCAAAGTGGCAACGCTGCTTGTAACAAGAAATTTATTTACCAGACTATCGTAAGAGTAGATATGCCAAAAAAGCAACAATCATTTATGTAAATATTGCCAAGTTATCAAAAAACCAATTACTCACACATACATAAGCCTAAATTTTTAGTCTTTAGTGGTTTCCACCGCAATTAAGTAGATAAAATTGATGCTACATTTTCCTCTCAGTTAGAAACACAAGTAAATTTAAGATCAAAAGGCTTGCATGGTAAGTAAATGTGGTTAACTTAATAATAAAACAGTCAATTAGTCACACCGACTCTTCAATCAATCATAGATATCTAGCGAATGGGCGGATACAGAGCACAGGAAATTTGTGTGATTGCTTTTATAAACAATTCTAACTAAAAAGGCAGAGGATGAAATGATTTTTAAGTGCTCGGATATTGTGGCATCATTTTGAGCATAAATAAGTTAGAAATTTTGAAAAACAGTTTTATATGGCTATCAAAAGCAGATAGAAGTTACTCGTACATATGTACTACATACAGATGTGTTGTAGCCTTTTTGAGGTAAAGGATATCAAACCTTTTAAGTAGTATTTTGTAAACAGTAGGAAAGGCTGACTCGCTTTGAGAAGTGGCCCGCTCGAGAAGTATCCCTTTTCTAGCGTTAGCGTACGATTCGAGAGACAGTGGAGAATCATAACTTTCCCAAACAAAAAACGGCATAATTCTCAAATCTAGAAAATTATAATTCTCCATACAAAATCTAAAAAAAATATAATTATTGTTATGTAACTGCCTGGGGTGGGTAGAGGCGAGGTGGAGAGTCGGCATGCTGGCATCCCGAACTAGCTCGTCGTTGGGTGGATTCTTTTCCACCTACCTTTACCCACAGTTACACAAACAAAAAAAGAAGGATTCATGCCTGTAGGTGAATAGTACCGAAATAAAATATGTTACAAAGAAAGAAGTGAAGAACTAGTGGAAATCGAAAGCCTGTCTTTGTCCTGTCCGGTGGAGTCTATACCCTCCCTCTTCAACGTGAGCACGTGAAGCCATGGACGCTGTGTTGACTCCAATTATTTTACAGCGCCCCCAAACTCAGTCCTCAAGTCATAGAAAAGCGTCAGTTCCTGTCCATAGCGTCCATACTTACTTCCCTCTATTTTACCAAAGCATCACCCACACCAAAACCCTAAAAATCTAACACTGCATCATTATCGATCGTATTTCAACCCATAAAAAAGGTAGAACTTAAATTGAACAATACTCCGTTTGTTTATTGATATCCTTATAGCCTAACAAATATTTCTCTTAAATATTAATCATTCAAAAATCCTATATTCAATTTTCAATTTCAAATATACTAGCTATAGATGCATGTATGTATATGTATATATATCTCTATCTATTAAGAAATCCAAACATTCATATAAGCGGGAGTATAGGGATATTATACTAGTAATTCACTATTTAGAGATATATGTACATATATTTGTACAGATACGCTTATATTCTATATCCACTCAACTAGTATCTTTACAAGCGTAAATATGCATGTAAGAATGTATATTCTCTTATTTATCTACAAATATTTCTATTCTTTCTTCTCCCCTATCCCACAATATGTTTCATGTCTTCTATATGTACCTATATGTGACCTAGTTTAGTTTATTAATATGTATGTAAATATATATGAGTTAGAATATTAATAGCAAAACAAAAGCAATGAAACTCACCTGGTAACTCCGGCGAAGATGGCGCCACTCGCTGGGAGAACCTTGAGAGGAAAAGCTGTACGTTTTTGGAGACTTACCGATATATGTACATACATAAAAAAACTATAAAGCATTGCCAAAAATTATGATTCGTTATATATTCATTCGCTCGTGCTTGGGCACCACGAGCGAGTCCGACTTTTGGCAGACAAAATTATAAAAAAAATAAAAAAACTAAGTGGGAATCGAAATTAGGAAATATATAAAATATGTAAAATAACTTGCGCAAAATTACAAAAAAAAAAAAGGTATAAAGAAAATAAAAATAGCAAAGAGAATTCCTGTCAAGAAGATCCAGAAAAATTGAGGAATAATTATTGTACGCAGTCGGTTGCGCCTGGCTGCAACCAACGCAGAGGAGATTGGTGCACGTGGCAAAAAGAAAAAATGTGGAGTAAGTTAACTATTTCAATTATTAGTGAATACAAGAAAAGAATGATAAAAGAAACTTGACAATAATAAAAAAAAATTTTAAAGAAAGTATTAATGCTATACTAAATAAATGGTAAAAAAAATGATTCTGCCGCTTTGACTCCCTCAGCTTTTGCCGGCGCCGGGCGTCGCGGTCGCAAATCTCGCCGTTGCCAAACTTACTTCGGTTCCCGCTCACATTCGTTTATATGTATGTTTATGTGTGTTTGGGTGAGAATCCCCAGACTGATCCCTTTGCTTTGTCCCAAGTTCGGTGTTTTACAGTCGTGAGCTTGCCAGCTCCAACCAGCTGTGAAACTGTTCCCACCACTGTTGTCTTACAGCAATCGGTTTGTTGCGTATAACAACACCAATAATTGTACCACCGTGCGCAAATTTTAAGATTGTTCGTATGTATGTAATTATGTGTGGTGTGCGGTTGTGTGATCGAGTGCAAGGAGACGCGCCTAAGTATGCATGTTTGTGGGTTTGTATAACTTCCTTTTGTATGACTTCCTGTTGTGTTACCCTTAAATGTTGGTGACAAGTGGGCGTGTATGTATGGTGGTTGTTGTTGTAGCGCTTTTTACCACACCGGAGTTTGCCGGTTGTTACTCGGTGACCCAACGCTGGGTGGAGGTCCTTTTTGGCGACCTAAAACGTCATAACACATATATTACTATATGAATATGCGTATACCTACATACATATATTTATATTCACATCGCATGCTTTATTCCATATGGATTCAACTCTAAACCCTTGATTTCTGGGATTCTGCCAGATTCTGTTCAGTCTTAATAAATATTCAAAAAGACAAGTATGGTGGAAATAGTTCGTTTGCGTTTTCACAAAAGAATTCATTTTGAGTCAAATCCATATTGAACAAAACGCGCGGTACATACATACATACATACGTATACATATATATGTGTGTATATCTACATTTTTGCTGCACGTCTGCATTGATTCCACCAGGGTTTAAATTGTTGGCAGCAACCTAACAAAAGTCATCTTTTTGTGCATATCGCGGATTTGCCAATTTACTTTTCGCTAGCAAAAGCTACGCAAAAACAAATATAGTGAAAATAGCCAATCAATTTCAAACCTTGGGTTTAACATATGCACACCTTTGTTTATATATATTTAACCACTTACCTCCAATGCCTTTAATGACCGGTTTGTCGTCTGCTTCTGTATTGGTGGTGGTCCCGGACGTGCTGATCCACCTACACGGCTCAGTTTTTAAACTTGGTGCACCCACCTATATACACAGATGTATAGCAAGTTCCACTGGCGTTTTCAAACACCTTTTTTTTTTTTTTTTTTTTTTTCTTCAATATAAAAATTTAATATACTTAGTTTATTTTATTTTATTATCTTTTTTTTTTCTGCAAAAGAAAGAATATATAGAATATACATATTACACAGTTCACTATTAATTTTAATTAAATTTCACTCTTTTTTTTTTTTTTTTTTTTTCACTACACTTAAACTTATTTATCCTCACTCACTCGTGTAGTGTGTCAGAGCAAGTCGCCAGCAACAACAAAGCCACAAGCTGACTTCTAAATGTCCGGCTGTGGAATGTACACATTTTGCTATGTCAGCAAAATTCTAATTCTATTCATTTTCTCACGCTAAGTACATAAGCAGCACAAGCTGTGGAGTTGCATCGGATTGTATACGCCGACTCTATATATGTAGATATGTGCGGCTACACTGCCGGTGTCTCCACGCTTGGTATATGTACATATGTGTGTGACTGCATCGCTTGCAGCCCCACGTTGGATATGTTGGTGTTGGTAACTGCACTGAAATATGCATCTAGTAAGGTACCGAGCTATGCACATATGAATACATGTACATATGTATGTGCAGGTATGTGCCTTACTTATGTTTAGTTTGTAAGACATAGAAGTAAATATGTATCTAGTAAATAAGAATTTTTAGAGATAAGAATTACTATAAATATGCTGAACATTTTATGAATAAAGAATCATTATTATTCTGGCTCTTACAAGCAATCAACCTCTTTTAATTCGGGAAATAGTTCATGGCGATCTTGCCAGACTGCTAGTAAAAAAAAGCAGACTGGTTTGATCCTGTTGAATGCAGACTGCTAAACAATAAGGAAGCAGACTGCTAAAAATTCAACAGTGCAGCACAATAATATAAAACGTGTCCTAATTTTGACTGATTGATATGCCGAATCACAGGAACCCATTGAAGTCGGGCAGTACATTTGAATTACAAGATAACAACACGACCGGCAGCAGCAGTATTTGATAGTAACCCATTGAAGTCGGGCAGTACATTTAAATTACGAGATAACAACACGACCGGCAGCAGCAGTATTTGATAGTAACCCATTGAAGTCGGGCAGTACATTTAAATTACGAGGCAACAACACGACCGGCAGCAGCAGTATTTGATAAGTATTTAATTAAAAAAAAAAAAAAAATAGAAATCTTCGGCGTCCGATGGGCGCCTGCCAAGTAGCAGATAATTTTTCTGCTTAGGTTATGTATTAAGCAATTTTTTTTTAGAAACAAAAAAAAAAAAGAGAAAAGAAATTTAAACAAAAACAAAAAACATTTTTAATAAATTTTAAAAACAGATTCCAATGCAAGACATTACTCAAGAAGAATTTGATGCCATTTTTAATAAATGGGAAAAATTTGCATTGGAAACTGCCGAAGAAAGTAAAGAGCCTGAAAAAGTCACTGAAGAGGTTCCTCAAACCTCGACAGTTTTAAGACAGGGTCCGCAACCAATAACTATTGAAGAGTATTGGCGGCGGAACAAAAAAACAAAAAAAGATAGAACCAAGAATACCTCCACCATTAAAAAGAAAAAGGCAAACACGAGGTGGAAAGAGGTTCCAAAAGAAAAAAGGGTTAGCTCATACATACAGAGAACTCAATTTTTGTAGCTCTATAGAAGAAAGAAAAGAGCTTATGAACCAAATAATGTTCTTAAGAAATTTAAAATAAATTTTTTTATAAATAAATTTTTATAATGAATTCATTCTGACAAAAAGAAAATAAATATAAATTTGTATGTAAGGTTTACTTTAGGGATTTTAAATAAAGAAAGAACAATTAAAAGCTGTTGTACTTAATACAATGATGCCTAGGGATTTTTCTAAACGTCCTAGGGATTTTTCCAAGGGAATCCTTAACTTTGAGCCAAACCGAACAGAAACAATCGAAGAACGTAATTATGAAAAAGAATTGGAATGGTTAAGGAATTTATGGAGAGCAATTGGTATGACCAGAGAACCTACCATACAAGATATACTCACCCCAACCACACAAGAGGAAGAAATTGGTAGAATGATGCATAGGTATTCCAAATTCTAAAATATTCCCAATTAACAATTTCAAACATGGGTGGAAAAGAATCCAAAATTGAAAACCCAAACGCTAATGTTATAAATAACATAAAAGTAGTTGACCATACTGAGACACTAGAATTCATTAAAGTGTTGCTTCTGGTTGTAGCAATCTGCACTTGCATCAGTTTGTTCCTGAGAATATACTCACTTCATAATAAATTTTTGAAAAAGAAGTACCAGAGCCGCGCAGACGGCCTGGATAAGATTTAATTATTATACCCAATGGAAAAGTGGGATGATATTTTGCGGGAACTTACTGAAGAAAAAATAAACGCTGACAAATCATATAAATGTATATGTAAAAACACAAAAATAAAATTGGAGACAATAAAGAAACATCTCAAAATTATATTATTGTCATTCAATAACTCAGGAATAATACTACGAAGAGTAAACCATTCTCTAAAAAAAGCTCATCAGGTAGAAGCCTACCAAATATTTTCGAGCATTAGAGACAAATTAATATACTCGTTATCGAGATATGGCATTGACTTCACAGTACCAAAAACTTTTTCGCATAATATTGAAATCGATTTCGACACTAGTTTGAACGAAGACAGTTCAGACACTGAGGAAGAACAAGAATCAGAAGAAAAAATTCTTCCAAGTATAGATGTACTCTGGCAAACCGAGACTGTTTCACAGACAGGGACACTTTTACCTAACATAGACCAGAATACCCAAACAGATATAAACATGGCGCAAACAATGGTAGCGTTTATTAAAACAGCGTCATCGATATTACCCGAATTCGATGGCAAACCCGAAAACCTACCCAGTTTTTTGGATGCCCTTGATATTCTAGAACAAATCAAAGAAACACATGAGGCTGTCGCAGTATCTATGATAAAGACAAAGCTAAAGGGCACGGCCAGAAATCTGATAAGTACTGAAACAACTATACAAGAAATAAAACAAAAATTAAAAAATGCAGTAAAAGGTGAGTCAGTAGAAGTTTTAACTGCAAAACTCCTGAACATCCAGCAGCGCAGTAAAACTGCAAATCAGTACACTGCCGAAATTGAGAAACTTACAAAATCGTTGGAAGGAGCATACATCTCCGACGGACTAACCCCAGAGTTAGCAACCAAGTATGCCACACAATCAGCTGTGAAAGCTATGTGTAAAAACTGCTCCAACGAAAAGGTGAAAACCATTATGCAAGCTGGAACGTTTACCTCGATGAACGAAGCTATATCGAAATTCACAAATAGCTGCACAGAAATAACGGATAACCCTAATTCGTTACTTCATATACGCCAACAAAATTATTTTCGCGGTAATTTCCGCAGAGGTTACCAATCTAGCAATTATAGAGGTAACCAAAGGCGTACATACCCACCACGATTTAATAATTTCAACAACAATAACAATAATAATCGGTCTAATAACCAAAGATCGGGTCGAAACTTTGGATCACGAGGTCCTAACCGAAATAATACCAGAAACGTACGAAATATTAACCAACAGGAAAACCAACAAACTCCACCTCAATAAATAAAAAATTATATGTTTTCAATTTACACCTCAATAGCTATATATCCTCCAAAACAACTCTAAATAACTCAATTTCAACCCTCCTGATCGATACAGGAGCAGATATTTCCATTATAAAAAAGGATCAAATTGACAGTAATGTCACAATAAATTGTTCACAAAAAACTGAATTAAAGGGCATTGGTCAAGGTATAACAAGCACTCTTGGAACAGTTAAAGCAGATTTAAAAGATGATTACCTACTAATCAGACACAAATTTCACATAGTAGAAGATAATTTTCCAATTCCTTGCGACGGAATTTTAGGACTTGATTTTATTAAAAAATACAATTGCATTTTAGATTACAACAAAAACGGAGACACCCTAATACTACGTCCATATGATTACCCAGAAAACATTATAATACAAATGTCAAATAGACCATCCATCAATACTATAACAATACCTGCAAGATCGGAAGTAATCCGACAAATCCATATTGAAAGTAACAAACCTGAACTATTAGTACCTCATCAAGCATTATCTGAAGGCATTTTTATAGCCAATACATTAGTAAATTCACAGGAAACCTTTATTAGAATTGTAAATACAACAGATAAAAACGCAACCATTCAAAATTTCAAAATCGATATAGAAAATTTAAATGATTACACAATAGTAAAAACTAAATCTTATTCAGCAGAAAATAATAAAGAGAAGTTAGAACGATTAAATAAAAATTTCCCACCTTTCGCTAGCCAATCACTTAATACATTATGCTCAGAATTCATTGACATATTCTCATTAGAAACTGAACCAATAACCACTAATAATTTTTACAAACAAAAATTACACATGAAAGATGATAACCCTGTTTATGTCAAAAACTACAGAATTCCACAAGCTCATAAAAATGAAATTAGTAAACATGTAAATAAATTAATTGAAGACGACATTATAGAGCCGTCTATATCAGAATATAATAGCCCAATTCTCCTGGTACCTAAAAAACCATTACCCGGAAAAAATGATAAAAGATGGAGACTAGTCGTTGATTATAGACAGGTAAATAAAAAACTAACCGCGGATAAATTTCCATTGCCAAGAATTGATGATATCCTGGATCAATTAGGCAGAGCTAAATATTTTTCATGCCTGGACTTAATGTCCGGCTTTCATCAAATTGAATTAAATAAAGACTCTAGGGACATCACCTCGTTTACGGCGGACGATGGCACGTACCGTTTCAAAAGATTGCCGTATGGTTTGAAAGTAGCGCCTAATTCATTTCAAAGAATGATGACTCTGGCATTTGCAGGCCTTAAACCATCACAAGCGTTTCTATACATGGATGATTTGGTGGTATTGGGATGCTCAGAAAAACATATGATTACAAATTTGAGAGATGTATTTTCTACTTGCAGAAAATATAATTTAAAATTACATCCAGATAAATGTTTATTTTTTAACCAAGAAATCACTTATCTTGGACATAAATGCACAAACAAAGGAATTCTACCTGACCCTAGTAAATTTGAAATTGTTCTAAACTATCCAATCCCAAAAAGCGCGGATGAAGTTAAGCGATTTGTCGCATTTTGTAACTATTACCGAAGATTTGTTCCAAATTTTGCAGCCCATTCTAGAATTTTAACAAGATTGTGTAAAAAGAATGTCCCCTTCGAATGGACAGAGGAATGCCAAAAAGCTTTTGACTATTTGAAGGAGGCATTAATACACCCAAATATTTTACAATACCCAGATTTCGATAAAGAATTTTGTATAACAACAGATGCCAGTGGATTTGCCTGCGGCGCAGTTCTTAGTCAAGAATATGAAGGCAAACAACTACCAATTGCCTATGCGTCAAGAGCATTCACAAAAGGTGAAAGCAATAAAGCAACAATCGAAAAGGAGTTGGCGGCAATACATTGGGCAATAACTTATTTTAGACCATACGTTTATGGCAGAAAATTTTTAATTAAAACAGACCATCGCCCCTTAACATACCTATTTTCAATGAAAAACCCTTCATCAAAATTAACCAGAGTTCGATTGGAGTTGGAGGAATATGACTTTGAGGTGGAGTATATTGCTGGTAAAGAAAATTACGTTGCGGATGCACTATCACGCATAAATATTAATGATTTAAAAGACATGTCGGTCAAAGCATGCCAGATAATGAGGGTTACGACACGATCGGAAACCAATAAAAATTCCAATAATAAAACTTCCAACAATAAAAATATCAAAAATAAATGTCACGAAGAGAACATAAAAATATATGAAGCGCTTAATAAATGTGAAGTA
This sequence comes from Urophora cardui, assembly GCA_960531455.1. Lineage (NCBI taxonomy): Eukaryota > Metazoa > Arthropoda > Insecta > Diptera > Tephritidae > Urophora > Urophora cardui. Next base: position 32,610,942 of record OY482670.1, on the reverse strand, counting down.
AAAAGGCTAGCTCAGCTCGTTTTCGATCCCCCGAAACTGCAGTTCAAAAAGGGAAAGAAAATTTGTAGCAAAATAGATATTAATGATTTAATTGTTGAGGCGAAGATTGATTCAGGTCAATCCTTTGCCAGGCTTCCGAATGAAGCCGGCAATTCAAATATTAATAATAATTCAATTGTTAAGACGAAGATTGATTTAGGTCAACTCTTTGTCAGGCTAATGAAAGAAGCCAACAATTTGAAAATAAATAAAATACAGTTGTCCTTAGGAGACAAATTGTTTAAAAATAATTATACTCGAGTAGACGAATTTAAAGAAATAGGTACCAAAGTTCTCAAAAACTTAACCATTGCATTAACTCCGGAGGTTATGCACGTGACAAATAAGGAAGTAATTAAAAAGATATTAGAAAAATATCACGATGATCCTGTTAATGGTGGCCACCCAGGAATCAATCGCACAACTAATAAAATTAAACAAAAATATTATTGGAAAAATATGAAAAATGACATAAAATGCTATATTAAAAAATGCATTAAATGTAGTAAAAACAAAGTTAATAAAAATTTGAAAGAACCAATGATAATAACCGAAACGCCCACAAAAGCGTTTGATACGGTGCAGGTTGATACAATTGGACCATTGCCAGTATCGGTAAATGGAAATGAATATGCAGTCACTATTGTATGTGACCTTACCAAATATCTGATCGCAATTCCAATTACAAGCAAGCACGCGAAAACAGTCGCCAAAGCAATCTTTGAAAACTTTATTTTAATTTATGGTTGTATGAAAACAATCATAACAGATATGGGAACTGAATACAAAAACAACATATTTGAAGAATTGTGTAAACTTTTAAAAATTGAACACAAAACATCAACCCCATATCACCATCAAACTTTGGGCACTGTTGAGCGTAGCCATAGAACTTTTAATGAATACATCCGTTCTTATATATCCACTAACAAAGATGATTGGGATGAGTATATCAAATATTTTGCATACTGTTACAATACAACACCATCAACAGTTCACGGTTACTCCCCATTCGAGTTAGTCTTTGGAAAGATACCCCTGACGTACGAATTTTTGCAAGAAAATACAATTAGCCCAGTTTATAATTATGAGGCTTACGATAAAGAAATTAAATATAGATTACAAGTAGCACAACAAAGAGCTAATAAGTTACTTAAGGAAAGTAAAGAAAAACAAAAAATTCATTACGATAAAAATCTTCAATTTAAGGAAATTAATATAGGAGATTTAGTGTTAATTAAAAATGAAACAGGTCATAAGTTAGACAATAGATATAAAGGGCCCTATAGAGTAGTAAATATCGATAAGAAAAATAATTATACCTTAACCCCATTTAATGTAGAAAATCTAGATTTAAATAACCAACTAAGCGATAAAACTAAGAAAATCATAATTCATAAAAACAGACTTAAGCTATTTGAATAAGACCACTTTAACTTTACAAAAACGTTAAATTTTATTACTCATAAATTTCACTTATCCATAATTTTTCTACTTTATGTTCTACGTACACAAAACAATTCTAAGTTATAAGTATCATAAACAAAAATCCGACTTTTATTCAAAGCAAAATATAAATACAAAACAATAAAAGTATCACATTAATAAACAAACAACTAAACAAACATCTAAAAACATGAGTTATTGTTCAACCACTTGAAATAAAATACACCAAACCATTGTAGCAACAGAAAAATTTTTGTAAACAAATGACAAACAATAAACATCTCAAAATAACAAACAAAATTTATACCCATAAATGTATAAAAATGTACACAAAAAAAAAAAAAAAACCACTACAAAACATTACAACTCTAAAATCGTTCATATGTATTCACGATTTTTTTTAGGAAAGGAGGTGTAGTGTGTCAGAGCAAGTCGCCAGCAACAACAAAGCCACAAGCTGACTTCTAAATGTCCGGCTGTGGAATGTACACATTTTGCTATGTCAGCAAAATTCTAATTCTATTCATTTTCTCACGCTAAGTACATAAGCAGCACAAGCTGTGGAGTTGCATCGGATTGTATACGCCGACTCTATATATGTAGATATGTGCGGCTACACTGCCGGTGTCTCCACGCTTGGTATATGTACATATGTGTGTGACTGCATCGCTTGCAGCCCCACGTTGGATATGTTGGTGTTGGTAACTGCACTGAAATATGCATCTAGTAAGGTACCGAGCTATGCACATATGAATACATGTACATATGTATGTGCAGGTATGTGCCTTACTTATGTTTAGTTTGTAAGACATAGAAGTAAATATGTATCTAGTAAATAAGAATTTTTAGAGATAAGAATTACTATAAATATGCTGAACATTTTATGAATAAAGAATCATTATTATTCTGGCTCTTACAAGCAATCAACCTCTTTTAATTCGGGAAATAGTTCACTCGATTAGATCCGCGCACAACCGTAACTTCACAAAAATCATCCCGTTGCCACTGTTTAATGTCCTTTTATATCCTCCCATCAACAAAGAGGATTAACGGGCTTCCATATGTACATATTAAACGCTATTTTTCTTACCAAAAAGTTTATATACACGTACATATGTATGTAGACAAAGATACATATACTTACATCTATTTCGTGTTCGACCTGAGGTTTGACGATCGCACTTTAACATAGGCACAACATACAACATACAGAACGCTGTTACTAACAGAACCTCAGTCAAACCGCCTAACATATCAACATTTCCCTACATTCAGATACATTTAACATTTGGGGCAAAGGCTGTCGTAACAGGCTCGCAACCGTCGATGGTGCCTGCATTATGGAACGTGTGCGAAAAAAAATCAGACGTAGCCTTTGTACCTATCACTGTACCTACGTGTGGCCTCGACCCACGACCTAAAGCCGGGCAGTTATAGCTTCCCATTTTACTCATTATCTACTGGCTACGACACTATTCATCACGTGCTAAAAGCTATACTTGTAATTACGCATAATTTACATCTAGCCACTTACAACGATATCACAGTTGATTGGTTAATTGATAATTGTCCGGTTCATAAAATAACTAAATAATCGCATAAATAATCACAAAAAATATCTAGATATAAATATAATATAAATATAAATAAATAAATAAAATAAATAAATAAATCAATAAATAAGTAAATACATAAATATCACAGATTAGAATATCATCTAGGTTTTGTCAATATACTTGTGTAAAATATCACAGATAAAAAAAAGAATATAAGCAAATAAATAAATAGGTATATAAATAAATATCACAGTAAAAAAATGTATAAGGATATCACAGATCGTATAAAATAACGTTATGTCAAGAATATAAAAATAAATCTGGTTTCGTCAAGAATGTAATCTACTTTGTGTACTATAGGTACTATGTCTAGTGTACATTTATACCCACACACGAACATTTATCTACATTACATGTTATAACCAATAAAACATAATAATAACATACAACGTACAACATCTAAGCTACAAACATGTCCTTCGCGTGGTATACCCCTACTTTCTTCCCACTCATGTCTCCTAATTCGTACATCGAGTTTCCAATTTCTTTTAACACTATGTTCTTGACTTGCTTGGGTGCTAACTTTGCATTGTAGTTTTCTATTTGACAACTTTGCTTGAAATTACGGCGGTATACCACTTGTCCTACCTGAAATTTAACTTCCCTACTTCGCGTGTTATAGACCTTTGCGCTACGCTCATGGGCTAGTTTCAATTCTTTTATAACCTTCTCTCTTATGATTTGAATGTTGTCCTTTCCAGAGACAACTTCACACTCAGCCTCTCTCAGTGCGCCAAGTTTCCTATAAATCTCATAAGCTGCCGCGTGCTGCACCATCGGCAGGCCAAAAATTGCAGAATAGGGCGATCTGCCTATCGCAGCGTGTGTGGCACTACGCAATGCAAAAGCTGCATCACTTACATATTTGTCCCAATTCTTTTGATGTTCTTTAACATAGGCTCTTAACATTTGCAACACGGACCTGTTAACTCTCTCAGCCGCATTACCCTGCGGTGAGTAAAATGCAGTTCTTATATGGTTAGTGCCGTATTTTTCTACGAATGCCTTAAAGGATTCCGACACAAACTGTTTGCCATTGTCGGAGTGGATATACTCTGGCACGCCAAAAATGTGAAAAACTTCAGTTTCTAGGAATTTTATCACCTCGGCTGATGTAGCCCTGCGCATTGGTCTCAAAAACACAAACTTAGAAAAATGATCGAGGCACACAAACAAAAAGACATTACCACTAGACGTACGAGGGTACGGACCCATAAAATCGATATACAGACGTTGAAAAGGCCGCTCTGTTACGTGTTGCTTGCCCATCGTAGGCCTCTTAAAAACATTTTGCGTCTTATTGGTTTTACAATTTTCGCAGTTGCTAATGTGCAACTGCACGTCAGTTACCATACCTGGCCAATAATATTTTTCCCTAATTTTGCTTAAAGTTTTATGTATGCCACCGTGTCCAGAAGATGGCGAGGCATGCGAAGCTTCTATCAGACCCTGTCGCAACTCCGTTGGTACCCAGAGTTTCCAAGCATGGTCCTCTTGAGTTTCATCTCCGCGATTAAATTGTGTTCTTTTATATATATATCCGTCAGAAATACAAAGGTCCGGCAGTTTATTTTCGTTCTCTGTCACTGTCTGTTTAAGTTCTGTGTATTCTGTCGAGTTGAAAAACGGTGAGTCCAAGCATATGTCCAACCTGCGATCGTTCAAGTTTAACTCCTCCATATTTATTCGAGATAACGCATCCGGTACAACATTTTGGGCTCCTTTTCTGTGCTCGATGTCAAAATCATAGGCTTGCAGTTTTAGACTCCACCTAGCTAACCGACCAGATAAATCTTTCTGGTTCATCAACCATTTTAAGCTCGCGTGGTCAGTGATGACCGTGAAGGGCAACCCTTCCACATAGGGCCGGAATCGTTTTATGCTCAAAACTGCTGCATAACACTCCAATTCTGTAATGCTATAATTACGTTGAGCACGATTAAGTTTTGCGGACATGTATGCTATTGGTCGTTCGTTCCCGTCGTTGTCTAACTGAAATAGCACTCCTCCCACTCCGTTTGTCGATGCGTCACATTGGATGTAAAAACGTCTGTTGAAGTCAGGGTGCGTTAGTACTGGAGCCGATATGAGGCTTTGTTTTAAGCTTTCAAACGCCAGTTTAGCTTCATCGGTCATAGTAAATCTTTTTATTTTGTCTTTTGTTAAACAGTCATGTAGCGGGGCTGCTATTGTTGCGTAATCACAGATAAAGCGTCGGTACCACCCTGTCATCCCTAGGAACCTCCGGAGTTGTTTAGGGGTCTTGGGTTCGGGAAATTCCTTCATGGCAGCAACCTTACTGGCATCTGTGCGAATACAGCCATTTCCTACCACGTAACCCAGGTACCTTACTTCCTTAAAGCAAAATTTACTTTTTTCGACATTAATCGTTAATTTAGCATCACGTAAACATTTAGCGACCTTTTCTAACAGACACAGATGTGACGCAAAATTTTCCGAACAAACAAGTAAATCGTCTAAATACACAAATACTGACTCACGTAAACTAGCGGGTATAACCTTGTCCATTAATCTGCACATGCGTTGTGCGGCGTTACACAGCCCGAAGGGCATCACAGTAAAATGGTATAATGGTCTACCAGGTACCGTAAAAGCAGTCTTTTCTCTCGACTTTTTCTCAAGGGGTATTTGCCAAAACGCGTCCTTTAAGTCAATTGCAGAGATATATCGGGTATTTTGCAACCGGCTCAAAATTCCATCGATGTGAGGAAGCGGGTACGCATCCTTTATTGTTCGAGCATTAACTTTTCGTGCATCTAAGCAAAGACGGTTTTTGGTACCTTTAATGACTAAGGAAACTGGAGAACTCCAGCTACTGTTGCTCTCTTCGATAACGCCTAGGTCAAGCATGCGGTCAAGTTCACTATATACAAGTTTTTGTATTGCTGGGGATATGGGGTAGAATCGTTGCTTAACCGGTAGGTGTTCATCAGTTACCTCAATAACATGTTCTTCCATGTCCGTTTTTCCCAAACCAAGGACCGCGAAAGATGGAAACTTCACTTTCACCTGTTCCAGTGCTAAGTCTTCTTCTGAGGTAAGCGTATGTTGCACCGCTTCAAACGATAAATCGCCTTCTGCGGGTACGAGGTCTGCTACGACAACCTTTGCTTGCGAATCATTCGCCCTACTGAGAACATTTAATTCAAACACCTTCCAAAAATCGACACCCAAGTAGACTTCTTGTTGCAAGCCAGGTACAATAAGGAATTCCAGCTCTCTGGTCAAATTGTCCCAGACTACCGGCAATGTTATTACACCTGTCACTGCAGTTTCCGCTCCATTGGCTGTTCTTATACTTTGCCCTTTTATTGGCATTATCAAATCCTCTTTTCCTTTTAATAAGTCATCACAATTTTTTCCCAGACAGCAAGCCCCAGCTCCAGAATCAAGGAGCGCTAAAACTTCCTGTCCTCCTATATTCGTCTTTGCGAAAAACCTATTATCCCCTTTTAGTGTTACAATTGTCGAAATTATTTTATTTTGAATTCTTTTAAAATTTTTCTTTTTCTCCCTCATCTTTTGTATTTTAGTAAAATTCCTTTTATTCTTATTTCTAATAATTTCCTCCCCAAATATCCTTTTCCTTGCTTCTTCGTATTCAATTTTCCTTTGGTGCAAGCTTTTTCTTTGAATTAATTTGTCATTTTCTGTGACCACTTTCTTTGTATCTTCTCTTGTCTTGTCCTTCTCTTCTCTTTTTAAAATTTTTATTTCTTGATTTCCGGGTGCGTTTTTTCCTGGCGCGAGTCCCCGGAGTACTCTGCCACATTCCGGTTTCCCTGTCCTGGCTTAAAAACGCAAAAAGACGAACTACCACCACACGAAAAACAAGCCATTTCGTGGAAGAACGACTTACACCTATTCTCCTTTTGGGCTTCTGTCGGATTTTTGGTGAAATAATCAACAGGCATTCCACATGAAAAACACAACATTAAATGAAACGGGGACGGACAAAAGGACCTAATGGTTGACGAAGACATATTTGGACGATGAGAATCAGACATATTGCGAACATGATTTGTTCCTGATGGCTTATTTTGCTTAAATCTACCTATCTCCTCTATCTCTTTCTCTGTTTTAACCGGACATTGGAGCTCTTGGTAGTCTAATTCATTAACAGATTTTGGCCTATTTTTGTTCTCGGTTATCACTCTTTCCGCCCTCCTACATTCACTCTTCAATTCTGCTAATGTTTCCATTTTTGAGGCAAAAGTCAGGTTAGCTAGTTGCGGTTTCAAGTTGCTTCTCATTATTCCTACTAACTCCTTTTCAGGGATCTTTTTCCTCAGTCGGAATGTAAGGTCATGTACTTCCGCGTAAAACTCGTCAAATGACTCTTGTAATGATTGGTTCCTCTCCATGATTTCTCGTATGATTTCATAATCCGTTTCTGCTGTTTTAAAATGACTCAACATTTCTTTCTTCAACTCTAAATAACCAAAACTGGGATCATCTGCATGATCCTCTAAGATCTGCCAGTACCATTTTAATGCATTGCCGGTAACCAAACAATGAAAATCAGTGAATAGCTGATAGTGAGAAATACCATGTTGCTCCCTCAATTTCTCTACCCTAAAAATAAAGCTTTCCACGGTTATTCCCTTGTTACTGCCATCGAATTTTACGTGCCACTTATCGAGATCTATTTTTTTCCAAGGGCGTGAATGGGTTTGGTGACCGTCTTGACCCGATTCTCCACCAAGCCCGTCACGTTCTCCTGAAGCCCTACCTGATCTTCCTGTCTCGTTTTGTGGTGTTGACACCATAGTCGGTCGGTTGGAGTGAACAGAGGTTTCCACCCCAGCAACCCTTTCGCTTAGGCTCGCAACACTACCACGCATGTTTCGAATCTCGTTCATGCACTGGGCCATCATCTCTCCCTGCTGTGCCATCATCATCGTCATCATGCGACTCAGTTCATCCACAGTGCAGGGAGGACTAGCCTCTTTTTCAGTTGGTTTCGAGCCCCCAGCGGCACAGTCACCAGGCTGCGAACCACTCTGTTCAGTATCGGACATCTCAAACAGCTGGTCAATTTTTCGGGAAAAATTAATGCTGCTATCGGACCTATTCACTGCGACCTCTTCCCTTATCGTCACGACTTGCTGACGATCTTCTCTGTTACCAGTTCTACCGAAGACCCTAGCAGTGCAGCGATTTAAATAATCTGTGGGCAAAAAATCTACGGGGTGGGGAATCCCAGTATCAATTTGAGTAAATATCGAGCCTACCACCTGGTTGTCTAATGCCCTAGCAATGCTACGTGTGATTCTGCGATTAGAGTTTAGACCCAAGCCACCAGGAATAATCTGTTCTTCTTCTCCTTCTTCCATTCACAGGACTTAAGCCCCAGATCGACACGAAGTGTGTAAGTAGTAAAGAAAACAAATCAAAAATTAAATAAAAACAAAGCCACGTATGATCCCAAATCGCGCAAACGAAAGAAATTGATTTTCAGGAATTTGAAAGATACTCAGTTTATTTTCAAAACGTAAATTAAATGTATGTAGATATATATTCAAATATAATTGCAGGTATGTGTGTATAAGTATGTATATATATAAGGGGATGCAATACCGAATTGTAAAATTCAAAAAAAATTTATGATTTTATCTTACACTTTATTCAAAAAAAATATATATAAGCTGAGTAAATTTATCAATTCAAAACAAAAAAATTAATCAAAAACTTAAATCGACTGGATAAACAATTATTTCAATTCAAAAAAAAAACTCGGATTTATATATAAAAAATAAAAAAAATCGTTATTCAATCAACAAATTCAAGCTTTAAATTTAGACCAAATTATGAAATAACTAGAAAATTCAAAAAAATTTCAAAAAGGTATTACGTATTAAAAAAAAAAATAATATTTCAATTATAATAATTAATTATTCAAAAATTCAAATAAATTAATTTGACTTAATACTAATGATTATATTGGTAAAATTAATTTTAATCCAAAAATATCCTAGAGCAAAAGTTCAATTTTTCAAAAATTATATAAAAAAAATCAAAAAATTTATATCTATGTTTTATTACCTAATGTGTTTTGTATACGAAAAATATTAATTTAACTGTTTTGGTGCATTTAGGTGATGCTCTAGCGAGGTAGCCTTAAGAATGGCACATTGTGTGTGTACTTTGTCATCGTTGTCATGTCCGAGTCAAGTCATTTATTTCATTAGAGAGCGAGGCACATCATGCACAGAGCACTGGCTCCTTGCACCGCTGCCCTACCACTCTCCAACAAAATTTGTAGTCTCCCCTGCTGGATGAAGCTACAAACCTCACATGAGTCCAGTGGTGCACTAAACCCACGGTAGCTTGAGTAGTCTCACCCAACTTCAACATTAACTCTTATTCGCCGTCTCAACCTCACTGTCTACTCCTAGGTCTGTTAAAGATTCTAGGAGGTACAATGAAGTTGAGGCGGGAATCCCCCCTAGGCCAATCAAAAGAGTACTTATCACTTACCAAGGTGGCAAATGATGCTACCCTTTTGATTGTGTTCTGTCCGATAGAAAGAAGGTAGAGGAAGGAAAGGAAGTAAATAGCTGTGAATCAGAAGAAATAAAAAACTTAAGAAAAATTAAAGACATGAACACTGTTGCAACTGATGAAATTGTTGCTAGATGTGTCTCGTGGATTTGCAAACGTTGGGCGCCATTGTTATGTAACTGCCTGGGGTGGGTAGAGGCGAGGTGGAGAGTCGGCATGCTGGCATCCCGAACTAGCTCGTCGTTGGGTGGATTCTTTTCCACCTACCTTTACCCACAGTTACACAAACAAAAAAAGAAGGATTCATGCCTGTAGGTGAATAGTACCGAAATAAAATATGTTACAAAGAAAGAAGTGAAGAACTAGTGGAAATCGAAAGCCTGTCTTTGTCCTGTCCGGTGGAGTCTATACCCTCCCTCTTCAACGTGAGCACGTGAAGCCATGGACGCTGTGTTGACTCCAATTATTTTACAGCGCCCCCAAACTCAGTCCTCAAGTCATAGAAAAGCGTCAGTTCCTGTCCATAGCGTCCATACTTACTTCCCTCTATTTTACCAAAGCATCACCCACACCAAAACCCTAAAAATCTAACACTGCATCATTATCGATCGTATTTCAACCCATAAAAAAGGTAGAACTTAAATTGAACAATACTCCGTTTGTTTATTGATATCCTTATAGCCTAACAAATATTTCTCTTAAATATTAATCATTCAAAAATCCTATATTCAATTTTCAATTTCAAATATACTAGCTATAGATGCATGTATGTATATGTATATATATCTCTATCTATTAAGAAATCCAAACATTCATATAAGCGGGAGTATAGGGATATTATACTAGTAATTCACTATTTAGAGATATATGTACATATATTTGTACAGATACGCTTATATTCTATATCCACTCAACTAGTATCTTTACAAGCGTAAATATGCATGTAAGAATGTATATTCTCTTATTTATCTACAAATATTTCTATTCTTTCTTCTCCCCTATCCCACAATATGTTTCATGTCTTCTATATGTACCTATATGTGACCTAGTTTAGTTTATTAATATGTATGTAAATATATATGAGTTAGAATATTAATAGCAAAACAAAAGCAATGAAACTCACCTGGTAACTCCGGCGAAGATGGCGCCACTCGCTGGGAGAACCTTGAGAGGAAAAGCTGTACGTTTTTGGAGACTTACCGATATATGTACATACATAAAAAAACTATAAAGCATTGCCAAAAATTATGATTCGTTATATATTCATTCGCTCGTGCTTGGGCACCACGAGCGAGTCCGACTTTTGGCAGACAAAATTATAAAAAAAATAAAAAAACTAAGTGGGAATCGAAATTAGGAAATATATAAAATATGTAAAATAACTTGCGCAAAATTACAAAAAAAAAAAAGGTATAAAGAAAATAAAAATAGCAAAGAGAATTCCTGTCAAGAAGATCCAGAAAAATTGAGGAATAATTATTGTACGCAGTCGGTTGCGCCTGGCTGCAACCAACGCAGAGGAGATTGGTGCACGTGGCAAAAAGAAAAAATGTGGAGTAAGTTAACTATTTCAATTATTAGTGAATACAAGAAAAGAATGATAAAAGAAACTTGACAATAATAAAAAAAAATTTTAAAGAAAGTATTAATGCTATACTAAATAAATGGTAAAAAAAATGATTCTGCCGCTTTGACTCCCTCAGCTTTTGCCGGCGCCGGGCGTCGCGGTCGCAAATCTCGCCGTTGCCAAACTTACTTCGGTTCCCGCTCACATTCGTTTATATGTATGTTTATGTGTGTTTGGGTGAGAATCCCCAGACTGATCCCTTTGCTTTGTCCCAAGTTCGGTGTTTTACAGTCGTGAGCTTGCCAGCTCCAACCAGCTGTGAAACTGTTCCCACCACTGTTGTCTTACAGCAATCGGTTTGTTGCGTATAACAACACCAATAATTGTACCACCGTGCGCAAATTTTAAGATTGTTCGTATGTATGTAATTATGTGTGGTGTGCGGTTGTGTGATCGAGTGCAAGGAGACGCGCCTAAGTATGCATGTTTGTGGGTTTGTATAACTTCCTTTTGTATGACTTCCTGTTGTGTTACCCTTAAATGTTGGTGACAAGTGGGCGTGTATGTATGGTGGTTGTTGTTGTAGCGCTTTTTACCACACCGGAGTTTGCCGGTTGTTACTCGGTGACCCAACGCTGGGTGGAGGTCCTTTTTGGCGACCTAAAACGTCATAACACATATATTACTATATGAATATGCGTATACCTACATACATATATTTATATTCACATCGCATGCTTTATTCCATATGGATTCAACTCTAAACCCTTGATTTCTGGGATTCTGCCAGATTCTGTTCAGTCTTAATAAATATTCAAAAAGACAAGTATGGTGGAAATAGTTCGTTTGCGTTTTCACAAAAGAATTCATTTTGAGTCAAATCCATATTGAACAAAACGCGCGGTACATACATACATACATACATACGTATACATATATATGTGTGTATATCTACATTTTTGCTGCACGTCTGCATTGATTCCACCAGGGTTTAAATTGTTGGCAGCAACCTAACAAAAGTCATCTTTTTGTGCATATCGCGGATTTGCCAATTTACTTTTCGCTAGCAAAAGCTACGCAAAAACAAATATAGTGAAAATAGCCAATCAATTTCAAACCTTGGGTTTAACATATGCACACCTTTGTTTATATATATTTAACCACTTACCTCCAATGCCTTTAATGACCGGTTTGTCGTCTGCTTCTGTATTGGTGGTGGTCCCGGACGTGCTGATCCACCTACACGGCTCAGTTTTTAAACTTGGTGCACCCACCTATATACACAGATGTATAGCAAGTTCCACTGGCGTTTTCAAACACCTTTTTTTTTTTTTTTTTTTTTTTCTTCAATATAAAAATTTAATATACTTAGTTTATTTTATTTTATTATCTTTTTTTTTTCTGCAAAAGAAAGAATATATAGAATATACATATTACACAGTTCACTATTAATTTTAATTAAATTTCACTCTTTTTTTTTTTTTTTTTTTTTTCACTACACTTAAACTTATTTATCCTCACTCACTCGATTAGATCCGCGCACAACCGTAACTTCACAAAAATCATCCCGTTGCCACTGTTTAATGTCCTTTTATATCCTCCCATCAACAAAGAGGATTAACGGGCTTCCATATGTACATATTAAACGCTATTTTTCTTACCAAAAAGTTTATATACACGTACATATGTATGTAGACAAAGATACATATACTTACATCTATTTCGTGTTCGACCTGAGGTTTGACGATCGCACTTTAACATAGGCACAACATACAACATACAGAACGCTGTTACTAACAGAACCTCAGTCAAACCGCCTAACATATCAACATTTCCCTACATTCAGATACATTTAACATTTGGGGCAAAGGCTGTCGTAACATTATACATGCTAGTTTCTAACACGAAATTATTATCTTTAATTTAATTTTTACACTTTAGGATATGGGACTACTGATGGTTGGAGCGTAGCTTCAAAGCCTGGTGTGCTTCCGAAAAGAAGTCTGATGATGAAGAAAGCGGTTTTTCTTCGAAATAGCAATCACTTCTAACTAACGCTGTATGAGTTACTTGGAGTTTCCGCTTATAAAAAATATAGATTTAAATAAATGAGAAAAAAATTTGTAGTGTTGTACTCTCGCTCTCGATTAGAGAATAATAGAGAATTAACTTTTGTATTCTTCACTGTGTTTGTTGATACCCACTTCTAAACTTTGAAAACCTTTATCTTGGACCTTGAGTTGCATATGTGCTTTTCTCCAACTCTTCATTCATGTTATGAATGCTTATTGAAATCAACTTAAATTTCTAAAAACTTTGACTATCACAATTTTGCTCTCCTCATAGCCTCTATGGCTGTTGGTTTAGTATAATTAGTTTTCAAAAAAACCTAACAAATAAATCTCTTTTATCTACTTTTAAGTTATGCACTGCCTCTTTGACTGAAAATCAATGGATTGCTATCAGTTTGTTGTTTCACGAATCATTGCCAATGAAATAACACTTGCATAAATACATGCGAAATAACTCACCTAAAACATTTTATTCTGCATGGCTGCTAAGTAACTGATGTTAATTGGCAAAACAACAGACAATTATATGCTTATCATAGCGATATCTCTTAAATAGGAATCCATTCAAACTATATTATTTGGATCAAAGTTCCACAAGCCGAATTGTTTGTATCAAAGTGTTTTAATTGCAATATTTGTTCAACTCATTATCCCGAAGTATTCCACAGAGAGTTGTGCAAGGGATATTCCTTTAAATTTCGAAAAAAATGTTTTGATCAATGTGTTTTTCCCGTAATATAAAAAGAGATAGAAAACTGCTATAGCGAGTCATTGAGAGACCTCACGCTGTTGATAAATAAAATGCTTGGCTTACCACACTAGAACTCTTAGTTTGGACTTATAAGTGTCATACCACGCTTAAGAGCACCAGTTCTATGTACATATATGCTCTTGTAATGGTAAATTCATAATCTTCCAGTTTTTTCAGCACTAACCTAATAAATTTCAGCGCTACCAGATTTTAATTACGTATAATCCTTGCACTCAGCTCTTCCCTCTCTCTAACATTGCATAATGACTTTAATGAAGTGCTTACTTTGCCTCAGCTTCAATAGCATGAAAAGGGCTGAAAAATTTAATATTCCTAAAAATTTTTTTAAAACATACTAGTAATACCCTCAAGCTTTATTTATGTACATATTCGTAGTCGCAGTTGCCTTGCAGCGCATCACCTTAATTGTATAACTTGATTAACAAATTCATTTTTAAAAAATTCAACTTTTATTATGGCAATTTTTCTTGGCGTTTAAGGCAGGGGAGGCAAGGCAATTCCTCTGCTTAACTTTGCTGTAGCGTGGCAACGGAGTTTGTAGCAAAATTCTTTCAAAGCTTTTTGATTAAGCGCTCAATCCCACCAAACATTTTGTGAATATTTTTCATGTTAATGAGTATTGTGAGCATACGAGCTGGCGATGGTTCTATGTCACCACAAATATGCTTCTCTTAGGCTGTATGTCCTTGCTTATTTACGTTCATTTACGAGATTAATTGTTAATCTGTCCCTAGCGGGCCTAGCAATTGTTGCTTACAGGAGAAGACAAGCAACGAGCAAGCATTTTTTTGGGTGTTGCACGTGGATGAGCGTTGGCATGGAACAAGTTTTGCATGGAAAAATTTTATAAAAAAATTTTTTATTTTTTTTTCTTGTCTGCATAAATTTTGTATGTCTATATATTTTACATTGGCACCTTTTCAACGTACAAATTGCGCACTTTAACGCCTCTTTTAGAAACTTTTTCATGTGTAATCCCCTTTACCTCTAACGCGTCTATAGCCTAGTAATGTGACCATTTTCCTAGTATTAAATAAATATTCCTTTTTTATGTTTTTAAATGCGGTTTGAGTTAACTTGCAACATTGACACCTCCTCCTCCTCTTGAGGTGCTCGAAGCACTAAATGAATGTATTCATCTTTGGCATTCAACGCCAAAGGGGGAAATGACTTGCATTGAATATTAATGAATTAATTTATATGGTAAACAATGCATATTTATAAAAAACATGCATACACATGCATAGAAACATACAAATGCAATTTGGTTAGTTTAAATTAAGGTGTAACTAGCTGTTGTCCCAAATATTGCCGACAATTTCTTTTTTAGATAGATGCATTAAAGCAAATATTTTAAAAGATTTCAAAAATCTCCTAAGCCTCAAGGTTGGAAAATAACACAGGCACTAGCTTCTCTACGCAATTTGAGAAGTATAATATTTATTTTTACTAATGCATACAGATAACCAGAAAAATAGTATTTTTAGAAGTACATATTTAGTGGGTAGAGTGCTCGTCTGCGTTGCCAGAGTTCTCGGGTTCAAACCCCAGTCCGAGCAAACACCAAAAAAAATTTTCTAATTAGTAAAAATCCAATTATTGGGTTTTTTAAGAGCAGCGGTCACCTCTCGGCAGTGGGCGGCATACCCTCCGAGAGTATTTCTGCCATGAAAAAGCTTCTCACAAAAAATGCATTTGCCGTTCGGAGCCGGCATAAAACTGTAGGTCCACCCAATTAGTAGGAAAAACAAAAAGGAGCACACCTCGAATTGGGAGAGAAGCTCGGCCATAAAACTCGTCAGAGTTATAATAGCGCCATTGTATTATTATTATTATTATTACATATTTATATGCATTCCTTTAGCTGTACAAAAATTAGCAAGCAACACACACACACACATCATCAAGCCGGTCGGGCGCCTGCAATCTGCAAGCAGTGACACTTAACGTCTAAACGCGTCATCCATTTAAGGTTGAAACATTAAAGTTCCACTTCAAGGTTAATGTCAATTCATTTTTTCTGGCTCATTTATATGCAAGAAAGGTGACAGACATGCAGACACTTTTTGTCATTTCGAATACAGTAAAAAACAAATATAGTAAAGGGTGTGCAAAAAGGAAGAATACGAAAATGAAGGACTGAGGAATCCTATTTCATATAAGCAGGTTGTTTGCGTGATGGACTATTTTATGAAGAAGAGTTAAATAACGAGAAAGGGAACAGTATGAAAACAGAGAAAAGAAGTAAAGAAAAATTATATTGCTTTGATGAGATTAATAAGATGATGATCATGTTGGTGATGATTTTAATGATTATAATGATAATGATGAGGATGATGATGACGATGATGATGATGATGGTGATGATGATAATAAGGATGATAATGATGATGATGAAAATAATGATGATGATGAAGATGATAATGGTAACGACGGTGATGATTTTGATAATGATAATTATGATGATGAGAAAGATAATTATGATGATTATGGTGATGATGACTATAACTATCGTAGTGATAACGATAGTGATGATCATGATGAAGATGATAATGATAATAATAATGATGACGATGACGATGATGATGATTTGGTATTGGTAATAATTATGATGGTGATGATTATAATGATAATGATGACGATGATGATGATGAGGATGGTGATGGGGATAATGTGATGATGATGATGATGATGATCCTGTTGGTGATGATGGTAATGATTATAATGATAATGATGAGGATGATGATGACGATGACGATGATAATGATGATGATGATGATGATGATGACGATGACGATGAAGATTTTAATGAGAATGATGATGATGGCGATAGTGGTGATGGTGATAATCATGATGATGATAATGATTAGCAAAATAACGTGATAATGATTTTAATGATTATAATGATAACGACAACGATGATCATGATGTGATAATTGAGCCATTCATTGTTCTAATAGTTTTCAATGGTTCCTAAATAAAAAATACAGCTCCAATCATTGCGATATATCAACGCACGTTCACCTGTTGCTGCTTTGTCGTTTCTTTCACATTGCTGGGACCTGCTTTTTGCTATTCCATCCCATAAAATGGTTACATTAATTATCAATAATAGGCTGAAATGAAGTTAGGTACATTAAGCCGTATCACGAAAAAAAGTTTTGCGTGTGTCAGTTTTATTTGAACACTTATGTCGAAAAAATATTTTTGGTGTAAAAATTTTTTTTTCAGGCCCGCGTTAAAAACAGCTAAATCGCGTTTTTTGTAATAACTTCCTTATTTGATGTCGGATCTCTATCATCTTAATGTCGCTGAAAAGGTATCGCCGAGCACTATATTTGGCTCATATAAAGTTTCCACCTCAAAGGTTGTTCTGAGTTTTACCTTTAAAAGTTTTGGAGTTACTATCCCTAGATTTTTTTATTTTTACCACTATTACAAAGCTCTCAAAAAACCATGAGGACACCGCTAAAAAACTTGTAGCCTTTATTCACAAACAAAAAAGTTATACCGTTTTAAAATCAGGGAACCTGTGTTTTTTGAAAAATTATCCCAAGTTCTTATTTATATGAGGCAGTAACGCCATACAATATGAGTTTTTGATTAAAAAGTATTCTAAGTCCTCGCTTGACTTGAGAATGTTGTACCGCGATGGAACAGCTACCAATACTGGACACATAATATGCAAAAAATTATTGATGATTGGACTATTCGTGCTTATCAACGTTATTTATATTGAATGATAATGGTTGTAGTGAAGATTTGGCAAGTATTCAAGTGGGACCTTTAAGCACAGCGCGCTGGCTTACAACGGCTTCACGATTTCTGCATCCGTGCGTATCGTAAAATTATCCAAGTTATTTAGAAAAACTGCTAGAGTTCGTTGTAAAATTATACGCGCCTAAAGAGACAGCGGAAGTCTAAATGTGTTATCAATACTTGCGCTGGGTGCGTCGTCCGCCCCTAGAAATGCAGTTAATTATTCAGCCTACAATTGAAAACAACGCATTTTACTTTAATCCCGAAAACATCTTCTTGTCTATGATAACCGAGACCGAAAATTACGATGCCTCCAAATTTTGAGATATTTATGAAAGAAGTTTCAGAGCTCTGAAAGTGAATTCTTCGTCGCTTATATTACTTTGCTCACACTCAAAAAAAAATTACTCAGTTATGGAAAAATGGTAATCATTTCATTGTTTTGAATACAAATTTCTTTCAAAACTTGGTTTTTATTCCTTGATTTAAAGAAAATTGTACATCAAAACAATGAAAATATGTCTTTAGCGCCGAAACATTCCCATTTTTCCATAATCTGAGTTAGTTGTTTTTTCAGTGCAGGTTTCGAACGTTTAAAACAAATTGGAATTTATGTGCAGGGTATTCTCTTCCCTCTCATATGCATTTTATATACATATATATACGTATATACTATGAACGATATTAAAAGCAGTTTTTTCCCCTTTTCTTTGTTTTTATTACCTCAACAATAGTTACTCATACGCCCCCCCCATCGGATCGCTTTGTATGTGAAAACTGAAAATTCTTTTTTAAATATCTCGAAAACGGGAGCTAATCCGGATTTTCTAAAGACGCCATCATAATCTGGAGCCAAAAATTAAAAACCCGTCTCCACATAACTTGTTTCGCCAACAAAACATCTAGCAAAACATCTCGCTAAATAACCCGTCTCCACGTGGCTGATCGTGATTCAGTTTAACATTTCTCTTTGTTGTTCTTCTTAAATGTTTGTATGTTTGCTTATTTTTGCGTTTTTGTTTTGGCCTGTGTGAGATTTCGATAGATTTTCGATACAAAATTAGAGAAGGCATCGATATCATCGCGTTTGGCAAGAGGATTGAGAACGAAACTAGTGTTTCAATCTTCACTCGCTCTCAGAAATTTGTATGGAAATTGGCGAGTTTCGGCACTCGTTTTGAAGTCGAAACAAGATTGAGAGAGCGATTGCAGAAAAAAAGAGCGAAACACGTTATGTGGAGACATGGTATAAGCTGACGTGTTTCGCCGTTTCTCTGTGGTAATCTTTTACAAAAAAAAACAAGTGTTTCATTTTACAACGTTATAACTTTTTTGTTTGTGAATAAAGGCTAGAATTTTTTTGGGGGATTCCTCATGGTTTTTTGAGAGCTTTGTATTAGTGATAAAAATAAAAAAATCTAGGGATAGTAACTCCAAAATTTTTAAAGGTAAAACTCAGGACAACCTTTGAGGTCGAAACTTTATATGGGCCAAATATAGTGCTGAGCGAGACCTTTTCTGCGACATTAAGATCATAGAGATCCGACATCAAATAGGGAAGTTATTACAAAAAACGCGATTTAGCTGTTTTTAACGCGGGCCTAAAAAAAAAATTTTTACACCAAAAATATTTTTTCGACATAAGTGTTCAAATAAAACTGACACACACTCAACTTTTTTTTTGCCCATATAACGTGATACGGCTTAATGTACATATGTAGCTGCCAAAGAACTTAAGTTACAAAACAACATTAAGAACAACAACAAGAACAACAATAACGACAATAACAACAACAACAGCAACAGTGACAACAATAATGATAACAACAACAGCAACAGTTTAAGCTACAACTGCTACAAATAACAAGCAATTAAAGCATGTGCAATAAAAAGGCTTTTGAGGCGCAACTAGCCGCCGACATAACAACATCGCGCAAGACAGCAAGCAATAACAATAACGACAAAATCAGCAGCAACAACAACAATTAAAAAACAAAAATGCTTCAAAGCAACAGCGGCTTGCTGGCTTTTCTGGACTTGTCACCGCGAGCAACAACGAATTTAACATCAGTTATCCTTCTGTTGCTTTAGTTCATACATGGCCACCCAATGGCTCCAGTGACTCCGTTTGTCTCCCAACAACATCGCTGTGGCTCCGAGTGGCTCCCAACAACAACCAAATCAATTTCGACAGAATAACGCACATTTCTTTTTTTCACAGAAATCGTCGTCGCGGTGAGCACTCAAACCTAACGGTCCAGCTTCGACCGACATTCATTGTGTAGTTACGCCTTCATACATACATACATATGTACATATGGTTGTACATTTATATCTGCTACCTCGGTCATGTTGTTTAGCAAAATATTGTAATACAACTGCCAGGACATAAGTGGTCCTTCGGGATATCCAGCAACTGAGCCGTGCATGCTAGCTTTAACCAGGTACTAAGCTCGTCGGATTGGGGTGGTTCTTGCTCGCTGCTTCGTCGATTTCCCTAGCACTACAACAAAAAAAATCATGCACATTTCCTTAACAGACAACCAAAAAAAAACTACAAAAATTACCCTAACATTTCTTCTAAACCGGACCAACAAAAACTTGAATGAAACCCGTTTGCAACACAACCGAGAAGCAATAAATCCGCTTCTCTTCTCTTCCCTACCCAACCTTCAAGAGATACTTACGATCACCGAGCCCAACCATGATTCCGTGGGCCTAAGGAATTACCATCTCACAACATAGACAAAAAAATTAGTATACCATGTTTCTTGATTTTTCACTTATCTCAACAATTCATTTATTACAAAAATTTATATATTCATACATCTGTTTATTTGTATTTTACTGAAAAGCTGTAGAGCAATTTGATCATTATTATATAATAGATAATAAATAGAAAATATATGTGCACCTTAATGTGAACAATTCATTACAAAAATTACGTTAATCTTACGGTACACCCTAATCTCTCCTTTTCCTTCTCAATTATATTCCAATCCAAGCTTATGGTAACATGTATGTAGATATAAGTATATACATATATAGTTATGTAGTTATGTATGCATGTGCATATATTCCTTTTTTTTTGTAGAGAGTTAGTAGACAGGTAAATATATATACATATGTATGAGGGATTAAATATAAAATTTAAGAGAAATAACACTTACATTTTGTTTTTGCTCCGATCGTGTTCAGCAGGCGCCTGATGAGCTACGTAGTGGAGTGGAGTTTATGTTTACTCTAGAAAATAATTTTTATATACAAATTTATATTTAGTACATATGTACATATATGCCTAACTCTCCCTGTGTTCCAAAAATGACATTTCACGTCCACGTGGTTTATGATTTGTTTTTTTTTTTTTTTTTTTTTTTTTTTTTTTTTTTATTCTTTAGATAGATTTACACTTTTTCCCGTTCTAAATTTACGCGCTGCAGGAGCGGCTTTAGGGCAAAATTAAGATTAAGGCCCTAAGCTTACATTTTAAAGGTGTCCGAGAGAAGGAAAATGAATTACATAAAACTTAATATTTTTCCAATTAAGAACTTATTTTTGCTTTTGTTTTTGCTTTACATGTATATTCTTTTCTTCTTTAACTTTATGTTTTAACTTTACTTTTAATTACGCAACCTTTAGTTGCAAATTCAAGTACAAATATATACCTACGAAAAAAAATATGTAAATTTAAATGTTATATAAGTACTTCAATGCTTCTTCTTAACTACATTTATATGGTATATTCATAAACGAATTTAAATTTTTCTTCTGGCAAAACCTAATAGCTTGTACGTATGTATAAGTATATATTCAGTTTCACATGGACACTATTGCCGGTAAATAAATATATATGTATTTATATATGTGCTCGAAGATCTCTACACGTATGAAGACCCCTGGACCAATCCGCGTGCATCCGTGACCCACGTGAACCAACTTCTTTGATTTTGGAAGATTATGACGATGGTTGATTTTCGGAAACCTGCCGCTTTTTACATTTTTGTGACTGAATGCTTCTTTTCGAGAAATTTAACCGCATAGATAATCACATTATAAATCCAGAAGACATGTGGAGTGGAAATTTTCTGACAGCCAGCGTTTACTATCTGTTCTATTTTTTTTCTTCACAGTTCTTTTAACTTTTAATTAGCAGACTGGTTGCTTAGTTTTTTTATTTTGCCACATAAATATATTTTTTTTTTTTTTAACTTTTTCTTCATTCACAAACGATTTTCTTTAGAGCAATGTGCAATTACATATGTATACGCATATGTATATATAATTAAACATCACAAATCACGAGTTTCTGTTAAGTCTTTATTGGTTTTTCTTTTCCGTATTTATTTAATTTATAAGCTTAAAGTTTTTTTTTTTCCAATAAAGTTTTTTTTTTTCCAAATTTTAACAATTTTTTTTGATTTTTCGCGGAGCAGCAAAACTTTTCGCAACTTGTCACATTCTCGGCCGGATCCAAAAGATCCCGGAACTCGTGATCTCCTCAACTTGGTTCGTTTTTCTTTTCTTTAGCATTTCGTTAAATACTCTCTGTCTCTCATCTTAAATACTCTGCAACTGTTCCCACGCCGAATTAATTGGGATGCCACGCATAAAAAATTAAATTGCCCAAACCTGTTGTCACTTTTTAGTTGCTCAAAAATCGCCATCACAAAGCAGATGTTATTGGCAAGGTAATTGGTGAAATTTCTGCGACAAAACATCTGAGAAAGGCGAGGATTACAGGGGTTGCAGATCTTTGGCATGGAAGGTTCCTATAAGTTTCCCATCCAAATCTTCAAGTATGTAATAACTTGACCCTACTTTCTCTCGAACCCATGCCCTAAGAAACGTTTTGGCTAGTTTAGCGTTAAATGATTTAGCCATATTGCTTTGAGCGAAATTTCGCCGAAAAACTTCTTGTCCAACAGAGTAATTTATGTGTCGTGACCTTAGGTTGTACTGATGTTCATTGCGTTCAAAAGCTTTGTGCAAATTGGCTCGGACTTTGTCCCTGACAGACAAGATGTTGTCGAACCGAGCATTAGGTTCAACTAAACCTTCAGTTAACATACCTATACCCCGCAGAAGATTATAGTTATCCCCATGTGTTACCATGTGCTGGCCGAAAACAACAAAATATGGACTGTAACCAGTGGATTGGTGTACTGAATTACGAAGGGCCGCATTGATGCTGCTCAGATGACAATCCCAATCCCGCTGATCTTTGTCAATATAGGCCCTTAACGCTG
This sequence comes from Urophora cardui, assembly GCA_960531455.1. Lineage (NCBI taxonomy): Eukaryota > Metazoa > Arthropoda > Insecta > Diptera > Tephritidae > Urophora > Urophora cardui. The sequence goes on along the minus strand of OY482670.1, from coordinate 32,587,900 downwards.
CATTAATGGAACGATTTACTCTTTCCGATGCATTACTCTGTGGTGAATATATGGCTGTGAACGTATGTTTTATTCCACATTTCGTCAGGAATGCCTCGAATTCTTTCGCTTTAAACTGGGTTCCGTTATCGCTCACAATATATTCGGGCACACCGAAAACATCGAAAACCTGAGTCTTCAAAAAGTTTATTATCGGCGTAGTAGTCAACTTTTTTAATGGGCAGAGAAAGGTAAACTTTGAAAGATTATCGAGAACAATGAAAATTCCTATGTGGCCGTTTTTTGACCTGGGAAATGGACCAATTAAATCTACATAAAACTTTTGAAAAATTCGTTCTGCAGTCGCCGTTTTCCCCATCGGTGGACGTAAAACTTTCGTAGGATGCTTAGTGGATTTGCATACCTCACAATCTGAAATAAACTTGCTAACATCCTTAAATAGTCCTGGCCAATAAAAATAACGTCTAATCCTTTCAACTGTTTTCGATATTCCTCCATGCGCACAGGTGGGAACATCGTGTGCATGCGAAATGACCTTTTCACGCAGCGCTGTGGGAACTAAAAGCTTCCAAGCCGCATTTTCTTTCTCTGGCCCTCCAGAATAAAACTCCGTTCTGTGATAAATATATTTGTCTACTACTTTAAAGTCCGGAAACTTTTCAGCTGTACCGCTCAATTTTTCCCTAGTTTTTACGTAATCAGTGTCGTCGAAGGCGTCCGATGTTAAATCAATATCAGGTACATAATCCACGGACAAAGCCGATATTAGTTCATCTTCTGAGTATATTCGTGATAATGCATCTGGGACTACATTGGCACTGCCCTTACGGTGTTCGATTTTAAAATCATAGGCCTGAAATTTCAATGCCCAGCGCGCTAAACGTCCGCTAAGATCACTTTGATTCATTAGCCAGCGAAGGCTTGCATGATCGGTTATTATTGTAAAAGCTTGGCCCTCAACGTAAGCTCTAAATTTTTTGATAGCTAATACAGCTGCCAAGCATTCCCTTTCCGTAACCGAATAATTTTGCTGCGCCTTGTTTAATTTTTGTGACATATAGGCTATCGGTATCTCTATGCCTTCATCATTATATTGAGCTAACACCGCACCTACACCATGTAGGCTCGCATCGCATTGAATCACAAATGGTTTCTTGAAATCGGGATTTGCTAAGAAGGGAGCTGTTGTCAGTCGTGATTTTAACAATTCAAAGGACTTTTGCGCTTCATCTGACCACTTAAATGCTTTCGATTTCTTCAGAAGTTCGGTGAGTGGATGTGTAACCTCAGCAAAGTTAGCGACAAACCTACGGTACCAACCTGCCATTCCGAGAAATCTGCGCAGCTGCTTCACTGTTTTCGGTACCGGATAGTTGGTTATTGCTGACACCTTTTCTGGGTCAGTCTTCAAAGTACCTAATCCAACCACATATCCTAAATAACGAACTTCGGTTAGACAAAACTTGCTTTTCGAAACATTGATCGTGAGACCTGCTTTTTCAATATGGCTGGCCACTTCCTTTAACAATTTTATATGCGAGTCAAAATCTTCCGAAACTAATAGCAAATCATCCAGATAGACGAAAACCTTTTCCTTTAGATTGTAGGGAATTACGCGGTCCATCAACCGACACATCGTCTGCGGAGCATTGCATAGACCGAACGGCATTACAGTGTACTGATATAGCGGTCGGTTAGGAACCGTAAAAGCCGTTTTTTCGCGTGAACTCATCTCCAGCGGTATTTGCCAAAATGCATCCTTTAAATCCAGACTGGAGATGAATTCCGCTCGCGGCAGTCTAGACAATATACCCTCGATGTGTGGAAGTGGGTACGCATCCTTTACCGTTAAAGCATTCACCTTCCTACTATCTAAGCACAAACGCACTTTTCCTGGTTTCCGAACCAATACGACAGGGGATGACCAGGGACTAATGGACTCCTCAATAACACCCAAGGATAACATACGATCAATCTCCTGGCACATTAACTTTTCTACGGCTGGTGACACCGGAAAATGTCGCTGCTTAATGGGTTTAGCATCGCCTACATCGATGCAGTGCTCGACCACTGAAGTTTTTCCCAGCCCTTTGGTTTCGAAACTTGGAAAATACAGAATAGCCTGTTTTAGCTGCCTTTCTTGATCCCTACACAACCTATGCATGTTGGAGTTGTCAGCAACTGTATCTATCTCGCTAATGATATTGGATGCAATCCCAAAAGCCCTCCAAAAATCTACGCCTAAATAAATGTCTTGAACTAACGATGGAATTATGTAAAAGTCGATTGCTTTGGTGATATCTTTGTATGTTAAATCCAAATGTATCATGCCTGCAATTTCTTGCCTTGAACCATCTGCTGTGCTTATACATGTATCTAGTTTCTTAATAGCTAAATTTTTATTCAAAACTTCTCTAGCAAATCCTCCCCCTAAACAACTAACAGATGCTCCTGAATCCAGAAGTCCTAAATGATTTTTCTCCAGGATCCTGATTGAGGCATATGGTCGAATGTCATTAGGTTTATTTAAAATAGCACACACAGATCTTAATTGGGTTTTTGTATGCTTAACTTTCGTCCAATATTGTCTGGCTCTCTCTGCTGAACGTGAACGCTTAAAAATATTTTCTCGCTTGTTCTGGTAAGCAAGTAGCCTTTCGTGAAAGGGTACTATAGGGTAAAGTTTGGGTGTATATGGTTGTTGGGAATATGGATTTTTAAGTATGGCAATTTTCTTGTTTAATTTTTCGTTTCCGACTTTTGGTAGGGATGTCTTAGCTGCTTGCTGACATCCCGGTTTCCGTTTTCCGGATCATTGCATCGCGGACAAGTTGGAAGGAAAAATGCTATCAAACCACAGCCATAGCAGAATACCCTACGTGGCTTAACACAGCTCTTATAGTTGTGGCCAGCCTCGTCGCAATTCCAGCACACGTTCTCGGATGTTTGTCTATGATTTGATATTGCTTCGCATACATCTTTTCGACAGTCAGGTGCACTCCCTACGTCAACTTCCGAGACATTCCTACGCGACTGCGCAATTGGCCGCTGACTTACTAACTTGTTTTGTAGTTCTGCTACCAAATTCTCCCTCTTCCTACACGCCTTACGAAGATCTGAGATGGTTTTTATGTCTAAATGTAATAATTCTAGTCGAATGTCTGGCAAAAGGTTTCTCATAACAATTTCTACCAATTCCAGTTCTGCCAAAGGAATCCTTAAACTATCGGCTATTGATAAAATGTGATCTAAATAATTTTCAAACGACTCCCCTACTTTTTGTTTTAAACAACGTATGGATTCTTTAATTTCAAAATCTGATCGAAAATCTTTAAAATGTTTGCGCAAATTTTCACATATCTCGCTCCAGCTTAATTCCTCCACTGTGTGGTGATAACGCCAGAACCAGCGCTTAGCTTTGCCTTCAAACAACATGTGCACATTCTGGCAAAGTGATTGGTAATCTCCCCTCAAGGTTGAATTAGTAAGTGCATTCACTCTGTATATAAACTCATCGACTGGTACGCTATTAAGGGATCCATCAAAACTAAGTTTCCATCCCGAAATTATTTTACACGCGACTGATTGGGGTGTTGTTCCAGAATCCTCACGCGTGTGCCTGGGACTATGCAACCCTTCGCGCTCTCTATTAGAATAATCTGTCTGATGATTTTCAGAGCGATTCTCCCTCATGTTTGCTTCGAATACATTACGCGCTTCACCTACTCTCAAATTTCGAAAGTAAGATTCTAAAGAAGCACCTACTAATCGACCTATATCTCCCTGCAATTGCCTTCCGAACTGTTGTTCACAATCTTTCCTGTACTAGATTCCGGATATAGCTTGGATTTACACCTTCATCTGCTTGAGTATGACGTGGCGTACGGTTTGCGTTGGTGTAACGGCCTCTTCCCCGATTTTTATTAGTAACGGATGCATTATGGATGGTTTGTGAACGAGTAGTAGGACCTTGCAGATTTTCTTTTGGCCTAGCGCCTTGACGAATAAATGAATCGAATTGCTCCTGTTCTGCAAAGCTTTTTACTGATTGAGTGTCAAAACTCTGCCGACATACAGGACAACTATCATTTTCCTTTAACCAAGCTGTTATACAAAGATTATGAAAATTATGCTGACATGGAGTTACCGACAGGCTATCTCCTGCAATCTCCTCCTTAAAAATACTACACACCTTGACTTGATTCCCAAGATCTAACAACTCTTCATTGCTGTGACGTACAGTCATTGTATTTTATACGAAAATTATGTATAAAAAAAAATATGTAAATTATTGAAAATTAGTATGTGGGTTTAAAAAAAACGTTTGTAAAAAGTTTTCATAAAAAAATGTTGTGAGTTATGGATTTTTCCTTAAGACCATGAAATGGAAAAAGGTTGGTTACAGGGTTTCCTTCTATTGAAGTACAAAACTAAGGGTAGCTTTGCAAACGATATTTGTATGTATTTCAGTTCGAATGGAATCTGCATCAATTCGACACTAAAGATTTTCCTGTTCGCCTGAATTTTATTTCAGAATAAAAGTAAAAAAAATTTGTTTTACTAGCCGGTTATAAAATCAGTTAACAACCAATTTGTAGATAATTCCACGCAAGTAAAATTCTATCCAAATTACTAACGTTTAACATTTTATATTTTTAACTGGTTAGCTGGAGATACGTAAATATTCCCCTACGATGTTCTAATTCCAATTAAAAATTATAAAACAAAAAAAAAGTTTGAGACATAATTTCGATCGGTAAGCTAAGGATGTATAAAACCTCCCCGTGCTTATTCCACACCGCAATTAGCCTCTTAGAAAATTACCAAAAAAACAAAATTAATTAGTTAGAGCCCCGAATATAAATTCCTCGGGCCCCACGTTGGGCGCCATTTTTATTGTAATACAACTGCCAGGACATAAGTGGTCCTTCGGGATATCCAGCAACTGAGCCGTGCATGCTAGCTTTAACCAGGTACTAAGCTCGTCGGATTGGGGTGGTTCTTGCTCGCTGCTTCGTCGATTTCCCTAGCACTACAACAAAAAAAAATCATGCACATTTCCTTAACAGACAACCAAAAAAAACTACAAAAATTACCCTAACATTTCTTCTAAACCGGACCAACAAAAACTTGAATGAAACCCGTTTGCAACACAACCGAGAAGCAATAAATCCGCTTCTCTTCTCTTCCCTACCCAACCTTCAAGAGATACTTACGATCACCGAGCCCAACCATGATTCCGTGGGCCTAAGGAATTACCATCTCACAACATAGACAAAAAAATTAGTATACCATGTTTCTTGATTTTTCACTTATCTGAACAATTCATTTATTACAAAAATTTATATATTCATACATCTGTTTATTTGTATTTTACTGAAAAGCTGTAGAGCAATTTGATCATTATTATATAATAGATAATAAATAGAAAATATATGTGCACCTTAATGTGAACAATTCATTACAAAAATTACGTTAATCTTACGGTACACCCTAATCTCTCCTTTTCCTTCTCAATTATATTCCAATCCAAGCTTATGGTAACATGTATGTAGATATAAGTATATACATATATAGTTATGTAGTTATGTATGCATGTGCATATATTCCTTTTTTTTTGTAGAGAGTTAGTAGACAGGTAAATATATATACATATGTATGAGGGATTAAATATAAAATTTAAGAGAAATAACACTTACATTTTGTTTTTGCTCCGATCGTGTTCAGCAGGCGCCTGATGAGCTACGTAGTGGAGTGGAGTTTATGTTTACTCTAGAAAATAATTTTTATATACAAATTTATATTTAGTACATATGTACATATATGCCTAACTCTCCCTGTGTTCCAAAAATGACATTTCACGTCCACGTGGTTTATGATTTGTTTTTTTTTTTTTTTTTTTTTTTTTTTTTTTTTTTTATTCTTTAGATAGATTTACACTTTTTCCCGTTCTAAATTTACGCGCTGCAGGAGCGGCTTTAGGGCAAAATTAAGATTAAGGCCCTAAGCTTACATTTTAAAGGTGTCCGAGAGAAGGAAAATGAATTACATAAAACTTAATATTTTTCCAATTAAGAACTTATTTTTGCTTTTGTTTTTGCTTTACATGTATATTCTTTTCTTCTTTAACTTTATGTTTTAACTTTACTTTTAATTACGCAACCTTTAGTTGCAAATTCAAGTACAAATATATACCTACGAAAAAAAATATGTAAATTTAAATGTTATATAAGTACTTCAATGCTTCTTCTTAACTACATTTATATGGTATATTCATAAACGAATTTAAATTTTTCTTCTGGCAAAACCTAATAGCTTGTACGTATGTATAAGTATATATTCAGTTTCACATGGACACTATTGCCGGTAAATAAATATATATGTATTTATATATGTGCTCGAAGATCTCTACACGTATGAAGACCCCTGGACCAATCCGCGTGCATCCGTGACCCACGTGAACCAACTTCTTTGATTTTGGAAGATTATGACGATGGTTGATTTTCGGAAACCTGCCGCTTTTTACATTTTTGTGACTGAATGCTTCTTTTCGAGAAATTTAACCGCATAGATAATCACATTATAAATCCAGAAGACATGTGGAGTGGAAATTTTCTGACAGCCAGCGTTTACTATCTGTTCTATTTTTTTTCTTCACAGTTCTTTTAACTTTTAATTAGCAGACTGGTTGCTTAGTTTTTTTATTTTGCCACATAAATATATTTTTTTTTTTTTTTAACTTTTTCTTCATTCACAAACGATTTTCTTTAGAGCAATGTGCAATTACATATGTATACGCATATGTATATATAATTAAACATCACAAATCACGAGTTTCTGTTAAGTCTTTATTGGTTTTTCTTTTCCGTATTTATTTAATTTATAAGCTTAAAGTTTTTTTTTTTCCAATAAAGTTTTTTTTTTCCAAATTTTAACAATTTTTTTTGATTTTTCGCGGAGCAGCAAAACTTTTCGCAACTTGTCACATTCTCGGCCGGATCCAAAAGATCCCGGAACTCGTGATCTCCTCAACTTGGTTCGTTTTTCTTTTCTTTAGCATTTCGTTAAATACTCTCTGTCTCTCATCTTAAATACTCTGCAACTGTTCCCACGCCGAATTAATTGGGATGCCACGCATAAAAAATTAAATTGCCCAAACCTGTTGTCACTTTTTAGTTGCTCAAAAATCGCCATCACAATATTTGAATGCCTAGCTGCAGCATATCTATACATATGTATGTATGTAGGTACATTGTACATTTGTTCTTTTCAAAATGACACCTAAGAATAGAAAGTGCTCATGGTATGATTTTTTTATGTATGTTGTTGCAATAAACCGTTATTTGGCAAAATAATATTTTTATAACTCCGAGAACAAGGTTGTTGCAATTTTTATTGATGTTGTTGTCGTGTGGCTCCCTTATGCTTAATTTGTGGCCACCTATGCTTTAGTTGACTGCTTGCGCCTGACTATTTGTATAGCAGCGCGCATTTTGTTCTTGAGTTTGGTTTGGTTGTTATTATTGTTTGTTTTTTTATGTACAGTTGACGCTCACAAATTAGAACCACTTTGTTTTTAGGGTGATTCTAATTTCTGAAAAATTCTAATTCCTGGACGTTTTTTTATTTCAATAAAACCTTAAAATGTAAGTCAATTAGTATTGAAAAACTACAATGAAATTTTGCCTTATTCAATTTTATTCATAACAAGTAAGGAAGCCTAAGTTCGAGTGGAATCGAACATTAGATACTCAGCTGTATGCTTTCATTGTTTGTTTGCGTCTGATAGAATCACGGTTTATTTTATATAAAGCGAGTGCTGCATAAAGTGGGCGTAACCACGCCTATTTTCAACATTTTTATCAGTCATCCAACTAAGCATATGAATATTATTCTTTGCTCAAAATTCCATTCCTTTATGACTAGTTACTAGTTACAAAGATGTCACGTTACAAATTCCCAAAGGGTATTCCAGAAATATCTTTGTTAAAAAGTAGGCGTGGTCATAAACCGATTTGAATAAATTTTTGCATGTCTATTAACACAAGTTATAAAAGTGTATAAACCAAGTTTCGTCATAATATCCCAATTATTTGTCGAATTATGGGCTCCGAATCTCGTATATTCCTTTGTCTAAAAAGAGGCGGTGCCACGCCAATTTTCCAAAATTTTTCTACTTTTTGTTTCCGGTCTATTGTAGAACTCATGCCACAAAATTTCAATGAATTACTAGAGATGGGAAACGGGTAAATACCCAAAAGGTAAATACCAGGTAAATTGGGAAAATTTGGGTAAAAAAGGTATATACCCAAATATTCACCCAAAAGTTGGGTATAAATAATTTTATAGAAAGTACTTTTAGTAGTACTTTTTTAAACCAAGAAACTTACTCATCTTTACAAATTTTATTAATAACAAGTAATGAATTAAATACAAATTTAAGTTTAACACAATATTACGTTAGAAATTAATTATTACATCTATATATATATAATCAAGCCTATTTTTTGTCGCCGGCTTTCGCCCAAATGCGTCAAGGGATTTTGACCAAATTTATACACCAGCTGAGTACCTTGCCCTAGATGATTTATATGCATATTTTTTCAAATCCGGAAGTCGGTTCCCTAGATATAGATCAAAAGGTCAAAACATGGATTCGGCTTTCCCCTGAATATTTTTGGGCGATATTAGTGTCAAATGAAAGGTATTGAACGGGGAATTTACATAAAATAGTACTCATGCCGGGTCCCCAAATATAGGTAAAACCGTGGACCCGGATGACCCCCGAATGTTTCTGGCCGATATTGGCATCAAAGGAAAGGGAAAGGAAAGGAAAGGAAAGGCAAAGGAAACGGAGATGAAAGAGAAAGGAAAAAATAAATTATAGGGAAAGGGAGTGGAAGTTTAAGAGAGGTCAGGTCTCCAGATGTGGGTCAAAATGTGGACCCGAATGACCCCGCAATATTTTTAAGAGATATTGGTATCAATTTCTATCGAAACCGGCTGAACGCAGAAGAAAGGGGAGATCTCCACTGCGTTGGGAAGATCAGGTGGACAGTGATGAGCTTAAAACTTCGATGCGCTGGTTTACTTTTTCCGGTGAAATCATATTCTTTTTACCAATCTCACTTTTCAACGCGGTGGGGCACTTAAAACAATTTATTAGATGTTTCGCCATTTTATTGAATTTTGACCATTTATATATCGTATCGCAGTATTTGCAAGTTTCTGATTTTGTGTTACTGCCATTTGACGTGAAATGCTTCCATATATTTTGGTGTTTGGATCTTCCTATAGCCCAGCCTTAAACTATTCAATTCACGATTATTAATCAGTATTAAGCTATCTAATTCATATCTATCTTTTATATAAATTCCATTCAAATTAATACATATGTATGTATCTTACAGCACAAGCTCATAAATACATAAATAAATTTAATGATTTTGCAAGCAAATGATTATTATTTCACTACAGATAAAGTAAAGTTTGCTAAAGTTATTAAATTATTTGCGTTTTCCCAAATATACCCTTGAGTTGGGGATTTATTTGGGAAAATACACTTTTTTACCCTAAAGAGGGTTTTTACCGGGTATTTACCGGGTAGAAATCCATCTCCTTACTTTTATTTTTGACAAAGATATCGCTTAAAATGTTTTTATTGGGCCACTTTATAATACCCATATATAAAAGTGGGCGTGGTCGTCAACCGATTTCGCTAAAATTTTGAACATGTATTACCACAAGTAATATAAGTGTACGCACCAAGTTTCGTCATTATATATCAATTATTTGTCGAGTTATGGGCTCAGAAATCTCGTATATGGGTCATTATTTTACAAATCGTACGGATTTGTTGAAAAAAAAAAATTTCACATTTTTAAAAGACACCAAATTTATTTCTTGGAATCTTTTCGCAATTTAAGTAAACACCTATATCAGGATTTTGGCACATTTTTTTTCTTTTCAGAGATCTGCATGTGTAAAAATTCGATAGTTAAGCAAACATGCCCCCATTCAAAATTCCATATCTTTGGTTCGGCTCGTCGGATCTTGTTCATTTTTTTTTTATTTTGAAGGTAATAATAGTTACTTTATAACTGCGTTAAAGAAATATTTAATTTTAAAAAATCAAAATAATGAATTCAAACTAAATTTTTTAAAGCATTATTACATACTGATCGGGTCAACGAATATTTTCGAAAAAATATACATAATATGCGCTGATCTTTCGTCTAAAAAACGCATTTTATTTCAAGGTGGAGACTTTTATGGTTCAAAAGATATTAACTCATTTCTGACATGACCTCGAGCAACTTGCCTACGTTCCACCACTAAGGGTGTACCGCCAACGTGTGCCTGTGCGCATGCATGCTGATGTTAACCACCCTCACGGAAAAAAAAAGTTAGTTGAAAAAATAAATATATTAAAAAGTGATTTATATTCAACTAATTTTAAAGTAGCTTTAAACAAATGCAGGGCGGGACAGTTTCTTGTATATGTACATATTTATATGTAAACACATGTTTTCAGATCTAAGTATGCCAAGACTGTTTTTTCCATTTTTTGGTTACCGTTTTTCAGCTTCACTTCCCATTAAACACTGAAAACGAAATTCTCAAACGGAGAAAATATTGTTTCATATTTATCATTTGAAAATTAAGATAAATTCAATTGTTTCTCAAATATTGTTTATCAACTTGAGAACGATTTGCGAAATTTGAGGAAAATTTGTTTCGCATTTTTACCATTTCTTGAATTTCGACATCAAATGCAGGATTAAGTTATTTATATTATATTGAAAAGAAACTCAAGATAAAGTTATTTATTTTAAACTACTAGTAAAGTAGTTGAAAACAAATGCAGGATAGGGCAATTGACTGCTTGCTATGACATCGCCGTGTTAAAAAAGTCAGTTCATTGCAAAGGAAAAAGTCACATTTTCAATTAGTTGTTATTGAAAATAAAGTAGTTTATAAAGTGATTTAAAATTAATTAAATTTCCTACAGGGCACCGCATACATACCTATGTATGTATGTGCATGTAATTCAACCTGTTTATCACTTAATAGGTAGCTACTAGCTAGTAGTTATATTTTACCAAATCATTATTGTAGCACAATAGACGGTCTAGTAAAATAGATAATACAACTATTTATGTATTTAGGACCAAGGACGATCATTAAGATGAATATATTATGTTATACACATATTATATGTTATGCCTGCGAGCCAGTACCTTTAGTATAAGTAGATATCAGATTCTAAATATGAAATCTGACAGGGAAAAAATTAAATTTTCACTTAAATATTTTCGTGAAACTGGCTGTAAATTTTTAGTAATATTATACATATATACTTATTTTATTACGACGGTTTTGAAGTGTACATCCCTATTACATTTGTCAATGAAAGTAAAATTTATAAAAGCATTAAAATAATAGAAAACATTTATTTACTTATTTGTATCCATATATATATATATATCAGGGTTGGGCAAGCTGCATTCAATTTTGATTGCATTCAGCCTTGCACTACCATTCAATAGTGAATGCGAATGCAAAGGTGAATGCATTCCCATTCATTGCATTCCCACTGCAAATGTGATTTGGACTACCAATTGAAAATGAGTGCGAGGGATTTGGACAACCATTCATCATTTAATAGCAGTTAAAACCTGTGACCATAGTTAAGGTATTAAGTGGCTAATCTATTTATTAACGGAAAGGAAGTTTATGGGATATTATAAATATGGAATTAGGCTTAGCAAAGTAAAGGGAAACCAACATGGCATAGTAATATGTACATATGTTCTATGTTATATCTGTATGTAAAAGTATTTCTTTCAACTTCTGAGGATATAATTACACAGCTCAACAAATTTGCAAAAATTTTACTCAACACGAACAAACGCTAGTTATTATGAAAGAGGATGTCACTCAGACCAACTTTTCCGAATAGAGTACTAGTCCAGTGCAAATCACATTTACAGTGGGAATGCAATGAATGGGAATGCATTCACCTTTGCATTCGCATTCACTACTGAATGGTAATGCAAACCAATTTTGCACTACCATTCACTATTGAATGGTAATGCACTTTGAATGGTAATGCAAAAATGCCCATCCTTGATATATACTAGCATCGTTGATCACACTACAGCCTCACGAAATGTACAAGAACGTCGCGCACACCCCTGCACATATTGCTTGCTGCAGGTATACATATGTATGTATGTACATAAATAGTTGCATTATCTATTTTACTAGACCGTCTATTGTGCTACAATAATGATTTGGTAAAATATAGCTACTAGCTACCTATTAAGTGATAAGCAGGTTGAATTACATGCAAATACATATGTACATAGGTATGTATGCGGTGGTTAACATCACCATGCATGCGCACAGGCAGAAGTTGGCGGTACACACTTAGTGGAAGGTAGGCAAGCTGCTTGAGGTCATGTCAGAAATGAGTTAATATCATTTGAACCATAAAAGTCTCCACCTTGAAATAAAATGCGTTTTTTAGATGAAAGTTCAGCGCATATTATGTATATTTTTTCGAAAATATTCGTTGACCCGATCAGTATGTAATAATGCTTTAAAAAATTTAGTTTGAATTCATTATTTTGATTTTGTAAAATTAAATATTTCTTTAACGCAGTTATAAAGTAAATTTTATTACCTTCAAAATAAAAAAAAAATGAACAAGATACGACGAGCCGAACCAAAGATATGGAATTTTGAATATGGGCATGTTTGCTTAACCATCGAATTTTTACACATGCAGATCTCTGAAAACAAAAAAAATTTGCCAAAATCCTGATATAGGTGTTTGCTAATTTCGTGCAAGTAACTTAAAAAAAAAGTTTGAGCCGAATCAGAAATATGAAATCCCAAAAGGTGTACGATTTGTAAAATAATGACCCATATTCCTGTTTCTAAAAAGAGGCGGTGCCACGCCCATTTTCCAAAATTTTTGTGTTTTTCGTTTTATGTCCGCAGTTGGACTCCTGCTATAAAATTTCAATGATATATCTTTATATTTTACAGAGATATAGCTTAAAATGTTTTTGTTAGGTCACTTTATAATACACATATATAAAAGAGGGCGTGGCCGTTAACCGATTTTGACAATTTTTCGTCAAAACATTTGTCTATGACTCATAAAGCTTTCAATGTTTGCCCCTTAATAAGTGGGCGTGGCACCGCCCATTTTTCAAAATTTTTGTGTTTTCTGTTTTATGTCCATAGTTGGACTCATGCGACAAAATTTCAGTGATATATCTTTATATTTGACAGAGATATCGCTTAAATGTTTTTATTAGGTCACTTTACAATACACATATATAAAAGTGGGCGTGGCCGTCAACCGATTTTAACTATTTTCCGTCCAAATGTTTGGCTAAGTACGTAAATCACGCATACCAAATTTCATCGATATATCTTCAATGGTTTCTGAGTTATGACATATAAAACTTTCCATGTTTGACAAAAAAAAAAAACAAAATACGCTCTGAAATTAGAATCGAAAATTCTAATTTCAGAGCCTGTAATGTATTCAAAAAGTTGATTCTAATTTCTGGAAATTCTAATTACTAAGAGTTCTAATTTGTGAGCGTCTACTGTATGTACTTTATTTTGTTGTTGCTTCTACATGGCACGCCGTAGTAGCCAGTTCATTTCTGTACGAGCGTCCTTTATTATTGCTGTTGTAATTTTACTTGTAATTATTTCCCGCTTTTTTCTTTGTTTTCGTACCTGTCATATTAACGTATGTATGTACATTGGTAAATATGCACATAGGTATAAATGTTTGTCTGCATGAATATATGTAAGCTTTAGTGTAAACTTCGAGGATGTTGCCTTTGTAGGTACATACGTTGGTACCTTTCATTGCATTCCAATGCCATGTTGCCTACGAGTTTTAAACGTGTTAAAACTGCATAGCTGACGCAAATCGCTGGCATTTTTGAGTTGATGTTGGCATTCGATTGCTGCTTTAATGCAAACATACATATCAACATACATACATATTATATTAGTGGCAGCTGTGGTGCAATGGGTTGAGTGCTCGCCTGCTATGCCAGAGGTATCGGGTTCAAAACACGGTCCGAGCAAAACACCAAAACAATTTTTCTAATTAGTAAAAATCCAATTATTGGGTTTTTTAAGAGCAGCGGTCACCTCTCGGCAGTGGGCGGCATACTCTCCGAGTGTATTTCTGCCATGAAAAAGCTTCTCACAAAAAATGCATTCGCCGTTCGGAGCCGGCATAAAACTGTAGGTCCACCCAATTACTTAATAAGAAAAAACAAAAAGGAGGACACCTCGAATTGGGAGAGAAGCTCGGCCATAAAACTCGTTAGAGTTATAATAGCGCCATTGTATTATTATTATTACATATTATGTATGTTATCTTATTTGTTTGTTGTTGCTTTGAGTGTCAGTTGATTTGCAAAAGTGCAAAAAAAATTTACTTGAAAATGAAGTTTAAGAGTTTCTTTAATTTGATGCTACAGCAGATAAATCGGGCAGCAGAACTTAACTAGAGCAATCTTCTTCACGTGTGTCGAATTTTTAGCGTACGCTGATAATATAGATATCATTGGTCTTATGGTCTTAACAGAATCACCATGTGTACTACGAAGTACTTTCTGTCATCACACAGAGAGTCAGCGCTTTTGCGCAAAGGCAAATCACATTTGCCACCAAGTCGATGAAATACTTAAGTGGACAATTAAAAAGTAAATTCCTCTCACGACGAACAAAAATCGCGTCCTGCAAGTAGGTCATCGTGGTTACGCTGGCTAGGGTGGTATCCATTGCGTTGGAACTATCAGGTCGGCATGACTCTTTGTTTTTCAAACGACTGAGCTCAGCCAAAAACGTTTAGGCGCCAATCAGAGAAAAGACGAATCTATGTACTATGACTGACTATGTATTTTTTTCTTCTTTATATGAACGTCAAAATCCAACTAAGTATTGATTGATGACCAAATTTTTCATAATCTTTTTTTTTTTCTAATTTGAATGACAGTTTTTAACGATGGTGAGTGGGGAAGAGCTCGAAAAGAGTCCGCTATGGATACTTCGTTCATATTTAAAATTATGTACCCAACGAAGTTAAAATACATATATTTCCTAATTATGCGACAGCTAGAGGGAAAAAACAAAAGTGAAATGAATTGCGGAAGAAATTCTTAGATTTTTTTTCAAAATTATTGTTTAATTCATTAAAATGCACACACGCAAATGTATTTCATATACACAAATATTTATGTATATGGCCCGTATAATATAAGAAACCACAGTTAATCAATTTAACACATTTCCTCTTAACCGCGAAGCGAAGTTACTCATATATTGCTCTTTTCGAAATTGTTAGTCAACTCGCGGCAAACATTAGCGCAAGTTACGATTTTCGACCCCATTTATCATTTTCATACAGGAAAACCGCAAGAAAGTTTATGACGACTTGCCACATTTTTGGTGCCGCAATAAAATAAAATGAAATAACAAAAGCGAACGCATTATGCAGCGCTATGAGAATGAGTAAAATACTATGTTCATTTTACGAGTATGACCAGTATAAAAGAACACAATTGTTTGGAAAAAGAATACAACCAGCTACTTACACATTTGAATAAGTTCTAGTAGATTTTTCAAGAAGTCATTAAGCTTTGTGATTCTATTATCATATTAATAAAACGAGTTCGAGTCGTGCTCCTTAAATTTAGTTTTTCATACTAGTTGGAAAGTCCGAAAGGCGAATGCATCGCCCATCGGCGAGGGGTGACCGCTATTTTTAAAAACCCAATAATCGGGTTATAATTAATTAGAAATATGTCCGGACTGAGGATATAATCCGAGACCTTTGCGGTCTATCCAGTACATCACAGCGGCCACACTAAAGGTATTATTTGTCATTCAAATGCCCATAGTAGAAAAGCGAGGGAGCAGTTAGCACCCACATAAGCTCTTCACATGTGTCTAGAGAGCCTTACCATTTGTAATTTACATATATAGCTTTTGCAAGCTTATTTGCTGAAAAACTTGCCAACTCGCTTCCACGATAAAGAGCAAAGCCAGCACTCTATCAGCCGATCTACCAAGCTTTAATGAAACATTATTTTATTGCCGGTTTTACTAACCATATTTAAATTTGATTTCAGTCAGGACTTAAATTAGTAGAGATTCCGCGCTACATATAGTGCTACATTTCTTTGGCCTGGAAGCTTTTCTGAAACAACTTATAAAATGAAGAGCTTGGCCAATTTTCTTCACTGTCGTATTACAATTGCATATATGAAATACGAACACACAAATCAAAAATGTGTAGTTGACCGCAAAGCGTAGCCACGCCCATTTTCAACATTTTTATCAGTCATCCAACTAAGCATATGAATATTATTCTTTGTGCAAAATTTCATTCCTTTATGACTTCTAATTACAAAGATGTCACGTTACAAATTTCCAAAGGGTGTTCCAGAAATATCTTTGTTAAAAAGTAGGCGTGGTCATAAACCGATTTGAATAAATTTTTGTGTGTCTATTAGCACAAGTTATAAAAGTGTATAAACCAAGTTTCGTCTTAATGTCTCAATTATTTGTCGAGTTATGGGCTCCGAAATTTCGTATATTCCTTTGTATAAGAAGAGGCGGTGCCACGCCCATTTTCCAAATTTTTCTATTTTCTGTTTCCGGTCTATTGTGGAACTAATGCCACAAAATTTGAATGAATTATCTTTATATTTGACAAAGATATCGCTTAAAATATTTTTATTAGGCCCCTTTATAGTTCCCATATATAAAAGTGGGCGTGGTCGCCAACCGATTTCGCTAAAATTTTGAACATATATTACCACAACTAATAAAAGTGTACACACCAAGTTTCGTCATTATATTTAAATTATTTGTCGAGTTATGGGCTCAGAAATCTCGTATATTCCTGCTTCTAAAAAGAGGCGGTGCCACGCCCATTTTCCAAATTTTTTGTGCTTTTCGTTTTCTTCCCGCAGTTGGACTCCTGCCATAAAATTTCAATGATATACCTTTATATTTGACAGAGATATCGCTTAAAATGTTTTTATTAGGTCACTTTATAATACCCATATATAAAAGTGGGCGTGGTTGTTAACCGATTTTGGCAATTTTTCGTCCAAACATTTGCCTAAGTAAGTATATCACGCCTACCAAATTTCATCGATGTATCTTCAACGGTTTCAGAGTTATGACATATAAAACTTTCAATGTTTGGCCCTTAATAAGTGGGCGTGGCACCGCCCGTTTTTTAAAATCTCACCAAATTTCTTCATAAGGGCCTGAGCTCCACACGTGGGTGAAATTTTATCACTCTAGCTCTATTAGTGACTGAGATACAAAATTTCCGATTTTTACTATATAGGGGAAGTGGGCGTGGTCATGGTCCGTTTTCGCCCATTTTCAATACCATCCGTTCCAGTCTTGATACCAACTTGCATTCCAAATTTCATCGAAATATTTCAATTTTTGCGCGAGTTATCGTGCGTACAAGCAGACAGACGGACGGACAGACGGACGGACATGGCTCAATCGATTTCTTTTTTCACCCTGATCAATTTGATATATATAAGTCAATATCTATCTCGATTATTTTATGGTGTTACAATCCACCGTTATGTGATTAAAACTATAATACTCTGTGTACTAGTACAGCTGAGTATAAAAATGCAGAATTCAGTAACCAGCACCACAAGTTCATTGCAATCCATAGCTAGACCCAACAACAAATACATACATGAACATATCCAATATAAGATTTACGGTGTATTAAGAGAAATACAATAGCGAAAAAACCGTCGCTAACATATTATAATAAATAATAAATAATGGCCGAAACAGTTTTCGAAAATTTGCCAAACAATCCATTCACCCATCAATATTTGTGTGTGTCTGTGTAACTTTGCAGTCGGAAAAGGAGGTGCTTGAATTGAAGTTGTCAAAAGTGAACATTAACTACGAGTGCAAGTGAGAAAGTGAAGAGTTATTAAATGAGTAACAACAACAGTCAACTAATAAAGAAGTGACTGCTGACTGACACACTCGCTGGCTGATGCCTGATTGCTTGACTTAACTGTGAACAACTGTTTTAGTTGTTTGTTGTAGTGGCTAAGTCAGGGTTGCCACTTTGAAATTTATTTTCCGACCAAATTCGTTTCCAAAACCTACCAAAATAGCTTTCAGCCGACCAAAATTTTTTTTCACAAAATTCGTCATATAAGCTGGTTTTTAAAAATTTTTGTATTTTTATATATTCATTTAACTGGTATATATATAGGAACTTATACATACATATCACTCTTCAAGTATTTTCACATGTTTTAGCTTAAAATAATAATATACGAATGCGTTTATACATATGTATGTACATTAATTTGTGTATGTAATCTATGTTAACCTTTTAAAATAGTTACGACTATGGTTTAACAGGTAGGTATAAGTAGGTATACAAATGAGATCAGAACTTTAATTAAATATCAAAATTGAATCTAAGTTCTTTTTTTGTGCATAGTGCTTATTTCTAATTTGTTTCTGAGTTTGGTTTTATTAAAGAAAGTGTAGAAAATCTGCGCCCCGGTGCAGCAGAGCTGTGTGGAAGCGTAAGCAGATTAAAAATAAATTTTGTGAGCCCGCCAAAGCAATTTTCATTAAGCGCATTTTTCATCAAACTAAAAACTGAAGAAAGGGTTTTCATGCGTGTGCGTTCACCTTCTTTTATCCACTTTACACAAAACTCTGCCGAAGAGAAACACAAAAAGTATTCAAGCAAACTGTTGCTGCGAAAAAGAGACATGAATACATGAACTTTCAAACGTTCTTTCAACAGTGTTGTGGCAAAATCTAGCAAATCAGTGATGTTACTTGAAGGAAGGTAAAAACCTACCAAAATTCAAATCGTGCGACCATCCGACCAACAGGAATAAAACCGACCAGTTTTGGTAGGAAAAGCCCACTTATCACATCACTGGGCTAAGTCATCAGTTATGACCCAGTGGTAGTCGTAGTCGTCGTTCCGTCAGCCGCTGCAGTTGGTTCGCCAGCGCTTTTTGATAAATGCGTTTTCTGCTCTAATTGCTGTTATGAGTTGTTGTTGTTGCTGTTGTTGTGATGCTGTGAATGTAGTGGGCGTGTTACGTTCATTCATTCATTCTTGTTTCATTTTGCTGGCGGTACGCATGTGCTCCTATGCTTACTTTCCTTCAAAACCTTCGACAAAGTTGTACTTCTCTTCTCGTTCTGCGCTGACCACATTTCACCTCTCTTGCTCGTGCTATTTCTTTGCCTTCACTCGCCTTTCAATGTGAATTTTTGCATTTAATCTACTGCTTCTACTACGTTTCGGGGCAATTTTTGCCACCATTCGTCATCGTCCATAAATCACTTGCTTTGCGGTTGGCGGTGAGTGTGGCGCGCAGGCGTGCATATTCATGTTATTTAGGCCATAATTTTGGTTTGATGGTTTCCCTACTGAAGCTTTGGCGGTATGGTTGAGTTGAGTTAATTTGTTTGGTTCTTTTTCCATTGTATTCCACCTAATGTATTCGTATGTATGTAGATTGGTAGTTTTTGGGTTTGCTGGGTCAAACTTTGATAAATGTTTTCACGATGGTTGATACAGGTACATACGTGAATGCTTCAAGGCTCTTTCATCTGCATATTTATTTCAGTTAGATGTTTCTAAGATCCGACGTTTATTAAAAGATCGTGAGATTTATGTAGTATTTTTCAAAATTTGCTAAAAATCTGATTTGCATCTGGAGCTTTATGAACTTAATCCAAAGCATCACTTGTTGGCAAGAGTATAAATCATTACACATTGTAAGGGAAAAGCAAAAAGAAGCCTCTTTAGCTCTACAATATCGTGGACAAGCTTATTCAAAATCCCCAAGCTTGTAATCTTGATACCAGCCAGTTAAAATGTTACAGAAAATGCAATTTTTCGCACATTATAAAATTGCCCTCGGATGTTTGAAAAATCCTCCTCAAGGGGCATTTTGTATAGGTAAAAAAATGCTGTTTAAATGCTTGAAATTGCATAAACAATCTAATTTTGGGCATTTGAAAAAAAATTTCCCTTAAAAAATTAACCTCGAATTTTTTTTTATAAATTTCCTCAAGAAAATTTTTTAAATTTAAAAAAATTTCCTAATATAGCATTTGAAAATTTTGGCTTAAGGAAAATTTTGTAAAAATATATAATGTAATAAATAATTAGTTAAAATTTCCTAGTATGTTAGAAATCTTATATTTTATGCAAATTGAAAAATTACCCTCGGATTTTTGAAAAATTTTCTCAAGGGAAATTTTGTATAAATAACAAAAAATGCTTGAAATTACATAGACAATGTAATTTAAAAAAAAAATTCCCTAAATTATTTGAAAAATTTCCCTTCAGGAAAGTTTCCTAGAAATAACTTGAAACAACTGTTAATGATGAGGGCACAAAAAAACACTAAAAATCATTAAACTATTTTGGAAATATATGTATATGTAAGCCAACAGCGATTTTGCATGTTAACAATAAATGAAAATAATCGAGATGCGAGTAAATAAGACCAAAAAGGAATGTGATATGTATGTGGTGTTGTTACACATAACCACTTTTCATGCAGCAGCAGTAAACATAAAAAACCGATTTGTTGCATGTGAAATAACAAAACACACATGCCAAACCATAAGTAAAATGTTTGTACAAGAAAGAAAAAATTACCAATTTCAAACAAAAAAAAAACAAAAAATTGGACTTGATTACAAAAAAGTGGTAACTACAAATCAACCTCTTAATCGACGATTACACACCACCAACAACAACAGCAACAACAAGCTAAGCATGATAAGTGCAAACAGTATTTCAAAACCAAAAGCGACACATTAGACAATTTGCAATGCGCTGCTGCTGCTGCTGATGTTGTTGTTGCAAGTAGACAAAAAGCCAAGCCAGTCAAATATACAAAAATTCCGCATTTGTCAAGCTTCAAAGTTGGCTGAAGCTGGCAGCAATCGATGGCTTCTTGTTCGTGCTTGAGAAACATTTAGTTATAGGTAAGTGTAAATGCCATTTAACTACACAACAACAACAAAGATGCAATAAGCAAACGTCTCAACAGCAATACAGCACAAAGCTTGCATTGAGGCTGCACTGAGCCCGTATATTCTTGTCTTAAGTCAGCCCTAGTGGTTAAACAACAACAAAAGCAAGCACTTTTAACTTGACTTAGTTTAGGTACCAGCGAACGTCGCGATGACGATTAACAGGTAAGTAACTCGGTGAATGGTCTCAGACGGTACGTAGGCTGTGCTTAGCTTGCCACACACTACTCACTAACTTGCCACAAACGTTGGTTGCAGCAACAGTCACTTCATTTAACCCAATTTCAATAATCACGAAATTTAAGTTATCCCACTATAATTACTTTTTTTGGCATTTTATTCTATTTTTACTCGTATATTTTTAACTGTATTTAAAAGTTAAAAGTTGGCTGGCAATCAGGCAAAAGTTTTTCCTTTTTGACACAATACGACTCACCTAACTCGCCAACAATTATTCGTGGCAAACAATTTATTTTCGCTTTTTCACGATTAGACTACAAACTAACTGTATACATAACACATATTTACATACTCGTATATAAATTTATTATAGGAGTGTTTTATTGGGCACTTCTCTGCTGGCTTATACTCGATTCTGCTCTCTTGGCTGACAGTTTCCATACAAAATGTTAGAGACTTTAAGAGACCTTTAGAGAGTATGCCAGCTACTCATTTAACTGATCTTTACTGATTATGCCAATTCTCTTTACAGATTATATCAATTTTTTCTATTATGAATAAGTGAAATGGTTTCAAATTTTTGTCAATAGATGTCTCCCCTATCTCTGAATTCAACGCAATACCGTTCGTTAGAAAATTTTCTCCAATTCCGTACCAAAGAACATATATTGTACAACATACGTTCTTTGTCCGTACTTTAACGAACGGTGTTACATTGAGTCTTGGCTAGATTCGAAGATAGGGAGACATCTATCGATAAAATTTTTTAAGAAATTTCATCAAATAAACACACATTTTTTCCAATTCCTTTACTTTAACGAACGGTCGTATAATTTTCACTTGTTTTTATACCAGTGGTTGTTTTTTCGCAAGTCTCTAACCCTTGCCGAAACGAATACGGCTTATATAAAAATAATTTTGCCGTGTTGCCAGAATTATTAAAAAAAATCTAAAAAATTCATCAAACTCTAATTTTGACTCTAAAAAGTTTTACAATAAATAGTAGATACACGAATGCTGCGCGCTGAAAAGTAGAATTGACAATGTTATCCATAAAAGAAGTAAAAAAACGAAGTTCTGCGGAAAAATTATATACAACACCGGTACCAACCAAGTGCTATATAATTTCGGCCATTTTAATTTTTTAAATGAAATTTCTAAAAAAGTTTTAAATACAAATACACCTTTATGCATAAAGAAAAATTACACTAAAAAATGGCTAAAAATGCTTGAAATTGTATAGACAATTAAATTTTGTGCATTTAAAAAATTTCCCTCAAATAATTGAAAAATTCCCTGAAGAGAAATTTTGTACAAATAACAATAAACGGCTGAAAGTGCTTGAAATTGCACAGACAATTAAATTTTGTGCATTTTAAAAAAATTTCCCTCAAATAATTGAAAAATTTCCCTGCAGGGAAATTTTGTACAAATAACAAAAGAACGGCTGTAAGTGCTTGAAATTGCGCAGACAATTAAATTTTGTGCATTTTAAAAAAATGTCCCTCAAATAATTGAAAAATTTCCCTGAAGGGAAATTTTGTACAAATAAGAAGAAACGGTTGTAAATGCTTAAAATTGCACAGATGATTAAATTTTGTGCATTTAAAAAATTTCCCTCAACTAATTGAAAAATTTCTTCTTCAATTTCAGAGTCACAAATGCAACATGTAAGTAATCGTAGATCAAATACGAGTCAAGAGTCATAATTTTTGCTTTAGACAAAAGTAAGTAAGACAAACTTTTAACGCGATGGAGAGACAAATATAAAAACAAGCAAATTAAGTAGCGAAATCATGCTATAAATGTTAACGACTACGAGCTCAATAAAGATATGGGTTAACTGCTGTGAATTAGTGAAAATTGAACAACAAAATGAGACATATCGTGATAAGATGACAGAGAAGCAGTAAATAGATACACAAAAAGAAAAAAAGTTTGAAAACGTGCTAACATCACAAGTAAAGTAGTTTTAGAGCGAATAAGTGAGAGCAACTGCCATACTCAGCTGTGTGTTTTAACAAAGAAAATTGTCATTGATCCATTCAAAATGTAACACACATAAAGGTAATGGGAAAAGTGAAAATATACCTAACTGGAATTCAAATCTCTCTTTTGGTACAAGTTTCGGCTAAGCCGTTGTCAAAAGCTACTCTTAAATAATATTTCTAGTAAAGTATGCTAACAGACAGTGAGTATAAATACAGAGTTATGTGCATATGTCTATAAAAGGCTTATAAATTGTACTAGCTCTCTAGCCCTTTGTTGTTGTTTTACACAACTGCTGCAATTACCACCCGCTGGATTGGGTGCGAAATATCGTTAGTAAAACTCGATTTTCAAATGCCGGCAAACAAATGACAGCGCAAAACAATAAAATATGCCATCAATATACATGCATACATACATTGTAAAGTGGTTAAAAATTTTGAAAAATTGCAATACAAAAATTTGTGTCAAAAAAGAAATAAATAGAAGAGCATGAATATTTGCAGCTTTTTTCAGGCAGCAGATCAATTGCAACTGTTGCATGAGAAGCAAATTGCATGTGGCACACCGTGCCAGGTAGGTATGTATGTATTAGCGTGAGGGCAGCATTCGGGGCTGAGGTGAGTTTGAATGAAGTTGAGGCAGCTCGTAAAATAGCCAAATTGACATTTTTAACAACGAAATGCGAATTCAAACGCTAAATAATGATAGCAAAAAAAGCAAATGACGCTGGAGTAGCTTTTTTATTTTTAAGAAGAAAAAAAAAAACAAAACAAAAATTAATATAACAAATAAATATATGAAACACTCGCTAAAATAACAATTGAGTTGCAAGCAAATAGTAAGAAAACAACAGCAATTCTATTGCCAAAAAGCGGCAGCTTCAGTTTGGATTACGTGTAGCAACGGAGTCACCACCGCAGCTTAACTGAGACGTAAATTAAGCAATATTATTACATGTACCTATAACTCGCAGTTGCCTGGTAAAAATAGATACATCGATATGGTGCAGTGAAATCTAGATATTACAGTATCGTGCAGAATACGTAGGCATATTAGAGTTTCGTAGTAAAAAGTAGACAAGACAGTATTGCCCTGTAAAAAGTGGGCATATAATATTATGCAGTAAAAAGAAGACAAAGTGATGCAATATAATAGAAGTAGACCTAGAGCATTTCGTCGCTCCGGAAGAAGAAAGACGCATGCCAGTAATTTGTCGACGAAAAAAGGCGCATTAAAAATATGTCGGGGAAAAAAGACACTTTACAAAACATGTCGACGAAGATAGACGCATTAAATAATATTTCGACGAAAAGAGACGCATTATAAAATATTTCGACGAAGAAAGACGCATTAGCATTATTAACTGCGAAGAAAGACGCATTAGCATTAATATTGACAAAGAAAAAACAAAAATCGAATACGTCTTTCTTTAGTAAAATATATTTGAAAGCTTCTTTCTTTATAGTAAAAAAAAAAAATAAAGCGTCTTTCTTCGTTATCAAAAAAAAAAATAAGGAGTGTTTCTTTCTAAAAATATTTTTAATGCGTCTTTCTTTGAAAAAAAAAAAAGTTTGCGTCTTTTTTCTTCTATAGCGACGATTTGGACATACCAAAGTTTTCTGGTAAGAAGTAGACAAAGCAGTAGCGCACAGTAAAACGTCAACAAATCAGTACTGCGGCGTAGAATTATACACACATAGGCTACTGGCTAGTAAAAAGTAGACAAGGAGTAGTAGAAAGTGGACACAGACTATTTTATATTGAAAAGTGGCCATATTAAATTTGGTCAAAGAAAACTAGACATAGCAGTACTGCACAGTAAAAGTAGACATATTAAAGTTCCGCAGTAAAAGGTAAGAGCAAGAATTTAGCGCATTTGAAAGTGGTAAAAGCTATGATGTAGAAATTAAAAACAGGAGGTATAAGATTTTTGGCGCAGGGCTTCAAACTTAGAGCCAAAATTCGAGTACGACCGTCCTACCGTTAGGTAAGATACCATGTTCTACGTTCAATAATTGCCACCAAAGATACTTCAAGCTCAACATAGATATCTGCATACATACTATACTATACATACTATATGTATAGACTCGCATCTAAAACCAATTTTTGTTGTTGGCACATTATTCATACCGAGTCCTGGCAAGTGGCAACGGGGGCGCAGAAGTGAATAAAAACCAAAAATGAAAAGACAATAAGCCAAATGATACACAGGCAAGGAGGTCATCAGCGTGGTAACATCAGCAAAGCCAAAAAATGAGGTAAAACTAAGTAAAAAAAAAAATAAAAAATAGCAATTCGACAAATAATGCGCATACAACTTAAGTTCGAATTGAGTGAAATCGATTGATGTTGGCAATAAAGCAGATAATTGCTTTAAATTGAACGGTTTAAGTTTGGTAATTGTTGTGGATATTTTATTTGTAATTTTTTGTTTTTCTTTCCGCTTTATAAATAAGTAAACATATATTTTTCTTTCTTAACAGTTTAACCAATCCTAGCTAGCAATGTGGCTCATTAAATCAGCAGCAACAACAATAATTCCGCTCTTTGCCATTTACTTACTTATCCGCATACTTTGTAGCGCTATAAGCAGTCATACACTTTTAAGTAACCAGTGTTGTTGTTGCTGTAGCAATGCAATAGGGAAACCATGCTGCTTTGTATTTAAAATGCAACTCTGCAGTTAGTTAAGTAAGCCACCTCTGGATCGAGATGATCTCGCTGGCTACAGCAGCTAAAGCAGCGCTAGCCAACATCGCATGCTCGGTTATCCATTGAAGCGTCTAGCGCTGAGCGTTTGTTGACTGCCTGGCGGCACAAGTGACGCTCCTCTGGTAATGCCCCTTGACGCCACAAATGCTGGCTGCTTGGCAATGCAGCAATGTTGCATCATTGTTGTAAATTAAGTTAGTTTAATCTTTAATTGGATTGAGTTCATTTGCTAATCGTTTTTACTTAACAATTTGTTGCTTGTAATTCAATTTATTTGCTTAGTTTTGTACTTTTTGTGCTTTTTATTTTTATACCTTTCATGAAAATGAAATGGTATTATAACTTAGTGCCAAAAATTTTTTGTCGAAAGTACCAGAAGGAGGCGTGGGGGACCCACCAAAATATATACCGATATGATCAGAATCACGAGCTGAGTCGATTAAGCCATGTCCGTTTGTCCGTCTGTCCGTCCGTCCGTCTGTGTGAACGCAAACTAGTCCCTCAGTTTTTAAGATATCTGAATGAAATTCGGAATACGGGCATGTTGTTATATGCAGCTGATCATTTGTCGGAACCGGCCGAATCGGACCACTATAACATATAGAAAACAACCGATTATTCAGATATACATGAAATTTTTTGATGTAATTTGTGCATAACTTCCCCATTTATACAGCTAAGGACATGAAACTTTGAAGTAGACGTGCCCATTTTGGCCCAAACAAGGTTACCGAAAATTGTCAAGATCGGACCACTATAACATATAGTTCCACAACATCCGATTATTCAGATATACACATTTCGGTGTATAACTCCTCCATTTTAACAGCTAACGGCCTGAAATTTTGAAGTATTTGTACCCATATGGGCCCAAACGGGATTACAGAAAATTGTTAAGATCGGACCACTATAACATATAGCTCCCCTACAACCGATTGTTCAGATATACACATTTTGGTGTATAACTCCTCCATTTTAACAGCTAACGGCGTGAAATTTTGAAGTATTTGTACCCATATTGGCCCAAACGGGGCTACCGAAAATTGTCAAGATCGGACCATTATAACATATAGCTCCCATACAACCGATTGTTCAGATATGGACATTTTGGTGTATAACTCCTCCATTTTAACAGCTAACGGCCTGAAATTTTGAAGTATTTGTACCCATATGGGCCCAAACGGGATTACCGAAAATTGTTAAGATCGGACCACTATAACCTATAGCTCCCCTACAACCGATTGTTCAGATATGGACATTTTGGTGTATAACTCCTCCATTTAAATAGTCAAGACACCATTTTTTTCTAATAAATCTTTCCATAAATAACCCACAAAATTAAAATTATAAATTAAACTTAATCCGGCTATGTACATACATAGGTAACTTTTCATTTCCCCACTCATGAAAGGTATGAAGTCTTCGGTACGGCCGAAGACAGCCGCGCTTTTACTTGTTTAATATTCGATTTTATAAATTCCATTTGCGCCTTAAAAAGTTACAACTGATAATACATGTGATTATTTTAATGCTTGAGTCTGTTTATTTATTAGATTTTTCTTTTTTTTTATATATTTTTTTGAAATTTCCTTCTGGAACTTTTGTCTCTGCTATCGCTTCGTTCGTGGCCGCTGTGGTGCAGTGGGTAGAGTGCTCGCCTGCTATGCTAGAGGTCTCGGGTTCAAACCACGGTCCGAGCCAAACAAATTTTTCTAATTAGTAAAAATCCAATTATTGGGTTTTTTAAGAGCAGCGGTCACCTCTCGGCAGTGGGCGGCATACCCTCCGAGAGTATTTCTGCCATGAAAAAGCTTCTCACAAAAAATGCATTCGCCGTTCGGAGCCGGCATAAAACTGTAGGTCCACCCAATTAGTAGGAAAAACAAAAAGGAGGAATACCAAATGGCAATAAAGCGTGCAATAAAACAGGCAAAAAATATAGTAGACAACAAGATAGCCTACACTCTCACGGCAATGAATCCATCGGCCCCGTCACTGATCGCACTACCTAAAATCCACAAAGCAGGAACACCTATGCGACCAATAGTAAACCATAAATCGGCACCAGGATATAGACTATCAAAACATCTAAATAAGCTACTAACCGAGACACTGGACCTGTCCAATAAATACACAATCAAAAACACGACGGAACTAGTCGAAAAACTGAACAACCTGAACGTACCTAAGGACTCGAAACTGGTATCGTTTGACGTGAAAGACCTATACCCTTCGATACCACTGACAGAAACACTAAAAACTCTCACTAAAATATTGACAGAAAAAACGAACAGAGACATTGCAACAGAGATCGTAAACACACTGAAAGTAACCCTGGACCAGAATTATTTCAAATTTGACAATAAAATATACAGACAAACTCACGGACTGGGAATGGGTAACCCCACATCAGCCATCCTTATGGAAGTATTTATGCAACATTTGGAGGAAAGTTATATGGAAGAACTGGCGAAAAATCTGGGAGTAAATTTTTATGCCAGGTATGTAGACGACATCATCTGCCTCATAACGGAAAATAAAGAAGAAAAAAGTTTGGAATACCTCAACGGCCAACACAAAAATATAAAATTCACCATGGATGCAGAGAAAAATGGAAAAATCAACTACTTAGACCTCACAATTAAAATAAACAAGGAGACTAACAAATTTACTTACGAAATATACAGAAAACCCACAGCAACGGATACAGTAATACACAATAAATCTAGCCATCCTCAACAACACAAGAACGCCGCTTTCAGACATTTATTAACACGACTTGAACGGACCCCGTTAGAAAAGGAAGCTTACAACAAGGAACTCAGCACAATATACACAATCGCGGAGAACAACGGATATCAAAAAAGTTTGGTGAAGAAAATACAGAAAAACATAACTTCAAAGAAATTGGAAAAGAAAGAAAAGGTAGAGAAGAAATGGGCAGTCCTATCGTATACCGGAGCAACATCTTACAAGTTGGCTAAAGTTTTCCAAAATTATAACATTAATGCAGCATTTAAAACGAGGAACAACATGGAAAAACTTCTACGAAACAACATTAACAAGGAAGACCCCTTTGACAAACAAGGCGTATACAAATTGACTTGCGAATGCCAAAATAGCTATATAGGACAAACAGGACGCCAAATCAAGACGAGATATCGAGAACACGTAAGAGATTACAATAAGAAAATAAGGAAATCATCAACGACAGTGGAATCAAATTTCGCCAACCACATGGCAGAAAACAAATGTACACCCATGAAAATAGGAAAAACAGCTAAAATTCTCCACATACAACACAAGGGAAAACGACTTAACGTATTAGAAAATATGGAGATATACAAACAGAAGACATTCGTAGGTAAAATAATAAATGAACAAATAAACACCGCATCAGATACATTATTTGAACCGCTTAAGCTATTATACCGAAAAGAGGACAGAACACCTAAAACCGACATAAACAAAACAACACACAAGAGGACAATAACGGACTTTTACCTGCCTGTTTAATGAGGATACAAAAATAGATTCACATGCCTAAACGTACAGACTCGCACGCACGCACGTATGCACGTCGCCCGACCGCACGAATGCACGAACACACGAACACATCACACGAACACGAAGTACGTGACCAAACGATGGAAGTCAGTTACTATAAGTACTATCGAACGTACACAAAATAACTCAGAACGAAAAAAGACACTGAAGATGGCGCGTATTAGCCGAAACCGGTTTGTCTCCAAACCAAACTTGACAAGGGATGACGGAGGATCGTTCCACAATACATCAAAAAGGAGCACACCTCGAATTGGGAGAGAAGCTCGGCCATAAAACTCGTCAGAGTTATAATAGCGCCATTGTATTATTATTATTATTATCGCTTCGTTATGAAGGCGGGGCTGCAAAAGCAAATTTGAGTAAAAGGTTTGAAATCTTAAGCAAAAGCAAATGCTTGGCTTTTATTAATATGACCCATTGACTAATTAATAATAGTAAACATTAATATTTCCTTATGGACAGTAGTTTTTCAAATATTTATATGAAGCTCTAGTTGTTAGAAATTGGTTTAAGAGTTAATGGCTTAATGTTACGGCAGGAGCAAATTGTAATAAATCTCTAATGTATTTTCCAAATGTTTACAAATGTTAATTAAATGCAAACATTAAACAAAATAATTTCGAAGAAAAATTATCCTTTGCTTTAATCGAAAAACGAACGCAAACAATGTGTTTTTCATTTAATATTTATTTATAATTAAACTTTCCTCGTAGGAGCTACAGGCGTTTAATGTTAAAATAAATATATACCAACTTATATAAATTAATTGAATTTAATTAATTTCTACGCGTTTATTTTAATCGGTGTTTGCTCCAATAGCCAAGAGACATAAAGAGCAGAAATTTAAGAAAATGTAATAATAATTTTTTTTATCAAAAGTAAGATAAACATAAAACAACAAAACTAATAGCTGGTTAACAGTTTATTTCGCTATTCAATTAGATGAAAAGTAAGCGGAAAGAGTTCTACGCATAAAACCCATTATCAAATTCTTAGTTGAAAGAGTTTAGAAAACATTTTAAGATTTACTAAAAGGGTCTAATATACACTAAAACAGATGAAACCATATCAGCAAACCCTCTGAAATAGTTCACTCAACGACGTTAAGTTATCGTGGTTAAGATTATATTCTCTTCATACACTTAGAGAAATCGTGGAAATGGACTTGAATTCATGGTTATACGGTACGAGAGCAACCAACTCATATTTTGTATTTCATATTTTATACTCAACTAGCTGACCCGGCAGACGTTGTTCTGCTAAAACTTATTCCTATGAAGCCTAAGGAAAAGTCTTTGATTACCGTATTGCTAACCATTATCTTAGAGTCCATCTTAATGACTGCGAATAACAAAAAATTGTCTATTCTCTGAATAAAAGTTATAGTTATATTCGCCGCGACAAACCTACTTCCCCCGATCCCTATCACTATCTCAATCCCTATCCCTATCCCTATCCCTATCCATATCCATATCCCTATCCCTATCCCTATCCCTATCCCTATCCCTATCCCTATCCCTATCCCTATCCCTATCCCTATCCCTATCCCTATCCCTATCCCTATCCCTATCCCTATCCCTATCCCTATCCCTATCCCTATCCCTATCCCCATCCCTATCCCTATCCCTATTCCTATTCCTATTCCTATCCCTATCCTTATCCCTATCCCCATCCCTATCTCTATCCCTATCCCTATGCCTATGCCTATGCCTATGCCTATGCCTATGCCTATGCCTATGCCTATGCCTATGCCTATGCCTATGCCTATGCCTATGCCTATGCCTATGCCTATGCCTATGCCTATGCCTATGCCTATGCCTATGCCTATGCCTATGCCTATGCCTATGCCTATGCCTATGCCTATCCCTATCCCTATCCCTATCCCTATCCCTATCCCTATCCCTATCCCTATCCCAATCCCTATCCCTACCCCTATCCCTATAGCTACCTACCTTTACCTTACCGGGACCGTCCATCACCATCCCGGAACCCGGCCTAGGCATCACTATTTAAAAAGCTCTTTTCTGAAGTCCTCCTCAACAGCTTTCATTTGATACCAATATCGCTCAGAAACTTTCCAGGGTCACTCGGTCCCACGTTTTAACCCATATCTTGGAACCCGGCCTAGGTATCGCAATAAAAATAACTTTATGTTGAAGGCCTGTTAAACACCTTTCATTTGATACCAATATTGCTCGAAGGCTTGGTGGATCGATCTGGGTCCTCATTTAGGCCTGTATTCCGGGAAGCTCCCAATTTTTCGAAATTCTATATAACCTACTATGTGCACTAACACCACATGAATATACTGTGAAAATTTCATAAAGAACGGTTGGTTACTTTGGGAATTTATAGAGGACACACATCCACAGATGCACACATACGCACATACACACCGATTTTTCCAATTTTCGGACTTTTCCGGAGGGATTTTCCAAAACTTTCTTCCGTACGAACCATCTCCTCGAGAATACGAACAATTGACAAAAAGTTTTACAGAAATCGGCCCAGCCGTTCTCATCTGATGAGGTTAGTAACATTTTTTACACCATTTTTATATATATAGATATCTCATATTTCATATCTCATATTTCATATCTCATATTTCACAGTTCATATTTCATATTTCATAATTCATACTTCATATCTCATATTTCCTATCTCATATTTCATATTTCACAGTTCATATTTCATATCTCATATCTCATATTTCATATCTCATATTTGATATTTACTATTTCATATTTCGTATTTGGTATTTCATATTTCATTTTTCATATCTCATGTTCTAGATTTCATTCATATCTCGGATTTCAATGTTAATGTTTCAGGTCTCATATCTCAGATTTCATATTTCATAATTCATATTTCATATCTCAGATTTCATATTCATTTTTTCATATCTCATATTTCCTATTTCATATTTCGTATTTAATATTTCATACCTCATATTTGATATTTAATATTTCTAATTTTGTATTTCGTATTTGGTATTTCGTATTTGGTATTTCATATTTCGTTTTTCATAGCTCATCTTCTAGATTTAATTCATATCTCAGATTTCACATTTCATAATTCATATCTCATATTTCATATTTCACGTTTCATATTTCTTATTTCAGTTTTTCATTTTTCTTTTTCATATATCATGTTTCAATAGCCTATCGCACCCGAGTATAGCATTTAGTCAACATACATGTGTTTTAACATTCGTATGTTAATGTAAAATGTATAAATATATGTTCATAAGTATTACATATTATATATCATGTGTGGATAGTACCTTTTAGCGATAAAAATGAAATTCATTTATAATTTCCATTTATATGCGGCATTTCTTCAACTACTTCCTTTTGTATGTCATATAAAATTCATGTAATTAACTGTGTAAGCAAGCTCATTAATTTTGTAGAGAGTTCTTGTTGGGGTTGGGCTGCCAAAGCAGCTAAATAAATAAATGAATTGCTTGGTTGCATATGCAGCTTTCGGTTGGTTATGGGGCCCCGATTGTGTATGCCGATTTGGGTTGAGCGTTGAGCTAAACAGCAAGTCACTGCCTCACTATGTTGCTTTCATAGTTGCGCATACGCCATGGCGTACCTATCCGTTAAACACGTGACGCTTGGAAATTAAAAAGGAAGAAGGAGCAGGGCGAGCAGCTAAGTTACTAGATATTAAATTTCGGCACTAACCAGCTGCTGGCGGCTAAAATGCGAAAAAGAAAGCTGTGCTGCGTGAGTCACGAAGTAGGGAAGATGCGGCAAAGTAAAGCATTTACACTTAGTTAACTTAGTAGTTACCCTCCTTGCAACATTGGACGTAGTACAAGCGCATACAAAAATCATCAAAAAAGTTTACTTTGACTTCATATTCGACCAAAGCAAAGCAAAAAATAAATGCAGAAAATATTAGCGAATGTGCAAATTTGCTGAGTGTTGATTACATTTTCCACATAAACACACTCTCTAGCACAACCCCACAACATCGTTTGAAGTGGAGAAACGGACCAGTTGCAGTCAGTCTGTCCTCAATACTCGCATGTTAACCGCAAATGCTTCTTCTTACAACCGCTAGAAATACAAGCGGGTGCAGAAAATTTTTAGTTTGTTTCTGGTTTGAGTGAAATTAAAATTGAATTTTTTCACAGTGGTGCCAGATTGAGGGAAATTTCCCTTTTTGAGGGATATTTCACTGCAAAATTTTTAAAGAGGGAAAAAAGGGACATTTTGTTGTCGTCCATATAAAAAAAGGGATTTTTTGGTTGCAGAACTGTTTACATACTTACATACATATGTATAATTTATAGTATAACTTAAAATAAGCAAAAGTATAGTATAACTTAAAATAATGAAAAACTCTATTCAGTGTATGAATACACACGCTTTCGCGTTAACTTATGCAATGCAAAAAGGAGTCGGTTACATACACACATTGCTTACAAGTAAACATACAGCGAACTACACTGCGTATACGTAACTTGTTTACATAAATCCATATATGCAGGTTAAACTAATAATTGTGCACATTCGTACTGTATTGTTAATAATCGAAAGAATTTTGGAGAATTGGGAGCCACTTAAAGGCTATTTTCGCCTGGCCTGATTTAAATATACGCGTAAAAAAGCAGAAACGATTTATGAAGAATTGGAAAGAATTCAAAACAAGGCTTATTTTAGATTTCTGAAGTACGTTCTTAACTTTTTCAATGAATTTAACGCATTGTTCCAAAGCCGAAATGTACTTATACACCGACTAGGGAAAGAAGCTAAGACACTTGTGTTGAAAATTGCAGGAAATTTCTTAAAACCCGACTTTTTTAACAATTCCGTGGGAATTACAGCTAAAAGTTTTGGAACTTCCAACTCCATATTTACTTGATGAGCATAACGTTTACGTTGGTTATGAATGCGAAGATATTTTGTCAAATTTAAATTTGGAGGAAAAGATTGTATTCAAAAAAAGGTGATTGCGCTTTTATGAAGATTCTACCTTTCAGATAATATCACATTTTCCATTTGACGGTGTTTTCGAAGAATTGCAGTTTTTAGATCCCGATATTGTTTTTGATTTCTCTAAAAACATACGTGTATCACTTCTTGCTCTAACTAAAAAATTAAATCTTAACCTGATCTTACAGAATCAGAATACAAAAGTATTTGTATAGTTTTAACCGAAACACCAAAAGGCGATTTAAAAAAAATACCTGTTGATGCAATGTGGAGTAAAATAATAAACTTTAAAAACAATTTTTTGTTTCATAATATTAAGTAAGTGGTTGAAATTGTACTCACGTTACCCCATTCAAACACTGAATCAGAAAGAATATTTTCAATTGTCACGGATGTTAAATGTAAAAAGCGAAACAAACTATCTAGTGATATGTTAAATGGCATAAGTAAAGTAAGAGTTGCCTTTCAATCCAAAAATATCAATTGATTCAATTTTAAAATCAACAAAAATCATATCCACTTGCACAATGCAAATAATTTGTACAACTGATACTTTTTGCTATTATATTACTGAAATAAATGCTTTAAATTCGGTGGGAATTTTGTGGGATTTTTTTATTTAAAATGTGGGAAATTAGGGATTTTTTTCCAATTTTTGTGGGAATTTTAGCAGAGATTATCTGGCATCACTGTTTTTTCATTATTTATTTCCGCTTTTTATTTACATTTTAAATGAGAACACTTGGGAAATTAAAATTAGTACGTTTTGTGGGCAATTTGTTTGGCGGTCGGTCGGTAGGTTTATGCATGCCAAGTGGTGTATAATGTTCGGATGATATGTAGCCGCAATTGAATCAATAGATAAAATTTACTTACATAGCAGAGAACAGCCTTCCGAGCTTATTTACAACCCTTTTCGACAAGCTCCTGTTCGCCTAACCTTTTTTTCTTCCTCTTTTATGTTTTGGTGTAAACATCAAAGCATTTCTTGTTGCATGTTTTATGATGAAACTGGCAAATATTTACATAAAAACTGGAAACGCTTGCTTTGACAAGCAAGTTAGCGTAAACTCTTGCATATCTAGCAGAGCACACAAGACCTCTATCTATTACAGCACATAGGACCTTCGTACACCCGCTTGTCTGCTTTGAATGTCAGTCACCCCCTTCCACCCCACCAGCCAGCCAGCCAGGCTCTAGCATCCTCATAGACATACAAAAGCCAAAAACCCAAAAAAGTATGCGCGCCTTTCCTTTAGCATTAGCATGAGTACAATTTATCTGACGAACTGCCCATGAAAACCACAAAATGTTGCATTTTCATTCGCATTTTCAGCACATAAAACTTCACCGAGTGGAATGTTGAACTCTTTCGACTTGCGGCGTCATACTATGTATGTGTGTGTGCATATGTGTTGAAGTATAAACGTATGTGTGTTGTTGGTTATGCAAATAAAAGTAACTGTAGGCAAATAAAAGGGTTACAAGTTTAACTGGCTTTTAATTACTTACCAAGATTTGTAATTTTCGCATTGGCGGCGAGTGAGTGAGTTCTTTTTTTCATGTCTAAATACATAAAAGAAAAATCGAAAGAACCATTTTTTGTGGAGAGAAAAATGCAGAGCAGCCGTGTAAGATATCAAAGCAGAGTTAGTATACTCCATAAACTAGACTGTAAGTGATTAATAAATGATAAATGCTTCAAAATTTGGTGCAATCCCATGTAAAATTATACTTACATTTAATATTGCATATCCAGGGTAAGGCCCAATTGTCCCTGTCTGCATCACATTGGCACCAGGTTTAGGTCGATTGGACATTTGTGCATTACAATCGGAGTATACTTTTTCTGTATACATTGAAATGATTTCACGTCTAAACTTTTTCTCATTACAATCGGAGTATAATAAAGGGGTTATTGCCATTAAAAGGGTTATTGCCATTACCATACAGGCGTTAGTTTATTTATTTACTTATTTATTTATACAAATGCAAGTATGTAGGTATTTTATAATATTTGTTCAAGTACCACTAAAGTGCGCTAATCTATGATATCCGGCAGTATCATTTATTACACTTCAATTGTTGTTAATTTGTATGTGCAAATAATCAAGAGTTGTAGAATATATAATTTTTGCATGATATGCACTACGAAAATATTTCACTGCATTTGCATATTAGCATAAAATTATCTACAACTACAAATTTTCCTATTCATTTATTATTACTAGTATCGCCGGTGCTCGAAATTCGACCATGCAATTTATTTTTTCAACTTTGTATTGGTACAAAAATTAATCTTTTTCGCGGAGATAAGCAACACTTTCCAAATTCCAGTTGTACCGCAACACTGATTTGCCCTTTTAATCACGGTCCGACGGGAATCTTGGTCAAAATCAAGGCAGATCTAGGAAGATAGGCCCGGTGGCGAATTCAGAAATTTACCATGTATTTTGTTATTGTAATTGGTAGAGTGTAATGTCAAAATGATATTTCGCCGTGGTTAAAATCTGAATTCGCTTGGGGCTCGTTGCTCCTTTTTCTCTATAGTATGGAATATTGCACGGCCTACTTCTTGGAGCTTTTTAGTTTTCTTGCGCTCTATCGTTCTGGCGTTTATAAAAATCATAATAGAAAAGCTACAAATCACTCTCATAGACACACAGAGATTTCAGTATAATGGAACTTTTGAGTAGAATCCATCTACAAATCACTCATAGAGCAGAGATTTGAGTGGAATGCAATTTTTGAATGTGATCCCAACGCATATAAAAAAGGAAGAGAGAGTGCTTTGAAATTAAAGCAACTCTTCAACTGTGTTTACGATATTTGTAAACATTTTTACGATATCTATTTCTCTTAACTAAAAACTTTATTTATTAATTATAAAAAATTAAATAATTTATAAAAAAAAATTATATGCCTATGCACTGCTCCTCACTCATACGAACACATCCATATCAATTTTATGTGGATATGAGTATGTTAAATGTGCAAAACAGCCTGGCAATTGTTTGTATGGAAAAAATGTTAGCCTATTAATATATAGATAGTGGGCACATTTGCCAACGAAGCAAAAACGAAGTAAATCAAAAATGGTACAAAACTAAAAACTTTATTTATTAATTATAAAGAAATTAAATAATTTATAGAAAAAATTATATGCCTAAGCACTGCTCCTGACTCATACGAACACATCCATATCAATTTTATGTGGATATGAGTATGTTAAATGTGCAAAACAGCCTGGCAATTGTTTGTATGGAAAAAATGTTAGCCTATTAATATATAGATAGTGGGCACATTTGCCAACGAAGCAAAAACGAAGTAAATCAAAAATGGTACAAAACTAAAAATTTTATTTATTAATTATAAAGAAATTAAATAATTTATAGAAAAAATTATATGCCTATGCACTGCTCCTGACTCATACGAACACATCCATATCAATTTTATGTGGATATGAGTATGTTAAATGTGCAAAACAGCCTGGCAATTGTTTGTATGGAAAAAATGTTAGCCTATTAACGTATAGATAGTGGGCACATTTGCCAACGAAGCAAAAACGAAGTAAATCAAAAATGGTACAAAACTAAAAACTTTATTTATTAATTATAAAGAAATTAAATAATTTATAGAAAAAATTATATGCCTATGCACTGCTCCTGACTCATACGAACACATCCATATCAATTTTATGTGGATATGAGTATGTTAAATGTGCAAAACAGCCTGGCAATTGTTTGTATGGAAAAAATGTTAGCCTATTTATGTATAGATAGTGGGCACATTTGCCAACGAAGCAAAAACGAAGTAAATCAAAAATGGTACAAAACTAAAAACTTTATTTATTAATTATAAAGAAATTAAATAATTTATAGAAAAAATTATGTGCCTATGCACTGCTCCTGACTCATACGAACACATCCCTATCAATTTTATGTGGATATCAGTATGTTAAATGTGCAAAACAGCCTGGCAATTGTTTGTATGGAAAAAATGTTAGCCTATTAATATATAGATTGTTATATATTGATTTTTCGATTTCTTCTTTAGAAGAACATTAAACTGTTTATAATGATTTGAGGCGCTATATATTTATGGTATACCAATATTTATATTCACCCAAATCTGCAATATTCAAAGGCATAATAAAGGGCTGCTGTAATTTTTTTTATATTGCCGTGTTTTTTAAATTAATTTATATTGTTTATGAAGAATGTGGTGCTTTGAATTTTTTTCCTGAAAATATCCTGTGGAATTAATTGATAGTGTTGCCTTTTCGGTATTTATTGTGTATTAAGTTAGGTTGGAGTGGCTGCCGCGATATCACACTTAAGACAGTGCATAGACCCGTTTTGATATCACACATATCCTTACTGACACATTACATTACGTAATGGCCGCTTGGCTGTCGCTAAAGATGAATTGATATTTGTGGATAAGCCCATACCCTATGCAGCTCACAGTTCCATTATTGATGAAATTTCTGCTAGGAAAATTCTGCAATGATCAGGTAGTCAAAAAGATAGCTGTAGATTCAGGTCTGAAGAAATTTTCCGTTTAGTTTTGAGTCGGTGCTGTGGTCGGAAAAGATACCTAATAGAGGATAGCGCCGATTTAGCTCTCCCCTTTCTTCCCTACTAGAAGTCTCTTTTTCGAATTTGCTGTCTGCAGCCATCGTAGCAGCACAACCGTCCATGCTACAAGGTAAATAAATAGTAGCTTAAAAAAAACTAAAAAACACGCTTTAATCTTAAAAGTCTTAGACGTAGGGCTGAATTAGTCGCTACTTGGATTTTGAGCGTTAAGAAATTCGCAATATTTATTTAAAGCCCAGACGAACAACTAAACGCTTCTTAAAGTTGACCTTAGGCTTACGCAGTTTAATAAAAGACAAAGCTGTGCTCGCTGTGTAAAAGTCCATAAAACATAAAATACTTATCATATATGTATATATCCAATTGAAATATGTAAAAAAAAATCGTATGCTTTATTTTATGCTTACAACCCTCATTTAAAGAAATAGTTTTTGTATACAAAAAAAAAAGAAAATAAAAAAAAATCAATACTTTCTATATGCCAGCAAAAAAGTCATCTAAAAGAAATTGTATTACAAAATAAACTGCATTTTGCATCAGCAGTTCACAGAATAATAACAAAAACTCAACTCTACTTCAAACTTTTGCAGACTATTTGCAACAAAAAAAAAGTTGAAAGAGATAAAAATATTATAATCAAATAAGGCAAGG
The DNA here is from genome assembly GCA_960531455.1 of Urophora cardui. NCBI lineage: Eukaryota > Metazoa > Arthropoda > Insecta > Diptera > Tephritidae > Urophora > Urophora cardui. The sequence goes on along the minus strand of OY482670.1, from coordinate 32,548,110 downwards.
GACTTTTTCTTCTTTTCTAAAGTTATATTCAACGAGCTGCAAAAACTTTTTACCGATGACAGGAAACTGTCAAATTGCAGCCAATCAGCGAGCAAAAAGTAAAAAAAAAATGAAACAGAAGAAAGAAAAAAAAAGTAGACAAAATTGTAATGGGAAACAATTGCGCTTTGCGTATTGACAAAATGCGTTGCAAAAAAAAAAGGCATCAAAAAAAGAAAAAAAGGCAGCAAAAAAAGAAAAAAGAGGCAGCAAAAAAAGGAAAAAAACCTGAAAAAATGAAAAAAAATTAGACAAAAAAAACAAGACTTTTAAAATATAGAAAAAGTGCACAAAAAATTATTCTGCACAAATGCAACAGTGTTCGCCGATGCCAAGTGTATGTATACAAGTGCGCTGAAAAAAAAATGCGTTTATAGATAGTTTTTAAGTGAATGGAATTTTCAGCAGCTAAGCGGACAAAACAACCAAAAAAGAAGGAGAAATAGTTTTCAGCAGAAAAACACAATTTGTTGCACTTAATAGAATACGCAGGCAACAAGGCACGCGTTTGTTTTTATACCAAAACCCAAACTAAGTTGCAAGTGTTCAATGTTGATTGTTACGAATATGGCTAAATACTAGCAGGTAGATAAATAAGCGTGAGATCTGTGATAAAAGGATGGATGAATGATATTAGGGAAAAAAGTTATAATTAATTTCGATGATAGCACTTTTTTCAAAATGCCGAACCGGGCAGTTGCAGATGACGTGCTCAATCGTTTGCTCCTTCAACTCATTTTGCTACTTTTAATTTGCTGCAACATTTGTGGTTTGACACTCCTAGGCTCACCGGTTGTTTTCCAATGAGGTCCAGTGAGTACTGTTATCACGCGAGATACCCATTTGCTGGGAAATTGTTATGCTTGACTATCTTCTGTAGGGATCGGTGCCAGTTCAGTATTAGTTCAGACTTACCCTGCAAAAATTATTGGATTACTTGGTACATATGGGACAAATTTTGTTATATGAAATGTGGTAGCTTTATTGTCACAAGCGAATGGTTTATACATGCGTGTATGGATTAGTATCGTTTTCTGCAGGGTATTGTCCGCTTGACCGTCGCTGTACATAATAATTATATAATATAATACACTGGCGCTATTATAACTCTGACGAGTTTTATGGCCAAGCTTCTATCCAAATTCGAGGTGTGCTCCTTTTGTTTTTCCTACTAATTGGGTGGACCTACAGTTTTATGCCAGCTCCGAACGGCGAATGCATTTTTTGTGAGAAGCTTTTTCATGGCAGAAATACACTCGGAGGGTATGCCGCCCACTGCCGAGAGGTGACCGCTGCTATTTAAAAAATCCAATAATTGGGTTTTAATAAATTAGAAAAAATTTGTTTGATATTTGTCCGGACTGGGGTTAGAACCCAAGACCTCTGGTATAGCAGGCGAGCACTCTACCCAATGCACCACAGCGGCCACATACATACATATGAACATATCCTTAGTGATAGATTTATTATACTATGCAGCTTGGAAAACAGTGCAGTAATCGGGTTGCTTCAAAGTAGATAGTAGTTCCCCTTCTTGTGAAAGAACTTCACGTGAAACTTTATGGACTTGGGCTTATTAAAGCTTACAAAAATAAATCAATGTTTTGTCTGGATCAATGGCTACACTTTATATGAGCAAATTTGTCCAAAATCAAAATTCAACAAAGCACTAATGAAACGACTTAATTATTGCAAAGAGTAAGGAAAAAACGTGCACAAATTTTTAATAGGCGTAAGGCGCCAAAAAATCTTTAGTAACGCTAGGAAAATATATGCGGTTATAAAAAACTATATACATACAATTGTATAAATAATAATAATAAATATGTATGTACAATGTACATACCAAAAGAGAAAATAATAGAAATGACTGCATCAATGCATATCAGTTGGCCCCGTGGATTGCTATCTGCATTTATATACATATGTAAGTACATACATATTTACATACTTTTTTTGTCGTTGATTATTATGTGTTAAAAATTGTTAATCAAAAAATTAAAGGAATAATAAATTAATCACCTTATTCATACTTGTTTGCTTATTATTGGTTTGTTTGTTTTTTTTCGGTCATCAAGCGTTGAATTTCGTGAATTTTGTGTGCGTAAGTCACCAATATTTTCGGCTACAAATGTCTCCAAATGCCTGGTTGATTGACTGCCTGTCTGGCTGGCTGGCTAAACGAATGAAGGAATTAATACGTAAATGAATGGCTGGGCGTAAAAACGCTGCATGCATTTTAATTTGCAATAACCCAACAAACACTGAGGTTAGTTATCGATTTGAGAATGACTCGAGAACTAGCCTCATTCTCAAACCTCTAGCGTTAGAGGACGACTCGAAAATCTATCGAAAATCATAGCGTTCTCAAACAAAAGGGTACCTAATTCTCAAATCGAGAAAATTATAATTCTCGAATCGAATTCCAATGTAGTTCTCTAATGAGATTCTAATCAGAATTTGCAAATACTTCCAATTGAAATGAAAAACAAAGCTTTGTCTCCTTTTACATAATTTTTTCATTGTTTAGATTTTATTAACGCAATATGTGCCTAAATTGCATATGATTATATATATTGACATGTATATGTTTACCACATTTATAAGAACTGAAATTTAAACAAAACTCAGTCTTATTATTTAAATTAAAGGTACTTCTTGCACATTTTAATGGAAAACATTGTACTACGGTAATATTAGCTTTACCATTTTTTAGTATCTAATTTCAATATATGTATGCATATTCAAGATATCACAGAAATATATTGAGAATTGATAAAATGCGTGAGATTTGGCTCCTTCCCTAATCACTCGCTAATCGAATTCTAGTGTAGTTTTCAACCCTAGTTAGCGATTTGAGAATATATAGAGAATTACACTAGTTATCAAAGGTAATCTCGACAAAATTTCTAACGTTAGAGACTGTGTTTGCTGGGAGAAAGACACTGGGCGGCGATGGGTGTGTTTTCGGTGGAAGCTGTCATGTCAATTTGCCGTTTGTGATGGAGCTAAAAAGTTATATTTTTTTTTTTTTTTTTTGTAAATAATAATAATGTAAATAATAATAAAATTTTAATTTTTCAATTATTGTGTTCGTATGCATACAGAAGACTTTTAATTAATTGATTGGCGGCAAAAGTTCAACTACGTACCAGGCCGGGTAAAAAAATTTTTTTTTGAAAAATTAAAAAAAAAAACATAGTATTTAAAAAAATAGAAAAAGTAAAACAATATCATTTAAAAAATATTCATGTGTCCAAAATTAAAAAAAAAATGGACAACTAGTTATTTTTGAAAAAAAAAAACAAAAAAAAATTTGTAAAAAAAATAGAAAAAAGCCTTAAAAAATCAAGAAGTGTACAAAATTAAGAAAAAAGTAGAAAACTATATTTTAGAATTTTAAAAAGTTTGTAACTTGAAGTTATAAAAAAAAAAAACGTTTAAATAGTAAGAAGCTACATTTCCCCTTATTCACAAGTAAAAAACTTACTTTATAATTATTCTACCTAAGTACATTTCTCTACCAACATAAAATTAGCTCATTATTATCTACCTCAATCAAATTTATAGGCATAATTTAGTACACTACCAGTATCATCAATATCTACCTAACCCTAACAGCTACTCTACTTAACACACCACTCTTTAGCAGCCGACCAGGAAGCTTTTTCATCAAGCTATCAATAACAACCCTTGCTGCTGAGTTGCTGCATGTAAAGAAAGCACAGGATAAACATGAAAGTTTCTAAAGCAGTTGAAAGCTTAGGGTTTATACATAAAAAGCTTCGTAGCGCACACAGACAACTCCTTTAATCAATTTTTGTCTGTACATATATTTGCAGCAGCACTTTACAGAAAAGCTCACATGCGTGCCACAAAAGCTCACACATCGTAACAGTAAACATTTATTTTGTAGAAATATACAGGCGTTTAGTTATTTAAAGACCAACTTACATACATACATACATATAAATCCTAGTATGTTATGTGGATGATTCATATTTATCGTAAGAATATGCAGTGTATATTAGATTGGTAGCTGATTAAAATTGGTTTAGATTCGACAGTGAATGACGTAACAATAAATAAGTCTGATTCAATACTTAGGCTATTTATGGTGAGTTAAGCTTTCTCCAGTTATGGAAAAACCTACCGTCTTCCTCAGCCAAAAATTCAAGTATTTTCCAGTTCAAATATTCAGTGGTCGCTGTGGTGCAGTGGGTAGAGTGCTCGCCTGCTATGCCAGAGGTCTCGGGTTCAAACCACGGTCCGAGCCAAACAAATTTTTCTAATTAGTAAAAATCCAATTATTGGGTTTTTTAAGAGCAGCGGTCACCTCTCGGCAGTGGGCGGCATACCCTCCGAGAGTATTTCTGCCATGAAAAAGCTTCTCACAAAAAATGCATTCGCCGTTCGGAGCCGGCATAAAACTGTAGGTCCACCCAATTAGTAGGAAAAACAAAAAGGAGCACACCTCGAATTGGGAGAGAAGCTCGGCCATAAAACTCGTCAGAGTTATAATAGCGCCATTGTATTATTATAAAATATTCAGACCATTTTAATGGGAAAATGAGATAGGTACCACTCAGCGTGTATGCCGCCCACTAGCGAGGGATGAGCAAACGTAAGGGAACAATTAGAGAATTAATTTAGTCTTGGTTCCATACACCAACCGATAACAGAGAGGCAGGAATCGTAACGAGGCACCTTTCAGAAAGAGAATCAGATCGTGTTCTTTTTTGTTTGCGAATTCTTGTTCATATTTCCTTCAAATCATCTTCATGAATTTGATGTTTAGCTGAAGAATATGTCAACATAAATATTTAGTTGCCATCCATATCCTTGTCGTTTGCTAATGCTGCTAATGTACTTACTTACTTGTATTCTTATTGCACTTTATGTATTTGCCCATTGTCAAACATGCGTGTATTGTTGCTTCTGTTCCTTTGTTGTTGCTGTTAGTTTTTTTGTTGTTATTATTATTATTATAGCTGTTTTTGTATAGCTTATTCTGCTGTTGCTGTTGTTGTTGTTGTGTTGCTGTTGCTTTTGTTTGATGCTGTGGCAACTTGCATGTGTCAAATGTGGTCAATGCAGATAATTTATTGCGGAATTGCTGCCATCGGTCGCGACGGTGTTGCTGGCTTTGGCACGTCGCGACGCGCATTGCAAGTTGCCCTTGCCTGGATGATGATGATGTTGGCTTTTGGGGCGCACAAATAACAACCATTTACTACACATTGATTTATGTGTATTTGGTGGCATCGAAAATTGCGCAAAGTGCTCATCATAAGCGTAAATAATAACACGTACTTATGTATGTATTTAAGTTTTTTTGTACCTACAGCATAGAGGATGCACTTTTCATTGGAGTGATAGTATGGCTCACCTGCTATCATTATTGTCTCACATGTATGCATGAACGCCTGTTATTGACTTTTTTAAAGCCACGCTTGCTGCTAATGGAGTGCTCTACGCAACACTTACCTATACTAGAGTGTATGTTGGTTCACCTAAGTGACATTGCTTTGCTGAATTTACAGGCTGCAGAAAAATATTCAGACGTTCTATGCTAAAGCAGGCTTCTAAGAGATACTGCTGCTAAATAAAGCTTTATATGTACAGGTATTGTTTTAATTTATACACAAAAATGTCGCCTTCATGATTAGCCGTCAAAAAGTTATGCATTTTCTTTTGTCATATGACTTTCTAAAAAACGCTACCCTGAAAAAATATACGAAAGAGCAACATTCTATCAAAGACGGGGACCCTAATTGTCCTTTTAAGCACCTGATGATTGACAGTAACAATTAAAAACAGTGTTCTATCTGCCTCTTTCTGGCACACATAAAATATCTAAGTTAAAGCGACAACGATAAGCGATAAGCACACAGAGGGTGTAATTGAAACTTATATTGGGGAGCAATTTTACAGGGTGCAAGTATCACAAACCTATACACCTCAAAATGGCAACACATTTAGGTAGAAAAGAAGACACTCTTTGAAATTCTGAGTGAAAAGTTTCATAACCGCAGCCTTTTCTTGGTATTTCTGTTAGGTCCTTGCATTACTCTATGCTCTATGTAAAATGCTGAAAATGTACTATTGTGAAGGTGTGCGAGATGGGAAAAGCAAAGCACTTCTTCCTTGTGATACTGATTTCCGTGAGGTGATTACATTTAATTTATTTTAATTTAGTATAATTCAAATTTATTTTATTTTATTGCATTACTCTGTACTTATCATACACATAGGTAAGGATTTACTTATGCTTTTTGGTTGCTTGTTTTTCCGACAGGGTAGGACTTGACAAGGGATGACGGAGGATCGTTCCACAATACATCACATTTACTTGTGCATTTGTTGAAGGGCTACTTATTACAATTATTACAACTTAACGGTAATTATATATACTTTGTAAATATATGTGTATGTATGAATGTTTGTTCATACATGCGGAAGAGATTGAATGCTTTCCAAATAAAACAAGAATAGCCAAAGCACTAATACCATGTCTCCACATAACGTGTTTCGCTCTTTTTTTCTGCATTTTCTCTCTCAATCTTGTTTCGAACTGGAAACCAGTGCCGAAGCTCGCCAATTTCCATACAAATTTCTGAGAGCGAGTGAAGATTGAATCACTTTTTCATTCTAAATCATCTTGCCAACCTCGATGATATCGATGTCTTCTCTAATTTTGTATCGAAAATCTATCGAAATCTCACACAGACCAAAACAAAAACGCAAAAATAAGCAAACATACAAACACTTAAGAAGAGCAAGAAGAGAAATGTTAAACTGAATCACGATCAGCCACGTGGAGACGGGTTATTTAGCGAGATGTTTTGCTACATGTTTCTTTGGTGAAACAAGTTATGTGGAGACGGGCTTTAAAACACTTGAGGTGCTTAAATATCTTATTTACATACAAACACACGAACCTACATTAACCGTATCGCAAAAAATAAAGTTCGCCGTGTTTAACGTTTTTTATTTCAGGTTCTACTGAAGGGTTTGAAATACTTATCTTACTAAAGGTTAATGATTTTTGTCTTCGTTTAACATGCAAGCATAAAAATAGTACAATAGGGTGGTATAAACTATGTACTGGGTGGCAGTGACCGCAATGGCGCACATAGGGTTAATCCTGTTACATAAATGAACCGTCCTTTTAAGCCAAAGACATTGGTATATTAAACTTAGAGATCGGACTATAAACACCGAAGATATGAAAAATAATGTATTTGGGCGACATCTAGCGGCGTCAAAAAATTAAAAAAAAATTTCCGGAAAATTTTTCTAAACAGACATCATAATGGGAGGAGCGCGTACGGTGGACTTTTTTCTTTGGTCCCTATAAGGCGAGACAGCCTAATGTACATAGGTACATATGTATGGAATCACGTACATCATTTTATTGACATTTTTATTGTCATTTTATGTTAAATACTTAATTTTAAATGTAAATACTTATTGTTATGTTCTTTATTGCCCAACGATCATGTACTGCGAGTAGCGATGATAAAACAAAAAAAATTCGCTTTCATTTACTTGTTCGCTACCGTAATATTGTTTATGTCAATTGTGTGCATATGTATATATGTATGTATATACCCTGCAGCTAACATAAAGGACAGTCACGAAAAACGGCAGTCTAGAACTAGAGAATTCGAAACTAGCTCAGAACTAGTTCTAAAGGGATGTGTAGAGGGAGCAGTTTATCATTGTGACTTCATGAAAGATTTATGTTTACAGTTAGTGAATACTTACAAGTTGAGCAACAACAAATGTGGCACTTTACAAAAATGCCCCTTTTTGCTGCTTTTCGCTGAGTAGTATAAAATGGAACTTGGTTAAAGGACGTATATACATACATATAACAAAAGTAATATTACTTGACATTTGTAGTTGAATGGGGATATTTCCAACTTTTGTATGGTTAAGTTGCAAAAACTTGCTATTTTATAATATAACGCCGCATTTATTTTCAGTATATTAAGAGTTCAGCCGGCCAAGGATTATTTTTGAAAAGCGCGACATGGACCGATTTTTTTTTAACTAGTCCTGAAGTGCTTAGTTTTGAACTATATATCTTCGAAGTATTAATTGTTTAACTATCTCTCTCGATATAGGAAGTAATTTAAAACGCGTTCCAAATTTCTGCAGAGGGGGTTAATTGCCACTTCGCAGGACATCGCCGTGTTAAAAAAAGACAGTTGAGAGCATTGCCGGTGTAGAACGAGATCCAACCGTGTCTGTTTTTGAACTAGTTGTGCACTGTCTTGCAAATAGTGCGATTTGCTGCAAATTATGTGACTTTTTGCTGTAGTCTAGTCTTTTAGCGCGGCTTAAAACAAAAAAACATCAAGTAACACGAGTAGATGAGTGCATTTATATATAAATTTATGACTTTGGCTCAAATTTTAATTTGTTGCAATTAATAAAATACATAATTAGAAATTAACAGGAATTAAATCCAAACAAAATTTTTTGTTAAATTTCCTTTTTCAGCTGTTAAATATAGGTTTTAAAAATGTTTTATATTTAACTGCGTGATCTTTGCTTATGCCTCAGACACACATGTGGTATGAATATTATAATATCAATACTATGATTTGGCTTTACTATGAAAATTTTCAATTAAACTACAATATGAGAGTGACACATATGTGGTATAGATCGCAATATTTCTACTATACTACGATGTGTGTCTCTAGCATTAGGTACTATTATTTTAGTGCTATTAGGTACGTGTTTTGAATATTATTAAATAGATAATAAATTTTTCGGTTACTACAAAACTTTGTATGGTAAATTTTCATTAAATTTTATAGCGTTTCTCTTTACTTCCATGTAATTATTAGAAATTGATTGATATCCGTTTGCAATACAATTTCCAAAAAAGCAGCTAAATGTGTATAAATTGCTGCCTTTCAAATGTATTTAAAATTATTTTTCGGTATTCTTGGTTAAGCATAAAAGAATTATTTATTATCTACGTACATCCGTCTGTGCGAGAGCTTTTTCTGGACTATTCTTATGCTCTATAATCTTGTGACCTCTCAGCAAAGGATCTTGATGGAAATTGTATGTTAGAGACAGTTTCTTCAAGGGAATATCTATGTAGCTCCTCGTACGCATTAAAGACTTTATAATAAGTATTCTATTTCCTATTGCAACCAATTTTAGTTTAATATTAAAAAAGTAGCACATTTATTTCTAGCAATTTTCGCCATTTTTAATTTATTTTCGTAGTAGACACATACCCGTATACCAGAGGCGGGCGCTTCATACAAGCTGAGAAGCCCGGCTTGCGTACATATTTTCGTTCATTTCATTTTACAAATTTCTTTAAAATCTGGTTATTTTACGTTTTAAATGAGCGCAAATACACCACCAATCCACCTCACAATGTGTATTTTGTTTGTACAGCCAATCACAACACAGTGAGCATGCTTTAACGTTTCCACACATTAGCTTTTACGTGGCTTTCAAAACAGAATAACATGGTTTGTTTTCTCGCTTTCTCTAAGGAGAAATCAATTGCTTATTTTCATACTTAAATTGAAAAAAAAACTAGCAAAACCCTTTTTTTATTTTTCACATGAAATTTGTATGGGGATGAGAAGCTGGCTTCGGCATTCAACAGTATTCACAGTCATATGCATATTTGATATTTTCGTTTGCATGTACATACTTATGTACATAATTTCTTACATGTACATGTACATGCAAACATAAATATCAAATACCAGATTATAAAAGCGTTGATTGTGATTTTTGGCGACTATTGGCACAATATCAAGATAATTTTAAAAAGCGACGGAGATGAAAATCAAATAAAATGAAACATTACACGACATTTGGTAATTGGACCTCAGTTCTTCAAACACTAAAGCACCCATTTTTTAGATATTAGATAATAAGCAAATACACTTGCTACTGCTGAAATTTCCGGCAGTATATGGAAATTAAAAAGACCTCTGCGCTTTTGTGTGAGATTTCCCTATAAGTTTAGCGTCATCAATCAAAACGTGGACCCGGCTGACCCTCGAATGTTTCTGAGCGATATTGGTAGCAATTGGTCTTGATGAGGACTCCAACATACATAGAACTCTTTTAATTGTGATGCCTTGGCCGGGTCTCCAGATATGGGTCATAACGTGGACCCAGATGGTCCTCGAATGTTTCTGTGAGATATTGGCATCAAATGATGAAGACTTCGAGATAGAACTATTTTAATTGTAAGGGCTAGGCCAGGCCCCCAGATATGGGCCAAGACGTATTTAAAAATAATGTAAATACCAGGGCTCTAGATACCCGGGTATCGAGCAATTCGATCTGATCGTTTTTGTTTGAAGCCCGTTTGTTGTTCAAATTCCCGTACAAACATTCGAGCATTCGAGCTTACAAACAAAAAAAATGTGTATCGGAAAAACAAAAATAAAAAAAAACTACATGTAAAGAAAAAAAATAATAATAAACAAAAGAAAAAAACAAACTTCAAAATACCCGAATTGTTCAAATGCCCGTACAAACATACGGGTAATAAACAAACAAAGAACTGTTCGAGCATTTGAACAACAATTGTTCGGGCTACTCGAAAATGTTCAAAAAAAATCGAGAGCTCTAGTAAATACGAACATTTTTATTTTAAAGATGTTCATTGTAAAATGGCAAAATCAAGAAAAACATTTCAAATTTAAAAATGTTAATTTTTATTTTAAGCACTATGAAAATTTGAACCAAAAAATTTCTTTTTTTATTTCATTAATTTTCATTTTCAATTTAAACATGCTCCTTTTTCAATCCTAAATACATTTTAATTTTTAATTTTCATTTTTAATTTATAAATTTCCATTTTTAAAATAAAAATGACCTGGTTTAAAACGTTCATCATCAAAATAAAAATTTTATTTTTGATTCATTTTCTCTGAGTGTACAAACAAAAAAATGTGTATCAAGAAAACAAAAATAAAAAATACATATGAAGACAAAAAAAAATAAACGAGAAAAAAAAAACTTCAAATACGCGAATTGTTCAAATGCCCGTACAAACATACGGGTAATAAGCAAACAAACGAGTGTTTGAGCATTTGAAAAGCATTTATTCGGGCTACTCGCAAATGTTAAAAACAAAAATCGAGAGCTCTAGATCAAAGTCAATGACGGAACGCAATCAGACTTTTAGATAATACAGCAAAGAAAATTACGTAAGTGGCTAATGTTTATGCTTCACACACACATGGGCTTGCCCAGACAATTTATGCTAGGTCCGCCACTGCCGTATACATATGTGAAAATTACTTATGTAAGTACCTATATAAGCTAAGCAAATGTAAGTTTTATGTGACCTCTCATATGATTTTCGCTGATTACACTGGATCACAAAATGAAATTTTTTGTATGTACTTTGGACGTGACTATCCTATCTATATGTAAAATCGGTCGCTGATTTCGAAAATCGGGTTCATTTTTAATTCTATGGGAAGGTTTTTGAGATATCGGCAATTTACCGTTATGACCAAATATGCATAGAATGTACCCGTATAGTGACATTGCAAGACTTGGCTGTATTTACTTGATCGCCTATAACTTTTCCATTTTACCATGGATTTTCTTCGTTGATAGCTTATTTTTTTTTGCTAATGGAATGGAGCTTCACGTAAAGCAAAAAACCGAAAGTGAAGACATTGGTTTTTAAAATATTGCCTGACAAAGTCAATTTTTTCTTGAAAAAATCGTAAAAATTCGAAAAAATTCAAATTGAATCGTCAATATTTCAGAAACTATAAGAGTTAGAGAAAAATGTTTAATTTTCTTTCGTTTGGTGTTACCCCAAGAAAGATAGCTTACTGCGTTAAAGAGATATACAGGATTAAGTGGAGCCATTGGCCAAATAACGGAAAATTTCCTATATCTCAAAAGCCTTCCCATAGAATTAAAAATGAACCCGATTTTCGGAATCAGCGACCGATTTTACATATAGATAGGGTGGTCGCGTTTAGAGTATTTTTTGGCTGTAGAGCAGTGTTATTTTCTTTTGAACTAAGCGCTCTCTTTATGAGCGCACATAAAACATGTCAAAGGTCACATAAAGAGCCCATATTTTACTTGTATATACAGACAAATGCATATGCATATAACAAAATATTTCAGAGGACATAAGCCCACACACATACCCACATAAAAAGGAGTCGATTTGAGCGCCATTGAGCTTTCGTTTCCAATACGTTTGGCACATAAAAAATGACAAACGGTTGGCCCTACATTATTATTATTACGATTTTAACAGTAAAATAAGAAAATAATACAATAAAACAAAAGAGTTGGTACAAAGAAAGGAAAATAATATATAATAATCTAACAACGAATAAGTAGTGCTCGTATTTCAAATGGCATACAAGTAAGTAAAATATAGTAGCAGAAATTGCAGCAATGCCGCGCTGACCTGCAGGCGCAATGGCTGCAATCTTCTTATTCTAGCATATTCGGGGCGCAGTACTTCAAAATAATAAAGTACCTACCTACTTTCAACAATGTCTCCCGTTGGCGGAGAAATGACATACATATATTTTATATGCTCGGATATCCACATACATATGTATGTGCATAGTTATTTATGTACATTAGGATTGTCCCAAAATCAAATTAGCGAATTTCTTCCATCACACCCCCTCCAACAGTAAGATTTTAGTTAAAGGATACGGTTAAGGGGTGTCGCACAGTGGGCATATTTGCTAATATGAACTTTGCCCCTATGCTACACCCTTTAACCGTCTTCGATCGGGACCAACATTTATAGTTAATATCTTTAGGTGCAGGACTATCGATTTCGAATATTAAATGTAAATAAAATAAAATTTATTTTTTTGAATCTCCATAGATTTTTCTGTACTTTGTCCCCTGTGTGACACCCTTTATCCAACTCCGATCGGGACCAAAATTTAGATTTGGTATCCTTGACTGTGCTGTTACATAAATAGCGGGTACAAGGATGGGCATTTTTCAACTACCACTCATTTTCAACTACCACTCAAATTGAGTAGTAATTAAATCCTGATTTTAACTACCACTCAATTTGAGTGGAAGTTAATGATTTTGATTTCTGCGGTACGGGCTTCTGCGTCGTACGTCGTTGAATAATCGGTTACATACAAATCCCATTAAATAGGTTGGGTCAGCTGACACGGTACACGGGTTTACGTTCTCGACTAACTGGACTATAAATCTCGATTTTAACTACCACTCAAATTTGGTGCTCGAAACCTCTTTAGGCAGTGGAATCATTGAGAAGTTAATCAACAAATCAGCTTGTGGTGAAAGGTATGTACATACATATGTATGTGAGTATATGTGAGTCGTTAGTTTTGAAATTGGCATAAGTGAACTAGAGTTGAACTAGAAATTGAAATAGTGGTGAACTAGAAAGTGAACTAGAACTTTAACTAGAACGAACTAGTAGATGAATTTGAATATCTACAACTTCTATTGTAATGCACATGTCCTTCCCTTGAATTTTGTATACTTAATGTACATACATATGTATAAGTTATACGCATACATATACATATGTATGTATGTAAGTTTTTCCATAAGATTTTTTGGGGTTTGACTGACTTCTGTGCACTTTTGCTACCAACACTAAAGTTGAGTGGTAGTTGAAAATCGAGTTAAATCATGAATTTAACTACCACTCAATTTGAGTGGTAGTTCATTTCAAGATTTAACTACCACTCAATTTGAGTGGTCGTTAAAATCAGATATTTAACTACCACTCAGGTTTGAGTGGTAGTTGCAGGCTGAGTGCACTCAAAATTAGTTGAATCATGCCCAACCCTGAGCGGGTAACACCTAAGAAAATATATAATTTAGTTTTTTTTAATTACCACCCTAATGTTTGAATGTAATAACTAATAATTTGTAATATTTTCACCGCAAAGAATTTTTTACATACATAGTTGATTAAAAAATTGTGATTTATTACTAGTAATATTAGTTCGCTAAAGCCATGAGGCATGGAAAGAGTCCTCTCAAATCAAAATAATTTAAAGAAAATATGGGATAGACAAAAAGATTAAACATATTTATTGCAGCACTAGCGAAACCGAAGCAAATGAAATCCAATATTTAAGTTCAAAGTTGAATGTATTAACGGTACCCTGACATAATCCCAAGGGGCATAATCCCAAATTTTTTATTTGGGATTATGTCACTCCCCCTAGGGTGACATTATCCCAACTTTTTTACTTGGGCTTATGTCACCCTAGGCGTAGTGACATAATCCCAATTGGGATAATGTCATTTTCAAGCCCAAAAAAACATTTCAGATTTTTTCTAAGATTTTATTACATTAAGCAAAAAAATTAAAGCTGACAATAAAGTTAATGTTGTTATACAATAATACATTGAGTATATGTACATATAAGATGAAATATGTATGTACTTAAATACACATGTTCTCAAAAAATTACTTTAAAACTAAAAAATTACATTAAAATTAAATATATTTACATATATACAGACTTTTTTCAATAAAACGATAGATATATAAATATTTGTGTACACTGTATATATGTCTATAAAAAGATGAAAATTTGGAAGAAAAAATCGCGCGATTTTGATTCCAAATTTTCGCCTGCGGCGCTTTTTTTCTAATAGATCTATAGGTATATACATATGTCTATAAAAAGATGAAAATTTGGAAGAAAAAATCGCGCGATTTTTGATTCCAAATTTTCGCCTGTGGCGCTTTTTTTATTTTAGATCGATAGGTATATACATATGTATATAAAAAGATGAAAAAATATATAAATATGTACATATGTCTATAAAAAATAAAAATTTGGAAGCAAAAATCGCGATTTTGCTTCGCACTAGTACCTACTCGAGTGATTTGGTATTCTGGCTCCCTTTTATTTGGGATTATGCCACTCCCACATAGGTGACATAATCCCAAGTAAAAAAATTGGGATTATGTCACACCATGGTGAGTGACATAATCCCAAATTTTAAAATTGGGGTTATGCCACTTGGGATTAAATCACGGCACCTGTATTAACATACCTCATATAGGGACCTAAATTCGAAAAAAACTCCTCGTTTCCACATTCATCCCCTTTGCTTCATCTACAAGAAGAATGACAATTATCTAAGCAAAATATCTGTGGAGCTAGTCGGAGAGATATCTTGATGCGTATGAGTGGAGATTTCCCTTTTTTCTCTAATAAGTCAACCTGGGTGATACGATTGTATTAAAATAGTACAGCCCAACATAGTAAGTTATCTATTCTAAGAATGAAAGAATGGAATTAAAAACCATGGGGTATATGAAGTTCGATTAACCGAAACCATTTTGCCCAGGGACTGTAACGGTTATGAGTTATATCCAAAAAGTTGATTTTTAATCATTATTTGCTGAGTTTTATTTTCTGCTCACAAAATAAAAGTTATTTCGATCGAAAAATAAAACTCAAAAAATAACTTTTATTTTCTGATGGAAAAATAAAACTCAAGAAATAACTTTTATTTTCTGATCGCAAAATAAAACTCAAAAAATAAATTTTATTTTCTGAGGGAAAAATAAAACTCAAGAAATAACTTTTATTTTCTGATAGAAAAATAAAATTCAAAAAATAACTTTTATTTTCTGAGGGAAAAATAAAACTCAGAAAATAATAATTAAAAATCAATTTTTTTATAAAAATCGAAAAAATAAAAGTTAATGCACCTAGAGATAGTCTGCGTTACGGTGATTACATCTGCGTACTTCTTTAACGATTATTTGCAATCCCTGATTTTGCCTTTATTACATTATTTTCCATTTTTTTTGCTTTCTATTGATAAGTTACTCAAGTTTATTATAACACTTTGACACCTATTCATAAATCTTCATTTAAAATCAAGCAATTAACAATCACAATGCACCACAATAGTTCGAAAATATTGAACAAATTTTCATTACTATATATCACTTATGAAATCTGAGTAGCGTGCCAAGTCGATTAGGTGCTTGATATATAAAAATTAATATGTTAATTTTTTTTTTTAAGTATAACTTGTGTGTGAATATTTTAATTATTCTCAGTCACTTAACAAACAACTCTAACAAAAGCAACATACTCGTATAAAAATACAAACAATTTCATCGATATATTTTTAATTTTATGTTTTAAATATGGAAATGTAATTTCATACATTTATACATATAAGTATAGTATAATATACATATGTATGTATGCATGTATCTAGATATGTATGTAAATAAGTCCAAAATTATGCATTCTATATACAGTATACCTATGTATTGGTTTGATTGTAATGGCGACAATCGTATGACAAATGATCACGTCTCCGCGACATAAATTGCAGTCAAATTATTAATGTTTTGACAACAGCGACAGCAAAAATGACATACACACACATATACACACACACACACACAACATGCTGCCGCTGCAACTCACATGCTCAATGGACACCCCACAGCGCGCGTATTTAATAACCCTGCAGGGAACTCAATAACTAGTGAGCAAAATTTCTAATTCCGAACCAGCGAAAAGGTGTCAAAAGGGAACTAGATCAATTGTAGTTAGACACTTACCAGTTAAGAAGGAATGAATTGAGTGACCATTATAAGACACACTTTGATTTGTATGCAATTTCGAAGCGACAAAAATTCTATGAAACTTTTTCGTTCGTTCAATTGCCGTCGTCTTTGATATTTCTGCGATTCTCGGATGTTTAGTGAAGCATCTTTATATATATTACGCTAAGCGATTTTTTGTAAGCACCATAACTTTTACACCGTTATACCGATTTTCGAAAATGTGGTGTCAGATGAAAGGGCTTGACCTGTAGATGTGCAGGAAGGTTCAATTTTTTTGAAAAGGGTTGCCGGATGTTTGAAAATTTAATTTTACTGTATAGTTTGTTTGATTTTAAAATTTTTGTTACCATATGAAAGGGGCTTGACCTAATATTGAGCAATTTAATAGAATTTTTTCAAAAAAGGTTTCCACCTGTTCAAAAATTCAGTTTTACGCTATAGTTTGTTTAATTTTTAAATTTGAGGTGTCATATGAAAGGACTTAGCATGGAAATGAGTAATTTATTAAAATTTTTACAAAAAGGGTGCCACCGTTCAATAATCCATTTTTACGCTACAGTTTATCTCATTTTTAAATTAGAAGTGTCATGCAAGGCCTAGCACTGAAGATGGGTAATAAAAGGAAAGGGAAGAGGAAAATGAAAGGGATGGATATGGGGAAGGACAGGAAGCGAAAGAGGAAATATGAAAAATTAAATGGATAAAGGGAAAATAAAGCGCAAATAAAGGGGAAAGGGGAAGAGAAAGAGAACTAGAAAGAAAAGGAGGAGCGCGCCAAATGGCCTTTTGGAGGTCGCTTTAAGGTTACCATAGTCTAGAAAAATATTCGGCACAAAACTTCACTATGGGGCTCCTTGGTCAAAATCTTTGTATAAAAAATCTAGGTCCACAGAAAATAAAAATAACCAGTAGCTATGAAGTAGACATATACGCCGCCGATTGACGCCACCGCCGCCGCGCCGATTACCTTCATAATCGGCCGCCGCCGCCATAATCCGCGAAATCGGCGTATCGGCGCGGCGGCGTGCGCTGGCGCGCCATACCCGTATGGAGCGAGATGTGTACATATTTTCCAAGTTTTGCTAACTGCTAAAGTTCTTCAAAATTAAAAAAAGGAACCAATCGACGTGTTTTGACCTCAGGAACACGAAGCTGAATGCGGAAATGTTTTATTTTTTGCCGGTTAAAAGTTATTAACAAAAACTTTGGCTGTTCCCTACTTTACTAGCCTCAGTCCTAAAGAATTTAAGCTACTGGAAAATTTCAGTTCGTTGGCTTACATAATTTTTTCTCAGATACGGAACTTTTCTGGGATCTCTTCCATTTAGTCCTACTTATCGAGGGCTGTTGCTAATTGTTCTACTCAAAATTGCACCATTTCAACCCTCCTTGATATCATTAGATGCTGAAAATGATCCTAAACATGCCTCCAGAATCGAAAACTCATAGTTTGAACGTAAGAAAATTGCTGTTTTTGAGTAGCCCTCACAGTTGTCGAACCTCAGCCCTATAGGGAATATTAAAGAAGACGATGGGGGATCAAAAATGGAAAAATAAGCAAGAGTTATGGAAAAAACATTAAAGAAGCTTGGTACTTAATACCAGTTGCAAATTGCGCTGATTTGGTCAACCCTATGCCACGAAGAAGTAAGGAAGTTATAAAAAATAAAGGAGCTTCAACTAAACATTAGTTTAAATCTAGCTGCAGCAGTAATATTGTAGTTTATTTGGAAAAACAATCGAATTTAAAGTTTGTCCCTATTATTATTTCCAACTTAAATTATACATTTCATTATTTTTATTCATAAAAATTAAATTATTATACAAAAACCACCCCAGAGTCATTGAAGCATGTCCTCTCAGTGTAAGCATCAATATATCGTCGCCTGAGAAAACGAATGCCGTATGTGAAAATCGACGACTTCTAGTTTTTGATGCAGATTAACTAAATCGGACCTAATCTTTTAATTTTTCCAATCCATCTTTTTCTATCTCTTTTAGTTTTTGAGTTATTTAGTATGCATTTGTCGTATGTTACAAAATTACTACCATTTGGGTAAGCTTTTGTCGTATGTAACATACATACGACAAATTTCCATATAAACTCGTTTTTGTTTATTTTAAACATATGTCGTATGTGCCGCTGAGCTACTGAGAATAAACCAAAATATTGTATCGGAGCTATAGGTTATAGTGATCCGATCTGAATGATTTTCACTGACATATATTATTGTAGTATAATACCAATTACTGCAAAGTTTAGTATAAGTTGATCCTTAAATATGGAAGTTATACCCGAAAACAGCTATATCTGAACAATCAGTTGTATGGGAGCTATATGTTATAGTGGTCCGATCTTGACAAATTTCGGTGACATTTATTAGCTCCATATGGGTACAAATACCTCAAAGTTTCATGCCCTTATCTCTTTACATGGAGAAGTTATATCCCAAAATGTTCATATATGAACAGTCAGTTGTATGGGAGCTATATGCTATAGTGGTCCGATCTTAACAAATTTTAGTGACATTTATTACGTCCATATGGGTACAACTACTTCAAAGTTTCATATCCTTATCTCCTCAAATAAAGAAGTTATACCCGAAAACAGCTATATCTGAACAATCAGTTGTATGGGAGCTATATCTTATATTAGTCCGATGTGGTGGATTCCGACAAATGATCAAAGTATCATCAAAATATTTGCAACTGCCAAATTTCAAGTCGATATCTCAAAAAATGTGAGCCTCATAACCATTCCGGTTTGAAAAAAGAGAAGCATTTTTGTCGTATGTGCTATCATAAACAGGTATTGGTGCTCAGACGTCACATACGACAAATGCATACTGAATGAAAAGTCGTTTATCTCCCATAATTTTAAAGATATTCAACTTTTGCAAATTGCAAGTCGAAATATATAATACTCTCTACAGCTCGTCCAAATAACAGAAAAATCTGTTGTACAGTTTTTGAGAATTTCCAATTTAAACTTCAAAGTCGATTTTCTCGAAACTATGTTTTGCTACATACGACATTCGTTTTCTCAGGCGACGATATGGTAATTATTAGGGCAACCAAAAATTGGCACAAGCAAGTTTTTTTCTATGGTAGCTATCACATACTGCTTAATTCAGGGTAGTTTTTAAGAAAAATTATACATTCTGACCTACCTTTGATAGAGCTAAAAATTGTCAAATTCATAATAAATGCTAATATATGCTAATTTCACTATTAAATGAAAATTACAAAAAAAAAATCGGAAAAAATATGTTACGGGTTTTCTGCTCTCTGATTGGCTAGACCCTTAAATTTGTCAATTGTATTGCTCCAGATATGGCATGTATAGACGTCGGGTAATTTCAACAAAACTTTATTGCACATCTAACCCCCCATATATATTTTGTTTCACAACCAGGGTATCGGGGCAAAAGTTTGTTTTTTCTTTAAGCTTAGTATCGACCTCTCAAGAAACGCAAAAGTTCCATATAAAATGACGTACAAGAAATGCTCAAGAAATTTTTCTTGTGAAACTTTCTTGAGCGAGTATCGACCTCTCAAGAAATTTAATACACTTTTTTACCATTATTTTTCAACATAATGCGAACACAGCAACACAGGTTTTGCCAAGAAATATATCATCGAGCATTTATTTCTTAAAGAAATTTTGACGTCTGTTAGCTTTTGTTACATGTTGATAAAAATGGTGGTGAAAATGGAAAAATTATTCGGAAAAAATATAGTGCACAATTTTTGTAATGATGCAAAGCGGAAGTTGACATCAATTTCTTATATCTACTTCCATTCCGGCCATTAATATACCACAGTTTAGCAGTAATATAAGGTCAAACAACAAAATAAAACTATTGAAAACAAATATTTAAAGCTTTTATTTAATGTTTTTTAAGAACTTATCAATTGCTTATGTTTACAAAATGGTTTTTTTGTTTACGTTTTTGATGATCTTCATCGTTTCACGGTGGAATACTAAACGTCAAAATTTCTTGCCTACTACTATTTTTCACTCAAGAAATAAAGCGAAAAATTTCTTGAGCTCTTTCTTGAGAGGTCGATACCAGCCTTTAGCTACGTTCCTGCTCCATTCTCAAACATTTTTTCCCCTGGCTCTGCTCCTAACCCCCAATTTTTTTGCTGCGAGCTCCGCTCTCACTAAAATTTTTTTGTTGTGTTGATCGGGGATGCGGTATGTATGTGGCAATATGAATTAAATTTTTTATACCGGAATAAAAATATGGTGTTCGGTCGGCCGCGCTTTTGACAGGTGAGTAGAAATGTATGAAAATATATGAGGCAAATCGCATTTTGACCTCAAGCGTTTGATCGTAAAATTTTTGTAAATATCGATGAAAAAATAAATTCAAATTGTTCTCTTTCGATGAAAAACTATTAAATATGTAAAAAATTCAAAAA
Source organism: Urophora cardui (assembly GCA_960531455.1). NCBI lineage: Eukaryota > Metazoa > Arthropoda > Insecta > Diptera > Tephritidae > Urophora > Urophora cardui. The sequence goes on along the minus strand of OY482670.1, from coordinate 32,527,034 downwards.
AATATATTAGTGCCAGTTAGCATTTTTTCACTTCAACATGTAATATCGGATGTCAGAGTAAAGCAACTTTGAGGTACGATCAACGCGCGACCGACCTAACGCCAAATTACGATTCCGGCATATTGTCTTTTTCTTTTGTGACATGTGGGCCGCTGTGGTGCAGTGGGTAGAGTGCTCGCCTGTTGTGTCAGAGGTTTCGGTTCAAACCACGGTCCGAGCCAAACATAAAAACAATTTTTCAATTAGTAAAAATCTAATTATTGGGTTTTTTAAGAGCAGCGGTCACCTCTCGGCAGTGGGCGGCATACCCTCCGAGAGTATTTCTGCCATGAAAAAGCTTCTCACAAAAAATGCATTCGCCGTTCGGAGCCGGCATAAAACTGTAGGTCCACCCAATTAGTAGGAAAAACAAAAAGGAGCACACCTCGAATTGGGAGAGAAGCTCGGCCATAAAATTCGTCAGAGTTATAATAGCGCCATTGTATTATATTATTATTATATTTTGAGACATGTACCTAAGATAGGGTTTCCAGATACCTTTCACGAAAAAATCAGTACATTGCCTTCAAAAAAAAAAAAAAAAATATATATATATATGCGGAGAAAATCGTCTTTATTACTGGCATTTTGTTTTTGTTTCGGTATCGTTAATTGTCAATTATGTTTCTATGATATGTAACGTTGGCGTTGCGACCTCCTTCCTAATTGTTTCGTGGTTACAAACGTCAAATTAAAACAGTTGGAAAATTAAAAACAGTGCAGGGTGATAAAGGTGAATTTTTTTAGAGCCGGCTAAAATCAGTACAAATGAGTACAAAATCCAAAAAATCAGTATTTCTTAAGGTGTTTAAAACCATCAGTACGGGGCACGAAAGATCAGTATTGTACTGATCAAATCAGTACGTCTGGCAACCCTAATCTAAGAGTTTGTTTTGTTATTTTATTATACTCAGCTGTACTAGTACACAGAGTATTATAGTTTTGATTTCCTAACGGTGGATTGTAACAGAATGAAATAATCGAGATAGATATAGACTTATATATATCAAAATGATCAGGGTGAAAAGAGAAATCGATTGAGCCATGTCCGTCCGTCTGTCCGTCTGTCCGTCTGTCCGTCTGTCCGTCTGTCCGTCTGTCCGTCTGTCCGTCTGTCCGTGTGTGAGCACGATAACTCGCGCAAAAATTGAGATATTTTGATGAAATTTGAAATGTAAGTTGGTATCAAGACAGGAACGGATGGTATTGAAAATGGGTGAAATCGGACCATGACCACGCCCACCTCCCCTATATAGTAAAAATCGGAAATTTTTTATCTCGGTCACTAATAGAGCTAGAGTGATAAAATTTCACACACGTATTGAGCTCAGGCCCTTATGAAGAAATATGGTGAAATTTTGGAAAATGGGCGGTGCCACGCCCACTTATTAAGGGGCAAACATTGAAAGTTTTATGAGTCATAACTCAGAAACCGTTGAAGATATATCGATGAAATTTGATAGGCGTGATATACTTACTTAGGCAAATGTTTGGACGAAAAATTGCCAAAATCGGTTGACGACCACGCCCACTTTTATATATGGGTATTATAAAGTGACCTAATAAAAGCATTTTAAGCGATATCTCTGTCAAATATAAAGATATATCATTGAAATTTTATGGAAGGTGTCCAATTATGGACATAAAACAAAAAATACAAAAATTTTAGAAAATGGGCGTGGCACCGCCTCCTTTTAGAAGCAGGAATATACGAGATTTCTGAGCCCATAACTCGACAAATAATCGATATATTATGACGAAACTTGGTCTATACACTTTCACTACTTGTAGTAATACATGTTCGAAATTTTAGCGAAATCGGTTGACGACCACGCCCACTTTTATATATGGGTATCATAAAGTGGCCTAATAAAAACATTTTAAGCGATATCTTTGTCAAATATAAAGATAATTCATTGAAATTTTGTGGCATGAGTTCTACAATAGATCGGAAACAAAAAATAGAAAAATTTCGGAAAATGGGCGTGGCACCGCCTCTTTTCAGACAAAGGAATCAACGAGATTTCAGAGCCCACAACTCGACAAATAATTGAGATATTATGACGAAACTTGGTTTATACACTTTTATAACTTGTGTTAATAGACACGCAAAAATTTATTGAAATCGGTTTATGACCACGCCTACTTTTTAACAAAGATATTTCTGGAACACCCTTTGGGAATTTGTAACAAGACTTCTTTGTAACTAGAAGTCATAAAGGAATGAAATTTTGCACAAAGAATAATATTCATATGCTTAGTTGGATGACTGATAAAAATGTTGAAAATGGGCGTGGCTACGCCCACTTTATGCAGCACTCGCTTTATATAAAATACAACGTGTTTTCATCAAACGCAAACAAACAATGAAAGCATACAGCTGAGTATCTAATGTTCGATTCCACTCGAACTTAGGCTTCCTTACTTGTTTTATTTTATTTTAGTTTACTTTAGGGCCGATTTCATAATCAAATTAAAAGTTCATTTAAAATCTAAAGGAGCCTTTAATTTCTTGATCGATTTCATAAAGTCTTTTTCAAGATAAATGTTCCTTTAAAGTTAAATACCCAAAAACGGGCATTAAGTGAAAAGCAAAATCCCTTTTGCCGGAAAAAATTTAATTTCTGCAGTCTGTCAAAATCAAATATCGAGAATTTATTAAAATGTTTCAACCGATTTTGTTTGTTGTTTTGTTTGTTGAGTCCTATAATGCAATATTCATCTTCTTCTTCTTTTGTGAGGTTGGATGACCGCTTCCTATTTTTTCTGCACTGGGTTTCCAAATTATGCTTCTTTTTACTTTTTTTTTTTCAAAAAAATTAAAGCCACAAACAAAAATTTTTTTTATTTTAAGAAAAAAAAAACAAATGATAAATTTCAATATTTTCAAATTTATGACAATAATTTGACGTAAAAATCTCGAAGACGGCATTATCATTTGCAATATTTTCGCTTAAAGGAGCCTTTTAATATTATATTATTATGAAATCACTCCTACTTTAAAGTACGATTAAATGGCTCTTTAACTAAAATGAAGTTTTAACAAAAGGGGCTTTAAGAGTTTCATTATGAAATCGGCCCTTATTTTATTTTGTTTTATGTTTTAAGAAAACGAACTGAAATAAAAAAAATTTTTAAGGCTAAAAAGTGCCAATTCTTTAAGTTTAACGGCAATTTTTTGGCGCCAAAAAAGCATTTTTTTAGAGCAATTTTTTGGTTGCCCTAGTAATTATAATTTGGACCAAGGGTGATCCAAAATTTGTTAGTACAATATGGGTATCAAATAAAAGGTGCTGATGAGTGCTGCAATAAGTAATTCTATTAAATTCAATATCTCGATTGGTTTCGGAGATATCTCCCTATCTCTATCCCTATCTCTCCAAGTTTTGATATCCTACGGAAAACACTTCCAGAGATATTCAGCATGAAAGATTAAGTTTGTATGGGTTGTGCCACGCCCCTTTTCCAATAGCTCTCATTTTTTCATCCAGAAAATGATTATTGAAAGTTTCATTCATTTCTATGCAGTCGTTTTTGTGTGACGCGGGCGTTATGGTAAAAAAACACATTTTGGTCACATTTTTCCCACATTTTGGTCAATAACTCGGGAACTGGATGAGATATCCAAATGAAAGTTGTCCTGAATATTACGTTAGGCGTTAAGTGATAGGATGGTGAAAGTTTAATGCAATTCTATTCAGTAGTTTTTGCGTGATGCGCGCACAATCATACAGACGGACAGACAGACAGATAGACTTCTAAAAATTGTAGATTTGGGTTCCGCTGGTCCAATAATGACCTCTCCTATCAGTTTTTCTTGAATATCTTCAATGTACAGACATCGACCTGTTACAATTTTATTATATGTATTATATAGATAAAAAATCACTGCTAACGTTACATATTATTTAAGCTAACAATGTCTTCAAATCTTTGGAAGTTTAACTTTTTTTAATTGGAACGTGAGATATACGTATAGTATTAAGAAAATATATAAACAAATTAAATTAAAACGTATTTTAACATGTCTTAAAAAAACTTTTTTGGTTTTGCACTGCTAACGTTACATAAGATTTTTGCGGCACATTTACTTTTCATATAACTCCTAGTTGGAACATAACTTTTTTAAAAACTTTACGTGTTATGATATTATAACTAATTTTCTAATAGATAAAACTTGAACGGCTAAATTTAGTCGCAACAAACATGTTATATTTAACTTTTTGTTTACTGAACTACTTCCGACCATATTTTTTTTAATCACAACGTTTTATAAAAAGAGCGAAAAGTTTAATTTAAAACGACTAAAATTGAATGCCACTGTTTTCAACAGCTACTATAATATGTCATGAACCCCGCAAGACCCCAGTGCTTGCAATATTTGACAAAAAAAAAAACTACTTGGTTTACTTTCCCAGAAAATCGGCCATATTCTTTAATATTTATTTTCTTTATTTTATATTTTAGTTTATGTAACAATTGTTTTTTGCTGTTAATAAAAAAGTTTCAACAATTTAAGGTGGAAATTAGTTTATTTATTCCATTCAGCCAGCGATATTAAGGTAACTAAATAAAATTAATATTTGAATAAGGATTGTGATTTGTAGATTTGGGGCAGGCGCGCCGGCGTGAAAAAGCACGCCGGCGTCGCCGCCGCCGCCGAAATATTTTTGGAATAGCGCCGCCGCCGCCGGAATCACTGTCGGCGTATATGTCTACTATGAAGGTATGTCAAAAAAATTTCAAATGTGGCAATAATATATTATTATTATATTATGTATATACATACAACCAGCTGAATGAATTTATTTTCTGTAGCTGAGTAGTGTAAGACCTCGACGTTGAATAAACTCCTGCCACTCAACACCTTGGCTAAATTTAAATTTAAATTAAAAAAATCCGCACGTCATGTGGATGCGCCCCTCGTGCGGTAGGGCGGGTGGAGGGTAACCGTTGGGTTTATTATTATTATTATAAGTGGTCTTCCACCCTCAAATTGTCGCACAGTGTAATTGAAAGCCACAGCATCGCGTGGCCGGGTTTACTAGTTATATATAAAGAGTTTTCTATTTGCATCTTGTATGAAATGAAATGTTCCCCTAATTATGCTTTTCCGATCCCTCAGGCTTATTTTTATTTTTTTTTTATTACTTTTTAAATATTATTGTAAATTTTTATAGTTCAGAACTATCGAAATTGTGCCAATAAAGGAACTAGTGTAAACTGTAGAATTTAGTACTAGTTCGGAACTATCGAAAATGTAGTGCAGAGAGTGACAATTGACACCGCCTAGGACATCGCCGTGTTAAATTCGCCAGTTGATAACATGCAAAAGAAATTTAGCTCGCACTAGTGGTGTCGAAAAATGTACTAGAAGCGACCTAGTTCGGAACTAGAGATTTTCCCTACAGGGAAGCTACAAAGCCTATTTGTATGCTTGCATTTCCATTAAGATTTTCATTTACACGTTGCTTTTGTTTATTCGCCGCTTGCACTCGTAATCCCGCAACTACTCGCCGCTGTCATACACACGGTTGCATTTCTATTCAACGCTTTTCTATTTTCAAACACACATTTTCACACTGTCTCTGCTTACAAACACTGGCACAAATCCCATTTGCATTTGCATTTCCATTTCAATGCATTCGCGTTCATAATTTAATAATTTAATGATTTGTAATAAATTGTAAAAGGCACGAAAGTGTTGACAACTTGGTTCGTTTTGGTTGATTGGCTGGGTGTGTGCAGCGCTCCAAAGTTGGCTAGTTATATATGTATGTATGTAGTTAATGAATTAAATAAATATTTAAATAAGCAAATATACAAATGATGTTACAGTGAAGCAGATACACAGTTTTTAGAAAAGGAGGGCTAGGGGGGACCACCAGAAACCAATTTAATTATTTAGACCTCGGCTTTGGTGCATCAAAAGCCTTGGGAAAATTTACTCAGGTTTCTAGGCCTGGGGTTCGGCTTATTTTTTTGGGCATGTGTAATTACACTGTGTGGAATAATTCCCACACTAAACCGTTTTGCTCCCTGAGGTTAAAATTTTTTGTTACTGCCATTTTAAATTTGCGAAATTATGTGCGAGTGATTTTTGAATAAAGGAAAAAATTGGTTAAAATACATATCGTAGAGAACAATTTTTTAGAAAGCATATAGTAAAATTTCACGAGTTATAATTATACCTAAACCATCTAACACCCCCACGAAGATGTCGTGTTGACCCTTTTTTATAAAGTCCGCAAAAATTACTATTTTGAAGGTCGTTAGAGGATTAAAATGTTCGAGCAAATTATTCGCCATACAATTTCACTAGGGTCTTCTCAGACAAAATCTTTGTACAAAGAACCTAAAAGACCCACAAATTATATTCCAGAAGACGGTTTAGATTTTTCTTCTTCTTAACACTCCAGACAATTTGCCTGACTGCAATAAAGCGTGCCAGTCGTTTCCATTTCGTGCCTGCTTGCGTCAATTGGAAATACCAAGGGAGAGCGAATCAGTCTTCGTCTGATCTTCCCAACTACTCAACGCAGTGGATGTCTGTTTTTCTTCTGCTACCGAAAGAAATACTTTCTTCGCAGGAAAACCTCCATCCATTCCCTCGAGATGACCTGCCCCGTTTATTCGCTGAAAAAATAACAACCTAGATTAATGAGGAAGAAACAGAACCTAATATACTTTTCTGCAAATGTTTTGTTTAACATTATATTTGTAATTTTCTTCATTTGGCCCCAAACTCAAGACCATTGCACTCACTCTAAGAATTTGTTTCGAAATTTAATTTAGAATTAAAATTTACACAATTTAATAGGATCAAAATTTTGGTTAGAGTAAATAATTCCGTCTTTCCTGGCCCTATTCCCCCTTCCCTGAAAAAGATTAAACACCACTGTGCCGTTATATGTATGTATGTATGTATCACTATTTTTCTTTTTTTATAATTTAGTGATATTTTATGCTAATATCTTAAAAATAAATAAAAAGCCAAATACAACAACAACAGCAATTAATTTTTTCGAAATTAAACGTTTTAATACCCCTAATGGACGTACATACATATGTATGTATATATGTAGGTACATACATACATATTCATATTTATTTGCTTTACAGCTTTGTTCCGCACGACATATAACACCAACCAAAAAGTTAATGCAACGCACGTTGCATAAAAGATTAAGGGCACAATTTTATAAATGCTAATGTTGTTGTTGTTGTTGTTGCCATATTATTACACTTGATACACTTGATTAATGTGATACGTTGATGATAAATCAAAAAGCATTTGCGTGCATAATAACAACAAATAGACACTTTAACACAGCAAGGCGTACACACGTACTGACAAAGTGCCTTTTTTGATTTAACAGGTTTTAGGTGAGAATTATTTTTTATGCAAAGCGCGTGACAAATAAAAAATAAAAATGGTTCGAGGAAAAATGGGAAACGAAATTTCTAATATAATACAGTAAAGTAATACGGAAATGCATACATAATAGACCAAAGTTAAATTGGACTTAAAAGGTTGCGACAGGACTCATGTCCGCCAACTAGATGACTTATATGGAACCGCGATTAAAATTGTCGTATTCCTAAACAATAATTTTTTTAAATTATTATTTATAGGCATTACTGGGCGGAAAACGCCTGATCTGTTTAGTCTAATATTCACAGATGGACTCCGACAAAAGCGTTCCCTACCATGACGTGCTGAAATTGCACCTTGTTTCGCAAGCCATTTGGCTTTTCGTTGCCATTGTGGTTTTCGCATCCCAGAAACCATTCCAGTAACAATTTGTTTCTGGCTTCTAGAATATTAAGCACTACCAGAGATTATTTTACACTTCTATATGTTTTTATGTGATTGTGTAAGATCACGGGGCTGCCTAGATGTCCGAGAAATTAATAATCGACAAAGTGCTAAGCGCTTTCAATTCAACTCGCTTGTCCAACTCAACTAGCTTAGTTTTTGTTGTTGCTTTCCACGTTATTCGCTAAGTTAACTAGCGTTTTTTTTCAGCTTGATTACAAAAAAGCGGCTATTAATCCTTGGGAATAATTCTCTTCGTATGCATTCTCTGCTACAACTTTATATTGCATGAAACTGCGCTTAAAAAAAGTATGTTGTTGTTCCAAAATGGTATCGATTTATTACATTTCATTCACATATAACAGCCCCAGTTCACCCAACCCAAGTTCTATTATGCCAGTGTGCCGGGTCAATGATTGTATCTCGAATATATAGTGAGGAAACTTGTATGAATTTCTCAAGTACCTACATATATGTATCTTCATGCGACCTGTCATATTTCCCGTCTTTAGTTAAGAAATATTTTAAACTTAGTCCCAAAGCCCAGTACGGTTTTTTTAACTCACAGCTGGAATTCTTGTAATAGACAATATCATTGCGACATTCATTGAGGAGAAGGAGGCGGCAGTGTTCGGACATGCTGGACTTTTGGGAATAAACAATTTTGGTCAATGCAATATGTAGGAAAGTTTTAGGACAACTAGCAATAAATCAGCGATACAATGCAATTATATTTTTAATTGTATAAAAACATAGCAAACCAGTGAAAATTATGTAGCTATAAAAATTAAAAAAAAAACATTCTTAAAAGACCAAGCATAAATCAAATATCGCAAGTAAAACATAAAACAGTCAAGAGAGAACTAAACAGCTTCACCATCCAGCTCCCTGTAGGTCTTGATTTTGCGCAATATGCCATATAATGAGCTTGTTGTTAATGATAATTAATTATTTTTTTGCGTTAAAAATTGTTTAATAAATGCATAAATATTTGTGTTTAACACATGCCAATGATGACAGGCAAAAAAGCAGAAACAAATAAAAAAAATTTGACACTCGTATAAAGCAGACCAAAGACCAAGTGTAATTTTTCAACGCCACAACACCAAATAAAACGTCAACGCATTTTAAAATGTGCAAAATATTTAAGCGACGCTAAAGATGCTCATCAATTATTGACAACAAATAAATTTATTATAAGCATACAAACATACATATGTATATAAGTATTTGTTGATTGCCTTAATAGCTATAATACAATGTTGCAAGCAGTAGGAATTGACGCGATAAAATCAAGGAAAAAAACAAAAGAAAGAGGAAGAGGAAAATGCACAAAGCGACAGTGAAAAAAATAAATAAATTGATATAAAGAATCTCACAGCAATCGCGCCGATTTTAGTACATTAACAATGAGCGCAACGTGATAACGATCAACAAAAAATGAATGTTGCAGCAATATTTCCTACGCATTTGGGCAGAGAGCTACGCTGTGATTGTTGAGCGTTTGAGTTAAGGAAATGAAGCAACAGAGCTTGGACAAAAGGATGCTAAATGTGATGAAATTGCCACAAATTGTAGCTTAGTTATGCTCAGATTTTGGCCGAATAGACCAATAAGAGCCTATCAGAAATTTTCAGATCTAATCGAGCTCTATATACATATGTATACCATAAAAACTGTATTTATAAACATTCAATTAAAAATTAAAAATAATAAACGATCAATAAAATAAATTAAAAATAAAATTTCAGTAAAATTCTCAATACAACTCTATGGGATGTGTTCAGTAAGGAAACGAAATATCATGAAAAGTTGTCTGAACATTGTTTAACAGAAGCAAAAACATGGCCAAATTATATATGGTCGTCTTACTACGCCAACAACAGCGATTCCCTTGTGTTTGTTAGTGTTTTTTTGGTAACTGGTTGTCAAAATCAGACAAAAAATGGCGAATTAAAGGAATTCGCCTTTATCAAAATGAATGCAGGCGAATCGTTATTGACATTTATTTGGTACTGAATTTTTTTTATTTCAAATCATTTTTCAAATTGAAAAAATAAAAAAAAATAATTTCATTAAAATTATGTATGTGTGTATGTACATATGTACGCAAACAAATCGATTGCACAATATTGGTTAAGGCGAATGCAACAACAATAAACGCTACCAGTCCGGAGCAGTTGGCAATGATAGTAACTTGTCTGTGAAAGCAGGTGGAACTGCAAGTGCGAAATCAGCGCTGCTCGATGACTTGGCTGCATCTTTGCAACCGGTAATGATGTTGCTGAACAAGCCAGCCGACGAATATCAATCGACAACGTAGATATACGCCACCGCAGAACTTGCAAACTATGAAAATATTGCGTCAACCAATGCAATCGATTGATCCGCGCACTAATGGTATTAAGCCGCGTCAACCGATGAAAACGTTCCAACACCGTGAACAGGAATACGCAGAGGCACGTTTGCGTATATTGGTTCAGCGATAAATCCCGAAGATGGTATAGGGTGAGTTGGGTGAAATTTGGCTTCTTTGCTTTTTTAAATAATATTACAACTTTTCTTTGTTTATGCAGAATTCTACGAATGCACCGTCCACTTCGACAACAACCGCAGTTACTATCAGTACAACTGCCAGCGCAAACAACTCTAACAAAGACAACAAAATAGCAACAATGCCAATGCCACCAAAGGCAATCAGCTTGGCATGAATGGCGGTGGAGTTGGAGGTCAGCGCTGTTGCCGTTACCGCTTCCCTTACCAACTACGCTCCAACATCACCATCAGCAACAGGAACAACCACAACATCAACTACATCAAACTTGGTCGCCGGTTGTTGGTGACAGCGCAACGTTCGCTGCAATAAGGCAACAGCAGCACTACCAACACCAACAACAACAACAATAAGAAAGCATCTTACTTTTGCCACGCGGACCCAATGGCTCTGCTGGTTTTCAGATGCGTCGGTACCATGTTGATTGGGGCAGCGCAAGCATAGGCGGATGCACTACTAGTAGACTATACTACAATTTTTAACACATTTGAAAAATTGGACTAATAAAAAAACAACAAAAGTAGCGCATTTTCATATGTATGTAGGTAATGACATGGATTATATGTTTGGTACGAAGCGACACAATGCATGCAAGTTACAGTGCCAGCATTCATTGCCAAAATTCGATAAGAATTTACAATTTGCAAATACTGGCGGTGTTTTCTTTTTAGTTTTATGTATCGATTTGATTTTTTAAAGCAAAAAATATATGTACGCACAATAAAAATTCAAACTCAAAAGGTAAATGTAAATAAACATAAATGTAAACAAAAACATGGGTTTGACATGCATTTACCCAGCCAATCAGAAACAGCTCTGAAAAGCTGCATTTGACAAATATGTATCATTGCGGCGAAAAAAATTACAAAACAGCTGTCCTGCCGCTATCACCTTTCTAGTTGCATCATGAGCAAAAAAAAGCAGAGAAATTGAGCTACATTCACCATCGTAGATACTACTATTCTTCTTCTTATTATTATTATCCTTCTTCTTTTTTTATTGTTGCTCCTAATTGGCGTGTAACTGTCTAGACGATTTTGGCCGAGCCCAATAAAGCGCGCCAGTCGTTTCTGTTGCGCGCTACTTGGCGCAAATTGGAAATACCTAAGGAGGTGGGAGTCAGTCTGCGCCTGATCTTGCCCACCCAGTGGAGGTCTCTCATGTCTGCTGCCTTTGGCGGGTTTCGATAGAAATACTTTCTTAGCTGGAGTGCTTTCATCCATTCTCCCTTCTCAACTTGCCCAACGCAGTCGCTGGATTTTTATTCGCTGCGCAATTTCGATGTCTGCGTAAAGCTCGTACATCGTTAAATCTTCTTCGATACTCGCTAACGGGAAAGGTCTATAAATCTTCCGAAGAACTCTTCTCTAGAATAGATAATATTCTATCTACAATTAAAGCACATTGCATTAGATTATGGTTTTGCATCTCTAGTCAAAAAAAAAAAAACCTATTGTAGCGTGCTAAAAATCAACGCCGTACACATGTATTTGGAACTTAACATATAAAGTTTCATATCAAAAATTATTTCTGCTTTTCATTTTTGATTATTATTCACTTGTTATTATTGTCTTACAACATAGTTGTAGCCAGTTGAACAAGCAACATTGTTGCATGCATGATTCATGTCTTCGACAAGCCAAGATGTCAACGCATTTTCGCGCAATCGATCATCGATCGTCAGTCATTGCATTGAACAGAGGCAAACAACACAACACAATCGCATGATGATGATGAGACTACCACATGGCACAATGCATCACCATCAGCAACATCAACAGCGGCAGCAGCAGCAGCAGTAAGCGGCATTGCAAAGCACACGCAGTGGCACTGCACAGGAGCCCGTGTTTGTTGCGCTACCAGATGAATGTCTTATACACCTACATACTCAAGTACATAACTGCCAGCCGCCCTAACTACCTGCCTTGCTATCTGCATCTCGTCTTACCTACATATGATGTACCTTTTTGCCTATCTGACTATGTTTTCGCATATGCGCGTACAAGCTTCATGACAAACTTGGCTGCCAGATCACGGCCGTAGTGCTGGGCACAATCCATCTTCGTTTTATGGCACAGTTACCATTTATTTACTTTTTTCCTTTTCCTTTAATGGTTTTTGTTTTGATTTCTTTCTATTTCCCATTTTATTTCATTTGTCAAAGCTACGCATGCGCACGGTGTCAGTTGTCGCTGTTGTCAGCAAACAACATTCAACGAAATTGTTGTGCTAAGTTGTCGTTCGCCAAGACAGACAGACAAACAGGCAAAGCAGCGCACTCACCTATCTTCATCTACCTACCTATCGATCAATGACAGTTGTGCTTTCAATCGTGTTGCCACTTCATTGCTTCGCTTGATTGCCCGTTCGCGCTTCTGCTTCTGCTCCTACTGCCTGTTGAAGTCAGCGTTTCTTCTCTACTGCCTGTTGAAGCCAGTGTTGTACAGCAAAGGCAACAGCAGAAGTTGGCAGGTTAGAGTGTGAGCAAGCAATCGTTAATGGAGAAAATTTTTACACACGTTACCTTGTCCTTGTGTGACATAATGTCTTGAGATTATCAGCTAAGTGATAAACGCACCAAGAATATTGCCACTTTTTATTTAGTAGTTAGTAATTCTGCATAGGCTCATTTGAAGCTTTTTCTTCTGTCTCTGCTTTTACTGCCGTCTTGGATTGGTTGTTTTTTGCTTATTTATGAACCTCGATTTGGTTCGCTTTTTTTCTGTATGTGGTGTGTATCTTTGAGCGCCTGCTTATTTCCCAACTGTGTATTGTTGTATTGTTAGATTGTTGCATGGCATTGTTACAATTAAATGCGGGCCATTCGGAAAGTGATTTTTTGCTATAGAAAGTTTGTTATGTCAACATTAATTATTCAAAACTTTAATACTTATCAGTAAATCGCAAAGCACACTAGTATTGTAATATGAAAATTTATTACATGTTTATGGTTATGTTATTAAGTATTTGTTTTTCTGTTCCCTAATGTTTACCTTTTTGGTTAAGGGACACATCCGCTCCGCTTTCGTCAACTTAGAAGGGTTTAAATATGCCCCGCCCCACACGCAAGCTAATTCAGTGGAGCTTCCTTTTCGTAAAAGCAAATTCTAGAACCTATGTGGAGGCGTTTAGTAACATCTACCATTCGAAAGACGTGTGACGAGATTGAGACGCGTGGTGTAGATAATTTTCCTACGCTTTAAAGGACTACTACTTGTAGTTTACTTTATTACTGCTCATCTAACGATTGATAGACACGCGGAAGGGCTTGGCTTCACTTATAACGTCTTCTGTAGGAACTGGAGAGACGCCGAAGATCCGGAAACCTTCAAATATCCATTGATTATTCCACAATTTGGTTTAAGAGGCTAAAATGTTGCGGTCCCCCATTTTCAATGATGTTCGCTAATGATGATGATTCGATCTATTGACAGCAGGCAATTCTCTTCTATCTCACCTCTAATAGATCCAAATTGGTCCTGCAAAGGGTTATAGACCAGACATCAGCATTTTTGTTCATGCGAGCAAGTGTGAACACTCAGAGAAAAAGCAAGCTAAATTTAAGTATAGCGGGCTTGAATCAAGCCGAAAACGTTATGAAAGTCTGTTAAGCTCGAAAATGCTAAAATCAAGAATATATTCTTATTTTTAGAACGGCATTTTTTAGTAGAAAAAGCTTATATTTAGAACTTTCCCGTTAGAAACAAACTTGAATAAATTTATTTTAAGAATTGCTCATGATTGATTTGAGAAAGTGCATTCTTATTTTCAGAATGTTCAACTTTATTTTAAGGATACTTATAGGGGCGTCAGAATGAATACTTTTCCGTCAATCCAGCAATCCGTGTAACTGACAGCAGAGTGGAATTATATGTAATTGAATGACGATCGACACATTCAGTACTTCAACTTTGCCGTAACAAATATATGAAATTGAAGTATGTGTCAGTTAAACGTTGCTGGATTGCCGGAAAAGTATTCATTCTGACGGGCCCATTATACTTGCTTTCCACTTTTTCGAAATTCCAAATTCGAAAACATTTAACCCACCTAACAAAAATAAGAAAGAATATTTTTTATTTATTTGCATTTTATTTTAAATTTTTTTTAATGGATGAGTCATATGTACATACATGTATATGGACATGCAATTCTTATTACCACTATATATAATTCAGTATTTACATACATACTTATAAATAAGAAAGATCTACATATGTATTTACATATACATATCTTATACCGAACTCATTTTAGAAAAGTGTATACATTCTTCCGAAAGCTTTTTAACGATTAAAAAACCCAGTCAATACTTCCACTACCAACACAGAATTTTACCACCCAATTTGAGTGGTAGTATCCCTATAGCAAACTATTTTGAACCGTTTCTTACTAACACCGATGGTCTGGAATCCAACAATTTTGGCCACGAATTAAAAAAGTCAACGGCTTTCGCAGTTCATGTGTACATGCCATCCTCCACATTTGATGTAATTCTTCATCTATTTCAAACTATTAAAAGCGATATTAAAACATAAGCTAAATTCTCATCAATGCGATAACTCTTACCTGTTCCCTTTCCAAGAAAATAATTTTACGCCAAGCTCCATTCACAATCCCGGCGGGGGAAGAGATAAATAGTTTTTTTGTTTTATTAATGTTTTTCACACATTCTATATATTTTCTGGTAAACATTTGGCTATGGTGGTCTTAAATTGAGAATTTCATTCTTAAACCAAGATTTTTTCAGTTTTTTATCTGGTTTCAAGAATACCATTCTTGATTCAAAATTGGTGAAACTTAAATTTCATTTGTTTCTGTAAATCTTAATTCAAGTACGACACAGCTTGTTTTTAGCCCACCCCTTTTCTCTGAGTGAAGCATCACACACATTTTAAACTGCAGCACGCAAAGCGCTGTGCTCTCTCGCCATGCTCTCTCACAAATTTTCAGACCTATTCTGTAAAATTTTTAAGGTCATTATCATCTGCATTAAAATATGGTTTGATAAGAGAGATATTTTGAAACTATATAAAGCTGAAAACAGATATAACACCAGACAAAACCAACCATACCAAATCATATTAGAAGCCGCTAGTCTTCTATCCCACAGTTCCAAATCTTCATATGCCGTTTATTGCTTTAATGCGACTAAAATTGTTATACATATACATCTGGAAGCTAAAACGTGTTAACACTCTTTCCAAATCGTTACTTTTTTTCTCACATCTCAAAAGATTCATCGTAGATTTTCAAGTACATATGTATTCTAACACCAAAACAAATCCATTAAAACTTCCTTGTTTCATCTGCAGCGATACATTTATTACTCATAGGCTATAAATTCCGCAAATTCTCACATACTCAACTTGATTGTATGACTTAAAGTTATTAAAGCAAATATTCAAGTAAAAAGCAAAAAAAGAAATTTCAAGCGAACTGCATTTCGCATGCAACGCAAACAATGAGTTTCACTCACGACACTCGTCGCTAGTCAGTCTTGAGTGGCCACTCGTCATTTTCCGTTCGCTACGCGCAAAATGACAACAAATCGAATTGCATCAAATGACGCTTGCAATTGACAAGAAATGAAGTTAGAAAAAGTTTTTAGTGACATAACAACAGACAGCCTAGACATAATAAACTATCATAAGTCTGTGTAAGTATTAATAATGCCACGAAGTGAGTGCTGCTGACAAGGTCAGTTGGCTCAAACAGCTGGCGGCAAGGGTTGTCTAATTGGAGATTGGATTGAAACAATAAAATTTTAAAAGAAGTGGTTTTTTTAGCGCTTCTGTTTGACAGGTTTTCTATGTCGAATAAGAAGGTCATTAGACCTCATTTTAAGGCCCGGTTTCACCAACCGGTCTCAACATAGTTAAGCCGATTTTTTTACGTTTGAAACAATAAAATTTTAAAAGAAGTGGTTTTTTTAGCGCTTCTGTTTGACAGGTTTTCTATGTCGAATAAGAAGGTCATTAGACCTCATTTTAAGGCCCGGTTTCACCAACCGGTCTCAACATAGTTCACCATGCAACTAAGCTAAGTCACAAGTTAGTCAGCTTTTGTCTTGACTAAAAATAAACTAAGAATTTGAGTCGCTTTAGCAAATTCAACAACCAAAAGAACGAATATGACAAAAATATGAGCAAATACAGCAACCAAAACAACCCAAAAACCCAGTATTTCCCATAAAAGGTTGGTTGCAAAACTATTTTCTTAGACTATTTGGTGAAACCCAAAAGTAAGTTAGCCCCAAATCTGGGCTAACTTAAGTCAAAACTTAGTTTTAGCTTTAGTCACGTTGGTGAAACCGGGCTTAAGTGTTACTTTTGAACTGTCCACATCTTTGAACAATACATGCCTCATTTGGATGTCCTGGGAGGAACACAAACGTTCTCAAGCCGGCTGATCGGAAGGACTGAATGACAAAGAACTGTTTCAAAAGCAAATATCCAATTTTGCTTCCAATAAACTATGTACATAACTAATGATAAATTCCATGATTACTTGAAAAGAGCGCTCTATTTCTGTGCATCAAAGAAGAGCTCCACACATTTATCTGACACTGCAAAGGGATGGTGTGTCGCAGTTTTGAAGTGAGGGGTGGATCCAGCTCTAACATTGTGTAGGGAAAGCGTTGTGCCCCAAAGGCTTGCTCAAGGGATGCTGGCAGAAGTAATGAAGCGGCAAAAAGAAGTTGAGAGAAATGTGCGGCGAATGGAATGAAATGGAATAGCGGTAGGTCGGGAAAACTATGTCTTACCCAAGCACTCAGACATATTAGCCTATTATATATAAGACCTATATCAAGGATCAGGATGTAGAGAAAAGGTTTGGTAGTGAAAAGAGGGTTCCTCTACAAACTTTCCATATTCTTTAACAAATCTGAGATGTTTTTCGAGTAGTGGAGAATGTGCATCCATCATTTTCAATACATCCGACCTAAGAATGCGCATTCTTAGTCTAACGCAGGCCGTACCTCTGCGGAGAAAATTATCTATGCCGTCCTCCTCCACACAAGATAGGCATAATGAGCTCTTGATCATGCTTATGGTGCCCATGTGCTGTCGCGATGGATCCTGTCCTGTAATCAACTCCGCAAGAGCCTGAAGCTTTCTACTGCTCTGCATGAGGAGGAATATTACTATCTCACTGTTAGATTTTTTCAGAAACAGCACGCCTTGGCAGCCACGGCACTGTTGATAGCTACAAATTCGAAACTGTTAAGGACTTCGTCTATTTGGAATCAGCACTAACACCAAAAATAATGTCAGCACTGAAATCCAACGAAGAATCACTCTTGCCAATAAATGCTACTTTGGACTAAGTAGGCAATTGAAAAGTAAAGTCCTCTCTCGACGAACCAAAATCACACTCTACAGGACACTCATAGTTCCAGTCCTCATGTACGGCGCAGAAGCATGGACTATATCAAAAGCAGATGAGATGGCGCTTGGAGTATTCGAGAGAAAAGTTCTTAGGAGGATTTATGGACCTTTGCGCGTTAGCGCTGGCGAGTATCGACGGAGATTTAACGACGAGCTGTACGAGCTGTACGCAGACATCGACATTGTTCAGCGAATAAAGATCCAGCGGCTGCGTTGGGCAGATCATGTCGTGAGAATGGACGAAGGTGTTCCAGCCAAGAAAGTATTTCTATGGAAACCTGCTGAACGCAGAAGAAAAGGGAGGCCTCCACTGCGTTGGGAAGATCAGGTGGACAGTGATGCTGACTCCCTAGGTATTCCCAAGTGGCGCCATGCTGCACGAAACAAAAATAGCTGGCGCGCTTTATTGAACTCGACCAGTATCGTCTAGACGGTTACGTGCCAATTAGGTAAGTAAGTACTTTGTAATTGTACAGTAATCTGTATAGTTCTAGCGTTTTCTGTGAGTTTCACTAATGAAGTCCCTAATGCGCTTCACAATGAAGTCCCTAATGCGCTTTACAGCGCGCGCTGTACTTGTTCCTATGAATGGCTGCGATCTAGTTGATTGTTCCACGGCGCATAAATACAAACAGCAGAACTTGAAAAATAAATGTCTGACAAGTGGCCGAAATAGCCGGGAGAATCTTCCTAGTTATCGTTCTAATCAAGTCGTATAGCATAGACGGTATTCGGCGCAAAACTCCAATAAAATTTCATATTTATGCAAGAAATAACAATTACAATGAAAACAAACACATAAATAAGCATGCATAGTAGGCATAGCCTTCTCATTCACCTTCACCTTCATAATAGTCAAAACAACTATCGTAAGATATTGTACGTCCATACTACAACTCTTTTAAGCTGGTCAAATAGCAAGTCCACACTGGCTGACCATCATTTGGTAAGTATTGCTAGCCATACAAGCAACCAAACTGCTACAGCTAGCTATTATTGTCATTGACCATATATTTTCCTCACTATTTCGCTAGGATATCAACCACGAACTTGCCAATGCACCGGTGCAATCTCTAAGTTGACTGTGTGTCGTTTGAGCAGCTTTTGCCGGTGGCAATGTCACTGACGGCATTTTGTAACGTTTATAAGGTGGCTCATATATTTTGTTGCTGCCACATTATAAGCGCATCATGTGTGCATTGCACATTACATATATACATATTTATTTACCACATATTGTAGGCGGCGCTCGCTCATATTTATGCGGTTGCAATGTGCTGTGTGACACATTTATTGTTGTGCAGCGCCATAATGTGTGTTGATTGACCCTGCCTGTGTGTTTGTGGTTGGATGTTGCTATTGGGTTGTGAGCTTGAATATTTTTAGCATTGGAATATGGTCAGTGAATTATTTCGTCTTTGTTTGACTTGACTTTTGTTCCCACTTTTTGGTGTTGTTGAAAGTTGAGCGGTGGCGTAGTTGACCCAATAACTGGCCAACTAACCGTACGACTGTGTGCTGAGTTCCCAATTTGCTTTTAGCTGCTTTTGTTTTTGCTTTTTGTTGCTTTCTAAATTGCGGTTATTTTCTTTGGTGGCAGGTGCAGGTGATATTTTTGGCGTGAACATGTTTGGTGGCAGCGTGGCCTTACCGCAATCGCGGGGCTATCTTAGCAAGGTTTATATGTTTTTATGTAGTTAACATTCACACGTTTAGCAAAAATAAAAAATTTTAAATATTTATTTCAGACGTTAGCGTTCCACAACCACCGGATAAGTTTTACGCGATTACAACTGCCAAAATTTCATTAGATTTTGGAATCAGAATTCTTCTGCCAACTTTTCAGATTCTTTAATAAATCTGAGAAGTTTGTCGTGTGGTGGAGACTGTGCATCTCAATACATCCGACCCGAGAATGCGCCATTTTAGTCTAGCGAAAGCCGCACCGGTGCAGAGAAAATGCTCTGTCCCGTCGTTGTCCCCCACCAGGCAAGATACAGGATAGGTATAATGAGCTCTCGCCTAATGCCTAGGGTGGTCATGTGCTGTCCGCATTGATTATGCCCTGTAATCAGCCCCACAAGGGCCCGCAACTCCCTTCTTCGCTGCTTGAGGTGGAAGTTTGCTACCTCCTTGTTAGGTTTTTTCAGAAAGCATTTTGTCCTTTTACAGGAATTTGTAGAGTTTCAGCATCTCCCGTGAGCTTCACTCATGAAGTCCCTGATGTACATACTTCAGAGTGCTCGCTATATTTGTTCCTATTATTAGCTGCGGTGCTGTTGGTTGTTCTGCTGATCCGGAATTTGCAAATTCATCGGCTAGTTCGTTACCTTGAACACCTGAACACCGCAGTGTCTGGGTACCCACATAAGTTGAAGCAGGGTTGGGCACAGTGCATTCAATTTTGATTGCATTCAGCCTTGCATTCTCCATTCATTGATGAGTGGTAGTGAAAATTTGAATTGCATAGGACCGGAGTCCTATGGCGCAATATTAAAAAATTACAAGTACATTGCAAAGAAAAAGTGGATTGTGCTCTTCCTCCAGATACAGTTAATGACGCATTCATTCATAATAGCTTGTTCAACGTAGTAACCCATCCATTTGTCCCTTGTGTCAGTCGTTGTTTCAATGGAGAGAAGTTCGAATTTTCCACGGTGACCGAAAGTGATGTTGAAAGGGTTGTATATAAGATAACTTCTAACGCAGAAGGTGAGGATGGCCTCCCAATTAAATTCATAAAGCTGGTTTTGCCTCACATTATTGGAATTCTTACCCACGTCATAAACCACGCTGTAACCACTTCTTGCTTCCCTAATATGTGGAAAATAGCAACAGTGCTACCGATTGCTAAAAAGAAAGATGCTAGTTCTCCGTCGGACTTTCGACCAATCAGTATTTTACCTGCCCTCTCCAAAGTCTTTGAAACTCTAATGTATGAACAAATTTCCAGCCATGTTTATCAATGCAATCTACTCTCTCCTTTCCAGTCGGGCTTCAGGAAAAATCATAGCTGCACCACAGCCATGACAAAGATCCTAGATGATATTCGAACCCCTTTTGACAATGGTAATTTAACATTGTTGTGCTTGCTCGATTTTTCCAAAGCATTTGACTCAGTTAGTCATTCGCTGCTAGAAAGCAAATTGAAATTCTACTATGGCTTTGGCAAAAGCGCGCTCTGCTTAATGAGAAGCTATCTAACATGCAGATATCAACGAGTTAGGATTGGTTCTGAGGTGTCGCAAATCAAGCCGCTGTCAGCTGGGGTGCCGCAAGGGTCTATCCTTGGCCCCCTAATTTTTAGCCTATTCATTGATGACGTTTTTGAAGCATGCAAGCATGCGAAGTTACATGCATATGCAGATGATATCCAGCTTTATCTATCAGACTCAATCAAGAATGTAGACTGCTTATATCATAGTATTAATGAGGACTTGTCTGCAATTTCTAACTGGGTATCCGAAAACGGGTTACAACTGAACTGTGACAAATCATTTGTTTTGCCTGTATACAACAAAAGTATTAAGTCGCTAGACTCACTACCGAAGGTGCGCATAAATAACACAAGCCTGAAAACGGTAGATAAAATTAAAAATTTGGTTTTATCATAAATTCCAAACTCTCGTGTGAGGACCATATTAACTCCGTTATCAGTAAAGTTTATTTCGTATTAAGAAATCTGCGACAGTCTAGTGACTATACTCCTCCTAACACAAGGCGTCACCTTGCCATGCAATTAATACTTCCTATAATAACCTATGCTGAGGTAGTATATAGTAAGCTGGATAGTCACTCTGCGCATAAAGTTGAAGTCATGTTCAATAACGTCACGCGGTATGTCTACGGCCTCCCGAGGTTCGACCATATTTCTCCGTGGAAGCACCGCCTACTGGGCTGTGGAATTACTAATTATCTAAAGGCGAGAAATTGTATATTCCTGTATAAACTTATTATTTCAGGAGAACCTAACTATCTATACACAAAATTAGTTTTTACAAAGTCTCCTCGTCTGACTGAATTAGGTATACCTCATTTCAGGCTTCTAGCTTCGGCCAGGCTATTTTTCGTTAACACTACACGTCTATGGAACTCCATTCCATCCACTATCAGAAAGGGACTAAACAGAAGCAACTTTAAACGGTGCATATATGAGCATTTCAGTTGTCAAGAAAGCTGAAATGAATGCAAAGGAATGATCAACTATCTCACCTATCTTTATTTATTTATTTATTTTTTATTTTTTTCTCTTCTTCTTACTTGTCTTTTATTTTTCTCTCCTTGCTTTCACCATCTCTACCTTCATCACATATATATCTCTATATATTAATATTATTAATTAGTTTTTAAGCTATGGTTAAGTAATTGATTTGTATTAGTCTTAATTATTACTGTTGTGCAAATAAAGACTATTTTGTCTTAATGTACTAATGTTATATGTTTTTAATAAATGAAAAAAAATGAAAAAAATATTCTACACATGGAATTAGCTTAGAAAATTGATAATTTTATATTAAAGATGAAATGTGTTTATTTTTTTTAATTAATGTTTTTGTGTATTTGTAGTATGAAGCTTCAGCTATCAGATCATGCCAAAAATTTTCAAATGAATTCAAAAAAATAGGCGAATTTCCAATATTTTCTCAACAAATGCCATATGCAAAATACCTCTGTGAGCCACTGTATAAGTATAAGTATTTTGTTACCTACGTGTTTAAAAGTAATTTATTAACAACCTTAAAACCTATTGATATACAAAGGACATATTGCAATGCCGCGTTGGTTTCCAATCAGTTTTATAAGCCTTATTCTATGTGTAGAATATCCCATAAACTTCCTTCTCGTTATTAAATAGATTTGCCACTTAATACCTAAACTACGATCATAGGTTTTCACAAATCATACTTGTAGTGGGAATGCAATGAATGGTAGTGCAAACCACATTTGCATTCGCATTCACTACTGAATGGTAGTGAAAGCCACAATTGCATTACCATTCACTACTGAATGGTAGTGCAAACCACATTTGCATTACCATTCACTACTGAATGGTAGTGCAAGCCACATTTGCATTACCATTCACTACTGAATGGTAGTGCAAACCACATTTGCATTACCATTCACTACTGAATGGTAGTGCAAGCCACATTTGCATTACCATTCACTACTGAATGGTAGTGCAAACCACATTTGCATTACCATTCACTACTGAATGGTAGTGCAAGCCACATTGGCATTACCATTCACTACTGAATGGTAGTGCAAGCCACAATTGCATTACCATTCACTATTGAATGGTAGTGCAAACCACATTTGCATTACCATTCACTACTGAATGGTAGTGCAAGCCACATTGGCATTACCATTCACTACTGAATGGTAGTGCAAACCACATTTGCATTACCATTCACTACTGAATGGTAGTGCAAGCCACATTTTCATTACCATTCACTACTGAATGGTAGTGCAAGCCACATTTGCATTACCATTCACTACTGAATTGTAGTGCAAACCACATTTGCATTACCATTCACTACTGAATGGTAGTGCAAGCCACATTGGCATTACCATTCACTACTGAATGGTAGTGCAAACCACATTTGCATTACCATTCACTACTGAATGGTAGTGCAAGCCACATTTGCATTACCATTCACTACTGAATGGTAGTGCAAGCCACATTGGCATTACCATTCACTACTGAATGGTAGTGCAAACCACATTTGCATTACCATTCACTACTGAATGGTAGTGCAAGCCACATTTTCATTACCATTCACTACTGAATGGTAGTGCAAGCCACATTTGCATTACCATTCACTACTGAATGGTAGTGCAAACCACATTTGCATTACCATTCACTACTGAATGGTAGTGCAAGCCACATTGGCATTACCATTCACTACTGAATGGTAGTGCAAACCACATTTGCATTACCATTCACTACTGAATGGTAGTGCAAGCCACATTTTCATTACCATTCACTACTGAATGGTAGTGCAAGCCACATTTTCATTACCATTCACTACTGAATGGTAGTGCAAGCCACATTTGCATTACCATTCACTACTGAATGGTAGTGCAAACCACATTTGCATTACCATTCACTACTGAATGGTAGTGCAAGCCACATTGGCATTACCATTCACTACTGAATGGTAGTGCAAACCACATTTGCATTACCATTCACTACTGAATGGTAGTGCAAACCACATTTGCATTACCATTCACTACTGAATGGTAGTGCAAGCCACATTTGCATTACCATTCACTACTGAATGGTAGTGCAAACCACATTTGCATTACCATTCACTACTGAATGGTAGTGCAAGCCACATTTGCATTACCATTCACTACTGAATGGTAGTGCAAACCACATTTGCATTACCATTCACTACTGAATGGTAGTGCAAGCCACATTGGCATTACCATTCACTACTGAATGGTAGTGCAAGCCACATTTGCATTACCATTCACTACTGAATGGTAGTGCAAACCATATTTGCATTACCATTCACTACTGAATGGTAGTGCAAGCCACATTGGCATTACCATTCACTACTGAATGGTAGTGCAAACCACATTTGCATTACCATTCACTACTGAATGGTAGTGCAAGCCACATTTGCATTACCATTCACTACTGAATGGTAGTGCAAACCACATTTGCATTACCATTCACTACTGAATGGTAGTGCAAGCCACATTGGCATTACCATTCACTACTGAATGGTAGTGCAAGCCACATTTGCATTACCATTCACTACTGAATGGTAGTGCAAACCACATTTGCATTACCATTCACTACTGAATGGTAGTGCAAGCCACATTGGCATTACCATTCACTACTGAATGGTAGTGCAAGCCACATTTGCATTACCATTCACTACTGAATGGTAGTGCAAACCACATTTGCATTACCATTCACTACTGAATGGTAGTGCAAGCCACATTGGCATTACCATTCACTACTGAATGGTAGTGCAAGCCACATTTGCATTACCATTCACTACTGAATGGTAGTGCAAACCACATTTGCATTACCATTCACTACTGAATGGTAGTGCAAGCCACATTGGCATTACCATTCACTACTGAATGGTAGTGCAAGCCACAATTGCATTACCATTCACTATTGAATGGTAATGCACTTTGAATGGTAATGCAAAAATGCCCATCCTTGAGTTGAAGTTTAATTCTTTTAGCTAAGGAGCCAAGCTTCAACTTACATTCGTGGATAATTTCTGAAGAGTTTCGCGCAGTTTTCATTGCCTTCGGTGCAACCTGACTGTCACTGCAGATACAAACTTGGTGTCCACGCTGCTTATAACCAATTAGCCATTCTGCTGTTTTTAGTATGGCATCAATTTCCGATTGAAAACCCGTCGCCATGGTACCTTAAGCATAATAGCACCTGAAGTCGGCCTCTAGGTGCCATCTGGATCCAGTATCATATTCTGTTTTTGATTTATCTGTGTACCTAGATGATTTTCTTCAATCCTCGCAGCAGATTTTCTGTATCCTTCCATTGATCTCTTGTGCGAAAATCGACAGTTTATCGTCCATCAAAAGATACGCGGGGTAGCAGTTTGTCATTTGAGGCCAGACACAAAGGGTATTGCTCTGACAGCCTCCAATTACATTACTATTGGACATTGACTATTGAACTCCCCACATACATGACCAGTTAATCAGTTGGTAACCATTTCTGTTACGCCTGCGCATTCGACTAAAGCATCGCCCACTGCCTAATGGAAAAGTATTAAGTCGAAACAAAGTTACTAACATTGCATGAGGCAACTTTTAAATTGCCAAGGAGGTTTATGACTAAAAAACAAGCTTATTTATATCGATGATCAATTAACAACGATTTTATGACAAAGTGGAATTTTAAGCTAAGCAAGTTTAAGTTTAAGGCAGTAAAATAGCATAAAATCTTCGACATAAGAAAAATGTTAACTTTTAAATTTCGGCAAGCAACTTTGAGACTATTACTTTACAGCGTTTGGCTACACGCCTTAGCTATTTCAACTTCTTTTTCAATCTACGTTTTCAAGACCTTTTTTTATTTTTTTTATTGTTGTTTTCTCGCTGCTCTAAAATATATTTCCAACAATAAAATATGTCTCGATTATGTTGTTGTCGAGCGCAAAGTACCAAAACAAAGCAATAACCAAGCCAAGCGTCAAGTGAAATGTCTCGAAAAGTTGTCGCATGTCGCCAGCCATAATGCCAAAATGACAAAATGTTGTTGCAATGGCAATCACCTGCAATGTTGTTAAAGTCCCAACACAGGTAGCCAGCGAACTGCGCACATAGCGGACAATTAACCACCCACTGCAGAACCACCCACTACCCACCCATGCAGTGTGGGCATACAGCTTGAGAACACACAAAGGCATAAACAAATAAACAAGTCTGGCATCCATTTAAATTTATATACTGTCAACTCTATGGCCATTAAAAAAAGTTATGACAACTAACTTCTCTTCGCTTCGCAAAACGCCACTTGCCGCACAACCACAGCACATTGTATGCAATTCAGCGCATCGCAGCTAAGCTTAAGTCGTATGAGTTGATATGCAACACAGGTTGCAGCAAGTCGCTAAAGCAAGCAGCTGCTCGGTTGCTATTTTATGAGCTCATTCTTCATTGTTGTTACTGTGTATTTTCTTTTTGTGTATTATTATTGTTGTTGTTTGCTCAGTACTTAAAAAACTTTGCCGTCATTGTTTATAGCTGCACGCACGCACCCAAATCCAGCCCAAAAGTGCATGAGCAGAAAATAAAAGAAACATGAAACTACTGAAAACAAGCTTCTGTATTGCATACTGCATAAACAAACATAGATACAAACATATGCATGAGGACAATAAAAATGAGCACGAAAAACCCACATACCAACCTACACTCCCGCCGTTTACCCTATTTTATACATTCTTACTCTTGTGCACTTGCTGCGCTCTGCCACTTGTCATTTTTATGTTGTAAAAAAGCTACAAGAAAAATCATATTACCTTAGCATCCGCAGCCAACAATCAAAATGGCGCCAGATTATTTTGTGTTTGTTGTTTTGTACCTGCCGCTGCAGCGTAACAATAAATATGCAGCTCAGCTCTAGGATAGTACTTTTTAAGATTTACGCTCTTCATGAACGGATGAAACATGTTTTACGCTTCCGTAAACAGTTAAGTTTTAAACGAGTGGTGGCGCGCGTATTTGAGGAGTGTGGGGAGAGCATAGAGAGACGAGACAGTTTTTAGGGTGCCGACAGTCAACAACGAGTTGACGACCCGTTTCCGAGGCCCGAGTTCGTTCCGAGCTAGACAAAGTGCGTGCCCGTATGAAAAGATAAAAATCAGCTGTTTTCTATTTTGAACAGCCATGTGAGTGTTGCCGTATTTGAAATAATCGGAAGACACAAAAATTTCGCATGAAATACCCAAACTTAGTACCGATGTTTACTCTCAATTTAAATTTTTAAATATATTGTTTTATTTAAGAAAAAAAGCGACACAGGCGAAAATTTTTAATAAAAAAATGCGCGATTTTGTATATCAAGTTTTGGTAATTATCTAGTTTAGGTGACAACGGTGAAAATTGGTTAATTTTCAAGAAGTGGGGTGTCAATCGACGCGTTTTGATCACATGAACACGAATACGAAGCGGAACTTATTTTTTTAACGCAACAACAAATGACGGCGGTGTAAAAACGGGTTTTTGAGTGGCGGGTCCTATCCCTCCTCAGGAGTCAGAGTTGCATTTCTGATGTATTTTGTTATTTTCTTGTTGAAAAGTGAAAAATAAGTAAAAGAAAATACACTTTTTTGGCAATGAATAAAGGAATAACCATACGCAATTTTTATTTCGTGCTTACACAAAAAAATTTCTAAAAGCTGCCATTGTCGCAATTTTGTTTGCCTGTGTGAATTTTATGACGGAAAATATCAGTTGTTCACTATCCGTTGACCCATTCAAAAATGGTAAAAAGGGATAATTTTGAAATAAAAATTACTTTTATTTATCGTAAATTACTAGTTACTAACATCATTTATGTAACTTTTTTATTTCATCCTGTGCGAATTTATGCTCCGAAAAAAGTTATAACTGGATAATCTCGATTTTAAGTTTATTTGAAACTAAAATAAACGTATTAAAAATCGTTTCATGTGAATTAATAACATATACATAAATGATAATTATTTTCAATAAATGAGCTAAACAATTATCTAATAACTCATATTTCGCTTAAGTAAACTTAAGCTGTTTTTCCTATGAAGAAAGATATATTCCATTACATTTTACACTCGCATTGATTTCGTTTAATAATACAATGAAAAATACCGTTCAAACGTTTTAGTGGCTAAAAAAGTTCGTTCGGCAACACCGCGTTGAGCAAAAGCAATCAGCTGACACGTTTTCCGGCAAAAATCAAAATGCTCGTTGATTTCTGCGGTACGGGCTGCGTACTCGTATGTTTCGGTCGTTGGTGAGTTTTCATTTATATGGCACTCTCATAAGGTAGATCGTGTCAGCTGACACGGGTTGCGGCAACTCGTTGTTGACTGTTAGCACCATTATTTGTGCTACGAGTATCTGAAGTGACCAGTGTTGTCACCGCCAAATTTTAAAGTGAAATGAAGCGGCTGAAAAATCGAAGTAAATCGAAGTGAAGCGCGGCTAAATGGTTTTTCATACGTTTCCCGCGAGGTGATGAAAATTTGGATCGTAAAAGCGGAATAATATATGCATTTTGTTTTTAAGTATATGTACATATGTATATATGAATGCAGCATATTCAATTGGTTATATTGGCTCATGTATATAAGTACGAGATCTTTTTTATTCCTGGGCCCTCACTCTGTAGTTCTATTCGAAAGTGAAATTAGATTCGAAAGCACATTCGTAAACTTTAGAATATAGTTTATATGGAATATGGAATTTTCTTTCGAATCGAACTACAGAGAGAGGGCATTGGATAACGAGAATGTACTAAGTATTCTTTTGTATACTTAAGTATGTACTCGTAAAATTATATTTTATTTAAGTATAACAGGTACTGGTTATAATTCATTCAATATAAAAAAAAAATTAAACTTATACTCAAAATACCACACGGTAGGGTAGAACAAATTTTAATACGAAGGGCAGATCATTGCAGAATATCAAAGTTCAATGCTTCACTAACAAGTATCTGTCAACCCCAAAATCGCCCAATGGTCACTTTTTGAGAAAACCGCGATTTTATATATTTCACGTTTTGGCGGAATCTAATATCCGCCACAGTACACCTTTTCGGATAGCTTGAGGATGACAAAGTTAATCCTTTTTTTCGTTTGCTCCGCTCCTACTCCGCATCCGCAATTTTGACAATTCAATTTCTCCCACGGCTAATGATTAGGTGCAGAAAAAAGTCGATTCCCCAAATATTTTGCACAAAATCAGTGTTATAAATCAAACCCTAGAGATAAGAGAAGCTTTTAAAAAATCGATTATTCATCTCAATGAGTGATGCCATATATTATAATTGTATAAATATTTACCTCTTGCACACTTGCATATGCAACTTTTATTAGAATTTATAAAAGTAAGTTAATTCTGATTGGTCAAAATCGAAGTGATTTGGGGAAAGAGGAAGTGTCGAAGTGACGGGCATAAAAGTGAAGTGAAATACTTCGATCGAAGTGAAAATGACATCACTGGAAGTGACTGCTTTAAGAGAATAAAAATTTAATGTAGCTTTAAACGTGAAAGGAAAATGAAAAAGATATGTATGTTAATACGCAGCTGCAAAGGTAAGGTCATCAATAATCATATATGCATACACCATACATGAGAAGATACTTGAAGTATTCGAGAGAAAAGTCTTTCTCTAAAGGTTGTTATTTAGGGGTCGTTTTACACAGCTCACTGATAAATAAATAAAAATAACAAAAACGAAACAAATTCCATTATTTGTGCGACTTCCTCCAAGCAGGCCGCCATGCAACTGTATTCGCTATGGAGCGCCTGTTCCTCGGTGCAAACTCTCAGCATTTCATCCTCTTCGTCGCCAATCGATGGTGGGCGTACTGCCGCTGAATCTTCGAAGATTTGTAAGTTTTGGGAGGGGTCTCTTCTGTGGTATATTTTTATTTGTACGTCCACCTGCTTTGGGTATTCAATAAAGCCGTTTCCCCCTCATGTGCGCTCCATCTCTCTGAATTTTACCGAACCCCGTTGCCTTGACTCGGCCTCTTCGTGGAAAATAATTATCGCTGTTGTGGCTGTTTTTAATTGTCCATCACAGCTCTCCTCCCAAGTATATGGTGCTAGGTGTCGACGGACCCTCTTCTTTCTCCTTCGGACCCCCGGAGAAAGTCGTTCTAAAACTCGTTAGAGTTACATATATCTGCGCCAGTGTAATATTATTGATGACTCTTCTTGTTAACTGGACCTCTCTGCTCTTTATTAGATCTTCTGACACCTTTCGTGCTATGACTTCCTTCTCGAAGGGGTCCTAACTACAATTATTTTCTAACTTAAATAATGTACTGAAAATAAGGGATTCTGCCTTGCAGTTCAGCATTTCATATGCCAGTAAAAATTTCAGTACAAGTCACTTTTACATTAGTTCTCAACAAACTACCCACTTAATATTTTTCCAACAGCTCACCTTAATACTTCCAAAATGAGGGTTATTTAATCTATGGTTTAACAATAATCTCTCTCTCTCTCTCTCCCTCTCTCTCTCTCTAAATCTATCATTAATACTAAAACTTTGAGACTTATAAACAAAGGTGGGCAAAACCTTAGCACATGCTAAATGAGAGTAAGCGCCCGTGTACGTATACACACCGATTGTCACTACCACAGACAAATAAAGAGCGTAAAACGAGCGCTTACGATGGGACTAGGCGATCGTAGCTTATCAAAAATTATTTAGTTGCCTTTCGACTGGCGTAAAAGCAAGTGCTCGTTAGGTGGCCGTCGCTTGAAATTATTTTATTTGCAAATAACGTGTGTACACAAATACATATGTATGTACATATGTGTATACGTACGTGCTTTCATAATTTCGCAAAGCGTGCGAGCAGGGTGCTCGCTCAACATCTGCATGCAGACTGATTATCTGTAATAATTTTTCACTTTGGCCTACAGTAGGCGCACCAACACACGCTCATTTTTCGGTCATTGCTTGAATGTGGTAGTGCCCACCTATGCTTATAAAGCAATGAACTCCATTATTTTTCATAATATTATAAATGAGCGAAATTTGTCACAACCGTTTTGCAGTTTGCATAAAGTTACTAGAGGCGACAACCGTAACAACAGCTGGGTTGCGAAGTCAAAGTAGGAAGCGCCAAGATCATGCCAAAGCAAGCTTCGGACATCATAATTAAATGCGCATCCAAACAAGTGACGCCAATACGCCAACTGCCATTGCAATTCATAAAAAAACAGCCGCAAGAGTGCAAAAATATTCATGAGAAAAGCCCAACAACCAAAATCCACTACTAGTTAACCGACACCACCGATCACAGAGAGGCGGTGTAATTATGCATCAGCCTACTTTTTTGCTTAATATTTTGCATATTTTTCAATGCTTCAATTTTTATGTGCTGTAACATGTTTTTAATGTGTTTTCTGTTGTTTGCTACTCGTTTCTTTTTTTGGTTTTGTCTTTTTTTTTTGCGAAGTATTATTAATGATCGCCGCTGCAGGGTGTCAAGTAATTACAAGAGCGCAACACGGATCACACAAGATGCCGCCCGCCATCACTGAAGTAATCACTAACGCCTTGTATCACGCCAAAGCAAACAACTTTTATGGCAAGCAAAACAAAAAACACAACCACAGCCAACTTTGCGCGCTCCAACTGTCAAATATGCAACGCATGCCGCTCGCGACAAAATCATTTATCATCGGTGGCGTCGCGTTGTCGTTTTTACCGCTACTTGGCTGCTGGTTTAATAAAAGGGGCGCGTCTAACTCTTAAAGTTGTTTAGTTCTTTGTATTTAAAATAAAAGCATATCAAACGCCAAACACCAAACAACATGAATAATTATAACATTCTTACAAGTCCATAATATGCAAATAAAGAAAGAAAAGTCAATTGTGGCAAAGCTACATACAAGCGAGTTGATGGAAAATTTGTTCTGGTAATAAAAACACATACAAAAATGGGTAGGTTAAGCTGCTGCGAATGGTTTTTCTTTGGGCGGGACTTTATATAAATTTTAACTGCTACATAGTATGTACATATATAGGGGATTCACAACCTGTCATATTGCGTCATATCATCATAAGTCATAATATTTTGTTGTTGCATTCTAGGCTATATGTGTACTAAATAAATACAACTCTGCACGATATATTTTTGAGTCGTGGTATTTGATCAGCTGTTTTTGTTTACTTCTTCACAGGGCTTCGGAAAAGTCTTTTATAACTATTTTCGTACAATATTTTAATATGACATATTACTTTATGACACTTTGTGAATCACCTAATAATGTGTTATAATTTTGCTAATATTTCATTTATAGCAATTTCAAGCTGCGAAACAAAGATAAAAATCGAATGCTATTGCGTCTATTGACATGGGCCCCACTTTTGAAATCTTATTTTTCCTTTCTTAATTGGCGTTCAACCAAGGCCAAAGAGGACCCACCTGATATTTGCAAAGCAATGGAGGCTTCTTTCTTTCAATGCTGCCCCCGGTGGGTGTCAGTAGAAATGCTTTCTTGACCACAAATTTTAAATAAATTTTTTTTAGACATACGTCAGAAAAATTACTAGCGTCCAACGAGCAGCTTTTGCACAATAATCGGTTCGCATAAATCTTCTCCACTGGACTAAACAAGATTCTAAACCAATTACCACTCGACCTACCTACATATCCGTGAAACCATCACCTTCATAGCGTTAGGTAAACGGGAGTCGGGTTGCTGAAATCAAAGACTATGCGGTCATAGCAGCATTCTCAGCAGGCCCCGTGATGGAGTTCAGGTATA
This sequence comes from Urophora cardui, assembly GCA_960531455.1. Lineage (NCBI taxonomy): Eukaryota > Metazoa > Arthropoda > Insecta > Diptera > Tephritidae > Urophora > Urophora cardui. Next base: position 32,494,237 of record OY482670.1, on the reverse strand, counting down.
AGATTATCTTGTTCCATCAGTAATTTTTTTCAATGTGACTTTCGCGTCAAGAAGAAAGCAATATCTATCTACACCGACGGATCCAAAATGAACTGTGTTTTTGGAGCTGTGGTTTTATATGAAGTACTTAGGTAACGTTTATTTTTCATTCGATCTTCCCAGTTCAGTCAGCATCCAAGCTGAGCTGCCCATTCACATCCATAAAACGAGACATCCACCTAAAATTCCGAGATCAGGGAACTCTGCGATGGAATTCCGTGGATACTTGTAAGGCCACGAAGCAAACCTGGTCGGCTTATGATGCCACAAGAACCAGCGACATAATTACAAGGTGCAGAAAGGAGATCATCCAAATCACAGCCATCGTGACACTGGCCATTCGGAAACCACGATAAAAGACTATTGATCCCGTTTAACAATATATGTATATAGAAGCTGCAATCAAGAGGACAGTTGGGAATCAATCCAACACTTTCTATGCCAATGCCCGGCTCTTGCTCACATGTGCTTCCCACCTTAAGCGCAATAGCCAAATGCACAGTAGCTAGCCCAAGTAAGTTCATAGATAACTCGAAATGGTTTAAACCCACCGGCCATCTCTAGCAACAGCCCAAAAGAATTAGGCCCTGGATTGTACCAAGTTAATGCGATCCATACCAAGTTGATGCGACTGATAAAATTGGAAGAAGTGAATGATGCATTCAAAGTGTGCAGTTCCTATTTACTGAAAGTATTTACAGAGCTATTCCACGGTTCATCTATTAATTCTGGGGAATGCAACGAGACCTTTTACTCGATTTTCTTGTTTATTCAAACATCTTGGGGATTTTCTCACTAGTCTGAAATAGTATCCCATTCGAAAGAAATCGCCAAAATATTTATGGCTTGCTTTTAGCCAATAATTCCTCTCGCACTGTTTTTTGGGTACGAATTGCCCCACATCTTGCCGAATCAAAATAGTTAAAATAAATGAAACTAACCAAATGCAGTCTATGCCATGGTATAAAAAATATATATAAAAATATATATAAAAAATATAAATATACCATGGTCTATGCTGAGTTTACGCATAACCAAAAACCAATTTTGCAAATTACTAATCAATCATTGTCAACAAAAATTTGCCATAATTTGTTGTGTTGTTTTTTTCTCTTACTTACAAATTTTTGGATTTATCTCAGATATCATCATGATCGCATTTTATTGCACTTATGGCTAATTCAATAAAAATCAACGCTGATTGATATGCTGATTGTGGCGAAATCGGCGACAGCTGAAAGCAAAAATATATGAAACTCATTGCAGCGGCGCAAAAACTACTTATCGAGTTTGGGGCAAAAAAGGCAATATGCAGCAGTGACAGCAACAAAGTGTTACCATATTTTTTCTACCATAAAGTTTGTTCACAAATCTTGTGAGCGCGCTCAGCTGATCGACGCTTAAAGAGATCAAGATTAAGACAGCAACTAGTCAATGTGTTGAGTGCAAGTTTCACTTTCAGTGCTTACAAGTAATAAAGTAAACGAAACAACAACAAAAACGGCGCATTTTAAAACTGCTACTAACGGACTAGCCAGCGTTTTTCCCTGTGACCGATGATATAATCGATGGTATAATCGTCGGTCTCTCGCTATCAGCAGTCAGCGCTGTCAGTCAGTCAGTCTGTGGTGCATGTTGCATGCGGCATGGCTTAGCTGCTGCGACCGCAGGCGATATATTGCTTTAAAATTGGTCGCTTTGTGCCCGTTCTGCGTATGTTTGTATATGTGTGCTATGGTCCAAAATATATTTGTTCGTCGCACGAAATACGAACTTGCAACTTTTACTTTTATTCAGCGGCGCCACGCCACACTGCCATAAGACACACCATGTCAAATCAAATGGTTTGCGGTTAAATGAAAAGTGAAAGGACTCGCCGCGACGCGACCAAAAGTTTTCGTGCTTTGTTGCCATTGATTTTGTTTTCTTTTTGTGCACTTTTTAATTCAAGTTATTGCAAGTTCGTGCAACAACTGGAAGGCCGACACTCTCGCGTGTGTGCTTGTGTGCGTAAGTCTGCGGCAGACGGCGGACGCCTACTCACTTTTATCTGCCGCCTGCTACAGCCACATTGCATGTCAAATTAATTGTGCTGCTGACTGTTTGCATTTGTTGTTGATATGTGATATGAACAGCATTACCTGACAGGTGTCTGTCTGTCTCTCTTGCTGTATGTCTGTCTCTCTTGCTGTATTTCTGTCCGTTTGTCTGTCTGTTTGTCTATGTTATTCATCGCAATATTGATTTTTGTGTAAGCTTTTTTTATACATTCAGTGCCATTCGTTCCAACTTATTCCTTCAATATTATTTGCTTTTTGTTTTCCAATTTGCTGTCGCTTTTTCCATGTCGCATTTTCGCCATATTTATCCATTCGCAGGCGCGCCGCTTCGAATTGATTGAAGCGCTGGGTGACGTTGACAGTAAACGCCAGCTTTTCTTATTATCCATCTATTCGCCATTTTTGGCCTGATCAACACTTTTGATGGATAGAGCGTGGGATAAATGTCATAGTAGAGTACACTTGCATTGCTGCTTTAGATTATTGTCTTGTGAGAAACTCATTACTTTCAAAGGAGGTTACATGAGTGTTTCTTTTATTAATTACTATTTTCTACGATAGAAGATTAGTTAAGATATCTCAACTAAAACTGGAATAATTAATGAAATAGGAAGTGTGAAATGACAGTCGGTTGAATGAACTAATGGCAGTTGGCAGGGGCTGAAATTAAAGGTAGTTTCTTGAAATGCAATGGATGCTGTATTAGTTGGTTTAGAGAAAACCAAAAGCTTTTTTTAGCTTAGGTGAGCTCGATAATAATGATGGACTGTACGAGCTTTACACATACGTCGACATTATTTTACGAATAAAAATCCAACGGCTGCGTTGGCTAGGTAATGTCGGGAGAATGGATGAAGGTGCTCCGGCCCAGAAAATATTTCTATCGAAACTCGCTAAAGGCAAAAGAAAAGGGAGACCTCCACTGGAGATCAGGCGAAGTCTGACTAGCCCTCCCTTGGTATTTCCTATTGACGGCAGGTAGCACGAAACAGAAACGACTGGCGCGCCTTATTGTACTCGGCCAGAATCTTCTAGACGGTTACACGCCAATTAAGATGAAGAGGAGAGGTCGACCGGCTAATCTTACGACTTATCGGTTTCAATTAAATAACCAAAGTCAACGAAGCAAGTCATCCAAAAAATTGGACTTTTGGACCAAGAAGCCAGCACATTGCTCCTACTTATCTCAGAAAACCCTACAGAAGTTTTTATAAGAGCAACAAATCTTTCAGCGTCGTTAATTGGTCAGTAATAAGGCAAGTGAAACGTTCTTGCCATCAAGATGCCAAAAGCGAAGCAGATGTGCTCATCAGCGGTCAAATTACCCCGAATGTTACAGTCTTCAAGCACCCATATCATTATGAATGAAAAACCTGTTCTACAATCTCTTCGAGGTATTTTCGTCAGCTTTTTGTTGTCCTGTAATTAAGTATAATAAATATGCCCAAGGGACTTCAGTGTAGACTGACTGTTTCTTTTTCCGAAATTTACTCACGGCCCCTTAAAACGCCTGGAAGACATTACAATAGTCCGTTTGGTTAAATAGTGCTTACAGGAGCGGAAAGTCATTCCGCTTTATTATTTGACCAATAACAAGGCAAGTGAAAGGTTTTTGCTATCGATAGGCCTAAAGGAAGCAGATGCGCATTACGGTTTTCAGACACCCATATCATTGTTAGTAAAAAAATCCATGTCTGCAAGTTATTTTCGTCAGTTTTTGCTGTCCTGCAATTCAAATAAACAGATCCAAAGGACTTTCGTGTAGCCTGACTGTTAGAATAAGTGTGTTTTTGGTATTGTATTTGAGGATCCGATGTTGACTCAAGGCCTCTTGTACTGCAACCTCCGCCTGGAATACTTTACAATAGTTCATTGGGTTAAATAGATAGTTTAAGCACGTTATGAGTCGAGAAATCGTCTCCCAGCCAGCTTTTCATTAAGATTAGAGCTATTAGTGTATATGTGTATTGACCTGTCGGCCTCTATAGTCTCCTCCTAGAGCAATATTACCTATCCGGAAGTACATACAACATGGGTCTTCACAGCTACCGCGCTTCCGCGCTTTTTGTTTTTGTGCCGCGCTTAAGCATAGGCAAGCGCGCCGAAAATAACCGCGACCGCGCATTCTATCCTCCCGCCTACAAACGAAGTTTAATGCTATACCCAAAATATCTATTTATAAATTTTCGAAATTTTTCGGGTGTACTTTTAATAATGGAGGAAGTGGGCGGTCGCAATTTTTTTGCTCTTATTGTCGGCCATGATTTTTATTTCAAGGTCCGGTGCCCGCGTTTCCATAAGGGCTTTGTGGAGATCGCTGACATACAACTTCAATGTTCCATTTGAGATTATGAAGAAGATTTAAATATGAGCTAATTGATCTTCACAATTGACCACGTTATTACCTATATTAAAACCTTTTTCAAGCACGAATTCCACATCAAAGCCCATTTTTGGGTAAAGAGACTTAGAAGTACGTACATATGCATGTATTTACGTGTGAATACAATTAATTGCAATATAATTTATATCAGTCCCAATTAGAATATTAAAATGTATCTAGCTTAATCCATCGTTGACTGCCAATCAGTGGATATCTGGTACGTCTGCAAGCAAAATCTAAAATTCTTTGTTTTTTAAACGGTTTTATTTAGCTCACCCCGTTTGTTTTATTATTAAACGGTTTTATTTAGCTCACCCCGTTTGTTTTATTTATTACACTGTAGGGAGGTCAAAATATCACAGCGAAACGCCGAGACACCCCAACTTAATTTTTGGCTGTAGAATACGATGGCATTTACAGAAAGTCAAAGTTAGCTCGCGTTTTCGAGATATTTAGGAAAAAAGTTTCAGAGCTCTGAAGGTAATTTTTTTTCCGTCTAAAAACTTTACTCAGGCTTGGAACCCTTTTCCCGCATAAAAATTCTGACAGTTGTTCTTACTTAATTGGGACATTCTAAATTCGATGCCACCTTTAGTTTTCCAAAATTGGCTCCAGTTTTTGAGATAACGGTATTTAAAAATTACCATCAATTTGGACTTTTTTGTTAATAACTCAGTCAATTTACGAGATAAATTTCCAAAACTTTGCACGTGACAATATTTTAGTATTACCTTAACTATTTCTGAAAATAATTGAAATCGGATCACTATAACATATAGTTGCCATACAACCGATTTTTCAGATATGGACATTTTGGGGTATAGCTTCGCTATTTAAACAGCTAAGGACATTAAACTTTGGAGAATTTGTACTCATATTGGCCTTAATCTATTGCCTGAAAATCGTCGAGATCGGGTCACTATAACATATAGCTGCCATACAGCTGATTGTTCAGATATGTGGTTTTGCACTTTTATTTTCTTATAACTCCGAAAATAGTTACTCTGCGTGAAAAGGCAACATAAACACTTTCATTCAAAATTAATAGGTGAACAATTTTCTCATATACGATTCCCACGTATCTGCATCAGTTATTGCAGTTTTATGTAACTAAGGTTGAAATTTCACCATAGGCATTTTTTTCAAGCCCGATAACACATATATCGTATTAAATGAATTAGATGATCTTTATATCGTCTTACGGAGAATTAAAAATACTTTTACGCGGTTTTTAAATGAAGAAAATATATGCATTTTTGAGGATTTTATACGCTTTTGAATCATTTTTTTTGTTAATTTTTCATAAAATTTTTTTTCAAATAATGCCTAAAAGTATGCTTCAATAGTTTTCAAAATATATTTTTGTAGGAAAATTTTACTATAAATGCATATAAAATCCTCAAACATGCATTAATTTTCTTCATTTAAAAACTGCGTAAAAGTATTTTTAATTCTCTGTAAGACGATATAAAGATCATCCAATTAATTTAATACGATATATCTGTTATTGGGCTAGAAAAAAATGCCTATGGTGATATTTTAATTTTGGTTGCACAAAACTGCAATAACTGATGCAGATACGTGGAAATCGTATATGAGAAAATTGTTCACCTATTCATTTTGAATGAAAGTGTTTATGTTGCTTTTTCACGCAGTATGACTATTTTCGGAGTTATAAAGAAATAAAAGTCCAAAAACATATATCTGAACCATCAGTTGTATGGGAGCTATATGTTATAGTGACCCGATCTTGACAATTTTCAGGGAATAGATTAAGGCCAATATGAGCACAAATTTTCCAAAGTTGCATGTCCTTAGCTGTTTAAATAGCGAAGCTATATCCCAAAATGTCCATATCTGAAAAATCGGTTGTATGGCAGCTATATGTTATAGTGATCCGATTTCAATTATTTTCAGAAATAGTTAAGGTAATACTAAAATATTGTCACGTGCAAAGTTTTGGCAATTTATCTCGTAAATTGACTGAGTTATTAACAAAAAAGTCCAAATTGATGGTAATTTTTAAATACCGTTATCTCAAAAACTGGAGCCAATTTTGGAAAACTAAAGGTGGCATCGAATTTAGAATGTCCCAATTAAGTAAGAACAACTGTCAGAATTTTTATGCGGGAAAAGGGTTCCAAGCCTGAGTAAAGTTTTTAGACGGAAAAAAAATTACCTTCAGAGCTCTGAAACTTTTTTCCCAAATATATCGAAAACGCGAGCTAACTTTGACTTTCTGTAAATGCCATCGTATTCTAGAGCCAAAAATTAAGTTGACGTGTTTCGGCGTTTCTCTGTGATATTTCAAAAGTTAAAAATTTACCTACAGTGTTATTAATTCTTTATTCTTGGGTCAAATTTAGTAATTCAAATTTCACCCTCTTCCTGTCAACCGATTAATCTGAAATTTTGCACGCATGTATAACCCCGATGACAATGCAATATTATGAAAAAAAAATTCCGATAGGTGGCACGTGGGTCGCTATATTTACAAAAATCGCATTTATGGTCCTATTTGGCTGAAATTCGGAACATGTATTACTACCTTGAAAAGAAATATTTTCTTAAAAAAAAAATTCCGCTAGGTGGCGCGTGGGTCGCTATATTTACAAAAATCGCATTTATGGTCCGATTTGGCTGAAATTCGGAACATGTATTACTACCTTGAAAAGAAATATTTTCTTAAAAAAAAAATTCCGCTAGGTGGCGCGTGGGTCGCTATATTTACAAAAATCGCATTTATGGTCCGATTTGGCTGAAATTCGGAACATGTATTACTACCTTGAAAAGAAATATTTTCTTAAAAAAAAAATTCCGCTAGGTGGCGCGTGGGTCGCTATATTTACAAAAATCGCATTTATGGTCCGATTTGGCTGAAATTCGGAACATGTATTACTACCTTGAAAAGAAATATTTTCTTAAAAAAAAAATTCCGCTAGGTGGCGCGTGGGTCGCTATATTTACAAAAATCGCATTTATGGTCCGATTTGGCTGAAATTCGGAACATGTATTACTACCTTGAAAAGAAATATTTTCTTAAAAAAAAAATTCCGCTAGGTGGCGCGTGGGTCGCTATATTTACAAAAATCGCATTTATGGTCCGATTTGGCTGAAATTCGGAACATGTATTACTACCTTGAAAGGAAATATTTTCCTAAAAAAAACTTCCGATAGGTGGCGCGTGGGTCGCTATAGAGGCGTTGGACTGCAATAAACTAACGGGCAAGAAACCTTGCAATAATGAAGCACTAAATGAATTAAACAGAATGCGAAATAAAAACTAAAAACTAGAAAATAAAAATAGGTAAAAAAACTTTTTAAGTTAAACGGTTTTATGTTATACATACATTGCAATGTTTAAGATAAATGTACTAAAAACCAAAAAATAATAAAATAGATACAGTCGTGGGAATTATAAACATTTGCATAGACTAGACTAAAATAAAACCGGGGGGCACGTCAATTGTCTACAAATTATCGACTTAATGTGCGATAGAAGAATCGTTTAATTCGTCGTTAGGCAGTTGGCCCGCAGACGGTGAGGAAAATACTTACTATTTTCTTGCTCATGGAAATTCCAATAGTTATACACTCCATGTTAATAAAAGAGATGTTTCAACTAGTTTATCGTTGGACATTCACACGAGGAATCGTTTCACTGCTCGTAGTTTGTCTTTAATCGACAAAACATATGATAAAAGTACTAATCGCTCACCACTATGAAACCCTAAAACTCGCTTATAATCGAGCTTGCTAGCTTTTTTCCACATTCTAGCCCTACTTATCACACGTCCATCGTTGTCGGTTGAACAACTGCCTAATTATAGTGTAACATTACAAAACAAACATTTTAATCAACGATTGTAGACAATTGACGTGCCCCACGGTTTTATTTTAGTCTAGTCTATGCAAATGTTTATAATTCCCACGACTGTATCTATTTTATTATTTTTTGGTTTTTAGTACATTTATCTTAAACATTGCAATGTATGTATAACATAAAACCGTTTAACTTAAAAAGTTTTTTTACCTATTTTTATTCCTCTTGCGAATGCCAGTCGATTTGAATCAGTCATACATTTTATTTGTCGTCAGCTGGTCAGTTGATAAAATTTTTATTGCAGACGCATAAATTATTGTGCCAATACATAACGTACGGTTATATATGCACACATGTACATATATATCTCCTGAATAATAGACTATCGCTACGTGGCATACGGAGTTTCCACTCACGAAAATACTTCTACCAAAATAATGCATTCTTTGTTTATTTTCAACTGCAAACTATGATTTCGTTTGATATTCAATTTATTGCAGTGAACGTTTTTATTGTTATTTGTCAAGTGCTTTTTGCTTTGTTGCTGCAATTTTTCTTTTTTCTTGCGTTTTCATTGAATGCAATTTTTTTACTAACTATTATTTATTTATTCAACGCGCATTGTTTTGCGCATGCGCACAGTCAACTGCGCGTTGTCACGTCGCGTCGTCATTTCAAATGTGCTCTTGGTTTTACCCATTCCATTATTCCTTTGACATTTATTCAACTAAGTATTTTATGCACTTCTATGCAATTAAATTTGACCGAAATACCCCAGACTAGTCAGAATTTGGTATTTAAATTATTTGCAATTGCAGTAGCAAAAACTAAAAATTTTAAAATTTCAATTAATATTTTTGTTGTTGTTTTTTGTGGATTAACTTTATTGTTGATTTTCTGCCAAATCTGCAGAAGCAAAATGCAATAACCAATTGTGTTTGGCCTGCTGTTGACAATAACATTTTGATAATATTGGAGCACAGTTTGAAAGACAATGTGTCAAAGAACCCATTAAATGTCCACGTAAAATAACCAGTTGTCATGGCCGTCTATTGAGAAATTCCTCGAAAATTTGGGCTGAGTTTTAAATGAGTTTTTAAGCTTTATTAAATTCGGTCGAGATCATTTAGAAACAAAAGAGCACTGAATTAATCACATAACTCTAGTTGAAAAGGTTCTTTGTAGTTTACCAAAAGCGTATTTTCTACAATATGTTTCCATTGGCTTTTCAAGTCTTCAGTCACCAACAACAGCAGATTAGCCACCGCCTGCTGCATCACAACCACCTCTATCGGCAACACCAAACAACACACACTGGCATTAACATCAACTTCACTTTATTAACCATTGCCAACATCATCAGCAGCAGGAAGACGAAGAAAGGCAAAGGAAAAACACCGCCAATCAAAGTATTACGTTTCCTAAATGTTGGACTATTTTCTAAACGGTGTGTTCTGATGGCATTCAGTTAGCTGCCACCCGCTGTGCAAAAGCCATTCACTAAAATATGGCGAAGAAAAGAAAATGATGTTTTAACTTAAAAACCATAAGCACTAAGCAAAATATAGTAACCAAGGCAATGAATAGCTGAAATGCTGAGAAATCGCTATCATCTATCAATAGTAGAAGAAAACTTAAAAAAAAAATTTTTTTGTACCCAAATCTATGTCGATTCGGAGAAGAGTTTAGACACTGTGAATCTGTATGGCAATTCGTGTTTCGCCACTATTAACTGATTTTCCAAAATATTTTTAAATTAAATTTCAAAGGTTCTGACTGTGTATTCTCTCTTAAACCATCTTAAAATACTATACACTCGGTATAAAAAAATCATCTCCAACAAGCTTCTTACTTATTTTTATCTAATTTTTCTGCACGTATGTATATATAAATATTATGTATGTGGTTCCACAAGAAGTTGCCGAAGAAGAAGTTCAAGGTGTTTGGCATTTAACATTTTAAGTGAGACTTTAGCAAAATGCCGCCAGCGCAAAGCGTAAAAGTAAAAGAGCAAAAAGGCGCACAATAATGCTTATAAAACAATCGAGCTGGCATTTGTGAGGTTGGAGTGGCAAAGCGCTAAATCGTTTAAATCGGGCGTTGATTAGCGTGAAATGGAATATTTAAAAATGGTGCAGAACCCACTCAAGCCAAAAACAAAGCGAACTGTAAGGTGCTGACCGCAGTGCAACGTTAGTAACAGCAACAGCATAGGTAATAACAACAACAACAACAACAACGATAGCAATAGGTAATAACGCGCTAATGCCGACACTTCAGTTATCATCCGTGCGCAACACATTTGGGTATTTTTTGTTAAATTCTTTGTTTTTTTTGTGTTTTCTTTTTAATATGTGTACCTACATAGAGCTATTTATTAGGATGTTTTTGTAAATTTGTAGGTACTCGTTTTTAATCTGCTAAATGGCCTATTATGCGTTGCGATTAGTGTAAATACGGACAGGCGGCTGGTTGGACTATCCGAATATATTCGAGCTGCAATGCAACTTCACACACACCTAGTAAAAAATATCTAGAGCGCTCTCTTGAGGAACATGATAAGAGTAGTCTTTTCGGGCAACCAAGGTATCCATTATAGGGTCACTTTAATCATAACTTTTTGTTTGCTTGCTTTTCCGACAGGGCGGGAATATGATGTATTGTGGAACGATTTTCCGTCATCCCTTGTCAAGTTTGTTTTGAAGACAAACCAGTTTTGGCTAATATTCTGAACGAAAAAAGACACTGAAAATAGCGCATATTAGCCGTAACCGGTTTGTCTCCAAACCAAACTTGACAAGGGATGAAGGAGTATGATTCCACAATACATCACTTACGAACTCCCATCATCTCTTTGAGGTCACTTAACTTAGTTTCGTCATTTTTTTAAACCATTTACAGAGCATGCGCCTTCCTAGGACAGCAATGTGAAAGGGCACTTTAATCGACGTTTTCTACAGTCCGCGAGCACTCATATGCTATGCATAGAACGATTCATCATCCAATTTCCTGCTGGGTATGTACATATATGTATACCTACATATGTACATATGTAGGTATATCCATAAGTGATGTTTGGTCATCATCGCTTTTGGCGCGTTTTGATGATGATTGATGTTGAAGAGTTTATCGCGGGTCATTTGCAGGCAAATTAACTTGCCAAAGTAACTTTAAGGGTCATCTCGAGTGCATGTAGGAGTATGTGTAAGTGGTTTTAGCGGACCAAAGCCGCTTTAGGCGTGAGTGAGAATTTGCAAGTTGTTAGAATATTAAAATGTATGACATTTGGCATAGGAAATATTAAAGATTTAAATGGTCTTAGGGCTATTCTTGAATCGAGCTGAATATTCATAGAGCTTTAAAATTAAGATTTTAAAGAATATGAAGTACATGCATGGATTGAGCTGTTAAACAAATTTGCGCTGTAGAAGCTTTTTACATCAGCATTTAAGTTTCGCTAATTATATTTTTATAAAGAGTAGATATATATTATTGACTTAGTTTACACTTGTTAATGAAAAATAATAAAAACAATTAAGTAAATTAACTTTCATTTCTGCAATCTAGCAACCTTGAGTGTATGTACATATCTGGCCGATGTGCCACCTGTTGTTTCAATTGAATTTTTTTTTTTGATATAGGAGTGCCTCAAACGCTTAAGATCAAACTCAGCTGAACAAAAATCATTAAATTCGCTAATAGATATTTTTTAATAAAATAACTTAGATTCATTAACGTGAATTTTTATGTTAGTTGCGAAATAAGCGTAGTTATCGAAGCACAAGAAATTACTAGCAATAAAAATATTTATCTAAAACTGCTGCTAGAATAAGATACACATTTGCGTGTATCTTTTGTATGTACATATGTGTTTGTACATATTTCGTAGTCATGCGATTCTGTAACACACTCATTTTCCGCTCAATCAGTCAATCAATCACTCTTATATCATGTTCAGACATAAAAATTAATTAAGTCAATTGGGCTTGATTGAGCATCTCTAGATTTGGTGTTCAGACATATTTAATTTACTTGGCCCATTTAACAGGTCGGCTCAAGATACATACACACATACACGCCGTGAGCTGAATATCAAACTCTCGTGACCTAAATGTCAAAACTGCAAGGAGGACGAAATAATTTGACATTCAGCTCACAACTTTTACCAATCGTAAACACGAATGCATGTATAGAATAAGCAGAAATAAAAACAAATTTGATAGCTGATGAAGAAGAACAAGAATTCAGCTGATCTGACGAACCAACCTGTTTAGTGGACCCTGACGCTAATGACATTTCTCTGATCATGACATTTCATTTTGCTTATGAAACAAGCTTTTCAACAGTGTTGCGTGCAGAATTGTTCTTCATTAAGAACTCATTAATTTCTAATGAAGCATTAACTTAGTCAATTTTTGTATGGTAAATTGAGAATCATTAGGCTTGAAAATTTAATGGAGGCTCTTAATGTTCAATTAAGGTTGTGTCTGAACATAACATTAAGATACTATAAAAACATAAATACGCATACATATGTACATATTTATGTATTGTTATTTGAACGCAATAACTAATTAATGAATGTGATACGATTATAATTGCATTCACACTTGGTTAGTCGCTTGATTAGAGTAGTCAAAGCAGTCAGTCATTCAGTCAACAATCGCGGTCATTCGGTCAAACCAAATCATTGGCTTAATGACATTCGAATAGCGTCGTTGCTTGTTTGTGTTGTTGTTTCGCAATTAGTTCGCAATCAAAATGTCATTAAAAATTGGCAAAAATGTTTGTTGGAAAATTATTAGCTGAGCATAAAGCAAGTTTCTCATACATATACTATTTTATATGTACATATGTATGAGCAAATCGCCATTAAGCAGCAAACGCGTTTCAAGTCGAGTGGCGTCTCGCGCACATCAATTACTCGTACTGACCTGCATCGTCAGCAACAACAACGACAACATTTTTGTTGCAATGCAAATGCCGAAATAATTTGTGTTTATGATTTGAAGCGGCTAAATGATTGGCAAAATTTATTCAATGGACGCGCGCCCGCCGTTATGGCTTGGCTGGCATGGGACAGTTGGGTTGTTTGCTCGTTAGTAGCTTGGCGGCAAATTGCATTGATCTAGTTGACAAAAAACTGAGTTTTGAATGAGTCTGTAGTATTACCATAAAAGTTCTGGAACATGAAAAGCTCTACATTAAAAGCCTGAACTCAGACGAACTACGCCGTCCCTTTGGCAAATACCTAGAGTTTATCTACCCTTTGATCTTTCTTTTGGATACCAATTCGAGATCACTGAATACGACTTCCCCTAGTAGCCGAAGCCTTAGCCTGGAGAAAGCAGAACAGGATCATTCCCTGTATTCACTTTCACCAAGTAGTCCCATTTTAACGCATGTGATGCGTCCTGTGAGGACCCGATGATAAGTCTACATCCATCTGTTTTCAGGGATAGGAACCATGTACATAGTTAGCTTCGGATCGTATGATTTACACGTAGCGATTGGTTACAACTCTGCGATTGTTTCCGCGCCTCATATAGGTATATGTTTAGTACCTGTGCTTGACTTCGCTCACGTGGCCTGGGATCCAATATAAATTAAAGTGGTACAAGAAAAACAACATTGGTACAACGATGGGCATGTACTTTTGTAGGAGTAGTCATAAGACTTTCTAGGCACACTGATCTAAAATTAATGCTCCGATATAAAAGTACATGATTATTGAAAAATTGAACTTAAACTAAACATATCGAGCATAAATTAGCTTGGGGAACAAATCCTCAAGATCATGTTACAAGAAATGGAAGCACAATGAAGAAATAAAAGGAGTTTTAGCATTGCTCTGGAACTAAGGATTAGCACCACACCGCAAAGCTTTTCAGAATGAATTCCAGCACAAATTAATTGGACTTTCTTTCATGGAAAAGTCATACTTAATGCTATCCTAGGATGGCCAATACGTAAACTTCCCGATTTTCAAATCTTTATATATATTATGCTAAGCGATTTTTTGTACGCACCATAACTCTTACCACCATACTCATATGAAAGGACTTGGTCTGTAGATGTGCAGGAAGGTTTAACTTTTTTAAAAAGGGTTACCACCTGTTCGAAATTTCATTTCTACGATACAGTTTATTTCATTTTTAAATCTCAGGTACCATATGAAAGGGCTTGAGCTGAAAATGAGTAATTTATTAAAAATTTTACCAAAACGGTTGCCAGTTGTTCAAAAATTCAGTTTTACGCTATAGTATGTTTCATTTTTAAATTTGAGGTGTCATATGAAAGAAAACTAGAAAGAGAAAGAGGACTGCGACATATGGCTTTTGGAGGTCGCTTTAAGGTTAACATATTCTAGAAAATTATTCGGCATAAATCTTCACTATGGGGCTCCTCGCACAAAATCTTTGTATAAAAAATCTAGGTCCACAGGAAGTAAAAATATCCAGTAACTATCTAGATATATGCTTCATTTTATATTTTATTAATAAGATTCTATGGGTTATAGCCCATTCATATTCTGCCAATTTTAAGGGGAAGTCAAATTTAAAATGACAATCAAAAAAATTATCAAATGTGGCAATATGTGGTCTTCTACCCTCAAATTGTCTCACAGTGTAATCGAAAGCCACAGCATCGTGTGGCAGGGTTTACTAGTTAACAATAAATAATTTAGCTCATATCTGCTAAGAAAATTGGCAAATCATAAACAGCCACAACACAAAAGTTCCAAAACAAATTAAATGTAATCACATCAATATTTTTTACGCAAAAATCAAAAGCGACCGCAAAACTTGTAAATTAACAGCAAAAAAAAAAATAAACCGCAACGTAAAGATAAGTATTTGCATAGAGTGCAACGAGATAAACGACGAGTGTGTAAGCAAAAATTCGCAAATACCCGTAATTTCATATGCACACATGCGTCACAAATAATAAATAGTGTTTTGATGTTGTTGTAGCTGCTTGTTTTTAAGAATTCATTTGCATATGCAGCCATAGAGCAATATATTCATATGAAACTACGCACACATGTGGCTTATTAAACGAAATTACTATTTTCATGAATTGACTACCAACTAAGTAACTACAGCCAACACCTTTTGTATTATTGACTTACGAGTATATGCGAAACAATTGCGGTTATGTGGTTAATAAATAGCGAAAAACGCTATAAGATAAGGGAAAAAAATAACGTATTGGTCACTGAATAGTTGCTCATAAAAAGTATGCAAAAATTACAGCGCTTTATTTTGTTAGTCAGACAAAAAAAATTTGTTTACTATAAAGAAAAATATGCATTTTAATAATTTTTCTTATAACCAGAGTGAATTTTCTCAACGCTTAAAAAAAGCCAATAACATTTCTAAGCGGTCACCCACAACATTCCTAGTCTTTTCGGTTGTTTACTTTTCCAACAGGGTAAGCATATGATGTATTGTGGAACGAATTTCCGTCATATAGAAAAAAAAGGCACTGTAGATGGCGCATATTAAATCACAAAGGATTCGTTAAGACCTCTACAGAACACAAATATGCGTATACAACGCGAGGGAACTGAGAATTGTCGTTTTCGATTCGCCATCACACAAGCGAGGTCGGATCGAACAAAAATGTTTGAATCCATAATGAGTAGTAGCCATACTCGCTAACTTGTCGATAAAAATTTCCCTCTGCTCGCTATCATTCACATATAAATTTGACAGAAGGAAATTTATAACCAGCAGAGAAATTGTGAATCGAAAGCGGCTAATATAGAATTGCTTTTAGAACATCGTAAATCGACTAAATTGTTACACTTTTGTGAGCATGATTGGCCATGCAAATATTTAGTTAAATTTTCAACAGTATTTTTTATATCTGGTATTTAAAACCCATAGCTGGCTATTTAATATTCCATTCCACACGAATTTTTTAATACCTTACTTGTTTTTTCTTTGTTTTTTTGTTTTCTTTTTTTTGAAAACCAAGCCTGACACAAATACCGCTGCTGCCATAAATTGCAAATCAATCAGGGCGGAAAACAATTTTTATCTGTTTGATTATTCCGCAACGGAAAAAAAAATACATATATCTCGTTAGAAATGTTGTATTTGTTGGTATTTTTATGCAGTGCCGTTAACCAGCATTAGTTCCCATTACAATTATTTCAAAAAGTTTTTTTATACTCAGCTGTACTAGTACACAGAGTATTATAATTTTGATTTCATAACGGTGGATTGTAACATAATGAAATAATCGAGATAGATATGGACTTATGTATATCAAAATGATCAGGGTGAAAAGAGAAATCGATTGAGCCATGTCCGTCCGTCCGTCCGTCCGTCCGTCCGTCCGTCCGTCCGTCCGTCCGTCCGTCCGTCCGTCCGTCCGTACGCACGATAACTCGCGTAAAAATTGAGATATTTTGATGAAATTTGAAATGCAAGTTGGTATCGAGACTGGGACGGTTGGTATTGAAAATGGGCGAAATCGGACCATGACCACGCCCACTTCCCCTATATAGTAAAAATCGGAAATTTTGTATCTCAGCCACTAATATAGCTAGAGTGCTAAAATTTTACCCACGTATTGAGCTCAGGCCCTTATGAAGAAATTTGATGAAGTTTTGGAAAATGGGCGGTGCCACGCCCACTTATTAAGGGTCAAACATTGAAAGTTTTATATGTCATAACTCAGAAACCGTTTAAGATATATCGATGAAATTTGGTACGCGTAATTTGCTTACTTAGACAAATGTTTTGGCGAAAAATTATAAAAATCGGTTGACGGCCACGCCCACTTTTATATATGGGAACTATAAAGGGGCCTAATAAAAACATTTTAAGCGATATCTCTGTCAAATATAAAGATCTATCACTGAAATTTTGTGGCACGAGTCCACCTACGGACGTAAAACAAAACATATAAAAATTTTGGAAAATGGGCGGTGCCACGCCCACTTATTAAGGGGCAAATATTGAAAGTTTTATAAGCCATAACTCAGAAACCGTTAAAGATATGTCGATGAAATTTGGTACGCGTGATATATTTACTTAGCCAAATGTGTGGACGAAAAATTACCAAAATCGGTTGACGACCACGCCCACTTTTATATATGGGTATTATAAAGTGACCTAATAAAATCATTTTTAGCGATATCTCTGTGAAATATAAAGATAATTCATTGAAATTTTGTGACATGAGTTCTACAATAGACTGGAAACACAAAAAAAAAAAATTTTATAAAATGGGCGTGGCACCGCCTCTTTTTATACAAAGAAATCTATGAGCCTATTACTCGACAAATAACTGAGATATTATGACGAAACTTAGTTTATACACTTTTATAACTTGTGTTAATAGACACGCAAAAATTTATTGAAATCGGTTTATGACCACGCCTACTTTTTAACAAAGATATTTCTGGAACACCCTTTTGGAATTTGTAACGTGAAGTCTTTGTAACTAAAAGTCATAGAGGGATGCAATTTTGCACTAACAATAATATTTATATGCTTATTTGGATGATTGATACAAATTTTGAAAATGGGCGTGGCTGCGCCCTGTTTATGCAGCACTCGTTTCATATAAAATACACCCTATATCGAACAAACGCAAACAAACAATGAAAGCATACAGCTGAGTATCTAATGTTCGATTCCACTCGAACTTAGGCTTCCTTACTTGTTTTTTATTATTTTGAATCGCTTAACGGTGCATCGTGTGTAAAAAAACAAACAAGCAACCAATGAGCAGCAGCAATTTAATATAACGATAGCTTAGTTGCTGTGCAATCTGCAACATGTTGTCATATGTAACAATTATTATTTTTTATTATAAATATATTTTATTTCCTATTGCAGCTTACAGCCGCTAAAGATAAGTACTCACATATGCCTTTCTATCCAAAAGCTTTTTGGTTGGTAAAAAATTTAAAATTTTTTCATCGAAATAGTCCTGCCTACAGTCTACCTTTTTACTTGCGATGAACATTTCAGAGGTATTCCAAACTGTTAGCACACATAACCAACCACAAGGTCAGCCTCGAATTCATTCTTTCTCTTCCACTTTTCTTACGTTTACAAATTTCAAGCAACCTTCATAATCAAATTCATGATTTACCTAGTCAGTGTGTGACGACCTGTGGGCATTTCAGCGCGCTTGCAGCATCGGGCATCATCGTAGAAGCATCATCGCATTTGCACAGTTTCTTCCTTTTCTTTTTACTTTCCCTTCGCCTTCATCGCTAACATTCGCGCTGAATATCTGAATACTTTTGCATATAGATAACTACGTTTCTTCTACATTTTTTCTCATTTACTATTGTCATATGCTGCCTCTGTGTTCTCTTTTTTTTAAACAGATGCAGTTTAAAAGCTTTGGGCTTTTATTGCCGTCTATTGCCGAATATACTTAGATACATATGTATGTATTAACTTCTAAAAGAATGGAAAGTGTGAATTTACTTTTACTTTTAGTAGTAAAGTAGTGTTTGTTTCCATCTTGAAATCAACAAAGTTGTTGTCGATGAAAAACAATACGCATGTAAAGTTACTTCACTGCCTTTCAAGGAAAGATCCATCTAATGGCGTTTTCTTTTACCCCTCAAGAATGGAAACCAGTGGCGGACGCTTCATACAAGCCGAAAAGCCCGGCTTGCCCAAATATTTTAGTTCATTTCATTTTACGAATTTCTTTAAAATCTGATAATTTTACTGTTATAATATGTTTACTACTTAAGTTATGATGGCGTGTTCGCCCACAAACAACATTTACATGTATTTCGTTTGTACAGCCAATCACAGCATAAGGGTTATTGGGTTATTGAGCGTGCTTTCAAACCAAAATAACATAGCTTGTTTTCTCGCTTTCTCTAAAGATAATTCAATTGCTTCTTTTTAGAGTTAAATTAAAAAAATTAGCTTTAGCTGAAAAAACGTAGCTACTGTTAATCGTTTAAGAATCTGTTTTCGTCTGGAAAAATTTAGATTAGATATTCGGTGCATTGAAATCGAATTGATTTTAATACACTTTTTTAGCTATATCAAGCTATAGTCGAATATGACCTATCAATTTTTTACAATCAAGAAATTTTTAATCAATTTCATTTACAATCAAAGCTGATTGCAACGCAATTTGATTGAAATTTTTTACAGCTCTCCTACGAGGAAGCAGAAAGTTTAAAGAGAAAGAAAGAGTATTAGAATCAACAACAATAACAACAACAACAACAACAACAGCATCAGAAATAACTTCCAAGTGATTAAATACGACTGCACTCAATAATGGCACTGGACATCATCAGAATCAAAGTCAGAGTGGGCAGTAAGTAACACACAACAGAGCAACCACAGCCACATCAGCCAAGAATGAAAGCAGCGCAGCGCTTTGATAGGCATTTTAATGTCTTCATTAAATGGCGCAGCAGCAAACATCAAAAATCTGTAACTGCTGCTGCCGACAATATTCAATAGTAGTATTTTGTAATTAAATTAAATGAGTTAATACTCGATGAGCGAAAATGGATGTTGCGGCTGAATGGCGGCTACAGCAATGCTTATATTATAAGCCTTATAACAATCGAAGGTGATGGTGGGGTAGAAGATGAAGTTGAAAATGAGGAAGAAAACAACGAAATATACATATAATAGCAATACATTAAGCAACAAAACAAGAAAGCAATTGCATTAATAGCAGACAGCGACAACAACATTTATAGCAGCAGACGGATACAAGAACATATGAGTAGTAACAACAACAGCAACAACGATAACGATAATGAACAGTAGTTAAAAAAGCAGCAGCAGCTGCTGTTGCTGCAGCAATAACATTTTTGGCGGACAGACTTGCAGACAGATACAAACAACAACATACAATTACAACGCATATAACAACGCTTAATGGCGGCATGACAGCGCAGCGCAGCGGTGTGATAGAAATACAAAACAATAACAATAACGATAAAGCTAAATTTAAGTAGCAATGGCATGAAATTGGTGTTGGTGTTGTTGTTTATTTTGTTGTCATTGTCGTCAACGGCAACATTGCCAGCAGCACATTAAATTGCATTAGCAGCGTTGCCAAGTGCAAAATAACGAAAGTAGAGCAGCAAAGCAGTTTCGATAAGGGAGCCGCAAAAAAAGATTTATGTTCATGCGCGTTACAGATTTCCGCACAATTTTGTTGTGATGCGAGATGTTAGGTAATACAATTTTATGAGCTTAATAGACGACTAAGATCCTTTCAGCAATTTCACGCACTGGTGGAGCTCAAATTAAGTAAGACGCTCAATGCAGCGGATAACGGAATGTGCTCAGTTGGAAAGAGAAATATTATGAAAATCAAATATCAAATAAGTAAAATGTCATTTAAATATCTATACATACACAACAGCCAACCTGATAAGGGTGTAGAGTACTTCGTGGGGTTCCCTCCCTCTTAAGGAGGCTCCCGAAAGAGCATTTTAAAGTATAAGAAAAGGGTGCTCCTTTGGGACTGCCTCAGATAATCACTAACAAAGAACAATCTAGATGTAGCTAAATAATTAAACTGGGGAGGTAATAAGTTGAGCGTCCATTCCTAGAGGACGCTCAACTTATTACCTCCCAATTTTAATTATTTAGCTACATCTAGAGTGTTCTTTGTTAGTGCTATCAAACTTTGGAATCAACTACCACATAATATTAAATCCATTCGAAAAATTAGACTCTTCTAGCTGGCTGTAGTTGATTTTTTGAATGAATGAGATTACTAAATTTCTTATAGTGAGTTAGTTCTAGGTTAGATTTAAGCTTTCATTTGTAATACATATACATAAGCACTTTGTAAACCATTATGTACTTCATGATGTACTACACGAGACTTGTCTCAATGTACAATTTAATTGAATAAACTTAAACTTAAACTTAAACTTAAACTTAAACTTAAACTTAAACTTAAAGGCTTATGAACTCATCAAAATAATTAGATTGGCACCGATAAATCTTTTAAGACTACGTTTTACAATTATTTTTTCTGCAGCATCTACGGAAAGACACACCCCTGAACTTTGTTTATATAAGTATATTTCGGAATGCAATGGAGCAATGAGCTGTGACTATAACCTCATCAAAATTTATTTTTGTTGTTACTTTAGCGAGCACGCCTAGAAATGGGAAATAACCTTGGCCTAAGACTCGTTAGAGTTGTACTCGCGCCAGTAGGTATATTACTATTCGAAAAAGTAAACAAACGAAAAACGTCAATCAATGCAAAATGCAAGAATGTTTAAAAAACTTTTATTTCTTGACAAAATTGGAGCGTTTTTTATGCATAAAGCAGGGTATCCACATCACAAGAAATGCTAAAACTCCATATAAAAAAAAGCTTAAGAAATGGTCAAGAAATTTTCTTGTGTCAAATTTTCTTTAGGCAGTATCCACTTCACAAGAAAATCTATTACAATTTTTGACGAAAAATGGGGTTGGCAACGCTGGTTTTGCCAAGAAATATACGATTGTACATATTTCTTGAAGAAAAAATGAGAAATAATAAGAAATAAAGCTGGGTATCCACATCATAAGAAATTGCTCAAGAAAAAATTGGCATTTATTTCTTAAGTAATTTTGACGTTTGTTTTTTTCTTCAAGAAATATATACAATCGTATATATTTCATGGCAAAACCAGCGTTTCCATACTCATTTTCGTCAAAAATTGTAATAGATTTTCTTGTGAAGTGGATACTGCCTAAAGAAAATTTGGCACAAGAAAATTTCTTGACCATTTCTTAAGCGTTTTTTTATATGGAGTTTTAGCATTTCTTGTGATGTGGATACCCAGCATAAAAAGTTAAAATAACTGCTTAGGTTTTTTATAAAGGCAAATAAAGCTAACAAAGGACTCTTGAAACAGTTCTTATTTTTATAGCTATTGGGAAGCGCTGTCCAATATATTGGACACGTTATAACGGTAAAACCAAGGGACTTACAAAAATTTTTCTTGAAAATTTTAAATCAGCGACCCAAAATTTGTCAGAATACGAATTTTCAGATTTTTCGCTTCACCGGTTGATTTTTTGTACTGAAAGGGTTAAGAGATAATATCATGACAATGAGGATGGCATATAGCCGAAACCAGTATGTCTCCAATCAAAAGGGACACCTTTTTCTAAAGGTAAACTAAAAACCACCAACTAATTTTATAGAACTTTCAAATAAAGGAAATAAATTGTCATACAAATGGTATTAAAACAAATTTAAAATAATTCAATAAGTGAATCTTCATTCTTCCTGGTATAAGTCGCCATTTAAGCCGCATTTTCCACCAAAACTATTTAATTTTAGTAAGTATTGTGCAGCATTAATTTGTTTTTGCTGCTGTCTACTGCTATCTAAGCATACTTGCTGCCGCCACAAAGTTGACGGCAATAAAATGCTCGGAATCAATAGCACTTGCTAAATAGCAGTCGACGATTCGGTCGAGGTCGTTGTTTGCAAGTGAAATTCCCCAAAGTTATTAAAAGCGCGAAAAGTCAGCAACAGCAACAGCATGCGATGGCGATGACAATGTCGTTGATAGTAGTTATGTAAGGGAAGAGCAAGATACAGAAGAGTAGGAAATGCAGCAGCAGGGAAATGACGAGGAAGGCGGGAAGAGCGTACATTTACAAAACATTTATCGCACAAAGCGTTTGTTTGGTCGCAAAGTAGTAAGCGGTAAAACATCAATTGGCTTTTGATTTACACATTTACAAGCGACCAAATGAATGCTGCTGGGCCGGCTACTACAGCGAAAACAACAACAAAGGGCAGCAGCAACAACAACAACTAAGTGCAGCAGCAGCAGCGAAAATAACAGCGTGGCGCAGCAACAACAAAGCTCAGTTGTAAACAAAATTATTGCCGGCAATTGCTGTATTTGCTGTTTATTTAGATTTCGATGGTTTCTGCTGTTTCTACATGCCGCTTTATATAATTTATTGCTGCTGTAAGGTTATGGCGTGTTTTTTTTTTCTAAGTTTTAGCTTTTGCAGACAATTTACCATTAAGTATTTCCATTATTTCTATTACAACTTTTGTATGTGTAAATTGTGACGCATGAATGTATTGCCTAAGGTACGAAATGGCAAAGTGCTTAACACAGCTGGCAGTGTTAAGTAATTTCTATGAGGATTCACAGCAACAACAACAACGAAAATTTAAAGAAATCTTAAATCGACGACAAATATTTAGTGTGGGGCCTGGTAATGACATTTAGGAGACTTTAGTTTTTCTTATTATCAAAAGCTTTCGGCGTACAAATGTGGAGGAAGCATTCTTCACCTGATCTTCCCAAGGCAGTGGAGGTCTCCCTCTTCTGCTGCCTTTACCTTCATCAATCTCACGACATGATCTACTCAACGCAGCCGCTATATTTTTATAGGCTGAACTATGTCGATACTCGTCGTCGCTAAGCTAACGCGCAAAGATCCATCAATTTTCGGAAGAACTTTTCTCTCCAATACTCCAAGTGTCATCTCATCTGATTTTGACATCATTCATGCTTCTGCGCCGTGCATTAGGATGGAAAGGATGAGCGTCTTGTAGAGCCGAATTTTTGATTGTCGAGAGAGGACTTTAGTTAATTTTCGAATGCCTACTTAGTCAAAAGTAGCACTTATTGGCAAGAGTGATTCTTCGTTGGATTTCCGTGCTGATAATGTTTTTGCTGTTGATGCTGATTCCCAATACACCTCACATTCACTTAATATACAAATATATATATATATATATATATATATATATATATATATATATATATATATCTAGTAATGGCTGTCAGATATCCTTCCTCATTTTCATACTATCGCTGAACTGTCTGTGCCTATCTTCAACAGGACGAGCTGGCCAAATAGAAAATTTTGCAGTTTATCTGAGTCATCAGGGAAAATGTATGGCACTGCACGACCAAGAAGATTATTCCGCACAAACTCTTAGGTATGCCTATAGGGATAGCTAGTCTTCTATTTAGGGCTTATATGAAGTTGAAAACAAAATTTATTCGACTTTAATAGAACAGCAGCGAATGTCTAGCCTTTTTTAAGTCCTTTATGGCATGAAAACATATGTATTCCAAATTTTTTAATCTAAAACTCAATTAGATATATGTACACCATCCTAATCACTCACATTTCTTCCTGAGCGGCTGGTGAAATGTCGCATCCATCCTTCATTTTCTACTTCGACACTTTCAGATATCTTTTCTAAAGACGCTTACGTTTCGGAAATTTTTATTGACATAAATTAAATTAAATTCCAAACATTTTAGTGACAACATCACTTCACCCAATTGTGTAAGAGACAACTAAAAACACTGCTAAAATTACTACAAACTCAAAAATTCAAAAGCTCATTTCGTTGGTACTAAGCTACCTAATAAAAAGCTATAATAAATGATTGACAGCTGTCAAAAGGAGTTTTTGTTTGGCCGCCAACCAACTTGAAGTGTCAAGCGTTAAAATTATTGGTGTTAACTAAATACAATTAGTGGGCTTGTGGCGCAAAGTAATAATATTTCATTATGATAATATTATGTATGCATTTTGCAAAGATTTATGGAAAATTTTAATAGGATTTAAGTGTTTTTCACATTAATTTTAGTGGCTTTTAAAATTACGATGTATTGTGTTTTTAAGATTAGTTAGTTAGGTAACTGAATAATTGCAGACAAATCAAATGCGATTGTGGATTTTTTGATAGTTTTGTAATTTGAAGTAAGATAAGGAAATATATTGTTTGTGCATACATATATATATATATATACATATATGTATGTGAATAGATATTAAAAAAAGCCTTAAAAATTAACAAAGTTTTGGAACAAAAAGAGCATTTAACTGGAAATCCTCTTCACGAATTACCCATCAATATGTGCTTAGTTTCGCGCTATGAGACCCCATTGCGTTCCATGATTATAATGCAACATATCGTCGTACCATAAGAAAACTAGCATACGATTTTTTTTGGCTGACGAAAACTATCAATTTCGTTTAAACAACAACAATTTCAATGTAACAAGTAAGGAAGCCTAAGTTCGAGTGGAATCGAACATTAGATACTCAGCTGTACACTGAGAGAAAAAAAATATATGGAGGGGTCAAAGAAATTGTTTACCTATTTTGAACACTACTTTCTTTGTTTTGAGTAAATTTTTCTTAAAACATGTTAAAAGGTTTATAAAATATTGTTGTTACATGCGTTACCATGGTTTCATATACTTGTTTTGAAAAAATTCATACATTAAAATAATGAAAAATTCTTTAAGCGCCATTCCATTCCCAACTTTCCTTGTTTTGAAGACTTGATTTCTTTAATTTTGAGAAATTAAATTCCCATACAAATCCCCATGGCAACGAATTTGTTTGAATGTTTTTTTATGTTTTTTCCACATTTTTGAGAAAATTTACACAAAACAAAGAAAATTTTGTATTGGGACGCGTGTTCAAAATAAGGAAAATTATGTCTTTGATCGAGAGAAATTTTTTTTTGAGTGTATGCTTTCATTGTTTGTTTGCGTTTGATGGAAACACGATGTAATTTATATAAAGCGAGTGCTGCATAAAGTGGGCGTAGCCACGCCCATTTTCAACATTTTTATCAGTCATCCAACTAAGCATATGAATATTATTCTTTGTGCAAAATTTCATTCCTTTATGACTTCTAGTTACAAAGAAGTCACGTTACAAATTCCCAAAGGGTGTTCCAGAACTGTCTTTGTTAAAAAGTAGGCGTGGTCATAACCGATTTCAATAAATTTTTGCGTGTCTATTAACACAAGTTATAAAAGTGTATAAACCAAGTTTCGTTATAATATCTCAATTATTTGTCGAGTTATAGGCTAAGAAATCTCGTATATTCCTTTGTCTAAAAAGAGGCGGTGCCACGCCCATTTTCCAAAATTTTTATATTTTTTGTTTCCGGTCTATTGTGGAACTCATGCCACAAAATTTCTATGAATTATCTCTATATTTGACAAAGATATCGCTTAAAATGTTTTTATTAGTCCACTTTATAGTTCCCATGTATAAAAGTGGGCGTGGTCGTCAAACCGATTTCGCTAAAATTTTGAAGATGTATTACTACAAATAACAAAAGTGTACGCACCAAGTTTCATGATTATATATAAATTATTTGTCGAGTTATGGGCTCAGAAATCTCGTATATTCCTGTTTCTAAAAAGAGGCGGTGCCAAGCCCATTTTCCAAAATTTTTGTGTTTTTCGTTTTATGTCCGCAGTTGGACTCCTGCTATAAAATTTCAATGATATATCTTTATATTTGACAGAGATATAGCTTAATATGTTTTTGTTAGGTCACTTTATAATACACATATATAAAAGTGGGCGTGGCCGTTAACCGATTTTGGCAATTTTTCGTCAAAACATTTTTCTAGGTAAGTATATCACTCATACTGGCCGCTGTGGTGCAGTGGGTAGAGTGCTCGCCTGCTATGCCAGAGGTCTCGGGTTCAAACCACGGTCCGAGCCAAACAAATTTTTCTAATTAGTAAAAATCCAATTATTGGGTTTTTTAAGAGCAGCGGTCACCTCTCGGCAGTGGGCGGCATACCCTCCGAGAGTATTTCTGCCATGAAAAAGCTTCTCACAAAAAATGCATTCGCCGTTCGAAGCCGGCATAAAACTGTAGGTTTACCCAATTAGTAGGAAAAACAAAAAGGAGCACACCTCGAATTGGGAGAGAAGCTCGGCCATAAAACTCGTCAGAGTTATAATAGCGCCATTGTATTATATTATTATATCACTCGTACCAAATTTCATCGATATATCTTCAACAGTTTGTGAGTTATGACTCATAAAGCTTTCAATGTTTGCTCCTTTATAAGTGGGCGTGGCACCGCCCATTTTTCAAAATTTTTGTGTTTTCTGTTTTATGTCCATAGTTGGACTCATGCGACAAAATTTTAGTGATATATCTTTATATTTGACAGAGATATCACTTAAAATGTTTTTATTAGGTCCCTTTATAATATACATATATAAAAGTGGGCGTGGCCGTCAACCGATTTTAACTATTTTCCGTCCAAATGTTTGGCTAAGTAAGTAAATCACGCATACCAAATTTCATCGATATTTCTTTAATGATTTCTGAGTTATGACATATAAAACTTTACATGTTTGACCCTTAATAAGTGGGCGTGGCACCGCACATTTTCCAAAATTTCATCAAATTTCTTCATAGGGGCCTGAGCTCAACACGTGGGTAAAATTTCATAGCTCCAGCTATATTATTGACTGAGATACCAAATTTCCGATTTTTTCTATATAGGAAAAGTGGGCGTGGTCATGGTCCGATTTCGCCTATTTTCAATACCAACCGTCCCAGTCTCGATACCAACTTGCATTTCAAATTTCATCAAAATATCTCAATTTTTGCGCGAGTTAGAGTGTTTACAGACGGACGGACGGACGGACAGACGGACGGACGGACGGGCATGGCTCAATCGATTTCTCTTTTCACCCTGATCAGTGGCGGATCCACGGGGGGGGTTTTGGGGGTTCAAACCCCCCCTTGTGGTTTTTCATAGATCCCAAATTAATGCCTTTATAGATTCTGCGCCCAAATTTCCCAAACTGATCAAGGAAAGCAATGGTTGGATGGGTTTAGCTGTCCAAAGGCAAAACTCGACATTTATTTTCATTTATTTTCAGATTATATTTTATATGCACATATCCACAAGGTGGAACAGGTACAATTGAATCAGTTCATTAAAATAGTTGTCCTTGTAGGCAATAATAACATACAATTACAACTTATAGTTAAATAGAAAATACCCGAAATTTAGAGGAATTAAAATTCAACAACTATTTACATCGAAGGTTGAGTGTATAGCTATTTCACGAAAAACCATTTTCGATCATCAGCACTCTTTCCGGAAGTGGATGCTACCGGGGATTGAACCCGAGTACATTCCATTCAATGACCCAACGCATAAACATATTGAAAATGAAAAAGGCAAAAGTGGGGAAAATCCAACAGGTTGCACAGAGTCTCAATGGCCGAGTGTGTTTATGCATTGGGTCATAGCGGCTGAAGATGGAATGTACTCGGGTTCAATCCCCGGTAGCATCCACTTCCGGAAAGAGTGCTGATGTTCGAAAATGGTTTTTCGTGAAATAGCTATACACTCAACCTTCGCTGTAAATAGTTGTTGAATTTTTTTCCACTTACCCCAACAATTAAAAATTGAATTAAATAAAAATTTCGTGCTGAGCACTAAAAAACTCTTTCAAGTAAACATTAGAGGAATTAAATCTAATACAATAAGCGCGTACTATACAATCAAATCAACCACCAAAAACAAGAAATAAAACGAGTACGAAGTTAAAATACTACAAGCGATTCATTCATAAAATTGAAATGTTTCAACAAAGGATAAAAAAAGTGGCAACAGAGCTTTTCATCAGATCAAGGTTTTTATAAAATTCTAAAATTTGCAGCCCGGCTCATTTTCAACCATCTTTGCAGTGGCGGTAGAGTATGAATAGAAACAATAACTAAATGTCAAGCAAAAGAAATGTCAAAATAAATTTATTTTTCGCCGCGAAAAAACAAACGAATTCGAGCTTGAAAAATGATGGGAAGGAACTCGCGAAGTCATCATCTTTTTTTTGACTAAACGATTTCCACCTCACTCGGTCAAAATACCGAATTTTCCCTTCCTATTCTGAAAAAAAAACGTTGTAAATCTAAAGACTTTGGCTGTTAAATCAACTACTTTCCGCAGTTGAAATGTGCCCAACAACGCTCCGTTGTTGTTTCAAAGGTGCGAGCGTTGTTGATTTAAGTCAATAATGGAGATTGTTGGAAAAAATTTTCACCTAAAAATTAATTTTTGTTTGCATTTTACTCTTCATCTTCTCTCCGCCCGGGTCCCAACTGCAAATATGTAGCCTCCGCTTGTTCTCCTATTCTTCTCTCCTTTTTTCATTCACTGGTTGCTATCCTTATTTCTTATTCTGATTTTTCTTCTTTATTTTATATTCTCCTGCGGATTCGAACAATGAAATCAACCTGAAATTCTATTCAATCATCACATAGTGGAACATTCAACATTATGTTGAATTGTAGTAACCTATTTATACTTCCATTTCCTAAAAAAGAATCCATGAATTATTTGAATCATTGTAAAAATAAAATTTTAAAAAAATATGTTCTCATTAGTTTTGTTTACAGCGGAAACTGTTGGGTCAAATACTTTTGCCTTTAAATCAACAACGGGGAGAAAACTGTTGCTAAAAATAAACTTTTGTTTGGATTTTTCTCTTCATCTTCTCTCCATCATTATTTTTTTTTTTTGTTGGTTTTCTCACAAAAAAATATTTTCTCACAAAAAATATTTTAAAAGCAAGAAAGTTTTTGAAACAACAACGGCCGTTTTTGAATAAATTGTTGGGTCAAAAACTTTGCTGTAAAAACAAATACTTTTGCTGTTGAATCAAAGACGGAGATTCAACAGCGGAAAGTTGTTGGTTTAGCTACGGGTATTTTTTTCAGAGTATACAACATACGTTCTTTGGTTGCACGTTTGAAAATTTAGAACACGCAGTAGCGACCTCGCGCTTCAAATTATATCATATAATAACTGCTACCCTTCACTAGGTGTCGCGCAGTGGTCAAGTTTATAATAAAGTAGCTTCAGAGCCATCTGAAGGCCTAACACCCGCATATGCCGGCTTTTTTAATTTATGAATTTATTAAATACATGTACGTTATACATGTTATTTAGAACTTCAATTGAAATCTCCTGCACTTTATGTGATGACATAGATATTGTTAATTTGGAGGGTTTTGAGTTTGGTGTTTTTAAGGTGCGGGAAATGGTGCAACTAGTATATAGAATAATAATAGTAGGTGGTATTAGTCCATATTTTCACCAGCGTCTGCCCTTAAAAACATCTTCCAAAAAAAATTTTCAAAACCCCCCCCTTGCCGAAATCCTGGATCCGCGCCTGACCCTGATCATTTTGATATATATAAGTTAATATCTATCTCGATTATTTCATTCTGTTACAATCCACCGTTATGTGATTAAAACTATAATACTCTGTGTACTAGTACAGATGAGTATAAAAACAGTATATAATTACTGCTACTTTTCTTCGGCCAAATGTCAAATGTGCTACTTTTCGCACAGAATTTTTTAATTGATAGCTTTCGCTAGAAATTTTAAATATGCTAGTTTTCGTATGATAAGACGATATATGTACAGTATATCTTATTTATGTAGGTATATTCGCTCCTACACTGTTATAAATATTGGAATATTTTTTTAACCTTGATTTGGTTTGAAAGAAATTTAAAACTTTTTTTTGGGTTAAATTTTGAACCTTCTTATTCTTTTTGGTTTAAAATTCAAACTTACAAAAGTTCAAATATTTCAAAGTATTTTTTGGAATAAATTTCATACTTTTCTGGTTTAAATCTTACACTTTTTCTCATTTAAACTTTTAAGATTTAAATTTTAAACTTTCATTGGACGTAAAATTTAGTTTCAGCAAAAAATTTTAATTTTTGATTTGAAATTCCAACTTGCTCTTTCGAGAAATGAACAATATAAAAAGCTCATTTATTGTTATTAACCCTAGTTCGGCCGACGATTTTTACAACTCATTTCGGCCGAAGCAGTCACCCGGGTGACCATATTTAAAAGTTTTAAAGTTCAGATGTAAATGGAGGGTAGTAAAGAAAAAATGTCTGAAAAATTGCGAAATAAGTGAAATTAAGTGAAAATAGGCATCTGAAAAGATTAAAAGCTGATTATTTTTACTGTTCATTTTGGTACAATTGTGAAAAACTTAATTCAGTTACTTTAAATTGTTGAAAATGGCCAGCTCTAAGCGTGTAAAATACGAGGACGCAATCAGTTCAACCAATAAAGATAAAAATGCAGACTGTAGGATTGAAATTGAGCGGTTTGTAGCCATAACCGACTGCAGAACACCGTTAATCGAAGGTAAGTATGCTATTTCTGATGAAATGTGTACTGGATATTTATACTATATAGAACATTGACGGGAGCGGATATTGAGAAGTTGTTCGAGGAGGATGACCATGATGTTAAATTTGGCAATGACAACGATGTTGAAGATGACAAAACTGACAATATTGAATTCTATGGAATTTTATTGCATAGCTTGTGGAGTTCATAAGTCCAGCATGGAGGCGATTGATGACCTATGGACTTCTTATTCATTTCAACTCTACCATTTAGAGAAACTTTCCATTTCGTGATCGAGTGTCGTTCCGTCAATGTATCCCGTCAAAGCCAGCAAAATATGGCATACAAATATTTTGTATTTAGGCCAGCAACCTATCTAAAAGGACTTGCTCGTTAATTGGCCACTGGAGCTATAAGCCGCCACGCATCAAAGCCTCGTATCCTGCAGCATTATCACGTACATACCTACCGATATGCAGCCTGTTTTGAATACTCGTAGAAACGCGAATTGAGCACCGTGATGAAACTGGTCAAATGGCAATCAAAGGAAGGTGTCATGTTTGTCGGCATGTGAACGAAAGACAACGGAACTCCCGAAAAGTTTGCTTAGTTTGTAAACGGCCAGGGTGCCAGGAGTGCATTCAATCAATTGTCAAATGTGTTGAGTGCAGGAAATAATCATATGCCAACATTTTCATTTGTATGTATGTATATTACGTTTGAATTTACCCGTGGTCACCCAGGTGACTACGTCGGCCAGAATAAGAATATAAGATCTCAAACTGTAACAGTGTTCTATGGATTAAATCTTAAAACTTTATTTCGTGTTTTTTCTGCTCAAAATTAACAACTTTAAGATGTCATGGAACATAAGGTAATAGAATTTATTAAAAATATGTTTTTTTATGCGAAAAATGTGAAATAGTCACCCAGGTGACTCGTCGGCCGAACTAGGGTTAAACAATTTGAATGAATGACTGCGTGGAGTTGTTTGAATGGAGAAACAAACAAACACAAAATTATTATGGAAACAGATAAAATGAAGAAGGAAGAGAAGGAGAAGAAGAGCTCCTCTTAGGAAAAAGACATAATATGGAAAAGGATTAAGGGGATGTTGGAGATACAATAGGGAAAAGCATGAAGAGGATTTGGGAGCACAAATTTTTTTTAATTTAAACCAAAAAAAGGTTTAAATTTTAAACTTTTGAAAGTCTTAAAATAAATTTTAATTTGGAATAAAATCTAAACCTTAAAAGTTTAAAAATCTTTTAAATTTTTCAAAGTTTAAATTTTAATAATTTTTCGGTCGTGTCCTATATATCGACCAAAAAAGTTTAAAATTTATACCAAAATTTATTTGAGTGTAAAAATAAATGTATTTCCTATCTACAATCTTCTGCGCGTAATCCAATTTTAAATTAATTTCAAAAGCCTCCAGTTAACACGAGCCCTACTGAAAGTTCGAAGCTACGAAGCTCGTAAAGTATGTAGGTAATCTCAGGCACAGTCACACGAAAAACATTGCATTTTTTTTGCAGCGTATAAGATCTAGCAAACTGAGCAAAATTACTATTATTTATCATGCTAAAAGATGAACTAATTTAATGCGACTTGCAAGCAACCAAAGCTAAAGCTCTACGCTACACTTCAGACACTAATGATGTGTGGCACAAAGCGGAAGAGTTGAATATTCAGCTTTTTTTTCTGGTAGCTAAATTAAGGCTAACTAACTGCGTAGCAACGTTATGATGTAAGTACTGGAAGATCTAAGGAAATTAGTATTTGTATGTATGTGAAAGCAACAGAAGGGGGGAAACAGCACTACAAAAGGCAAAAACAGAAAAAACCCAATTTAAGTGAAAACTGAAACAATGAAACAACAACGCTTCGCTTCAGTCGATGGCAGCAGCAGCACCAACAAGTGTTGGTTGCATGAGCATGACCCTGCAAAAAATGCGATTAATCCGGGACGTGTCCGGGATCAATCGCAAGGGAGCATGCGACTAATACAATTTTACATCCCTTTGTAAGGAGTGAATTGATCGCATTTGTTCGAACATGTCCTATGAAGAGACTAATTGTTCAACTTGTATACCCGAATGGGTACCAATGTAGATTAATCACTAACATACCGAACGGGTACAAATGTAGATCAATCGCTTTCATACCGAACGGGTACAAATGTTGTTCGCCAAGGCAATTTTTAATAACAATGTTTAAAAAATTGTAAATGTTCATGCATATAGTATACCTAAATAAAGATTATATAATGTTTTACTTTTGAAAAAAAATCTCAATAAATAAATTAAAAAATTTTAAGTTTTTATTATGCATTATATAAGCGTAACGTAAAGGATTTTTTCATAGAATATTTTAGGCAACATTTTGTTAAAATTATTATTCATCATTGTTATTAAAAGAAAGGGTGTTCAATTCGTTTTACC
The DNA here is from genome assembly GCA_960531455.1 of Urophora cardui. NCBI lineage: Eukaryota > Metazoa > Arthropoda > Insecta > Diptera > Tephritidae > Urophora > Urophora cardui. The sequence goes on along the minus strand of OY482670.1, from coordinate 32,460,520 downwards.
GGTTATTCTACAATTTTTTAAATACATTGCATATTTTTGTAAAATTTCTACATTTAAGGAATCTAGATTTGTACGCGTTCGGAATGAAAGCGATTAATCTACATTTGTACCCGTTGGGGATGAAAGCGATTAATCTACATTTATACCCGTTAGGGAACAATTGGTCTACAATTAGTCTACATTTATACCCGTACGGTAACAATCGGGGACTAATTGTGGACCGATTGTTCTCGAAAAGGGTCAGTCCGGGACAAATATCTTTCGGTATTAATCGCACATTTTTTTGCAGGGGAGTTTGTGTGATCGCTTTTACCTTCATTTGCAAATCGTAATGACTGGCGTATTGTTGACGAGCGCAGCTCACAGCCGTCATCCATTGCTGCCACACTTACATCACTTGCTCGTATTTAGGTACTTGAATACCTGGCTGACCATATAGTATATGTATACTATTTCTGCATGTCGGTTGGTTGCGACTGCTTGCACATGCCGACAAAATATGCAATGCGCAATGGGCAAATGGGCAACAAATGGACATTGTGCAACATAAACTATATATTTTACACTGGAATTATGTATGCATGTATGAATGCTTGATTATGTTGCATGGACTTTCAAAGGCTGTTTGTTAGTCATGAGTGCATGCATGTCTGCCTTCATTGCATACACACACACACACATACATAGTTGATGTCTACTGTTTGTAAGCCTGCAATTGCTACATACATATACCAAGTTCACTTTACAGTTGGCCGATTTCTGTACCAACCATTTGTCTATTCGTCTTTGTCAGCGTTTCGTTTGGTTGTTTAGTTTGCTGTTGAAAGTCTTGTTGTTTTGTTGCGCTTGTCTACTTGTCCATCGAATGTGCCTGTTTGTCTGAGTCGATGCCGGTGCCGGTTTTTGTGTCTGTTGTTGCAATTTTGCAAACTAGTAAATGGTGAAAATTAAATCACGTACAAGATTAAAAAATTGCTCATGAAATTATTGTATAAAAAGCGTGCAAGTTTTCACTATCTTTCACAGTCAGTCAGTCACACAGAAGTGACGGTTGCAGCGCCCTAATAGGCTTTTATGCTTACAAGCTTCCATGAATACAAATTTGTATACTTACTATATTATTCAGGCAGGTACTTTGCACATCCGTCCATCCATCCATAAGCTAATTGAGTTTTGCAAATGGCTCTCCGCTAAATTACATACTCATACAAAGTTAACTTTGATATTTTCTAGCAACCGAATATTAATGCTTAGTTAAAGTAATTTAAATAACTTTTATGCCTGGGTTAGAGGCTACTAACGGCGTGTTTGTATCCTATTGTACATTCATACTACTAGGGGGACTTTTCCTAGCGACGGCATTGCCAACCAACGAACAAAAGTCACGGGTGTTATCTACAACCCCGCGGAACCCAGTACATCCGTTGGAGCGCCTTTGGTGAAAGGGAGGACATTGCCAACATTGCAGATGCTGGGTACCAGTCCAGAGTGGAATTGTAACTCAACTGGTAGTATAAACTCTAGAACGAGATCCTACCAGAAATTAAATCTGGTACCACAGGGAAACAGGAAGCCCTTAAGCATGTTTCTCGGTTCAACCTGTGTCTTGGGAATGGCCCTTCAGGAGTGTAGTTTAATACCCAAAGCAGGAATAACTAAAAGTCGGGTATCTTACATGCAGAAAGGTGGGGGTTTTAGGTAACCCTCAACCCAACCAAAGTGGTTAACGTGACAATTCCATATTGCATATTAGTAGATACGTTCCACAAAAAAAAAAAAAAAACAAATTTAATTTTTTCAGTCTCTATAGAATTATATGAATTTTGACTCCTGTGCGACAAATTTTAACTCTCGCCGATGGGGTTCAAATTTATACATATTTGGTATATTTGACTATGTTGTTACCGATCTAGGGGAGACGCCGTAAAAATCGCTAATTTAATTTTAGGGACCACCCTAATATACATATGAATGAATATTGTTTGAGACGTTGATTCAGAGATTTTGCTCCTATTGTGAAAAATATCTGGAAAGCTCTAGTTCCATGTACAAAGCATTCGCCTTTCTAGAATACGCATATTATCGGAAAGTCCAGGCACATGCCGCTGCTTTCTAGGGAGCGTTATATCATCGGTCATACGTCTAATAGAGGCCCAAGCGGCAATACAGTATTCAGCTTAAATTTTTTACCGTTCAAAATTTCAGACTACTACGGCTCAGAATAACAGGGCAGTTTAGCCAACGGCCATTTGGACATACGGGGACTAAACAGCAGCTTAGACTACGTTACTCCCCAAATCGACCTCAACAGGGGGCCAAGGGTAATAATACAACAGAAAGGATGGAAGAAAGGACTACGGACCAATCGACATACGTTCAAATTATTTGCAGACTGATCAAATATGAACGCAAGGATAGGAGCTGCAGTGTTTTGTTCGGAGAATGGAATACAACAATCCTTTAGATTACGTGACTATTGCAGTATCTTTTAGGCTGAGGTTTACGCTGCTTCAAAAGCGGTGGAACTTGCTGAACTAACATCCTTAACCCGGATTTTCCCAGAACTTTTTTTGTTTCAGATTTTCATAAAAGTATGTACACCAATAAATTTCGACCTCCTGAGCATGAAATTGAAGTCCGTTTTCCAATACCTTGTGGCACTTTTCCGGAAAATGTGAAAAACTAGCGTTACCATATGGTAGCCGTGGGTCGCCTAGGGTACAGGTTTTTGTTTAAAGGGTAAATGATGTTTGGAAACTTTTTTTTTTAGTTTCACAGGAAAAAACACATATCTAATTCACTTTATTGAGATTTAAGTAGGTTTTAAGTAAAGTTATGCAAATAACATATTTTTTTTTAAATACTTCCATATGTAGGGTTGGCCTATTCTGGCCAATAGCATATATTGCACTTTGTTAGCAAATGTGCTTGATAAATAATAACAATAATTAAAAAACTTCTCTAATTGAACATGACGTATTATATTACGACAATCTTCGTATTCGCCAGTGGAAAAATTGGAAGAGGAAATGGTGAAATATTCTTCACCCATTCATCTTCTTGGACAAAATTGGGCAATGTCGAGCCAGCCATTACAACTTCTCAGTTGCCTTTTAGTTGGACCGAGCAAACATTATCTGGTTTACCCACACATTCCTCTTCAGTATTATCTTCTCCAAAAATGTTGTAATATTGATGAGGCTCCATGTATGTACCTAAATGACAGTTGGTATGTCATTTAGTCCACCATCGTCGAATGCCTCATCTTGATCTTGAATGAAATCATGCATTTTTTGTAATGTTAAACCTCTAAAAGCAGAAAATTTATAAAATTCTAACAAATTAATAACATTACATTAGTTAAATTTACACAACGGCAGAGAAAATCACGCGAAGCCCAACAAAAAAAACCTGTACCCTGGACGACCCACGGCTACCATATGGTAACGCCTTTAGAAAAATGTAAAAAAATGTTGGAAAGAAGAATTTTTTCTTTAAAAACTAATTTACATTACATACATAATTTCATTAGCTTTCAAAAAGTGTAATTATATGAACAATTTATTCTAAAAGTTATAAAATATACTTATATTTACCGACATGCCATATCTGAAAACGGGAATTTTCAGTACTAATTTTTGTCACCTCATTTTCACACGCAATAGCTTCGACATTTGAGCACAGAATAACACGATCTTTACCTTTTTGCAAAGCCACATTAATTTTTCATTGAAAATTGGCATTTTCCTGGTGTGTTTTCTTTTCCTTTTGTTTATTTTCTTGTAAATGTAAGGGGATGTTTAGCGTTACCATATGGTGCTCGTGGGTTGATTCGGGTTAAACTCTCGAATACATATTTTCATCGGCAGCCAGTCGGCAATGAAAGCGAACACGGCAGCGACAAACACCCCTGTGTGCGTGAATCAGTGTAGGGCCAAGTTATAGGGACTCTGCTTGAATAGACGCGTTACGATCTACTGGATACCCGGGTCCAGAAAATCGAGGAAAATGAGAGGGAGGACGTTTTAGCCAAAGCCGGGCATCATTAACGCAAGTGAATGTGGAAAAATTTTCCCCTCTCTAAGTTATAGTAAAGCTCAAATAGATCAGGCAGTGATAGGCAAAGGCGATTCTTAGTGAAATATCCTGCCATTCTGCAAGATCGCCAAAATCATGCTTCGCTCATATACTACAAAAACCGCAAACTACCTACTTACACTTCCTAGAGCAGAATTCAGACTGGCGGTCTGCATACTTACAAGGCACTGTCTCTCGTAGGACTGGTGCAGAGTCAGGCGTACACAGCGTGTAATGCACTCTGGAACGCCTTCACTAAGGATCGTATGTGGTCTATGTGAGGGATCACTGGATATCGGCCAACCTAACCTAACCTACTAATACTACTACTGTGGTCTTTATATTCATCACATTCAAACTCTACTAAACGGGCTTTCTTTGCTTGCGCTACAAAAATGAAATTTAAAACGTTTTAAATTCCTTTTTGCAATAAATTAAAGTGTCGAATTGTCATGCCAGCCCAGCACTTCACCGATGTGCTGAGCCTCTATCAAATATTCGTAAAGTTTTATTAAGCAATTATTTAACACTTTGACAGCAGCAAAACAAAACACAAAAAACATACCTATATCCAAGCACATTTACCTATATATGTACATACATATATGCATAAGAATACCCAAATGTATATACACCCTGTAGGGAAAATCTCTAGTTCCGAACTAGGTCGCTTCTAGTACATTTTTCGACACTATTAGTGCGAGCTAAATCTCTTTTGCATGTTATCAACTGGCGAATTTAACACGGCGATGTCCTAGGCGGTGTCAATTGTCCCTCTCTGCACTACATTTTCGATAGTTCCGAACTACAGTTTACACTAGTTCGTTTATTGGCACAATTTCGATAGTTCTGAACTAGCTACAGGTACCTAAAAATACTACAGTTTTACATCTGCAGCTTAAGTGCAGCATTCACGAAAGTGGCGCGATGGCCGATTGGCTAACGCATGTGCCTTGCAATCTGAGGGGCGCGGGTTCGAATCCTGTCGGTGTCAAGGTGGATGATAATTTTTTTTTATTTTTTTTTTAACTAATATTTTTTAATTTATTTATTTAATAAAAATTTACAATAATATTTAAAAAGAAATAAAATAAAAAAAATAAAAATAATCCTGAGGGATCGGAAAAGCGTAATTTTCATTTCACACAAGATGAAAATAGAAAACTCTTTATATAAAATGCTTCACTAAACATCTGAGAATTGCAGAAATATACAAAGCCGACGGCAATTGAACGAACGAAAAACTTTCAAAGAATTTTTGTCACTTCGAAATTGCATACAAATCAAAGTGTGTCTTATAATGGTCACTCAATTCACTCCTTCTGAACTGGTGAGGGTCTAACTACAATTGATCTAGTTCCCCTTTGACACCTTTTCGCTGGTTCGGAACTAGAAATTTTGTTCACTAGTTATTGAGTTCCCTGCAGGGCAGGTATGTAAATATGTATGTATGCATGAACATATTTACATACATATGCTGGAAGCCCATATGTTGCCATTTGACAAATTCTGCAAATAATCAATTTTCAGAGCAACACATTTTCAAATCATAAATATTGCACACATGCTGCAATAAAACTAAAAATCATAATAAAGTGCATGCATATGTATGTGTGTATTAACAACAACAAACCACACATTTGAAAAAGTCTAGCAAGCAGCAAATATGCCAAAAACCACAAAGTTGGCAGTAACCTTAAATGCAGGCCAAATAATCCGATCAAAGAGTGCAGCAAAACAGCCAGCCAGGCGTGTGCAATGTTTAGATGCATGCTATGTATATAAACATGTGTATAGATACAAACTTTACAAGTACCCTATGCCCTCATGAACACACACTCATATTTAAATATGTAATTGCATATACATACTCGTATGATTTTGCAAAACATTTAAGTGTTGTGACTTGGCAACGCAAAAGTAACAACAACAACAACAACAACATACAGATAAACTGTCTGACAATGCAATATGCCATAACCACAAAATATGATAAATCAATAAAAGCAGCACCAACAACAACAACACACAACAAATGTGTGTATGAATGTGAGTATGTGCATTATAGGTGCTTTGTGCATGACCCTAAGTGACGATATGTTGCATGCGGTCTCGTAAAATGACTAAACCGCAAGATTTCGTTTTTCTCTTTAAGCTATTGCTGCTGCTTTTCTTATTGCTGTTATTGCTGTTTTCATTGTGTTTATTCGTATTGTTGTTGTTATAATATTAATAGTAGATTATTTGAGTATGTTGCAGCAGGCGTGAAAATCTGTCACTACCTACTAATTATTCCTCATAGGCAAACGTGAAGGCCCATAACAACAAAAGTAATAAGTAACAAGTAAGAGCGCGGCTGTCTTCGGCCGTACCGAAGACTTCATACCTTTCATGAATGGGGAAATGAAAAGCTACCTATGTATGTTGTACATAGCCTGATTTAGTGTAATTTATAATTTCAATTTTGTGGGTTATTTATGGAACGATTTATTAGAAAAAATGGTGTCTGGGCTATTTAAATGGAGGAGTTATACGACAAAATGTGTATATCTGAAAAATCGGTTGTATGGGCGCTATATGTTATAGTGGTGCGATCATGATAATTTTCGGTAACCTTCTTTGGGTCAATATGGGTACAAATACCCCAAAGTTTCGTGTCCTTAGCTGTAAAAAGGGAGAAGTTATACCCCAAAATGTGGATATCTGAACAATCGGTTGTATGGGAGCTATATGTTATAGTGGTCCGATTCGGCCAATTCCGACAAATGATCGATTGAGCATCAAAACTCAACCGTGTTCCAAATTTCAATCAAATATCTCAAAAACTGATGGACTAGTTTGCGTTCACACAGACCGACGGACGGACAGACGGACATGGCTTAAACGACTCAGCTCATGATTCTGATTATATCGGTATATATATTGATGGGTCTGTCATGCCTCCTTCTAGTACTTTCAAGATTTGATTTTCGGCACAAAGTTATAATACCATTTCATTCTCATGAAAGGTATACACTTTTTTGACACTTTCCGGACATTTTTATTTGACGCCGCTAGTTGTCGCTAAAATACATTTTTCTTCATATGTATCTTTAGTACATATAAGTAGTCGGATCTTAAAGTTTGGTACACGTACATGACGATTCTTACTGTGTAATCGTATTAACCCTGTGTGTGGGGATGTTAGAGCATTAAAGTTTTCTACGAAATTAAAGCTCGTGCAATTTAATTATGTATATACAGTTTGTCAAGAAAGTGTTTTTACATCCTTAAAATAAGTGATAATAATGAACGTTTTAGAAGATACCCAGTGTTTCTTTTAATTTTATACTTTTAATTCTGGTTTTATTATTTGTAATATTCGGTTGAGAACCAGGTGAGAAGGAATAGAGCCTCTATATTTTCACACCACGAAAATATGACCACAAAAGCAGAAAGATGCTTCAAAATGATGTGTCAAAAAAGTATTTATATACTCAGCTGTACTAGTACACAGAGTATTATAGTTTTAATCACATAACGGTGGATTGTAACAGAATGAAATAATCGAGATAGATATAGACTTATATATATAAAAATGATCAGGGTGAAAAGAGAAATCGATTGAGCCATGTCCGTCCGTCTGTCCGTCTGTAAATACTCTAACTCGCGCAAAAATTGAGATATTTTGATGAAATTTGGAATGCAAGTTGGTATCGAGACACCAAAAAAAATTTTATAATTAGTAAAAATGAAATTATTTGGTTTTTTAAGACAAGCGGTCACCTCTCGGCAGTAGGCTGCATACCCTCCGAGTGTATTTCTGCCATGAAAAAGCTTCACACAAAAAATGCATTCGCCGTTCGGAGCCGGCATAAAACTGTAGGTCCACCCAATTAGCAGGAAAAACAAAAAAGGAGCACACCTCGAATTGGGAGAGAAGGTCGGCCATAAAACTCGTTAGAGTTATAATAGCGCCATTGTATTATTATTATTATTATTTAACCACTCGCTTTTCCTATATCATCCTATACACATCCTTCTTTCACTTTCGATTTGCCGAAATATATGCTAAAGCAATTTTATTTAGCTTGCTTAAGCGCCACGCTAATTGAAAGCATTGTTTCTTAATGTGTACGAGTTCGCACACGCAAAGAGAAAACTAATTTTCGTCACTCAATTGATCGACTGCCATTAATTAGAACAAAGAAGTTAACACTAAATAGCCCTAAATCTATCACCTACCGACTTACATACCCACCTACACATTACATAATATGTGCTTATATGCCACCTTTTATTGCTGTCAATGAGCGCATTGTTGCAATTTTAACAAATGCCTTACCTTTACGAATACACACATACATAAAGCCAATTATACTGTGGAACAAATTCAGGTCAACAAAAGTTAACTCGGTTCTGAAAGTTGGGGGTGAAAATAGAGGCTAAATTAGAAGACCCGCGTTTGAAGAAGAAGATCGCGGCGTTTGCTTAGGTTAGTTCGAATTTGTTTTTAATCGACCTTTGAACTTTGCAGGCAAATGCCGATTTTCAGCATATTGTTTGTATGGTTTTTTTGCTATAACTCGTCGACTAATTGAGATTTTTTTGTTGGAGTGACAGGCTATATTTTATGCATGTTATACCCGTAAATAGGCTTGTATCTACTGCGCTGCCAATGTGCTGCTACTGCAGAGGCATTGCGCGACTTGGCTGTATTTACATGATCGCCTATAACTTTTCCATTTTACCATGGATTTTCTTCGTTGATAGCTTATTTTTTTGCTAATAGAATGTAGCTTCACGCAAGGGAGTAAAACCGAAGGTGAAAATTTTGGTTTTAAAGATATTGCCTGACAAAGTCAATTTTTTCTTTGAAAAATCGAAAAAATTCAAATTGAATCATCAATATTTCAGAAACTATAAGAGGTAGAGAAAAATGTTATAGACCCTTGTATAGGAAATTTAATTTTCTTTCGTCTTCTGTCACTCCAACAAAAAAATCTCAATTAGTCGACGAGTTATAGCAAAAAAACCATACAAACAATATGCTGAAAATCGGCATTTGCCTGCAAAGTTCAAAGGTCGATTAAAAACAAATTCGAACTAACCTAAGCAAACGCCGCGATACGGGTCTTCTAATTTAGCCTCTATTTTCACCCCCAACTTTCAGAACCGAGTTAACTTTTGTTGACCTAAATTTGTTCCACAGTGTTAACCTACACTCAGGAAAAAGCGCACGTAAATCTTACAATTTACACCGTGAATTGACTATTTTTACAAATGGTTTTGCCCTTAGGATGAAAATAGTGATTCTGACTACGTTGCACTTCATACCATCATGATAAATATTAAGTAGTTAAAATGAAAATTAACATACTCGACTTGAAGTGTTGTCATAGTAAAAACAACTATTAAAAATAGTTGTCCTAAATATGCTGAAAAATGCCGCATATTCAAATTGAATATATTTATAGTCAAGTTAAAGTTACAATATAGTTGTCTTAAAAATTTTTTATTGATGCTGACTCTGACTCATCTTAAGTTTACTATGATTCATATTGAAGTGTCTAAACTTTGTGTGTACATATGCACGTACATACATATGTGCTTTTTTTAAACCCTTGTATTTATTAACATGGGAGGGGGGTGTAGCTCCAAGGTTTTCCTTGAGGAAAATGAGTTATATTTGAGTGCTCAATCATACTATATAGCTCGAATAATGTATAAACCATCTAAGAATTACGGAAATTTGGAAAGTCGCATTAAAATGAAAGAACGAAAATCTACTCAGCATTAATTGCTTTAACAAAGCTTACTGTTTGAAGTTTACTATGAACCATATTGAAGTTGAAGCATCAACAGTAGTTAAAATAAATATGTTTCAACTTGAAGATGGCTATTACAAATTTTATAATGACAGGTGTTAATACTTTTCCAGTTGTATTAGTATTTACTTGTCAACTCAAAGTTTTTAATATTCAGGTTGAATATCTTTCATACTTGAACGGTTGGAATAATACGTTTATATTCAGTTCAAGTTGTTTCATAGTCATATTTCCATGTTTTCATAGTAAAAAAGCGAATAGTAAAGTTCAATATTTTCATAGTCATTTTTACGATGAGAGTTTTCTCTGGCTGTAGTTTAATACCCCCACAAAATGTATGCCTTATTTGTTGCTTATGTCATATGCTCATATGGCTAACAAAATAATGACCGAAATTTCTAAGGGATGTCAGTTGTATGAACAAAGCTTTATAACAGGGCTTATTTTACTCTTTTTTGCCAACAAACCATGAGGAATTCTCTTTCTCTATAATATATGGAGTTTAGTTACCTTATAATAAAGCTTATACAAAGGATTATAAAAGGTATATTTTTGTATAGCTCCATAATTCACATTTTTGGCCAACCGCTTGCTTGCATTGCATGTCAGTTGAAAGCAAAATTAATATTACTAGTAAACCCTGCCACGCGATGCTGTGGCTTTCGATTACACTGTGAGACAATTTGCGCTGGAAGACCACATATTGCCACATTTGACAATTTTTTTTGATTGTCATTTTAAATTTGACTTCCCTTAAAATTGGCAGAATATGAATGGGCTGTAAGCCCATAGAATCTTATTAATAAAATATAAAATGAAGCATATATCTAGATAGTTACTGGTTATTTTTATTTTCTGTGGACCTAGATTTTTTATACAAAGATTTTGTGTGAGGAGCCCCATAATAATGAAGTTTTATGCCGAATAATTTTCTAGAATATGTTAACCTTAAAGCGACCTCCAAAAGGCCATTTGTCGCAGTCCTCTTTCTCTTTATAGTTTTCTTTAATATGAAAAGATGGCAACCCTTTTTGTAAAAATAATAATAATTTACCAATTTTCAAGCAAAGCATATGAAAGCATATGACACCTGAAATTTCAAAATCAAACAAACTATACCGTAAAACTGAATTTTTGAACAGGTGGTAACCCTTTTTGTAAAAATTTTAATAAATTACTCTTTTTCAGTCAAGCCCTTTCTTTTTGTAAAAATTATTATAAATTACTTATTTTAACACAAAGCCCTTTCATATGACACCTCAAATTTAAAAATCAAACAAAATATTGTGTAACACTGAATTTTTGAAGGTGGCAACCCTTTTTATAAAAATTTGAATAAATTACTCATTTCAACGTAAAGCCCTTTCGTATGACACCTCAAATTTAAAAATCAATCAAACTATATCGTAAAAATTAAATTTTGAACAGGTGGCAACCCTTTTCACAAATATTAAACCTTCACATCTACAGGTAAAGCCCTTTCATGTGACGCCCCATTTTCGAAAATCGGTGTAAAGGTGTAAAAGTTATGGTGCGTACAAAAAATCGCTTAGCGCAATATATATAAAGATTTCTAAAGGCCCTTGGCAACTTACAATCTGGATTGTCAGTTTGAGTGTTTTTTTGAGTGAGTTAGTCAAATTTGAGTTTTCGTTTGTGTGTGTTAGTGCAATCGGCAGCCATCGTGCTACACGTACTTGTTGTCGGCTCGATATTTCCTGGCGGCGAGACGATAATCAAAAATTTTTGATATTTATGTCAATCACCCGACACTCACACATATACACTTCCTCTCAATCCAGATTGTAAGTTGTCAACGGCCTTAAGCGAGGATAGCCAGTCACATCATAACCTCATATTTTACGCTCTTTATTTGGCTGTAGTTACAATTCTCTTTTTATATATATTTGACAAACAAATTTTATCAAATTACTAGCTGACCCGGCAAACTTCGTTCTGCCCAAAACAGATTTTTTTTATTAATCTCATTTCAAAAATTGTTATTACACCGGTATTATTTTTAATAGAAAATTAACGATTTTTCACTACTTCATTGTGTATACAAATTCAAAATATATATAATTTTAGTATTCAGTTTAAGGCTGCACGATACACAACATTTTTAGTTTTCTGTTCCGGATATTTATTTTCACTGAGTATTGGCTATTTGAACCAAGTAAGTAAGAGTATTGATACGTATAAGGACTGCGTTCGGAAAAATTGTACATCAATAAACTTGAAATATTTCCTGAACTAGTAATCCGATTTTAAAAATAAAAGTCAAATTTTGCAGGTAATTTTATTCAAATTTTAATTAAATATTAAAATCTTTTCTATTGTAATTACTTAACAAAAATTTTTAACCTTTCTGGCACCCCTTGCATTAGCGATTTTATTGCATCTTCTGTTACTTTTATAGTTGCTGAACGCCACTTATCGCGAAAATCTTTTTCGTTCTGGGCTACCTTCTTTGTTGCTTTCATTTCTCTTTTAACCAAAGCCCAATATCTTTCGATTGGTCTGAGTTCTGGGCAGTTCGGCGGGTTTGCATCTCGAGGGACCAAAAGTATATTGTTTTTAGAGTTCCACTCTAAAGCCAATTTACTGTAATGGAATGAGGCTAGGTCCGGCCAGAAAAACGTGGATACCTCATGCTGTCTTAGAAATGGTTTTAGCCTTTTTTCCAAGCATTCCTTGACATAAATTTGGGCGTTTATTGTCCCAGTTGTTACGAAAGACCTGCTTCGTTTGCCACAGGTACAGATTGCTTGCCAAACCAGGAATTTGCGAGGGAATTTTGACTGCTTCTTTGTTTTGAACTTTTCGTCCACATTGCCACGAGTATCTGCAGTGTAAAAATCCTGGCCTGGAAGCTGGGAGAAATCGGCTAGAACGTATGTTTCATCATCCATAATGCAGCAATCAAATTTTGCAAAGAAATCAGCTCGTAACTTTTTGGCACGCTGTTTAGTCTCCTTATTCTTAATAGCGTTTCGATCAGGGACTTTCTGGACTTTAAACATCTTGAGACCAGCCGCTTTTTTTACTTTCCGGACAAAAAATTCAGAGCATTCCACCTTTTGTGCCAATTTTCTGCCTGAAATTGGGGTTCTTCCTCAAATGGTGACAATTTTATTTTGTTTGTTTTGGTCGACGATGCCCTTTTTTCTGCCGGAACCTGGCTTCCGAGTAACAGACAAATTCATATTGAAGTTTTTCAAGACCCACGAAACTGTTACTTGGCTTACATTTAGCTCCCGAGCAATTTTTTTTAATGTCCACTCAGGGTGATCCTTAAAATTTTGAACAATGGTTTTGCGCACTTCTAATTTGGTTGCCATTTTAAAGTGAATAAACGGGTTTAGAGAAAATACTTTTAAGTCATATATTTCTGACATTTATCGCAAACCCTACTACAAAAGAAAATTAAAATCGGGCTACTAGTTCAGGAAATATTTAAAGTTTATTGATGTACAATTTTTTCGAACGCAGTCCTTAGTATACCTCCATAATGGTTTTCAGGCCCCTCCTCCAACCCTTTTAGATATATTCAGCCTCAAAAGTTTAGTACGTATGGGAGGTGGAATGCCCCATTTTTCGATAAATCTTTTTTTTTTGGGTGAACATGGTATTGATATCGTATATCTGCATAGTGATTTCTATGTACATGCCATGAACGCTTTTAAGGATATTAAGCCTTAAAAATTAAGAGCGCATGGGAGGTTCCACGCCCCCTTTTCCCAAAACTACTGTTTTTTTTCATAAGCAAGCTATTGATATCGTTAATCTCCTGATCAATTTTCAGGTCCCAACCTTAAACGCTTTTATAGATATTCAGCTTGAAAAATGAAGTTTGTATGGGAGGTGCCACGTCCCCTTTTCCGACAACCTACACTTTTATGCGCAAAAATTGTTTTGATATCACCTACCTCTATACCAATTTCAGCTCCCTACTTTGATATGTTTTAGAGATAATCAGCTTTAAAAATTAAGGTTGTATGGGAGGTGCCACGCCCCCTTTTCTAATAACCCCCACTTTTCTGAGTGAGAAGGGTTTTGATATCACCTACCTCTATACCAATTTTCAGCTCCCTACCTTGAACTGTTTTAGAGATAATCAGCTTTAAAAATTAAGGTTTTATGGGAGGCGCCACGCCCCCTTTTCTGATAACCCCCACTTTTCTGAGTGAGAAGGGGTTTGATATCACCTACCTCTATACCAATTTTCATTTCCCTACGTTAAACTGTTTTAGAGATAATCAGCTTTAAAAATTAAGGTTGTATGGGAGGTGCCACGCCCCCCTAACATTTTTAAATTTTTTCTTCGACTAAACCTTCGCGAGGTAACAACAAACAAACCCCCCTAAGGAAGTATTTGATTTGGTTCAGCCGTTTTCAAGTTTTAGCGTTTCAATTAAATACCAAATCATTTTTATACCTTTCATGAGAATGAAATGGTATTATAACTTAGTGCCAAAAAATTTTTGTCGAAAGTACCAGAAGGAAGCGTGGGGGACCCACCAAAATATATACCGATATGATCAGAATCACGAGCTGAGTCGATTAAGCCATGTCCGTCTGTCCGCCTGTCCGTCTGTCCGTCCGTCTGTGTGAACGCAAACTAGTCCCTCAGTTTTTGAGATATTTGAATGAAATTCGGGATACAGGTATGCTGTTATGTGCAATTGATCATTTGTCGGAGTTGGCCGAATCGGAGCACTATAACATATAGAAAACAACCGATTATTCAGATATACATGAAAATTTTGGGATGTAATTTCTGCATAACTTCCCCATTTAAACAGCTAAGGACATGAAACTTTGAAGTTAACGTACCCATGTTGGCCCAAATAAGGGTACCGAAAATTGTCAAGATCGGACCACTATAACATATAGTTCCACAACATCCGATTATTCAGATATAGACATTTTGGTGTATAACTCCTCCATTTTAACAGCTAACGGCCTGAAATTTTGAAGTATTTGTACCCATATGGACCCAAACGGGGTTACCGAAAATTGTCAAGATAGGACCACTATAACATATAGCTCCCATACAACCGATTGTTCAGATATAGACATTTTGGTGTATAACTCCTCCATTTTAACAGCTAACGGCGTGAAATTTTAAAGTATTTGTACCCATATGGACCCAAACGGGGTTACCGAAAATTGTCAAGATCGGACCACTATAACATATAGCTCCCATACAACCGATTGTTCAGATATAGACATTTTGGTGTATAACTCCTCCATTTTAACAACTAACGGCGTGAAATTTTAAAGTATTTGTACCCATATGGGCCCAAACGGGATTACTGGAAAATGTTAAGATCGGACTGCTATAACATATAGCTCCCCTACAACCGATTGTTCAGATACGGACATTTTGGTGTATAACTCCTCCATTTTAACAGCTAACGGCGTGAATATTTGAAGTATTTGTACCCATATGGACCCAAACGGGTTACTGACAATTGTCAAGATCGGACCACTATAACATATAGCTCCCATACAACCGATTGTTCAGATATAGAAATTTTGGTGTATAACTCCTCCATTTTAACAGCTACCGGCGTGAAATTTTAAAGTGTTTGTACCCATATGGACCCAAATATGGTTACCGAAAATTGTCAAGATCGGACCACTATAACATATAGCTCCCATACAACCGATTGTTCAGATATGGACATTTTGGTGTATAACTCCTCCATTTAAATAGCCCAGGCACCATTTTTTCTAATAAATCCTTCCATAAATTACCCACAGAATTGAAATTATAAATTATACTAAATTAGGCTATGTACATACATAGGTAACTTTTCATTTCCCCATTCATGAAAGGTATGAAGTCTTCGGTACGGCCGAAGACAGCCGCGCTTTTACTTGTTATATATATAGATTAGACTAATTTTTGGGGGGTATTCACCGGGCGTCAGCAAACCAGCGCAGCCTGGAAAATGGCATAGTAGAAGTCTAGCAAAAAATGCGCCCAACCCAATCTAATAAATATCAGCGTAAGTACAGTGTAAGAAAATTGTGATTGTTGTTGTTGATTTGCAATATCGTCACCACTGCCATGATCACGTCAATCTCAATCGCCAAGTTAACTAATGTTATGAATAACATACTTATTTTGTTGGTTGGCGCAACTTCGCCTGCTTCTCTGCTCTCCCTTTATCTATTCCCTTTTCTACCCTTTAATCGCTTTGCTGGGTGCCCGAGGCAGAATAAAACAAAGCAACAATCAAGCAGATAAAACGTTAAAAGGCGTGTAGGCGACTCAGTAGCAAAAGCAAAATATTTTGAGTTACTTGGTAGACAAACACATGTTGCTCTGCAGCGCGACAAGGTATAACACGCGCGGAATGCGAAATTATGCGGCAATAATGTTGCTAAATAAATTACGTGATTATGGGCAACGCCAGAAAAGAGGCGAATGGAAACAGCTGGGAGGAGGGAATGGAGGTAACCTAGTAGAAACAAGTAAAAGCGCGGCTGTCTTCGGCCGTACCGAAGACTTCATACCTTTCATGAATGGGGAAATGAAAAGTTACCTATGTATGTACATAGCCTAATTTAGTATAATTTATAATTTCAATTCTGTGGGTAATTTATGGAAGGATTTATTAGAAAAAATGGTGCCTGGGCTATTTAAATGGAGGAGTTATACACCAAAATGTCCATATCTGAACAATCGGTTGTATGGGCGCTATATGTTATAGTGGTCCGATCTTGACAATTTTCGGTAACCATATTTGGGTCCATATGGGTACAAACACTTTAAAATTTCACGCCGGTAGCTGTTAAAATGGAGGAGTTATACACCAAAATTTCTATATCTGAACAATCGGTTGTATGGGAGCTATATGTTATAGTGGTCCGATCTTGAAAATTGTCAGTAACCCGTTTGGGTCCATATGGGTACAAATACTTCAAATATTCACGCCGTTAGCTGTTAAAATGGAGGAGTTATACACCAAAATGTCCGTATCTGAACAATCGGTTGTAGGGGAGCTATATGTTATAGCAGTCCGATCTTAACAATTTTCAGTAATCCCGTTTGGGCCCATATGTGTACAAATACTTTAAAATTTCACGCCGTTAGTTGTTAAAATGGAGGAGTTATACACCAAAATGTCTATATCTGAACAATCGGTTGTATGGGAGCTATATGTTATAGTGGTCCGATCTCGACAATTTTCGGTAACCCCGTTTGGGTCCATATGGGTACAAATACTTTAAAATTTCACGCCGTTAGCTGTTAAAATGGAGGAGTTATACACCAAAATGTCTATATCTGAACAATCGGTTGTATGGGAGCTATATGTTATAGTGGTCCTATCTTGACAATTTTCGGTAACCCCGTTTGGGTCCATATGGGTACAAATACTTCAAAATTTCAGGCCGTTAGCTGTTAAAATGGAGGAGTTATACACCAAAATGTCTATATCTGAATAATCGGATGTTGTGGAACTATATGTTATAGCGGTCCGATCTTGACAATTTTCGGTACCCTTATTTGGGCCAACATGGGTACGTTAACTTCAAAGTTTCATGTCCTTAGCTGTTTAAATGGGGAAGTTATGCAGAAATTACATCCCAAAATTTTCATGTATATCTGAATAATCGGTTGTTTTCTATATGTTATAGTGCTCCGATTCGGCCAACTCCGACAAATGATCAATTGCACATAACAGCATACCTGTATCCCGAATTTCATTCAGATATCTCAAAAACTGAGGGACTAGTTTGCGTTCACACAGACGGACGGACAGACGGACAGACGGACATGGCTTAATCGACTCAGCTCGTGATTCTGATCATATCGGTATATATTTTGGTGGGTCCCCCACGCTTCCTTCTGGTACTTTCGACAAAAATTTTTTGGCACTAAGTTATAATACCATTTCATTCTCATGAAAGGTATAAAAAATGAGAGGGGGCATATCGTAAAAATTGCTCTATCAGCTCAATCTACGCTTCTTTGTGTTTGAATCGAACCAACCAGTGCTAATAAACGGCTTAAACACTGCCTTTCTCTCTTTGTTTGTAACCCACCAAATTCCTTCCAACCTTTTGAAATGAACCAGAGAATCGCAAACGAAAAATGTGCATATACAACAACTGCGAACTGGCATTGCTATTGTTTACAGTTGGCGCTTTTGTCACTTAACCAAAAATTGTGCGAAAACATGACACATGACAAGGCAACCAACAACAATGCCTCAAATGATCCAGAAAATTATGCGTAGCGCCGTCGAGCAACAGTCAATTTGACGGACATAAGTGCCACATGCGCTGGGTTATTTGGCTGTTTATTTCTGGGGCTGTTTGTGCAACGGATCCGTTGAGCCGTATGTCTCATAGTATAGACCAGTGATCTCCACAAAGCCCTTATGGAAGCGCGGGCACCGTTACTTTGAAATAAAAATCATGGCCGACAATAAGAGCAAAAAAATTGCGGCCACCCACTTCCTCCATTAATAAAAGTACACCCGAAAAATTTCGAAAATTTATAAATTGATATTTTTTTATGGTGCTGGTGTTGTGCGTTTTTATATTTTTCATTATTAGCGCACGCTTTAATAGTTAAAGTTTAATTTATACATAGGTACTATAAATTTTATACTATAAGTTTTATAGCTAAAACAGCGCCATCTGATTGAATTAATCTCATTAGCAAATATATTGCGTATTTTTAGGCACAAAGAAATAACTCATGTGCATACAGGCGAAGCTAATAAAAATGTGTTAAAAAAAATCTACATAACTACATATGTACATATCACACTATTGAATTCCATATCAAATCTTAATTTACAACAATTTTTCTCAGTGTGTAGGCGGCGACTCGCTGTAGCCCGCTTCTGCAGAAATTAAAAAAGAAAAATGGAAGCCAAAAATGGCGAGTACACAAACCCCGTCGGAATGGATTGCTTTGAAAATTCAGGTTTCATTACATACTTTTAAAAGTGTTCAATATAATAAAATAAACGAACACCAAATTTGTCTTCCAGGTCTCATAGTGAAAAAATTGTTTGATACAAAAAAAATTCCAAAATTATTCCTTTATATGTAATTTTACATGAATTAATAGTAATATTGCGCTGCTGTTCCTAATGGGTATAGCATTAAACTTCGCTTGTAGGCGAGAGGATAAAATGCGCGGTCGCGGTGATTTTCGGCGCGCTTGCTAATGCTTAAGCGCGGCACAAAAACAAAAAGCGCGGAAGCGCGGAAGCGCGGTAGCAGTGAAGACCCTTGGTATAGACGCTAAATGCATGCCTACTTGCTTTGTGTATGTACAAACAACTGTATGTCACGCTTTATAATCGTGAAACTGTCAACAAGCCACAGCAAATGACATTGCCATAAAGTCGGGCAGCGCGAAATTCGGCAATCGAAATTTTGCCTTTTATGCAGCACTCCACAACGGGTACATGGCTATTTAGCACATATTACGAGCGCTTGAGGCTGTTGATTTTTGCTTACAGTGGAGTATGTGGATTTTCTAAAAATTGGTGCTATTGTGATAATTACATACATAAGTACCTATATGTGTCATAGACAGGCAGCGCAAAAAGCGACTGAGTGTGAATGAAAAGGGTACAGTGGAATCAAGTGATTCTGAGTTGATGGATTTATGGGTGTAATATTATAGAAAAAATGAAATTTAAATTTAAATTAAAAAAAATTTAAAATCAAAATCCAAATACATATAAACAGATCGCTTGATATAAGTCATGGCGAGTTGGCTTCCACATACCCCAAATACTAACGGGACATGGATGGGTGTTTCAAGGCCTATCTACATAGAATTGTACACGAAGAAGACTCGTTTGGCCTTGACGAGGTAAACGAAAACATTTAATATTGATAATAAGTAAAAGATTTAGGGCCGGTTTCACCATCTACGGTTAAGTGCTTAACCGGAGGATATCTCCCGGTTAAGCAATTTATTTGACAGCTCGCCATACAATTTACGTCAAATTAACCACCGGTTAAATTAACCGCAGATGGTGAAAACGGCCCTTAAACGAAAGTTAAATCAGGTTCATACTCTAGTGCATTTTATGCTTCTGTCTTTAGAAAATGTTTATGAGCCAAATGGCAAGAGAAATGCCTAGAAAGTTGCGTCAAATTTAACAAAGTTGGGATATTATATTAAGGGGTGTCGCACAGGGGCCCATATGGTTATCTGAGCTTTGATCCCTGTGCGACACCCTTCAACCGCCTTAAATTGCGACCAAAATTGATATTTGGTATCCTTGAGTGCAAAACTATCGATTTTGGGCACTAAATAGATATACAAAAAATTAAACTTCAATTTTTGGGTCTCCATAGCGTTTTCTGAACTTTGCACATAGGTAGATTTTCAAGTTTTATGCGGCCAAAAATATTTTATTGTCTACATCTATTCCAAATTGCTTGTTTAATGCAAAATTTTAGTAATTTGTGTTAAAAGTCGATATTATTAAAAATATATACAGTCACTGTATTACAGTGACTCCAAAAAAAAATCATACGCCAGAGTTTTTAAATTTGTTTCAAAGAGTTATGTCGAAAAGTTTACTTTCTTATTTTCTTTTAAAAATATAGACAATTTTTCAATAAAAATCGTTTTAAGCGGGATTTCTAAGCTTATGGAAAAAATCCGAAAAATCGTAGAAATTTCTAAAAGTGGATTAAAAATTTAAAGCGCGGCCAGAATTTATAGAAGATTTTTAGGAGATTTTTAAGTATACTGTTATGTAGCCAACCAATTTTAGTGTAAAAAGTGCAATTCTCAATACTGTGAAAAATTCCCTCGATTTAAGAAATTTTTTTCTGTAGGCTGTTTGCCTTATATGTACGTGAGACCGTTCCAATTAAAATTTCCGAAAAGCCAATGAAAATTTTAAAAAAGTTGAATGTTGCATATTATTATATTAAACTTGAATGAGCTGCAAAATTGCATACTCAAAAATCTTCTAAAAAAATGTAGCTTTAGAATTCTTAGCCCCCTTTTATGATAAGTATTTCCTTGACTTTGAAAAATTGGAAATACTAAAAACACTGCCTAAAAGTTAACAATAATCGGTCATAAATATCGCGGTTACTTTCAAGCATCACCTACATTAACCAAGATATGCGTTAGAAATATAAACATTAAAATCAAATATAAAACACAAAAAAGAAAATTATTGTAGGTACATATGAAAAACCCTGTATCTAGTAGTGAAGTGCGGCTTTGTGCGACGTAATTTTTTGCCGGAAAAATACTAATTGTACTAGATATCATCTCCGAGGGTTAATTTGACTGAGTCTGACAGAGCAATATAACAAAATCAATTTTGAACACAAAAAAGAGTGAAATTTTTTTAAAATATCTCAATTTTAAAAGCTTATAACTATAAACTTAGAATTACTGGAAATCAAGGATATTATTGAAAAGTGTTGATAATTACTTAAAGATTTAGGATCCGTCAAGATTACTTAAATGAAATGCTTTAAAAATATGTAAAAAAAATTAAAATGTTAATTTTAGATATGCTAAGTTTCGACCATCTGGGAGCAAGTGCAGAGTATGGGGTCGGGAAAAAAGCGATGAATTATTGTTCCCCAGTCTATTTCCAATATGTGGGTATGTTTTTTTCTGTAATTGTAACAACTTCACAAAATTCAATTTTGGCCGCATAAAACATGAAAATCTACCTATGTGCTTTGGCCACTGTTCGACACCTCTTAACCGTTTCCAAACGGGCCAAAAATTTATATATGGTATCTTCGACTATATTAGCATCGACATAGGAGGTAAGGTTGAAGAAATATGATATAAAATTCGTATCCAACCATTTGGCGACCACCCTAATATGCATGTGCAAGTTGCGTATACGCCCAGTGGCTCCAATAAGATATGTATGCGTGTCACATATGAACTAATCTTTTCTATTCTTCACCAGTCAGAGTAGCTGGAATTTATGCGCCAAATAAGCACAGCTACTTTATTGCGCTTAACGTTGGTCTGCCCCACATTGAGCTTTTTTTGTAGTTGTTGTTCAAAACTTTTTTTTTGCCCATTTCTCCCTTTCTGGGCGCAATGCGAAAATTTGCTGATGAAATTTTCGTATCTCGGTTTTTGTCAAGCTCACAAACAAACAACAAGCATTACACATTTGCCAAGTGCTTTATCGCTCTTTGCTATTTCGCTATTTCTGTTTGTTTTCGAGAGGTTTATCACTACTATTGCCAATCTTCATTTGAAAAGGCCAAAAAGCCAGTCGACTTGTCTGGTTGTCGCTGCTGAATATGGCGCATATGTATATACTACATAAATATGTACATATGTGCGTGTATGTAGCATTGAAATGCGGTTGCAAACATTTTCAGTTGTCTACCAAACGCGAGCGCCGAAATTGTGTCAAGAAGTTTTATGTGTAATTCAATGGCGAAAAACAAGAGTAAGGCTGTAAGCAAATGTAATGTACTCAGATAAAAACAACCAAAATTGCTATGCCATAGCGGGTGACAAATACTCGCACCACAGCTTACATTCATTGTTTGGCTGACTTGACGAGCGCCAGAGCCAACGCTTATCGCTTACAATGCGCAGTCGCAGCCGCCACAAAGCACCCGCTCGTTACAAAAATAGACGCAACAGACACATAATGTGCAGAGCAAAATAATGTTTGTAGTTGTAGTTACAAATATCTACTAGGAAATCATAGTACTCAACCGCAGCAGTTTGTTTGTCAGTTTGTGTTCCGTTGATTGCATTTAACGTACTGATTAAAATCGAAATGGACACTATAGTGAGCTCTGCGACCAGTCAACACAGCTTGCTTTAGTGCTTTGTTGTTTTATCACAATATTGCTCAACATGAAGTTCAACATATGTAGTTCGCATATAATAAGTTGCAACAACAACATACGCATGTACAGTGACTCAAAAAATTATGCAAATTCCATGAAAATCCTATGTACAGCTTGGCAGTAAATTTTTATACATACATACCAGTGGCGGATCCACGGGGGGGGGGGGTTTTGGGGGTTCAAACCCTCCCCCCTTGTGGTTTATAATAGATCCCAAATTAATGCCTTTATAGATTCTGCGCCCAAATTTCCCAAACTGATCAAGGAAAACTCTATCATTCCAAAAGCAATGGTTGGATGGGTTTAGCTGTCCAAAGGAAAAACTCGACATTTATTTTCATTTATTTTCAGATTATATTTTATATGCACATATATATATGTGTGAAAAGACAATTGCGCACTTGTCGTCCATCGAAAAAGATGCGAGCATAGTAGGTAGTTGAAAGAAATACAATTAAAGTACAGCGTTTGACATGTACAATGTAAATGGCTCGTTGGCGTAGCTGTAGCGCCTTTGATTCGCATTTTGTCGATCGTGGTTCGAATCCTGCCTGTGGCTTGTATTTTTTTTGTTTTTTTTTATTTATTTAAAAATAAAAAAAATATTTAAAAATGAATAAAAATATATATTTTATTCATGTATGTATACTGGGCACACCACATAACATCCAAAATATGTACCTACATGCGAAAAAAGTTCATGTAGGTACCTTTGGACGCACGTGCATAAAATCAAATTTGTCAAATGCTATTCGCAAATTGCCAAATCGCAAATTTATTTTCTTTTCTTTCTTATCCCTATTTTTATCGGGATTGTACAGAATTAATTTGGTCAGAAATGTCTGAATCGTTGGAGAAATTGCCTTTTTCAGAGGTATTTCGCAATTCTTGTTTAAATTAACCTTTTAAAAATTTGAGTATATAAAAACAAGAATAAGAAAAATTCTATTAAAAATATAAATATAACCAAAAAGTACTACATACACATATTCTTATTTATTTTGGCTTTAAATGCAAGGGTAAGTGAAATTGATGATCAATTTGCCACCAATACCATACGATACTCATTCGCACGTACCAATGCAAAAATATACATACATACGTTATACATGTTATTTAGAACTTCAATTGAAATCTCCTGCACTTTATGTGATGACATACATATTGTTAATTTGGAGGGTTTTGAGTTTGGTGTTTTTAAGGTGAGGGAAATGGCGCAACTAGTATATAGAATAATAATAGTAGGTGGTATTAGTCCATATTTTCACCAGCGTCTGCCCTTAAAAAACATCTTCCAAAAAAAGAAATTTTCAAACCCCTCCCCTTGCCGAAATCCTGGATCCGCGCCTGATACATACATATCGTCGCTATAGAAGAAAAAAGACGCAAACTGTTTTCTTGAGGAAGAAAGGCGCATTAAAAATATTTTTCGAAAGAGAGACTTTATTTTTTTTGGTAACGAAGAAAGACGCTTTATTTTTTTTACTATAAAGAAAGACGCATTTAACCATTTGTTAGGAAAGAAAGACGTATTCGATTTTTTATTTTTCGTTGTCAATATTAATGCTAATGCGTCTTTCTTCGCAGTTAATAATGCTAATGCGTCTTTCTTCGTCGAAATATTTTATAATGCGTCTATCTTCGTCGATATGTTTTGTAAAGCGTCTTTCTTCCCCGACATATTTTTAATGCGCCTTTTTTTCGTCGTCAAATTACTGACATGCGTCTTTCTTCTTCCGGAGCGACGATATGTACATTTTTTTAATAAAAAATTTCATATTGAAAAAACAACAAAAATCAAAATGTAGTGTAAAATGTTTTGTATAGCTTAACCCTCCAAAACCGCAAGGTGGAGTTCTCTCTTCCCTTCTATAGGTCGCCACGATGAACGGTTTGTTTGAAACCCTGGAAGAGGACGAAGGCTCTAATATCGTAGCTTACGCGGTGATAGTAAGTGGAAAGTTTCCACAGAGGCTCTGTGATATTTTGCAGAGAAAGGTGAGACTGCTCGAAAGTTGAACCAAGGAGCCAAGGTTTAGCCAAAATGGAAATAGTGCTATTTACGAGGAAGTACAAAATTCCGGCATTGAAACTACCAGCGATTGGAAACACCACACTCACACTAACCGGATCGGCCAAGTACCTTAGCGTTATTCTTGACAGGAAGCTCAACTGTAGTGGAAATATTCATGAGAGTTCCAAAAAGGCTACGGCTGTCCTGTACTGCAGCGGGGCAGCTGTAGATAAAAGCTGAGGCTGTCACACACAATCACAACATAACTATACGCTGCAGTGGAGAGGTCAATACTGCTATATGGGGTGGTGATCTGGTGGACAGGCCTCGAAAAGCAAACGAACGCTCTTCTACTCCAAAAGGTGCAGGCAAGTGCACTAATATGTGTAAGTTGAGCATTGCGAACTACCGTCTCAGAGGCACTGGGTGCAATTTTTAACGTCGGCCTCAGAGGAGACTACGAGTATTTGCGCTGTGCTCGGCACTACATTTAAGATAACTTCCTGAGTGGAAGGGTAAGGATTATGGTCAAAACTATTGCAATGCACAAATTGGATTATTGTTTATGAAATCGTAATTCCAGATAGAGGGTATTGGGTCAGGGCTCTCCTGAACCAAACAAAGCTCTACGCTTCTACACAGATGGGCCTAAGCTATGCAGCCAAATGGGGGACAAAAATTAAGGGAGCTAACCGACCTAGTTGCGATATAATTGAAGACTATTATAAAATTTGTTTGAATAGGGAGGTCTTTTAGGGCCTAAGTGTGCTGATGGGAACTAGCAGCCACCGCAACCTAACCGAACCCTCCAACCTTATTGCATTGACAGACGGCAGCCATAATCCCGATTACCGCTACACTTAATCCGATCCAAATTTTACCCTGACAGACGGCAAATATTGCGGATTAACAAACCAGCTGATGGAAGGTAGGCGCAGCGGCAAATTCAAAAACTTTTTTTTTTATTTTCAAAGGTGGAGTGTAATGTCAAAATTAAAGCGAATTCACATCATGGTCAATAGGAATGGGCGAGTCCAAAGAGAATTCAGTTTCAGTCAAGGCGAAATATCATTTTGACATTACATTCTACCAATTATAATAAAAAATACATTGAAAATTTCTGAATTCGCCTATGTGCCCACCTTCCAAAATCTTCTTTAGATCCCTCTTTTTCTTCACTTTAATTCACAATAGAGACTTTTCGCCAGAGATGTCATTAGAAAATGCCCTAATCCGCTAAAATTTTGAGGACTAACTCAAGAGATATTCCGGATTACCTCCAGTTAATTCTCAAGTTAAGTCCGAATTAGCAAGATATTCCGGATAATCGCTGTCGTCTGTCAATGCTATTACTCTATATGTTGCCCACAGATCTGCATACGATTCATCGCCAGGCTTAATGCAGTTGAACCATATTTGGGAACCAGACTTGTGGACCTCAAACAATCGACATCTATACAGACGAACCTGAACTGAATAATTAGAATTTGCAGTTTTTATTTATATGGGTTAGATTTTTTTCAAAGAAGTCCCGCAAAAAAAACTTTTTTTATCAACTAATTGACTTAACTGTTGGTTCCCTCTTTGAAAACTTCTCCGGTCAAAACTTACATTTCTTATATCAGAAAGCAAAAATTCGTATTAACTGTTTTATGCGCGGAATACAAAGCAATATATGTACTTCATTCATACTTCTCGCCGCGTCGCGCCGCAATGACCAGCAGTAGCAGCGGCATGTGGCATTTAGTAGTAGCACAGCCAACAATGCGACGGCGCGACTGCATATCAGCCATGCCAATTGTACATAGATACTGTTTGTGTTATTGTTGGCTGCTCGTTGGAGATGTGGGCGAGTTTAGCACAGTTGGCTAGCATTAGCTGAAGCGGCGCACAATGGGAGATTTTGGCCAAAAATAAATTCGAAATTAAAGTAGTGATAAATAAATATTTTTTAACTGCAATCGACAGATATCTTATGTGACAAAAAAAAAAGCCCATGTAAAATTTTTTGAGTTCCGTTTCGTTTAGCCATACAGGGTGCTCAAAGTTGAATAAAAAATATGTCATATGAATTATGAATTTTATGACCTGATACGAAAAGCTCTATCTAAGCCATTTATCGACGTATATATGTGGTTTTCACATCTAAATATAGAAAATGACCTCTACTTTTCTAGGAAGTAATCTCGTTTCTTCTAACTTTGAAATCTGATTTTATATGATTTTTCAAATACTGATAAAAAAATATAGAAAAAAATTTTTCTTCGTCCACTTTAAGGAATAAAATAAAAAAAACAAAAAAAAAGGTATCTTGGTTTTTTTTTTGTGTTATGAACTAATATATTCTTTATCAGATCACATTAACAGATATTAATTTCACGCGCGCCTTCGCGTGTTTTAATTATTCTCCTAACTGGCTAAAAGTGCATTTTTCAAATTACATTTATAATGACATATTCAAAATTAAAAAAAATAAAGTGTATAGAAGATCTATCATCCAATTTACATCTGTAATATAGAAAATGGTTCACAATATGAAATACAGCAGCTCATTTTTGAATTAGCTATATAGATTCTATTATATATTGTTTTTTTTGCAGGGTAAAATAAAAAAATTCAAAAAAATTCCAAAAGTTTTAAATCAAATAAAAAAAAAATTAAAAAAAAGGTCTCCTCAAGTTTTTAATATATGTTCACCCCAAGTGTGCTTTATAACCCCCCATAGTCAGTTTCATCATTCACGCGCGCTCTTCTCACTAATTCATATTTTTCGACGAGGTGTATATGCGCGCTATCACTATGGATGTACATACATATGTACACATGTGTAGCTAGAGAGAAAAGCATTGATGAGCAGTTTTGACATATATTTATGCTTTAAAATCGCTAATATATTAACTAATGCAATTTTATATAGAATATTTACATATATACTTACTTTTAGCCTATTTACTTCAAAAGTATCATAACTCAAAAACGCGAGTTTTCAGGTAAGGATGGGTATGCATGCATGTGTGTGTATGTACATATATGTATGTGCATTATATGACGAAATTTCGGTCTGATATATTGAAAATTTAGAGTTTGAGATCAAAAAATTATCTGTGCTATATGTACTATTGATGTACATACATATATAGCGATCGAAAACTTAAAGGGCTTTTTCGTAAAATCAGCTTATTAAGGTATGATAGTATAGAAGTAAATGAGCGATATACTATCATTTGCTACTTTTTATACCAGCCAAGAACATGAAATAGTGTTATAACTTTGTGCCGAAATACTATGTATTTTTATGTAAAGTTTATCATTTGTCGGAATCGCCCAAATCCAGTATAAAATATAGCTCCCATACAACGGATTGTTCATATGTACAAGATAAATTTGAGTATTTGTAACTTATTCAGTTAACCAGATAAAATTTAATTTCTATCATTCATAATTTGAGTATTTGTAACTTATTCAGTTAACCAGATAAAATTTAATTTCTATCATTCATAAATGGTATAAAGTCTTTGGTACGCATAAACTTGTTGATATTTGCATTTATCTATTTCGTCTCCCACCTGTGCCGTTACCTTATAAATGGGAGTTTACGTGGGGATCCAAGCCCTAAGAGTACAGATTTTAAATAAGCATACATACATAAACGTCACATATGTAGATAATTAAATAAATATTTTTGAAGTACATAGTTACAAATATATGCTTATACCTATATATATAATTGCCCCTCAGCATTCCAACACAATTAGTTTCGAAAACAAATGCATTTTAATGGTTTTTCGCGGCACCCGTTATATGGAGTTTGGGAGAATTTGTCATAAGATTAAGTTAATTTTTACACCATGTACTAATATTCGTCAAAAAAGCTTGCATACTGAATTTCAGCATTGTAACTTAATTAGTTTCGAAAATTAATGCAATTTAATGGTTTTTCGCGACACCCGTTATATGGGGGGTGGGAGAATTTGTCATCAGATTAAGTTCATTTTTACACCATGTCCTACTATTCATCAAAGAAGCTTGCATACTGAATTTCAGCATTGTAACTTAATTAGTTTCGAAAACAAATGCATTTTAATGGTTTTTCGCGGCACCCGTTATATGGAGTTTGGGAGAATTTGTCATAAGATTAAGTTAATTTTTACACCATGTACTAATATTCGTCAAAAAAGCTTGCATACTGAATTTCAGCATTGTAACTTAATTAGTTTCGAAAATTAATGCATTTAAATGGTTTTTCGCGACACCCGTTATATGGGGGGTGGGAGAATTTGTCATCAGATTAAGTTCATTTTTACACCATGTCCTACTATTCATCAAAGAAGCTTGCATACTGAATTTCAGCATTGTAACTTAATTAGTTTCGAAAACAAATGCATTTTAATGGTTTTTCGCGGCACCCGTTATATGGAGTTTGGGAGAATTTGTCATAAGATTAAGTTAATTTTTACACCATGTACTAATATTCGTCAAAAAAGCTTGCATACTGAATTTCAGCATTGTAACTTAATTAGTTTCGAAAATTAATGCATTTAAATGGTTTTTCGCGACACCCGTTATATGGGGGGTGGGAGAATTTGTCATCAGATTAAGTTCATTTTTACACCATGTCCTATTATTCATCAAAGAAGCTTGCATACTGAATTTCAGCATTGTAACTTAATTAGTTTCGAAAATAAATGCAATTTAATGGTTTTTCGCGACACCCGTTATATGGAGTTTGGGAGAATTTGTTATCAGATTAAGTTAATTTTTACACCATGTACTAATATTCATCAAAAAAGCTTGCATACTGAATTTCAGCATTGTAACTTAATTAGTTTCGAAAATTAATGCATTTAAATGGTTTTTCGCGACACCCGTTATATGGGGGGTGGGAGAATTTGTCATCAGATTAAGTTCATTTTTACACCATGTCCTACTATTCATCAAAGAAGCTTGCATACTGAATTTCAGCATTGTAACTTAATTAGTTTGGAAAATAAATGCAATTTAATGGTTTTTCGCGACACCCGTTATATGGGGGGTGGGAGAATTTGTCATCAGATTAAGTTAATTTTTACACCATGTACTACTATTCATCAAAGAAGCTTGCATACTGAATTTCAGCATTGTAACTTAATTAGTTTCGAAAATAAATGCAATTTAATGGTTTTTCGCGACACCCGTTATATGGGGGGTGGGAGAATTTGTCATCAGATTAAGTTCATTTTTACACCATGTAATAATATTCATAAAAAAAAAAAAGCTTATTTTCAAAATTTGAGCACTCTAGGTCCATTTTTACTATTTATGGCCGTTTTTTGTATGAAACGTTCCCATTGTGCGGCGTTGCGACGGCAATTGTCCGATAATTTTCATCGCTTAGCATACACACATAACTAACCAGCAGCAGCTGTTATATCAAGTCGAAATGTGCATAAACGCCCAACTGCACTGCATAGCATTCACTTACAATAGCTATGCTTGCGAATTCAAATTATGTATTTACGTGTATTATCTACATATCAACGAGCACTTGGTGCGGCTTGCAAAGCACACTGCAGTGGCAGGAAAGCGTTGGTCGCGTGCTGCTAAACTTTGGTCGTTGCGCCACAAAAAATGTCTGCAATTTGCTGCTTGTCATTCTAACGCCATATTCTCTGTTTGTTGCAACTCTTACTTTCAGCGCTTTTGCCATCGTATTTTTTGTGTTTTGCTCATATTCTAAGTATAATTCTATTCAATACAATTCTTTATTGCGCAATTATCTTATTGTCACAGTTCCACCCATACACATAAATATGCACCAAATTGTCGCTGTGCTGCTGCTGCAGTTTGCTCTAATTAATACACGACTTTTATGACCGATTTTTATCGGTTATCTCATTCATGCTTTGCATGACAGTTATCGGCGGTACGCGGACGTTAAAAATTCTTATTTGCATTGTGTTTTGCGTGCTCCAGCAATTATTGCTTGTATTGTCGGTCGGCTGGTTGGTTGGTCGTTGCGATAAATGGTATATGACAAATGACTTGCAACAAAATTGTATTCAAAAGAATTTGTCACCATAAAAAGGGCGTATTAAAATTGAAAATTAATTGTTTGATTGCAAAAAAGACAAATATAGTATTCTAAAGCATTTAATACTGTTAGCTAGCAAATAAGAAATGTGTACATTAGATGCGTTTTTTTTCGGAAAAGTTTCTCAGATCTTCCCTCCGGCCACAGAATATGAAAATAGGATGTTGTAGGATAACTAAGCTGATTTTTATTTTTTTTTAGACAAAAAACTGAATGGGCTACTCCAAAAACAGCGATTTTTTTTAAAAATTTCATGATGGGTTTAGATTCATATATGAAAAAAACCACAGAATTAAAAATAAAAAAACAAAGGATATATATTCTCATGTAAAATTAATGGCTTAATCGAATGGCGTACTCAGTTTTTTAGTGCGAGCCATAGGGAAGGTACCAAGATCGCCTAAAGTTGAATTTTATTTTTTTTAGTCACGAATTTTCAAGTTTGCATCCTGGCATTTTCAAGATACCTTAAATTTCTTTTTAACCAAAATATACAGGAATCTGCGCAAATTCATGCAGTTTTCAGAAAAGTTTATTTGATCGAAATTGAGCTTTTTTTATCCAAGCTACTTTGGTTTAAATGAAACATTCCAAAATCACTTTCATATTGAACAACATTTTTTTATTGTTGCAAGTACAAAACTCGAACATTTTATTATTTACATACATATATATACACATGTACATATATATGTCCATCTCTGCTTTACGGAATTAGAAATTTTCAATAATTTTTTTTTTGATGCACCGTAAGGAAACTGTTTTTGGTGCGCTTTTATTACCTGAAAACCCATTTGTTTCTCTGTCTCGCATTTTGTGTTTTTTCGTTAAACTTTGTTGCAAGATTTATAGCCCTTTCTGCCGCATCATTCACAACAATAATTTTTCTCACGATAGCTTCAGCATGTAGATAATGTTTATCGTGTATCCACTCTGAAAAAAATACCCGTAGTTAACTCAACAACTTTCCGCTGTTGAATCTCCGTCTTTGATTCAACAGCAAAAGTATTTGTTTTAACGGAAAAGTTTTTGATTCAACAACTTTCCATAGTTAATTCAAAGACGGGCGTTTTTGATTCAAAAACTCCCTTGCTGTTGAAAAATTTTGAAGTAAATAAAAAATAGAAAATTGTTTTTTTCAAACTCGTTCAATTAATTTATATTTTCGGGAAAAATATACATATGTATATATGTACATATATGCAATATATAATTACAAATAAAGTTAGTCACAATAATGATAATATTTATATATTATTATAATATATTAAAATTATATGTACATACTAGGGATTCCAATTTTTCCGATTTTTAAGATCCCGGGATTTTCGGGATTTATTTTTAAAATCCCGGGATCCCGGGATTTATCCCGGGATTTGGACTTTAATTACACAGGCCGACAATATTTCCAAAAAATTTTCTAACTCAAATAAAATTCTACTTTTCTAAAGGATTTCGGTGCGCTGATTCTGAATTTGAAGTCGGATTTTCGGTAATGCGTGTAGGTTTTGAGATATTCGTGTCCAAAGAGATGAAAAATGCGATTTTTTGCTATATTCACTGCTCAATCTGTTAAATTATTTACTTTCATTAAAAGATGATTGCAGCTATTGAAAGAACGATCATTTCTCTTGAAAACAGCGCTTTCTTTTTTCGGGTATCTTATTCGGATATCTACGTTGTCTTCAAAAGAAATGATCGTGCTTTCAATAGATGTAATGAGTTTTTAATGAAAGTGAGTAGTTTTAAAAATATTGAGGAGTGAATATGGCCACAAACTGCGTTTTTCGCCTTTTTGGACATGAATGTCTCAAAAACTACACCGAAATCCTTTTGAAACGTAGAATTTTATTTCTATTACAAAAATTTTTCGACCAGTATTATTTTCCCACATTTGGGGTTGAAAAAGGAAATATATATTTCGAGGAACGCTACAACTTTAAAGTGCAAAGAAAAATTATTGATATTTCCAAGCTTGCCGAAAAATTCAGAAAATTAATGCAACTTCTGAATAGATAAACATCGGAGGCAAAATTTTGATATGAATTCCGAGTATGCAGCTGCGTATTTAATTTTAGTACAGTGTTGTAAGACTAACAAGTCTAATTAAAATTTTGTTTCCATTTTCTTCCATTATTTACTTTCCATGTGGGAAAATTCCAAAAAACATTTGAGAAATAAATGACTAGGGCATGGAATTTTATGTACTAAAAAATAAAAAATATGCGCATAAAAAATGCAACAAAAACTGAGAAATATGCATTAAAAATAAAAAAAAACAAGTAAGGAAGCCTAAGTTCGAGTGGAATCGAACATTAAATACTCAGCTGTATGCTTTCATTGTTTGTTTGCGTTTGATGGAAACACGGTGTAGGTACTTTATATAAAGCGAGTGCTGCATAAAGTGGGCGTAGCCACGCCCATTTTCAAAATTTTTATCAGTCATCCAAATAAGCATATGAATATTATACTTTGTGTAAAATTTCATTCCTTTATGACTTCTAGTTACAAAGATGTCACGTTACAAATTCCTAAAGGGTGTTCCAGAAATATCTTTGTTAAAAAGTAGGCGTGGTCATAAACCGATTTCAATAAATTTTTGTGTGTCTATTAACACAAGTTATAAAAGTGTATAAACCAAGTTTCTTCATAATATCTCAATTATTTGTCGAGTTATAGGCTAAGAAATCTCGTATATTCCTGCTTCTAAAAGTAGGCGGTGCCACGCCCATTTTCCAAAATTTTTGTGTTTTTTGTTTTATGTCCATAGCTGGACTCCTGTCATAAAATTTCAATGATAAATCTTTATATTTGACAGAGATATCGCTTAAAATGTTTTCATTAGGCCCCTTTATAGTTCCCATATATAAAAGTGGGCGTGGTCGTCAACCGATTTCGCTAAAATTTTGAACATGTATTACTACAAGTAATAAAAGTGTACACACCAAGTTTCGTCATTATATATAAATTATTTGTCGAGTTATGGGCTAAGAAATCTCGTATATTCCTGTTTCTAAAAAGAGGCGGTGCCACGCCCATTTTCCAAAATTTTTGTGTTTTTTGTTTTATGTCCATAGTTGGACTCCTGCCATAAAATTTCAATGATATATCTTTATATTTGACAGAGATATGGCTTAAAATGTTTTTATTAGGCCACTTTATAATACCCATATATAAAAGTGGGCGTGGTCGTCAACCGATTTTGGCAATTTTTCGTCCAAACATTTGTCTAAGTAAGTATATCACGCCTACCAAATTTCATCGATATACCTTCAACGGTTTCTGAGTTATGACTCATAAAACTTGAAATGTTTGCCCCTTAATAAGTGGGCGTGGCACCGCCCATTTTCCAAAATTTCACCATATTTCTTCATAAGGGCCTGAGCTCAATACGTGGGTAAAATTTTATCACTCCAGCTCTATTAGTGACTGAGATACAAAATTTCCGATTTTTACTATATAGGGGAGGTGGGCGTGGTCATGGTCCGATTTCGCCCATTTTCAATACCATCCGTTCCTGCCTTGATACCAACTTACATTTCAAATTTCATCAAAATATCTCAATTTTTGCGCGAGTTATCGTGCTCACAGACGGACAGACGGACAGACGGACAGACGGACAGACGGACAGACGGACAGACGGACGGACATGGCTCAATCGATTTCTCTTTTCACCCTGATCATTTTGATATATATAAGTCTATATCTATCTCGATTATTTCATTCTGTTACAATCCACCGTTAGGAAATCAAAACTATAATACTCTGTGTACTAGTACAGCTGAGTATAAAAATGCATTAATTCATGTTTATTGAAGTTACAATTGGCGCTTTCGATTCGCCATCAGACAAGCGAGGTCGGATCGAACAAAAATGTTTGAACTCATAATGAGTAGTAGCCATACTCGCTAACTGGTCGATAAAAATTTCCCTCTGCTCGCTATCATTCACATATAAATTTGGCAGAGGGAAATTTATAGCCAGCAGAGAAATTGTGAATCGAAAGCGGCTAATAGTTAAATAAATTAGGTACAAATATTTTTTAATTCAATTTTGCTCTTACGTTGTACGTTTATACATATGTATGTATGTTTTTATAGATATGTACATAAATTCAGTCTTGAACATTTCATAATTTGTAAAGGTTAATCCTTATTTAACGATTCATTAGCGTACACAATGAAATATTTTTTTCATATTCTCAAAAAGAAAAATTTGCCGATTCGGTCGAAAAAAGCTCTTAAACATAGAAAACGAACGTTCTAAATCCACAGAGGTAATAGGAGCATGTTTGAAAACGGCTCTTTGTCGACAGGTATGCACCGTATCGAATATACTAATAATAGCCGTGTTCACACGAAACTCTATTCGTCGTCAGATGACTGTTATGCATGAATTTCGTTTGTATAAAACTGTCAACTAGCAAATTACAAAAATAGGCAATATAATGCGAAATATGTAATAAAAAAATGCAAACAACGCAAAATATGTAAAAATATGCATATATGACCAAAATATGCAAAATATGCAAAAACATTTGAATGCCATTTTTAAGACAATTTCACGATTCGCAAAGATTGTTTATTTATTTTGCTCTACCTAAATCTAAGAAAAACATGTATTTGCATAAATTTCCATGCCCTATAAATGACCAAAAATCAGGAAATAGAAATTATCGAATGAATTTTGCCACAAGCTAAAAGCTTTAAAAATACCTAACGTACGTTTCCTTACAACGCGTACTTCAATACAAAAAAATTTAATTATTAAAAAAAAATCAAAAATTTTAATCCTTACTTTAACTAATGCACTTTTTTATTCTAGCAAAAATGTCGCACTTTCTTCCGGCTGTCACATTTTTTTCTTCTCTTCTACACAGACACAACACTTTTTTGGGGATGTTTGTTCTATTGACAAAATATGTATATAACTGGCCCGGCTACGGGCAACATTTTCTGCTCTTAGCACAAGTAAAAGGTTGCATTATTTTTGTTTCATTCATCACATGAAAAATTCAACACTTTAATAGGGCACATGACACATGTTGATAATGCTGCAATGTAATAATGCAACATTTTCATTCAGAATAGGAAATGCTATTATTATACAGATCTGAGACCAATAAAAATTATATAAAATATAACTTTTCTTTGCTATAATAGCGGAATATTCTCTCTTTATCTTATCCCGAAAATCCCGGGATAAAATTCTAGCGATCCCGGGATTTTCGGGGTGTCAAAAAGGGCGGGATCCCGGGATCCCGGGATCCCGGGATCCCGGGATTGGAATCCCTAGTACATACATACATATATACGTTGAAAAATTTATTTTGTATTTTCAGATTAAATATGTTTGATTATCCCGTTTTCCGATAGCGAGCAATCGAACGAGCCAAATCTGCAGGTAAAACTTGTCGGCGATGAGAAAATAAGCAAGTTATTCTTATCGTGGGACTTATGTACAGGTGCATTGATGCAGTTCAATGAATGCGGTATCAAAAATATTGAACTGCTTGCAATGATGCACTCCCACAACATCGACGAAATATTAAATAAAAAAGAACTCATCGCCGACAGGATAAAATTCCGCAAACCTACAAATGTGGCGGTCGGAAAACAATAAAGAATGTGTTATGAAATAATAAAAAAAATAAGTTGAGTTTATGTGTTTGTGTTTGTGTAAAAAGCCCTGCAGACAGTGATAGTCATTTGATATATCATTTGAGGCGCACGATTGATGGATAATTCTGTCACACACTGCCTACAAGTTTCCATAATTTTTATAAGGACGGTGTGAAAAATGTGATGAAAACCTTTGTGTCCGTGTCTCTTTTCATCAATCGCGTTGTTCAAATGATGTATCAAATGACCATCACTTGTTTGGTGAAACCGGGCCTTATTATTAATATTACTATGTAAACATATATATTATATAAAAAAAAATAAAATAAAATAAAATAATATCTATTATATTAAAAAAAAAATTACTATTATTTACAATTTTTTGATGTTAACTTAAAAGCGTAAGTATTTGCTTCAATGGTGCCCGTTTTTGGACCAAAAACTTTTGCTGTTAGTTCAAAAGCAAAAATTGTTAGCTTAAATACGAAAAGTATTTAAATCAACGGTGCTCGCTTTTGGACTAAAAAAGTTTGCTGTTAATTCAAAAGCAAACACTGTTAACTTAAATGTAAAAGTATTTCATTCAACAGTTTCCATTGTTAACTTAAATACGAAAAGTATTTGAATCAAAAACGCTCGCATCTTTGAAACAACAACGGAGCGTTGTTGGGCACATTTCAACTGCGGAAAGTTGTTAATTTAACTGCAAAAGTCTTTGTATTTACAACGTTTTTTTTTCAGAGCAGCAACTGGGGTCAATTTTCAAAAAATGCTTATAATGGATTATACTGGATGGATCCACATATAACGCCTCAAAAAATGTAATTGTGCTTGATGTTACGAAACATTCAATGCTTAATTCCGAAACATTTATTGAGTCTACATTGATTTTTGCTTTCTTCGAACTTTCTCCATTACTGTTTATGCCTAATGCAGCAGTCATTCTTCTTTTTGTTTCTATATTCACATCTCTATCAAAAAATGCAAATCCTACGAGTGTTTCAGATAAATACCACAAATGTCGACTAAATACATCCAAAACTTCTTTCGATATATTACGGCTGATGCTACGGTAGTTGATTAGATTTTGAATGAGAGCTAAATCATTCATGGGAGCAGTCGTAGGTAGAGAACATTGAAACCAATACTTCATGTATACAAGTACAATGAAGACATTCAAGTCCTGGAAACCATTTAACTCTCTATCTGCAAAATAAGCAAAGGACGATGGAAATTCTTAATACGTGAGTGACTAATAAGAAGATTTAAATTACCTGTTAAAAAGAACTGATCTCGAAACAAGTAAATGTTGAGGCAGTATATGGCCTTTCCCATGAACCGTGCTCGCGACACTGCACCCGGAACCTTGATTTTTAGAAATGTCCCCTTCCGATTCAATGGCCTATCTCCAAGAAACAGCAGAATCATGTGAGCTAAGTTTTCGTAGTCGGCTCTAGACTGATGAGTGTTCAATTGTTTGTCGGCGAATTGGACTAACTCTTTTCGGATATGCTCAGGAAAATGATGTCGAATGCGATTATCATGCATTGCGCAATTTCTCTCAATTTTTATGGGGTCAACTTTCATATTTGGCCACGCCTCTTGAAATTTTTCAATAATAGTTCGGAAATGTGATGTCGGCATGCATAAAACATAAGCTTTCTGTCCAACTTTCGCTCTAAAATAAATGCGCTCCCGTTTCGTTTTGGACATACATATTATGTGTACATACACATATGTACATAAACTCCACTCAAACAAGTGCGTCTTAAAAAAAAATCAAAATATGCGTAAACAAAAGGGTTGCTTCCTTCCTATTTTGCATCAACA
Organism: Urophora cardui; assembly: GCA_960531455.1. Taxonomy (NCBI): domain Eukaryota; kingdom Metazoa; phylum Arthropoda; class Insecta; order Diptera; family Tephritidae; genus Urophora; species Urophora cardui. Next base: position 32,422,246 of record OY482670.1, on the reverse strand, counting down.
AAAAAAATACTATTAAAAACTTATATACATACATAATTGTAAAGTATACATATGTAAATAATAAATTTTCAAATTTTGTACTTGCAACAATAAAAAAATGTTGTTCAATATGAAAGTGATTTTGGAATGTTTCATTTAAACCAAAGTAGCTTGGACAAAGAAAGCTCGATTTCGATCAAATAAACTTTTCTGAAAACTGCATGAATTTGCGCAGATTCCTGTATATTTTGATTAAAAAGAAATTTAAGGTATCTTGAAAATGCCAGGGTCCAAACTTGAAAATTCGTGACTAAAAAAATAAAATTCAACTTTAGGCGATCTTGGTACCTTCCCTATGGCTCGCACTAAAAAACTGAGTACGCCATTCGATTAAGCCGATAATTTTGCATGAGAATATATATCTTTTGTTTTTTTTTTTTAATTCTGTGGTTTTTTTCATATATGAATCTAAACCCATCATGAAATTTAAAAAAAAAAATCGCTGTTTTTGGAGTAGCCCACTCAGTTTTCTTTCTAAAAAAAAATAAAAATCAGCTTAGTTATCCTACAACATCCTATTTTCATATTCTTTGTCCGGAGGGGTATGCTAGATCAAAAAAACGCATCTAGTGTACATGTATATTTTTTTCGTCTGGCGCTAGTAGTTACACGCGCTCGCATAATCCTTGCATTTTATAGAAATATTTTGAAGAAAGAGATACTCGTAACTATTGTTCTTCGTTGAAGTTCGATGCAAAATATAATAGAATATGAGTTGAGTCACTATTACTTAACCTAACCTACCCATTACTAATTTTGCCTTTTGATCTAAAATCAGTACTCATTCCTTATTCTCCTTACGCTCATTTATGATAGTAGTCCCTCATGAGGTTTAGTATCTGCTGTCTTCCTAGCAAGGTTGCCTTTCTGCTCGATTTTCTCCGCCCTTTGTGGCTCGTTATATACAAGCTAACAGGATTGAGTTGCGAACAGCGAGCCTAAGTATTCATTCTACCTACACATTCTAGCACTATTAATGAAGGCACGTATTGACCTGAATGTAGCCCAACTATCACTTAATATAATTATGTTCTTAAGGTCCTGCCAGACGATGCAATGAAAGTGCTTTCAGAAAGTGAAAAAGTAAAATTTTCTCGTGTAGCCACAAAAAAAGTACTTTCTGAAAGTGTTTTCCGAAATTTCAGCAATTACTTTCTTACGAAAAACTTTCATCGTCTAGCTGCGAGAAAAATACTTTTCAGAAATGCTTTTCACTTTCAATTGTTACATCTGAAAGTGTTTTACTTCCTGAAAGTTACTAGCTGATAGAGTGTTGTCTAAATGATCGAACCGGCATGTCAATATGTTTTCTTTATAAAAATACATATTTATAAACAAAATACAATTATCAAAATAATTAATTATCACGTTACATTTTTCATACGAACACAAAAAACACAAAAGTCTGCACCATCACCATTCCACGCACAGCTGTTTGCTCTCATCAAGAATTATCTAAAGAAGGATATCGCACACGGTAGGCAGGAAGCGACGATAGGTTGCATGAAAATGTCGAGAAAAAAGGAAAGTGGGGTTGTGTTATGTGATGTTTATAGATGAAACATCCGTTGAAATTAAAATCCGAGCTGCTCCTTTTTCAAGGATATCCACATTTTTTGTTTTTTTTGAAAGGATCAAATATTGAGGAAATCGAATATTCGCCACCGTCCAAATTTTTCCGATTTCAATACATTATTTGGTCGCTAAGGGATACAAAAAAAGGTATTAAAAAGAAAACAGGACACCTGTAGTGGAAAAATCCAATGTGAACAGGACCTAAATGATAACCACTGAAATATAAAATAACACAAAAAGTACCCACTTTAATTTGCGTATAACTCCTAAAATGTTAACTCTACGTGAAAATTTCTTATTATATGTTTCATTCAGAATAAATAAAGAAATATTTCTTTAATATACAATTTTGATGTACCTGCAGTGCTTAATGTACTTTTGTGCATCTAAAGTGAAAATTTCAAAAAAAGTACGTTTTTTTTATGGTGCTATTTTAAGTTCAAATATTTTTCTAGTTTATGTAAATATTTTAATCTAATGATCCAACTCTCATTCCTACATATCTCTACGTTAATACTAAAAAAGAGTTAGAGCTGAGATACGCGCTAGCTGTGCACGGTGGGCGGGAAGCAACAATAGGTTGCATGGGAATATCGTAAAAACGATGGCCCAACGAATATGTGCCTAGCTGTGTGCTGGTACTAATTTTCGTTTAAAAAAAATGTTGGAGATTTTATTCACGCTTGCTGTGTGTTTATGAAGTATATTAGAATATCATTTTACGTAAGTGTTTAGCCGGCGATCGTTTTTTCGATATTTTCATGCAACCTATTGTTGCTTACCGCCCACCGTGCACAGCTAGCGCGTATTTCAGCTCTAATTCTTTTTAATATTAACGTATAGATATGTAAGAATGAGAATTGGATCATTAGATTAAAATATTTACATAAACTAGAAAAATATTTGAACTTAAAATAGCACCATAAAAAAAACGTACCTCTTTTGAAATTTTCACTTTAGATGGACCAAAGTGCATTAACCACTGCAGGTACATCAAAATTGTATATCAAAGAAATATTCCTTTATTTATTCTGAATGAAACATATTATAAGGAATTTTCACGTAGAGTTAACATGTTAGGAGTTATACGCAAATTAAAGTGGGTACATTTTGTGTTTTTTTAAATTTCAGTGGTTATCCTTTAGGTCCTGTTCACATTGGATTTTTCCACTACAGGTGTCCATTTTTCTTTTTAATACCTTTTTTTGTATCCCTTAGCGACCAAATAATGTATTGAAATCGGAAAAATTTGGACGGTGGCGAATTTTCGATTTTCTCAATATTTGATCCTTTCAAAAAAAACAAAAAATGTGGATATCCTTGAAAAAGGAGCAGCTCGGATTTTAATTTCAACGGATGTTCCATCTATAAACATCACATAACACAACCCCACTTTCCTTTTTTCTCGACATTTTCATGCAACCTATCGTCGCTTCCTGCCTACCGTGCGCAGTAGATAAGCTGATTGGAATTGTGTATTTATACTAAAAAGTGTGAATGTTAGACAAAACGAATTGGCAAAAATTTTACCTTGAAATTCATTTATCTTTCACATTGACATTTTTAAAGAAAACACATTAACACAAATTAATTTTAGTTTAATTTTTAATATTTTTATTATTTTTTTTCCTAATAGTTTGATTTAATTTAATTTAATTCATTGTTAACATATTATTATATTTCTTATTTTATATTACCTTTTTCCCCGTTAATTTTCTTAAACTTCTTTTTTATATGTATGTAGATCTCATTCATTTTATTACCGTGACTAGCACTGTAAAATAATCTTCCTGATTGTTGTGCTAGGATAAGAACTACAATAAATACAAATACAAATACAAATACACACTGAGAGAAAAAAAATATATGGAGGGGTCAAAGAAATTGTTTACCTATTTTGAACACTACTTTCTTTGTTTTGAGTAAATTTTCCTTAAAACATGTTAAAAGGTTTATCAAATATTGTTGTTACATGCGTTACCATGGTTTCATATACTTGTTTTGAAAAAATTCATACATTAAAATAATGAAAAATTCTTTAAGCTCCATTCCATTCCCAACTTTCCTTGTTTTGAAGACTTGATTTCTTTAATTTTGAGAAATTAAATTCCCATACAAATCCCCATGGCAACGAATTTGTTTGAATGTTTTTTTATATTTTTTCCACATTTTTGAGAAAATTTACACAAAACAAAGAAAATTTTGTATTGGGACGTGTGTTCAAAATAAGGAAAATTATGTCTTTGATCGAGAGAAATTTTTTTTTTTTGAGTGCACACACATAAAAACGGAAGTAATATAACCTCTATTTGGATAAACCTTGGCTCTCACACAACAAGCTGTTTGCTCTCCCACATCTGTCTTGCTCTCACAGCTGTTTGAATTTAATTTGGCAGCAGAAAGTACTTTCAAAAACTCATTTCCCTTTCACCGTGTGGACAAACGAAAAGTAACTCCTGAAAGTTTGCGGAAAGTGGAAGTAAAAAGTTCTTTCTGAAAGCACTATCATTGCGTCGTGTGGATACTCGTGAAAGTTCTTTCAATGATTTATCACTTTCGGAAAGCACTTTCATTGCATCGTCTGACAGTACCTTTATATGAGTATTGACGTTGTAGAGTTATGTCTGCACACTGATTTATCACGTATATTTCCGCCTGGAAGAAACTACCTACGATAAACTCCAATAAGTAGTGATGCTTTAGTCCTTTCTAATGATATCCAAAGTGATGGTATTATCACTATTCCAATGATGAACGAAATTTATGTACTCTCCATTTATAGAACATCCACTGGCTTTATTACACTTGGTAAAATTATAAACTCATAATAACAAAAAAAACTCAAAACTTAACTATATAATCAAAAATTTTCAATTGTATAGTACTTAAATTAATTAGGTTGCTTTTATGCATTTAAAATCAAAATTAAAATAATCACTAAGCATGCAGTTAGTTAAAGATAAGTAGGCCTACTTAACGGCTTAAAAGTACCTAACTAAATACATGCTTACAAATAACTGAATTGAACACAATTCTATACGCTTTTAATTAATTACATATTTATAGTTTTTTTATATAAACATATTTTAGGCCAAACAAAAATATTATCGACTCTCTAAAATATAGACTGATTATTGTTATTAACAACATTTTTCATGCGCATTAAAATTAGAAGCCATAATTTTTTACCAAAAAAAAATCTCATGTATTGGCAAATTCACACGTTTTGGCTGATGTACCTACATATATACATACAAATGTACAAGTAAAATAAATAAATAAAAATTTAAAAGTCAATTTGCCTAATGGCCTATTAAATAATTAATTATCAGCTAATATCTAAAGCCATACAAAGCATACAGAGTGGGCGCTTACGATAGCTAAGTACATGGTCATGGCATGGGTGCGTTGGCCTACATCCCTAAAAGCCTAAAAGCCCAATGTATTAAATTCAAAATGCACGTATAAACGTACTCACATTTACAGTTACATATGTATGTATGTATGTGCATACATACATATGTGCTATGAATATTCATTCACATGCGAATTAATCGAATTGAATGTACATTTTTGTTTGTAATTTAAAATGCTGTGGCCGTTCACAGTTGAACACCCAATAGTATTAATAATATTGGCACGAATCTATATGTATGTATATCTATATGCACATATGCGCACCACAAAAGCACTTGTAATAAATTAAATGTGCAAATAAATTGCACAAAAAACCACCTTTTTACAAATGGCAAAACGTCTAGAGCCGTGCAATAATTCAGCACGTACATATGCATCTACTTATGTGCTTAGGTTTTTAGAATCTGAAAATAGTTATCTATATGGAATCCTAAATTAGCACGCATTTAAAATATAAATGTATTTAAGTAGCATTTATGTAAGTACATATGAGTATTATATTACACTAGCAAATACCCGTCCCACTTCGCAGTGACAAATCACACTATGCCACTCCCTTCCCTATCGGTCTCCCCACCACTCAGCATTTCCCGTTCCTTCTATTTCATCCTCCTCTCATACTACTCTCTCTCTCTCTCTCCCCCCGTCTCACGTTTCTTATCAACAGCTTTCCATAGCCATCCGGTCCACACATCGGTGTACATTATGATTACTAATATATTTTGGATAACCGACCGGAAAATTGGAATGGAATGAACTCTCTATTGAAGCTCTGATTGATACCTTTAATTTGATACCAATAATGCTCAAAAATATTTCGGGGGCTATTTAGGCCCATGTTTCGGCCTCAATCCCGAGAACCGATTAAGGTATCCGTATAGTGTAAAATATATATGGATACCCTAATCAGTACCTTTAATTTGATACCAATATTGCGAAAAAATATTTGGCGCAATCCGGGTCCACGTTTTGGTCTCTATCTGGAGCACCAACTGGAAAATTGGAATGGAATGAACTCTCTATTGAATCTCTGATTGATATCTTTAATTTGATACCAATAATGCAGCAAAATATTTCGGAGGAATCTGGGTTCATATTTTGGCCTATATCTCGGGAAGGAGTTGAGATAGCAGAATTAAATGTGGTCATAATTTTAATCTAATACCAGGTGATCATTGTGTCAAAATTTGAATGTGATCGGCCCTGTAGTTTCGGTGTCCATAGGGAACAAACAATCAAACAAACAAACCTTCATCCTTATATATATAGAAGATAGATAGATAGAGATAGATATCGTCGTTTAAACTTTATAACCGCCTAAGTGTAACTTTAACTTCTGGCGACCAACTCTATCGAGCTGGTCTTTGGAAAGCTCTCGAAACTCTATATATCCTTCTAATGTTCTTTCTAATGTTCTTGTTTTCAGCTCTGAAGTCGCAGATCTGGGAGGTCAGGAATTAAATTTTAATTTTTGACACAAAATTTGATCATTTGTCGGAATCCACAACATCGGACTAATATAAGATATAGCTCCCATACAACTAATTGTTCAGATATAGCTGTTTTCGGGTATAACTTCTTTATTTGAGGAGATAAGGATATGAAACTTTGAAGTAGTTGTACCCATATGGACCTAATAAATGTCACTAAAATTTTTTAAGATCGGACCACTATAGCATATAGCTCCCATACAACTGATTGTTCAGATATGGACATTTTGGGATATAACTTCTCCATGTAAAGAGATAAGGGCATGAAACTTTGAAGTATTTGTACCCACATGGACATAATAATAGTCACCGAAATTTGTCAAGATCGGACCACTATAACATATAGCTCCCATACAACTGATTGTTCAGATATGGACATTTTGGGATATAACTTCTCCATGTAAACAGATAAGGGCATGAAACTTTGAGGTATTTGTACCCACATGGACCTAATAAATGTCACCGAAATTTGTCAAGATCGGACCACTATAGAATATAGCTCCCATACAACCGATTGTTCAGTTATAGCTGTTTTCGTGTATAACTTCCATATTTAAGGATCAAATTATACTAAACTTTGCAGTAATTGGTATTATACTACAATAAAATATGTCAGTGAAAATCATTCAGATCGGATCACTATAACCTATAGCTCCGATACAATATTTTGGTTTATTCTCAGTAGCTCAGCGGCACATACGACATTTGCTTAAAATAAACAAACACGAATTTATATGGAAATTTGTCGTATGTGTGTTACATACGACAAAAGCTTACCCAAATGGTAGTAATTTTGTAACATACGACAAATGCATACTAAATAACTCAAAAACTAAAAGAGATAGAAAAAAATGGATTGGAAAAATTAAAAGATTAGGTCAGATTTAGTTAATCTGCATCAAAAACTAGAAATCGTCGATTTTCACATACGACATTCGTTTTCTCAGGCGACGAAATGTCGGTTAGGCGGTTATGAACGTTTCACTTAGGCGGTTATGAAGTTCAAATATGCACTTATATATTAGCACCTACTCCCATGATGGCTTGCGGTTCCATTTCGGCGAAGTTAGCTATATAAGACATCACTAGGAAGTACATATGTTTATTTCTGAAAACACTTTCTAGAATTGGTCTATCACTATCTATTGAAAGTTGCGCTTCCTTAGAAAAGCAAGGTCCCAGAAGAACAATCTTAAAAGCCATTACTCGATTGCATTTCTCACCTCGAGAGCTCGATTCGTTAACACTGAAGCTAAACTGGCTCTAAAAACTTCCTCACTGCTTCTTAAAGAATGTTTTTTCTGTCACAAAAATCGCCAGAAATTGATTTTAATGCAACAAACCAAACTATACACATATGTACATTATATTTGACCTTCGAAAAGTCGACTTGTTCATTGACATGATGAACACAAGTTTATGTAGGTAATATATGTATGTAAAAACAAACCAAACAAAAAAAACAAGTAAGGAAGCCTAAGTTCGAGTGGAATCGAACATTAGATACTCAGCTGTATGCTTTCATTGTTGTTTACGTTTGATGGAAACACGGTGTATTTTATATAAGCGAGTGCTGCATAAAGTCATCCAACTAAGCATATGAATATTCTTTGTGCAAAATTTAATTCCTTTATGACTTCTAGTTACAAAGATGTCACGTTACAAATTTCCAAAGGGTGTTCCAGAAATATCTTTGTTAAAAAGTAGGCGTGGTCATAAACCGATTTCAATAAATTTTTGCGTGTCTATTAACACAAGTTATAAAAGTGTATAAACCAAGTTTCGTCATAATATCTCAATTAGTTGTCGAGGTATGGGCTCCGAAATCTCGTAGATTCCGTTGTCTAAAAAGAGGCGGTGCCATGCCCATTTTCCAAAATTTTTATACTTTTTGTTTCCGGTGTACTGTAGAACTCATGCCACACAATTTCAATGAATTATCTTTATATTTGACAAAAATATCGCTTAAAATGTTTTCATTAGGCCCCTTTATAGTTCCCATATATAAAAGTGGGCGTGGTCGTCAACCGATTTCGCTAAAATTTTGAACATGTATTACTACAAGTAATAAAAGTGTACACACCAAGTCTCGTCATTATATATAAATTATTTGTCGAGTTATGGGCTAAGAAATCTCGTATATTCCTGTTTCTAAAAAGAGGCGGTGCCACGCCCATTTTCCAAAATTTTTGTGTTTTTTGTTTTATGTCCATAGTTGGACTCCTGCCATAAAATTTCAATGATATATCTTTATATTTGACAGAGATATGGCTTAAAATGTTTTTATTAGGCCACTTTATAATACCCATATATAAAAGTGGGCGTGGTCGTCAACCGATTTTGGCAATTTTTCGTCCAAACATTTGTCTAAGTAAGTATATCACGCCTACCAAATTTCATCGATATACCTTCAACGGTTTCTGAGTTATGACTCATAAAACTTTCAATGTTTGCCCCTTAATAAGTGGGCGTGGCACCGCCTATTTTCCAAAATTTCACCACATTTCTTCATAAGGGCCTGAGGTCAATACGTGGGTGAAATTTTATCACTCCAGCTCTATTAGTTACTGAGATACAAAATTTCCGATTTTTACTATATAGGGGAGGTGGGCGTGGTCATGGTCCGATTTCGCCCATTTTCAATACCGTCCGTTCCTGTCTTGATACCAACTTGCATTCCAAATTTCATCAAAATATCTCAATTTTTGCGCGAGTTATCGTGCGTACAGACGGACAGACTGACAGACGGACAGACGGACAGACGGACAGACGGACGGACGGACGGACGGACGGACATGGCTCAATCGATTTCTCTTTTCACCCTGATCATTTTGATATATATAAGTCTATATCTATCTCGATTATTTCATTCTGTTACAATCCACCGTTAGGAAATCAAAACTATAATACTCTGTGTACTAGTACAGCTGAGTATAAAAAGAAGAAACCCCATGAAGTTTGCACTTTTTTTGTTAAACCAACTCTAAAAATATTTGCATATTGGCACTTCTGTACTCCAGTGCAAAAAATGGGCAATCAGTAAGCAAAACCAATGCATATCAGCAAGCAATAAAAACGCAGCAAAAAAAAATTGATTTCAAGTTGAAGTAGAAACTGAGAAGTAGCTAAAGTCTTCTTCTTCGCCGCTGCATCCTTGCAACCCACGAGAAATACCCAAATTATGTATTGGCCAAAAATGGTAGTGCCACGGTTAAGAAGCAAAGCAGCAGCAAACAAAAGCCATTCAAAATGAAAATGAAAATGAAAACTACACAAAAAAATTTAACAGAAAAAAAGCTAAAGTTGCTGCACTCATGCATATTTGGTTGCAGTGAAAATATGCAAATGCATTGACGTTGAAACTTCCTTGGGATGGATGGGAGAAAACGTGTAAAATATGCATGCATGTGCGAATATGTTGGCTATGTGACATTGAGTGCGCTATATTTGGCATTTTGGTTTAAAAAGATTGCATGCAAATTTTTGTTAGAGTGGACTTGCTTTCGAGATCTTTGCGATTGTTGGTGATGATGCAGAAGTGATCATAAGGCAACATTCGTAAACTAAACCAACATATCTACGTATATATACTTATGTGTTCTCCTCACCACTTTCCCTCACCTCAGCATTCCTAATCTCGCTCCGAAATTTCAAAACGATAAAGCATTAGTAATAACTAGAAATTAAACGAAAAGCTCTTCTAAAGCTTTCCATATTAAGAGCTTTCAAAAATTTGTTCATTATTCTTTTCGTTTTTGAATTTTCAGAACAAGAGAGCAGTGGTAGTAACTTGTAAATGAAAAAAAAAAGCTTCGTGGAAGATTTGACTGCTGAGAGTTTTCACTAATTTCTTTGTCAATCATTTTATTGATAAATCATTGGTAGCAAGTGGAAAATTAATTTGCAAGTTCGCTGAAAGCTCTCTCTATTAAAGCTTTCAATTACTCGTTACTTAAAAAAAAAAATTTCTATACGAAATGCGCCTTAAAATCTTTTATTTGAGAGCTTTCACATATTTTATCGCCATTTACTTTTTAAGTTTGCAGAACAAAGAAAATATATTTTAGTCTCTATCAAATAAAAATTAAAGCTCCTTGAAAGCTTACTCTATTGAGAGCTTTTTCTATTGATAGCTTTCTCTCTTAATACTTTGCACTTATTATTTTACCTATAAATTTTGCTTTCAAAAAGCTTTTCAAAACTCTCATAAGTGTTTTGTGGCACTCTTGTTCAACACTCAACACCACTGAATTTTCCATTGCACGAGAATATACCTACATACATACATATGTATGTAAATATGTATGTATGTATCAATGTAGATTTAAAGTTACTTAACTTCTATACAATTGCTGGGAATAATTTTTTTCAACTCAAATCTCGCGCTTCTGTGCAACAGCAATACGACACCGCGATATTGGAATTTCCATATAAACAATGCGAATATAAAATTTGCATATACAAAAAGAAAGTATTTTTTGATTTTATTTAATTTTTTTTTTCGTACGCGTTGATATGCAAAAATCGCGCAAGACGAACGAACGAAACAAAAAAAGGCAGCTACATGCAGACAAACCAAACAAAAAAGAAACAAAAATGTAAAAATATTGTAGCTTGAAATGGTAGTAACAAAAAATGTCTGCAGTCTGCAGATATGTATGTATGTAAGTCTGGAAGTGTCTTTCTTTTTTTTCTATAAATAAAAATGGAATTTCCTTTATGTGTTAACTTACTTTACATATTTATGAATTTTCATTCGTTTAGTTGAGATTTTATTTTCAAACTCCACTATGGTACAGTAATCAACAAATACATAATGTACCTGCATATACATATTTAAACATGCAACCAGATTTTACTACATAGAAAACATTGCAAAATTGCTCCATCTGTTACTGATTGTGCGCTTATTACACTGTAGGGAGGTCAAAATATCACAGCGAAACGCCGAGACACCCCAACTTAATTTTTGGCTGTAGAATACGATGGCATTTACAGAAAGTCAAAGTTAGCTCGCGTTTTCGAGATATTTAGGAAAAAAGTTTCAGAGCTCTGAAGGTAATTTTTTTTCCGTCTAAAAACTTTCCTCATGCTTGGAACCCTTTTCCCGCATAAAAATTCTGACAGTTGTTCTTACGTAATTGGGATATTCTAAATTCAATGCCACCTTTAGTTTTCCAAAATTGGGTCCAGTTTTTGAGATAAAGGTATTTAAAAATTACCATCAATTTGGACTTTTTTGTTAATAACTCAGTCAGTTTACGAGATAAATTGCCAAAACTTTGCACGTGACAATATTTTAGTATTACCTTAACTATTTCTGAAAATAATTGAAATCGGATCATTATAACATATAGCTGCCATACAACCGATTTTTCAGATATGGACATTTTGGGATATAGCTTCGCTATTTAAACAGCTAAGGACATGCAACTTTGGAGAATTTGTGCTCATATTGGCCTTAATCTATTCCCTGAAAATTGTCAAGATCGGGTCACTATAACATATAGCTCCCATACAACTGATGGTTCAGATATATGTTTTTGCACATTTATTTCTTTATAACTCCGAAAATAGTCATACTGCGTGAAAAAGCAACATAAACACTTTCATTCAAAATGAATAGGTGAACAATTTTCTCATATACGATTTCCACGTATCTGCATCAGTTATTGCAGTTTTGTGCAACCAAAATTAAAATATCACCATAGGCATTTTTTTCTAGCCCAATAACAGATATATCGTATTAAATTAATTGGATGATCTTTATATAGTCTTACAGAGAATTAAAAATACTTTTACGCAGTTTTTAAATGAAGAAAATTAATGCATGTTTGAGGATTTTATATGCATTTATAGTAAAATTTTCCTACAAAAATATTGGTTGAAAACTATTGAAGCATACTTTTAGGCATTATTTGAAAAAAAATTTTATGAAAAATTAACAAAAAAAATTATTCAAAAGCGTATAAAATCCTCAAAAATGCATATATTTTCTTCATTTAAAAACCGCGTAAAAGTATTTTTAATTCTCTGTAAGACGATATAAAGATCATCTAATTCATTTAATACGATATATGTGTTATCGGGCTTGAAAAAAATGCCTATGGTGAAATTTCAACCTTAGTTGCATAAAACTGCAATAACTGATGCAGATAAGTGGGAATCGTATATGAGAAAATTGTTCACCTATTAATTTTGAATGAAAGTGTTTATGTTGCCTTTTCACGCAGAGTAACTATTTTCGGAGTTATAAGAAAATAAAAGTGCAAAACCACATATCTGAACAATCAGCTGTATGGCAGCTATATGTTATAGTGACCCGATCTCGACGATTTTCAGGGAATAGATTAAGGCCAATATGAGTATAAATTCTCCAAAGTTTAATGTCCTTAGCTGTTTAAATAGCGAAGCTATACCTCAAAATGTCCATATCTGAAAAATCGGTTGTATGGCAACTATATGTTATAGTGATCCGATTTCAATTATTTTCAGAAATAGTTAAGGTAATACTAAAATATTGTCACGTGCAAAGTTTTGGCAATTTATCTCGTAAATTGACTGAGTTATTAACAAAAAAGTCCAAATTGATGGTAATTTTTAAATACCGTTATCTCAAAATCTGGAGCCAATTTTGGAAAACTAAAGGTGGCATCGAATTTAGAATGTCCCAATTAAGTAAGAACAACTGTCAGAATTTTTATGCGGGAAAAGGGTTCCAAGCCTGAGTAAAGTTTTTAGACGGAAAAAAAATTACCTTCAGAGCTCTGAAACTTTTTTCCCAAATATCTCGAAAACGCGAGCTAACTTTGACTTTCTGTAAATGCCATCGTATTCTAGAGCCAAAAATTAAGTTGACGTGTTTCGGCGTTTCTCTGTGATATTTCAAAAGTTAAAAATTTACCTACAGTGTTATTATTCTGTTGGTTGCCACGCTTGCCATTTCTGTTAGTTTCGCTTTGATTTCATTGCTAATTCGGTGCGTTTAGTTAGCTTGACGAGAGGAATAAGAAAGCATTTGTTGTTTTATACTTCATCTTTCACTTCACTGCGCGCTATCAAAATAAATAATTTTCAAAATTTGCTGTTCCGTTTTAGCATGACTTTATTGTTCTTTCGCTGGCACTGATTATCTTGCCCCCACTGTTAAAACTTTTCATTAGTGCTTGTATTTTTAGGAAGTGTCTGTTATCGCTAAATATGTAAATTTTTCGTATAGCTTGTTTACATCCTTTTTAATTCCAGATATCTTGTTGCAATGTACATAAATAGTGCGTAGTTGCTTGCAACAATGTTGCTAACCACATGACTACCCCCTGCCCCTCTCTCTCGATTAACGCTTGTTTTGATTGGTGGTTTTTGAGTGAATGAGTGATTTGTATGTAAGTCACGTGCACTTTGTTTATGGATACTCGTACGTAACTGTGTTGATTAGCAAGCGCTACTAATTCGTGGCAGAGCAGTGAAAAAAAGCTCTGAGCAAATAAAATAATAACGGAATCATTGCGGACAGAGCGGCAACAAAATACCTATGAGTGTTTGTAAAAAGAATTTTATTTTTTTTTTTGAAAATTTTAGTTCTAATTTATTGTGGAAAACATTTTATTTGGGTTATGCAACAAAAGTGTACTCAACTGCAGTAGGTATGTATGTATATTAATTTTAAGCTGTTTTTCGTTTAAATAGAGGTCAACTTTTTCAGCCCCAAATGCTAAAACAGCTTCAGAAGTAGCTTTCACAAAGAAATAAGCTTTCATTTGTGTTAATTTTAGAAGAACTTCAGTTAAAATGAAAATGTATTCAACGGATATTCTTCTAAATTTATTTGCGTTTAAAAAAAAGTAAACTTTGTTAGAAAAAATATTAGAACAACATAAGAAGTAACTTTCACTAAGTAATAGTAAAGTAATAAGTTTTCACTTGCAGAGTTTCCATTGCATGCAATATTTATTCAACGTTCCTTATATATAATTATATATATATTATATATAATCTGTTTGCATTTAAATAAAAAGTAATTTCCAAAACTTCAAGCGAAAAAGCCTAAAAATTAGATTTCACAAGAAATTGTAAGCTTTCACTTATGATTAGTTGTACAAAGCTTTCCTTTTGTAAACAGCAGCACACAAATATCATGACATTTGGAAAAATTACAAATGTATGGGTGTGAGACATATGTTAATAAGCTGTTATTTAAAACATTTTTCGAGTTATTGAGCTTTCAATAGATAAATAGCCGCTAAGCTGCGTCAATGGCCTCCAAGCACTACGTGTCTTCTTCTGTCATGAAGAACTTCTCATTTGGTTCATGTCTTTGGTAGTCGGCGTATAGTCGGCACTCCCATTGCTCATTTGAAGAACAATCTTCGTATATTACATTATTTTCTCCAACACAGAATCTTCCTGCTTTATTGGCGCCATCTACTATTGGCCTGTAGCGCAAAGCAAAAAACTTCAGAGAGACCCCTAGCTCTATGCTTCTAGGAGATTAATATCTAAATACCTATTAGATAGCTATCAAACGAGATAGCATATCCATGCGAAAAAATGCATCTATTCCTGTTTTCACTTCAAACTTTTTTTTAGTTTTTTGTTTGGATTGTCATAGCCTATACTACTGAATAGGGAATAAAATATAACTAAATACTTAGTACACAGAGCCAAAAAGTTCACCTACAATCAAAGAGACTGCCACCTAAAAAAGCTATTTGGCCGAGGAGAGGGAGAGGGGACAAAATTGAAGAAAACGAGAAGATAACTTCTTGTTTATTAATTTTTTATGTCATTTTGTAAAAAAAATTAAATTGTTAGAAGAAATCTGCTTGTTTTTAGGAGAAAATTTTTATAAAGCAAATCAATAAGGACATCCTCTAATTTTTACTTGAACCTTTTTGAATTTATTAAAAAGGAAAACTTTTTATTTTTGAAAGAGCCCTTATTAATTCAAATTTTGCTTTAAACGACTTAACATACGTACATACATACATATGTACATATATACTCGTACATACTAGAAGTATGCATAACAGTTATTGCATCAGCCACGTTTTATGCGTGCAATTACATGTTCAAGAAATTAAAAGGGAGAACTTTTTATTTTTAAAAGAGCTCTTGTATTTCCTCCGTTCGTCAATTTCACTACGGCTTTGCACATTTCTACAATTCTCAAACGATTAATGAAGCACTTGGTATAAAGAGTTTATTATGTCCATCTGCACTTATATGAAATGAAATTTTGCCCTTTGTCTGAATAAGTCCTAGGAAAATACTAGTTGACTAATTATGTTTTCCGATGAAAATCAAGATTCTCTTCTTAATAATATTAAACAGGGTTTCTTCTTAATTTTACAGGTTATCTGCTAAATTTATGTGAAAAGGTTTCCATATTTATTCTAGGAGTCATCTTCTAAATTTTATTTAATAGGTTTTCACCTTAGTTTTATAGGTTATCTCTTAAATTTTACTTAAAATGATTTCATCTAAAATCCACGGGTCATCTTCTTAATTATATTGAAAAGGTTTCCATATTAGTTTTACAGATTATCTACTTAGTTTTATTAAAATGAAATATCCAGTAATAATAAGACGGGCATCTTATTGGAGAGAAAGCATAGAGAAATCCGCTAAACTTTGTTCTAATTTATAGGGCATTTTAAGTGGTATTTTGGCTCTGTGTATCTGCGAATATTTTTAGTGACTAATCTCCAATCATTTTGCAATTGGCACTTGTCACTTAAATTTGCAAGCAATAGGAATCTATGTATGTGAAGCCAAAACTTTCTCTTCCCTTTTAAATAACTAAATAATGAAGATGGATTTATTGCACTTCAGCATTCAACGAAACCTATTTATAAATTTTACAGTCACTGCAGGTGGGAAAAACTTGTGGTGACAAAAAAAAAAAGGAAAACCAAAGTAACCGCACCTTTTAGAAAGGAATTTCATTTGTAGTTGAAGGAGGCACCTATGAACTATTGAACACGAATTAAAAATCCGAATTGCTTAAAGCTAAAAAGCCAAAAAATTGACAGCGGAGTGGAATGGAGTGGGAGTGAATGAGCGAGCAGCAATGAAAAAGCAAACGAATCAATTAAAAGACTTGAAGTGAAATAGACAAACAAGAAAGGTTTCTTCGTGTTTTGTAAGCAACAAGTTCACAACGTTGGTAAAAGTAGGTTGGTTGACAAAGTTGAGGGAAAAAACTAAATGAAAATAGAAGAAGAAGAAAACTTGGGAACACTTAAAGCAAGTGTTTAATCTACACAAGCCACAACAGCAGGGCAAGCGATAATGTTTTTCGTTTGCTGCAAAGGACAGATGAGCGCACAAAAATGTAGCTTAAGACCAAAAAAAACGAAAAGCGTAAAAAAATATTTAAGAGAAATTGGATATGCCACCCACCCATCGGCCATACTAAAGCATGTACACACGCACAAACATACATAGAACAACATACATAGGTACTCATCTAAAAGCACAAAGTGCTTAGATTTTCTTTATGAGAAAATATTTACTTGTCGCAAATATTTACTTACCAACAGCACCAACGAACCTGTATCATGTTGCGAAAAGGCATGTACGTAAAGCAACAATGTTGCGGTACTCTGGCAACATGAGCGTAGCATTAGGTACTTATGTGACAGCCGAGAAAGCAAAGAAAGCAAGGCGCGTTGTCAGACATGCTTGGAACATTATCTGTTGCAATGGAAGAATATTGGCTGGCTAGAAAAAGGTTTGGCTTTGCTGTGAAGAGCGTGTAAATCACCCACGCAGCCACAAGCACCTGAGTAAGTAAATATGCAGGAACAACAACAACAGCAAGAACCAAAAAAATTCAAGGCAAGTGGTAAAGTAAAGGCTTAAAAGCTTTTAAAAGCTGAAAAAAGACAAAAGAAAAGCACAGAAAGGCATGTGAAATGCAAAAAAGATTAAAAAAATTTCTGAAAAACATTTTTGGCATTAATTAAAAATATTTGTAAAAAAGAGAAACAATTAAACTGTTGGCTTTTTCTATTTTCACTAACAACAAACACCAAATACAATAAATTTAAGCTTGTCAACTAATTTTCATAACACCATCAACAGCAATAATTGCTTTCCACCAGCTTTTTGTTTTAACTTTCAGCTCATAGTGCAACAAGTATCTTGCGTTGCCAATTTTTGTTTTCTTTTTGACTTTCTAATTGCTGTAATGTTTCATCCATAGTTGCCTGTCGCGTCTGTCGTTGTAACGTTGAAAAGGTGCGCCTGCACAAAAATTTGTACCAAGGTACCTGGATGGCCTCTGCGCAAGACCTTCCCTTCCAAGCTTTACTTGCGTACAAACGCGTCTCATTCGCAAGCATATTCCCAAATAAAATAAACAGATTTTTTTTTTGGCTGGGAAAATGATGGGTGAGTGGTGTACACAGTCAAAGCAGATAATACACTGAGAAAAAGAACAAGTATGAAGTTATCATGGTAATAATTTATGAATAGACGTTCGTGATATTGGAAATTTTCAAAGTTTTAAAAATATGCACTTAGACTTGGCATTTGCATGATTGCCCCAAAATATTTCTGTGATCTAGAACACAGATGGGTGAGACAACGACGCCATCGTCTGATGACACTACAGTCGCATTTTGACAGCTTCTAACAGTTTTTGGAACGTGTACTATGTGGCGAGTGGAGCGCTGAGAACTCTGTCTGAATGATCTGAGTATACATATATGTATATGTGTATCTCACAGCTCTCTAAAACGAACTTAAAGGCATATATCGCTCGGATTTTGGAAGCGAAAAGGGAGATAGATACAGCCACAGATCCCGCAGCTAAGTTCGGGGCTTCCCGCCTTTTTATAGGAAGATTGTTTCCTTCTTCGGCACGCTGACTCTACTCCATACTTTTCGCATGCGGAATCTCACTTTGATAAAGTTCCTGTTAAAGTGTCGTAGTAATCGGTATGGAATAATTGAAGGACAATTATTGCTCCATGTATGTATACAGTTCGCAACCGTATCGATATTAACTCTAATAATTTAAGGAGTATTTCCCTCTGTATTCCCATTGCCTTTTCGTTTCTTTTCTGTCTGCCTTTTCCGTACCTTTTCCCTTACCTTTCCTCCTTCCGTTTCTTTTTCCTTTTCAAAAGGGAACCGAAATCAGTAAAAAAGCCCTGCTTATTACTTTTCATTCGAAATCAATATCGCTCAGAAACATTCCGGGGACATTCGGATCCACATTTTGCCACATGTCTGGTGACCTGGCTTAAGCATCACAATAAAAATAGCTCTATGTAGAAGTCTTCCACTTCCTTTGTTATCGAGTTCTGCATTACATAACCAACTTACGTGATAAAAATTAACAAAAACAGACCTTAAATACGGATTTTCAGGAAAATTTTGAATCCAGAGCCAATTAGCGGGTTCATTTTTTGTTACTGAGTTCTTCAATACAAAAAAATATGTGCTAAAAAAAGAAAAGAATCGGATCATAAATGAGGATATATATAGCGACCCCAGCGCCATTTATGTCGAGAGGACTTTTGCAAACTATAAACTGTCAAAATTTGGCAAAAATCTGTTCAGTAGTTTTAGAGCCATTTCCTCACACAACAATTCACTACAAATTTATATATGTATGTAATATAGATTAAGAAGCATTTTAAGACAATTAAGGTTTCTTGCGTACGGCCTAATATACTTATACATATAGTTCTGATTTCACTCTGACTATGGCGCCTCATCTTTTCACTCGATATCGTTCGCATAAAACAAATCCAGAAAATCCCTAATATCTTCCTATGAATCTCAGTTTCAGCTCCTTTCTCTCAACCCTTTAACATCCATATACGTCTCTCTCTCTCTCTCTCTTATGCTATGGTTATGCTACCAATGCTACTGGTCGAGCACCGTGTAATTGTTGTTGTGCACTCCGACGGTGAGAGAATTTTCGGACTCTCACATCCAGCAAATTTGCTGTGTGAAACAGGCAGCCAGCAGACGAGGTTTCGGGGTAATAATGTGTTATGTTGTGTATGTGCTCAGTAATCATCATGTGTTATGTTTTGTATGTGCGCTTCAATCATCAATGTAAGCATAACCACCTCTCACCAATCACGAAATATTTCCGATTTTGATTGGCAAGCAACATTGGTACCATAACCACGGCATTAGGATTTTTTTTTATTCTTATAAAAGTATCAGTTGATTGTTCCGGACTTTTGCAGTCCATAAACTTCTTCATTCCTTCGAGTAAACACAAATAAATAAAATGAAATTACAATAGCTAACCGTTCAAACCGAATTAAATTAAAGATGTTCTGTATTCAAACCAAAAAAAATCAGATCCATTTTCTTAACCAATTTCTCTCAGTGTAAAAGTACTACAAACTCTGTGTATGCACTGTGTGAGAGCCATCAAAGGTTTTACTTGAGTATGTAGGTATGTCCAAGTACTCAGTACTGTTGTCAATTATCAAATGTTGCCAATGCTGTTTAAAGTGATTTTTTTATCTTAGATCTTAGTATCTGGCAAGGAAATTCAGCACCGTTATTTGCTGATTGCATTAACAGTTGACGAACGAATGTTGCCCTCACAATTCACACTTTCCCTCTGATAAACCACAAAAAAAAGGAAGGGAAATAATCACTCAACGACCACCACGAATGAATGCATGGCTCAGCTCTGCTTAGCTTAGCTTAGCCTTAGCTTGTGTTGTTGCCGGCGAGTTGATGATTTGACATGCACATGACAGCTATAAAATATCGACAGCCACTATTGATTAGAGAGTTTATTGATGAGGTGAAGTGCTAGGATTGTGAATTTTGTACATATGTATGTACATTTGTATTGTCATCAAGTGTAGACATGTGGGAGGGCTGCGCATGTCTTCACCTTCGTTCCCACAAAGATTTATTATTTTGCTTTTTATCTAAACTCTTCATAATCGAATTGCTGTTATTGGCGAGGCAAGGTTTTTTGGCCTTTTTCTCGATTTAATCGTCTTATTCATTAAATACAAATTTCACGCTTAAAACAATTTTAAGTTTTATCATCAGTAGAGTATGAAAGAAAAAATTAAAAATGGAAGTAAGGAAATGTTTGGTCGTCCCCAAACGAACATAAGAAAATTTTTTATTTGCAGAGTGTAATATTTTGGCACGCATAAGAGCAAAAACCTTCGTTCGTATTAAACTATTAAAGCCCGTCTGATACATGGGCCCAGCTAGGCTCTTTTCATTTTCAAACTACAAAAAAGAGTACCTTAAATTGGGCTAGAGACTTGAAATTGTAAAAATAATGTGGTCTCTCCGCACAAGGCATAGATTGAAAAATTGAACACTTCCCGGAATTTTTGCTCAAAGGTAGACCCGGATGACCCCGGAATTTTTTTTTTTAACAATATTGGTATCAAATAAAAGATGCTAATCAGGGCTCAATATAGATTTAATTTTATTGGGATATCTAAGTTACATATGTAGGCCAAAACATAGATTCGGCTGGCCCCGGAATGTTTCAGAAGTTTCATAAAAACCGGTTGGATACCTTGGAAGCTTTTCGTATAATTTTTATGTGGGCCCAGTCTGGCCCATGTATTGCGAATGTGACTATCGAAACTTGTGTCAGACAAAGCGCTAGGCTGAGTTTGCCAAGGCAAATAACGTCGACGTGTAGATATTTTTTAACGTGTTTCCCTTTAATAATTGCGAATATAACCGCTTTTAATTTTGATGTATTGTGTAACAATATTCCGTCATTCCTTGTCAAGTTTGATTTGGCTATAAACCGGTTTCGGCGATGCGCCATCTTCAGTATCTAATTTACATTCCTACGCTGTCGGAAAAACAAACAACAGAAAACGCTTTAAATTAGCTTCCGGTAAGAAATATGTATTCCTGACAGTGCACTGTGGTTCAAAATCGAAATATTGAGGAATTAAACCCAATTACCGACTTTTGATTTTCCCAAAAAAAATAATTACCTTTTATTACACATTACTGAAGTAAATAAAAAATATAAAAAATAATGTCAGTTGGCTATCACTTGTTTGTCAGAAAGCTTTCAAAGTCTTGGTTTCGATTTTTGTATTCGTAAAAAAGATTTTACTCAAATTATATAAAAACCTCAAGTGGTGATAAAAAGCTAACGAATTTGAATAAGGTGTGTTTATAAATTGGAAAATATTAATAAAGGTATGTAAAATCAAGAACAACAAACTTTTTTCTGAAACAATAATAATCGTTAGTATATTTTTGAGTTTAAATAAGCCGTGTTGTGTTTTGATTTTTGTGAGTTTTTTCTGTGTTAAATAGAATATAAATAAGTTGGATCAAATGGGATCAATACAAATTATATACATATGTAGTTACAGCTAATAGCGTCCTCTTTAATGCAAATGTTATTTTATCTGCGGGAGTTTGCAAGCGAGGCTATAATTTCACTTTTTTCAGAGCAAAGTAAGCTTCTAAAATGGCGATACTTTACAATTTTATATTGACAATAATAAAAATATAAAACTCATTTATATATAGGGTTTAAAAACCTTATAATTTCTCTTGAAAATAACGTTTCACTTTTTCGGATATCTTCTTTAGTACCTGAGATATTGTTATTTTAATATCACTAACTTGCTAAAAAAAATAAAAAACTTTAAAATTTCCTATCGCAAAGTTAACGAACTTAAAATAACAATATCTCTAAAACCACACATAGCATCGAAAATCTGACTTCAGATTCAGATCCAGCGTATCGGAAACCTTTAGAAAAGTAAAGTTTTATCTCTATTTGAAATTCAACATAAATTTACAGTTTCCACTATGTATGGCAGCAGCAGCGAAAAATGGGCGTGGCTCGCCCATTTTTATCATGAGACATTATTCTTACCTTTAAATACCCTATGAAAAGTTTCAGACCGATATCTTAACTCTAACTATTTTATTCCCCAAAAACTTAATTATGACCCATAGTGCAGTGGTTGTGGATTTTATAAAATCGATGGTGGAAATGCTCTTCACAAAACTTTAGCTAGGCCAACAGTGGAATATGTTTCGAATATAATTTTTATTATAGTCGGGATGCCCAATTAGGTATATTAGACCGATAAAGGCTGGATTCTATTCAAAAACCACCTTTAATTTTTTTTTTTTTTTGGAGAATATATACCTACGAATTATATGAATAATGGCTATCAAATAACCGTGAATGTGCTGAAGAGCCTCCAATGTATATTTCCACATGTAGTTATATACATAGTTATGAAGGTAAATATGCACGTGTATTAAAAGTTTAACACCTACGCAACTAAACTAACTTTTGTAAGTCTTGAACTATAAACTCTATTTGATGTCGAGCCGTCCGACAGTGAAAATGAGTATCACCAAAAGCATTTGTTGTCGTAGTTGCTGTTGGCATGAGTTTTTTTCCAGTAAATTGCGAAAACCACAAACGCATCCGCATGCCGACCAAAAAAAACAAGAGAAAACAAAAACCAAAATTAGAGCGGCGCAACTCACAACAGACCGAGCCAACCGACCGCAAAGTGAACTACAAAGTTCACGAAAAAGATTAACTTTAAGGCTGGTCGCATAGCCCACACCTTGCCGCCATTTACCATATAGTAAAATAGTGTCTTTTATGTTGGCACTGACTTTACGCCTTAATTTGGCGGTGGGAGCGTGTGTTGTGCCAATACTCAATACATTGCAATGGAATTGCATGGAATGAATGAGGAAAAGCGAGCAGCAAAGGTAAGGCGGCAATTGCTGTGGTGTGAGAGAAAGGGCATAGGGGAGGGAAGGTAGGTGGGGAAGGAATAGGCGGTCGGGCGGGCGTGTTGTTTAATGGCACAGGAAATATGCATTCAAGTGCAATTTGGTGCACATGTGCGAGTGTACGCTCATGCTCTTGCTCTCGCTGGTTGATGCATCCACATGGTATGTTATTCATGTAGTTAATTTACGTGTGTAGGTATGTGTGTATCGTTCTGCTTTCATTTTCTTTTTTTCTTTCTTTCACTTCTTCATTCATTGAAAGCTCTTTTATTGTGTTTTTTTTAGCTGTCTTTTCTTCTTCCTTTGCGCAAATATGCCGCAAATTATTGAACGAGAGAATGGCTAAATGGAGATCGATGACTGAACGTGGCCTCATTAATCAAATGACACATTTGTGTACGGTACAATCATACGCACGCACAACAGACACCAACAAAGACCAAAGGCGCAAGTCACTTGCATCCTTTATTTGCAGATAAATTTATATACACACTTATGTACATACAAAACTATATGTATAAAAAATACATTTTTTGCAATTTTGCCTGCAAACAAACTCTCAGTAAAATAAAAACACATTTGGCATTGAAGTTGCAACTTGCCGGACGGTCGGTGTTTCAGTCAATGGTTGACCATCTCTTATGGCGTGAAATAATGACATACATATATATTGTCGTTTAAACTTCATAACCGACTAAGTTAGACTTTCATAACCGCCCATGCCAAAATTTAGATTTGCCAAACTTTAACTCTTGGTGCCCAACTCTATCAATACATACCACAAATTTTGTCCTTTGGAAGCTCTATATATTCTTCTAAAGTGGTTTTCAGCTCTGAAGTCGTAGAATTGGGCGTCAGGAATTGAATTTTAATTTTTGACACAAATGTCGGTTAGGCGGTTATGAAAGTCTCACTTAGGCCGTTATGATTTAAACTGCAATATACATTTGCGAATAAAATTGTTTTTTTTTATTTCCTGCCAAATTAAAAACCAATTTTACTTATCATATTTTTATTTTCTCCCATCTTTCCAACACATCGAATTCGCTTTACCCCCAATTAGAGATATACTTTTTCACACTTCACCTTCTTTGGCTGCTTCTTCTTTCATACGTACATATGTGTACCTACTAGCAATTAGCAGCTAGAGTGTGCAATATACGTACAATATATTATTGTTCCCTTGCCAAAAAAAAAGGCGTAATTTGTTGCAATTACACTTTTGTGAAGGTGCAACATATCTGTTTTAAAATTTTGAAAAATATGCTTAGATTACTTCTTTCAAAAACAGCAATTTGAAGGGTGCATAACAATTAACAGCCAAAAATCGCATCAAAATAATTTTTGCTAATTTTTAGTATTTTTCCGTTTCCTGATTTCCTGTCCGTTTGGCTCTTTGTGAGCGTAATTCTTTCAATTTTTCTCTTTTCATTGCACTTGACGGCTAGCTTCTAGTTTTCTAAGAAACAAACCTAAAATGTTGAATGTTGAAGTGGTGAATAAGTTTTGGGAGTTTTTTCCTGTTCTGCAAATTGTTTGCGTAATAAAATGGAAAAGGCTGATATTTCTTACAATTTTTGAATAATTTGTAATAATTTTCTGTTAGGGAACACACCTAATGCCTAATATCATCAGCCTTATTAGAAATTGAATTGTCAAAATTAATGTCAATGCTTTCAAAGCGCTGCCAAATAGAGAATTGGGCAATTCGAAACTTTGCAGCGCTTCAAGCGCATAAGTAAAGCTGATATTTGGCCAACTTTTATACATTTTAGTAGAGCTCAATAGTAGCATTGCGCGACTTGGCTGTATTTACTTGATCGCCTATAACTTTTCCATTTTACCATGGATTATCATCGTTGATAGCTTATCTTTTTCCCAATAGAATAGAGCTTCGCGTAAAGGAGTAAAACCGAAGGTGAAAACATTGGTTTTAACGATATTGCCTGACAAAGTCAATCTTTTCTTCAAAAAATCGTAAAAAATCGAAAAAAATCAAATTGAATTGTCAATATTTCAGAAACTATAAGAGTTATAGGAGCCATGAAAAGGAAATTTAATTTTCTGTCGCTTGGTGTCACCCCAAGGAAGATAGCTTACTGCGTTAAAGAGATATAAAGGATTAAGTGGAGCCATTAGCTAAATAACGGTAAATTGCGGATATCTCAAAAACCTTCCCAATGAATTAAAAATGAACCCGATTTTCGGAATCGGCGACCGATTTTACATATAGATAGGATAGTCGCGTCCAAAGCACAGACAACAAATTTCATTTTGTGATCCAGTGGAATTAGCCTACATATGAAGATGGGTGTTTAAATGAAAATTTTCTAAAAATGTTGCCAAATTCATAAAAAATGCACAAAATCTCATCTTCAAGTTCAAACTTCAATCTGTTTAACTTTCATGTCGCGAATTGTATGAAAATATTGGAGCATGAAATTCATTGTCTAATTTAAATGCTTTATTGATTTCGTTTTTTTTCAAGACTCATGTTGGTAATTGATATTGTACCTAGAAAAAGGCATACATATCCATCTTTTAATATACATACATATGTATATATAGGAATCTAAATATTATCATCTGCATACATATCTGCTAAACCATTACAGTTTGAATTTTTACAGATTACAACAAGTGCTCGCTTCAAGAATGTCAACAAATGCGACAGAAATAATTTACAAAATGTGTGAATTACATACATAAATGACTTGTCGACGGATAAGATTTTTAAAGTGTATGAAGCAAGTGAACAATAAATGTACTTAAATACGTGCAAGTGTACATAAGTAAAAACTCAGCGGGGTATTTAACGCATATTTGTATCAAATTTCATTGACATCAACTTATTTTTAGAAAAGTGAAGAAAATACATAAGCGATAAAACAATGAACCAAAATTTAAATAACCAAGTGTTTTTTTTTTTTTTTGTTTAAAAAGAGAGTATGTAAATGAAGTACAGCCACACTTTTAAGTGTTTAAGTGGAGCAAGCAAAGGAGGGTGTGTTGTGTGTTAATTGATGTGACAAAAATAATATTAATTTTGAGTGAACTGAATGTCATAGTATAGTGTTATATGTTCTGTACGAGACAGCAAGTGTGATGACCCCCACTTGAGTGAAATTAATGCCACGAGATGCAATGTAAGTAAAAACAACACACACATGCATTTTGTGAAATTTTACTAAATTGGATTATATGTGTACATATGTATCTATACTGTGGTGCAGTGGGTAGAGTGCTCGCCTGCTATGCCAGAGGTCTCGGGTTCAAACCCCAGTCCGAGCAAACACCAAAAAAAAATGTTTTCTAATTAGTAAAAATCCAATTATTGGGTTTTTTAAGAGCAGCGGTCACCTCTCGGCATACCCTCCGAGTGTATTTCTGCCATGAAAAAGCTTCTCGCAAAAAATGCATTCGCCGTTCGGGGCCGGCATAAAACTGTAGGTCCACCCAATTTGTAGGAAAAACAAAAAGGAGCTCACCTCGAATTTGGAGAGAAGCTCGGCCATAGAACTCATCAGAGTTATAAAGCGCCATTGTATTATTATTATGTATCCATACTCCTGCAATGTAAATGTTCATGCGTTATCTTCTGTTTCTGCTTTTACTAGCAAAATATTTCCTAAAATTTACTTCGTCTTCGTTGAAACCGCTACCGCTTACTTTTTGATCATTTTTGTTGTATTCTCCACTTCACTTAGTTATTCGAAGAATTTGACATTTTTCACACAATATTCCTGCCATTGACACCCACACTGCCAACAACAACAAAGCAACCAAAAAGGCTACAAAAAACGACAGCAACAGCTCAGAAATGGCAAAAGTTATGCGCTACTTGAATTCGGTAGCAAGTAGATACTTCATATGCATACGTATGTATGTATGTTGACTTCATCCCAATAGGAAGAATATGATGCATTTCTGAAAGACTATTTAATTATACAAAAAGCTTTTGCTATGTTCAGAGACATTTTCAGACATAGACCACCAAGAAACTGTTAGAAATTTAAAGCAATTCTTGAGCTCTATTTGCCATACAAAAGCCAGCATTTATTTTAAGGTAAATTAGAAGTGGTAAAATGGATAGCTTCAAAAGTGATTGGTTAGATGGATCATTTTATTTATTTGACGCGAAAGTTAACAACAATTGGCAACAAAAAAAACTTATGCCATATAAAGATGGAAGCTCTCAGCTGAGCATGCGCTGACTACGTGGATCCATCCTAGAATACTTAATGTTTCAAAAATAAGTAACGTAATCTGGTAGTTTATTTTGGATATTACTTCCAAAGATTCACAAGAAACCCGCGCTCCAGTTGGCAACACTCGCACTCTGCTGCGCATATACTCTGATCTACGCAAGATAACTAACAATAACGATCAACAAAAGCGCATCATCATCATCAACAACATCAACAGTTCGTATACATATATCATACGTGTCATCATCAACATTTTGTATTGTATTTTATTTTTCGTGGTTGGTATTTTTCTGCATATCACTTTTACATTGATTTCTATGCTTTTTGGAAGCTGTTGACTGTAGCTTCGGCACTCCAACTCAGTGTTAAAAATGATTTATATCATCACTTTGTTTTTTAGTGGTGAGTGAGTGCCAATCAACAACATATGTATGTTATGTATGCAAAGATTTACACACTTCTGTGGATATGTACATACATACATATATGCATATGAGCTTATGAACATATAAACATATTGTGCTCTTATTTATAGCATCTTACAACACGTTATGCATATAAAATCCATTTATGTGGCCATATTTTCCATTTTCCAATTTTTTTAGCGAAAACCGCAAGCTGCTTTGCTTAACACAAAAATAGTGGTTAGATACCCAGCCAGCAAGGTACCGTACATTTTACGAACATTGCGATTTACGAGCTATTCTCGAATCAGAAACCAATAACAAAAGAAGCTTTTTTCTCATGTCAAAAAAAAAAGAAAACGAAAAATTTCAAACTCAATGGGTCATATTAATAAAAGCCAAGCATTTGCTTTTGCTTAAGATTTCAACCCTTTTACTCAAATTTTGAAATTTGGTTCATACAAATTATTGTCAAATTTTTAAAATTTTGAGTAAAAGCTGCTTGGTTTTTATTAATATGGCCCAATATTTTAAAAGTAAGTATGTATGTTTGTAAAATTTCGACATTTACGATAAAAAAACGGACGTAAAAAGATTCATATACGAGTGCTTTTTCGATACATTTACGACACTCGTAGGCACTGAACATTTTAAAGTGAAACAGTATTCGTAGGCGAATCGTAAACGGATTTTGTAAACGATATTTTATTAGAGTTTTCTTCGAGAAAACATCAGTTTACGAGCTCGTTTACGATGATTTTGCTGGCTGGGTATATAAATGCGTCGATTTTTATGGAGTCATATAAGTATATACAAATAGGTATATTGATGTAAACTTGTATGTATGTATGTTAGGATGACTCCCAAATGTGGGGTCCACATAGGTCGATGCTAATATAGTCGAAGATATCACATATAAATTTTTGTCCCAATCGTAGACGGCTAAGTGGTGTCGCACAGGGGTCAAATTTCAGAAAACTCTATGGAGACTAAAAACATTATTTTTTTTTTTATATCTAGTGCACAAAATCGATAGTCCTGCACTCAAGAATATTAAATATAAATATTGTTTCCAATCTCAGACGGTTAAGGGGTGTCGTACAGACGTCAAAGTTCATATGAAGGGACGAAAGGGATAGTCCCTAATGAGTTGGAATGATCAGTCACATAATGATTTCACCTTCCTTTTTGTTTCTAATTGGCATCAATGTAATTTCCGCTTCAAATTTTAAGCGATGTAATTTCCAAGAATTTGTTTGCACTTACAAAATAAATTACGAACGAAAACTTTATGCAATGCTCTATTTGCAAGTGTTTAACGTAGACACAGCAAAATTAGGTAACGAAATGTGTGTGCTCAATGACTGTTGCAAGTCAACAAATATGGCATTTGCATGCACTAACCAACTGTTTTCAATAAAATTTTGCACTTTCAACAAAATTTCAGCAGCAACATCAAATTTTGTAGAAATTTGGCACAAAAAAAAGAAATGTGCAGCCAATATAATTATGCCCTGTGCAAGTGCCACTTCAAATGAAGAGGGGAAGGAAACGAAAATTTCAAACTTGCCACATATTAGGTGCTCGCCGCCCAACACACACACATACACATGCACATTTGTTACATTCATTCTCACTTTCGTTTGACTTCATTTAAAGCAAATACTCATTTGCTTTGTTATTATTATTGTTGTATGCTATTAGTTCGGCTGCAAATTTACCGACTAATTAGTATTGCTTTGTCAGCGCGTTGGCACATCATAATGAGTACGAATGTGTAGAAGAAAAGCTAAAATGAAGCAGAAGAAGCAACGCGCGACTATGCAAAAGAAAAATTTTACACTATTTGTTTGCACAAACGGTTGCTGTGTACGAGTATTAATTGCCCCAGGCAGTTCGTTGTTTGTTTTGCATACAGCAAGCAATGGCATGACACACAAACGAATCCATCAGTGCGTTGTGGCAAGCGGCTGCGGCAAGTGGCAAATTGAAAGTTGCAAGTTGCATTCATTGTGAATATCACATATGCCGCTGTCGTCTCATTGGCTGACAGCGGCTGAAAAAAGGAGAAAAACCTAGCAAAAAACATCAAATGCCAAATGTTAGTACTTGCATTGTGTCATATCAGCTATTTGTGACAAGTTGTGGCAAACTGCCAGTCTGTTGGTGGAAACAAAATTAACACTGAGAGAAAAAAAATATATGGAGGGGTCAAAGAAATTGTTTACCTATTTTGAACACTACT
Source organism: Urophora cardui (assembly GCA_960531455.1). Taxonomy (NCBI): domain Eukaryota; kingdom Metazoa; phylum Arthropoda; class Insecta; order Diptera; family Tephritidae; genus Urophora; species Urophora cardui. Next base: position 32,392,113 of record OY482670.1, on the reverse strand, counting down.
TTCTTTGTTTTGAGTAAATTTTCCTTAAAACATGTTAATGCCTGAATCGCAATTTGGCGTTAGGTCGGTCGCGCGTTGATCGTACCTCAAAGCCGCTTCACACTGACATTCGATATTAGATGCTGGATGGGAAACATTTGCATTGCCACTAATATATTTTCTTGAATTTTTTCATAAATTTCACAATTTTTCATCGAAAGAAACAATTTGAATTTTTTTTAATGTCAAACGCCCGACTTAGTAGAGAAATGTTCAACTCAGGCGTTATACAGGGTTGCAATGAACATACGATATTTCAAAAATTTTACGATCAAACGCTTCAGGTCACAATGAGATTTGCTCCATATATTTTCATACATTTCTACTCACTTGTCAGAAGCGCGACCGACCGAACGCCAAATTGCGATTCCGGCATAAAAGGTTTATAAAATATTGTTGTTACATGCGTTACCATGGTCTCATATACTTGTTTTGAAAAAATTCATACATTAAAATAATGAAAAATTCTTTAAGCGCCATTCCATTCCCAACTTTCCTTGTTTTGAAGACTTGATTTCTTTAATTTTGAGAAATTAAATTCCCATACAAATCCCCATGGCAACGAATTTGTTTGAAAGTTTTTTTATGTTTTTTCCACATTTTTGAGAAAATTTACACAAAACAAAGAAAATTTTGTATTGGGACGCGTGTTCAAAATAAGGAAAATTATGTCTTTGATCGAGAGAAATTTCTTTTTTGAGTGCACTTGTTGGCGAAATTGAACGTTACATTTTCTGGTCTGTGTGCACTGGTTTGCCAAACTGCGTGCACAATACCTATGTATGTACATATGTAAATAATGAAGAGTCTAATGTTGCGGTTAATATTCGTTAATCGCAGGCTCTCGGTCTGCATATTCTAATAGCATATGGAACAACTATCTAATCGTACAACTTAAATTTCTCTTGGAGATGCTAGACGGTTTAAACGATTCTGGAAAAGTATTCGCCACAAAATTTCACTAGCGGTTTCCTCAGAAAAATTTTGTATATGTATAAATAAGCTAAAAGATCACAGAAAGCAAAAAAAAAAAAAATTATATGTTGCGTGGAATGTTTAATGTGTTTTATTTCGGATTGTACTGAAGCGATTGAAATACTTATTTTGTAAAATTTCAATCATTAAACACTGAAAAATAAATTCTCAAACGTTTGAGAAAGTATTCTTTCTCAATTTGAGAATCAACATATATATCATATGAAAATAAACATATTTTCAGGTGCTCCTCAAACATTGTTTATCAATTTGAGAACAATTTGCGAAGCATTAGAGGAAAAATTTATCTTTGAAATGAGTTTGAGAAAATGGATTTTTTCAATTTGAAAACCAGCCCAAAATCCTATATTAAAATGTGCCTTTTAGTTTGAGAACACTATCA